>JAHXMQ010000028.1:6642080-6653759 GCA_020466415.1 Ammodramus savannarum pratensis | reverse complement strand
TGCCTTCAATCCAGACCCAGAGAAACTGACAGAAGAGCAGTAATTGCAAACATCTCCTGTCATTGTGGCAGTCCTGAATGACCAGTCTCTGAAGGACCTGACCAGTCTTTGAAGGACCTCTCCTTCCCCAAAATAAAAACAATTTTAAAAATCATCCCACCCTAACATTTTGTACATATCTGAACATGTATATGTGTATAATTACATAATAATTTAAATATACACATAATAATTGCATAATAATTTCTCTTCTCTGTTAGGAAATTTCTACAGCACCAACCTGATATTAACCACAGGTTTGTCTTTCCCTCAGTTTAAAAGCTTTCCACAACTATGTTTCCACATCTGCAGGGCAGCCATTTGGGAGTCTTGTACTCCAGTTACCTTCCTAATAATTCTTAAGAGTTTTAGCTTTGTGGCTGAAATCAGTCACAGGTTTTCCCTGGGGAATATTGTAGATGAAAGCTGATATTTCCTTATTTTAAATATTTGTGCCAATGCACGTACATGCAGTCACAGAAACTATGCAGGATTGAGTTTTAATAAAAAAGCTAATGTAGAAGTGAAGTATTCCACAAAGATTAAAACATTAGCATTCTTGTATTTCTGGAAGAGCTATATATTTTTTAATAAGCTCTGGAACACATTTCAGAGGGCTTATATTAGAAAGAGCTTTGAAAGTTTTAAAAGATCAAGAGCAAACTGAAGCACTGACTTTGTCTAAATGATACCATTTGATTGGATCAAATTTGCTTTCTCCACATTTTTCTACAGGAAGTTTTCATCCCATTTCAGAAGAAAAAAGAAATCACAGAATCCTAGCTTTCTTTTACATGGAAAGCCAGGTTTCTACCCACCTTCTCCCTATCCTGTTCAGAGGATACCACCAGGGTTGTAGAGGAAACTTTGCAGTGTATCAAGAAGGGCTTGTGCTCTTTATTCTTACAGAATTATAGATCAACAAGCTTCCTCTTTCAACACTTCCCCTGTGCCTTTATATCATACTGCCTTTTCATTTCCACAGCACTAGTTCCTTATATTTCAGTGGCTTAAAGGTGAATTTATTCAGGTTTGGAAAATGTGTGTGGCTCAGGTTCTTCCCCTCGTGGATCCTTAAAACTTGTGCAGACACTTTGGACTTGGAGCATGTAAATTACCTTATTCTCTCCTATGTGTGAAAAATTTACTCATTAAAGTTTAACAGTGCTGTCAAGCGTTCACAGAATTCTTGGTGTTAATGGAAAAACTAGTGTTGAAATGAATAATGTTTTATCAAAATTAAATACTCAGAGTGTAGAAAATGTAATTTCTTACTGATGGAGCGACACAACTGAGTGAATCACCAAAGGTAAATGTCCTTTTGTCCTTTGCCTTGTAACTTGTGGAGTGTTACATAAAGGATTGTAATTAGACTGAGGTGTAATGCAAGTTATCCTTGCAAAAATCAATCTTCTTGGCCCATTTAGCAATGGCAACTTCAGGTTTGGGGATGTTGCAGCCAGATGCAGCTTTTCAAGTAAGTTCTGCAGCTTCTCTGAGTTTTGGTCATCTTTTCCTGACTTTTACTTGCAACCTCAGGGCCAGCTTGGCCCTGAATAAAAGCAAAAGATCAATACAAAGATTTTTTTTTTAAACATATCCTAGATATGCACTAAGTGGTAGTTTTGCTTTGCATGAGTCCTCTGTAGCTCAGATAATATTTCTTCTTTCCCATTCCTCGTATTTCTCAGTTTTGCCCAGGCCATGGATTCTGCTCTGTACCTCAGTAGTTGGCAGCAATTTAAGGATAATTTGAAATGCATCTCTATGGTGAGCGTGTTGCAGAGAACTTTGGTAAAAGGCTGATTGTTCAGGCTGGTGAACTGAGCTCTGGAAACAGTCAAACTGCACTCAAACAGCTTCTATTTTTGGTTTTGTTGTGTTGTTTGGTTGGTGTTTTGGTTTTTTTAGGGGGGGGGGTGGAGGTTTTTTTGGTTTTTTGGGGTTTTTTTTTGTTTGTTTGCTTTTGTTTTGGTTTTTTTTTTTTTTTTTTTTTTTTGAGGGATTCAGGCTACTGAAGGGAGAAAATGCACAACCTGTAACAAGAAATGTTTAAAGATATATGGATAAATATGCCATTGAGAGGCAGACTCGGTATGACTTTTCTGAAGGGATATCCTGAGCTTCAGAAGAAGGAAAGCTCCAAGGGATAAAATCAAATTGGATCTCCAAAGCATTTGATGAAGTGCCTTAGCAAAGGCTCGTAGAAAAGAAAGGTGCTTTTATGGTGATTGTCTGTAATTGGGTGAAAGATAAGAAACAGAAGAGAGGCTGTAATTGAGAGAAGGGGAAATTGAGGCAAACAGAAAAGACAAAGCTTGCTGATAAGAGTTAAAGCCTTCAGGGTAAGGGTGTTAAAACAATTCAGCCAAACTAGGGCTATCTGCAGCAGGACCTTATGAAACTGAATATACAGTTGTAAAAATAACATATAATAATGTCTGTGAGTATAAAGTTATGCACATAACAAAAATTTAAAAAGCTAAATTTATATGAATGGGTGGGTTATGAATGAAGTGTTGCCTTTCAGCAGAGAAATCTTAGAATTAAGTAGTTCAGAAATAGATTGGTTCACTTTAGTGCTCATGAACATCCCAAACATGAAACAGAACTATAATGAAAAGAAATAGAAAAAAGGCAAATTAAAATTAAATATGATGATCTACTTTTTGAAACTGTTGTGTAGCTCATGTCCCCATCCCAAATCAAGGATGATCAAGATTATTGAACTGTTTTATGGTAAACAAAAAAGATTAGAACTCCTCAGCTGGAAGAAGGAGATGGCTGACAGAGGATTTGACAATTGCCTGTAAAACCACAAATTACATGCAGGGGGTAAAGTGCTCTTCATTTGTGTTTGCAGTCTCTCAGTATCAGAAAAATGGAGAATGATGTGAAGTTTTCAAGTGGCAAATTCACAATAAAGCAAAATGATGAGGTTTCCCACAGAACAGAGCTAAACTGTGGAACCGATGGAGCACAAGATCTGAAAGGCATCAAATTTTATGTAGGAACAAATTAATAGAACAAAAAGCCACGAGGAGCTGTTAAGCCTGGAGAATTCATCTTTCAGGAAGTTGATGTGGCACAAATCCTTTGAGGATCAGAGTGTATAGTGGAAAGAGTGTATGGAGCAGAGTGCCTCTGTGTGTTTATTCTGTTCTTGAAACTGTTCTGCAGGCATTATTACAGTGCCAGGACATTGTTAAATGGCCTGACCCTGGCTGTTCCTATGTGTGCTTGTAACCTGAGGATAACTCCTTGTGAATGTGTTTAATTGCTTTTATCAGCACTGGGTCGCACTGATGATGAGTTGAACCTGTCTAAAGCTTCTTTGCTGCTTTTTCTGCCTCCTGGTTTTTTGCTCCATCTTTCTCCTTTCCTAAATAGCTGCTGAAATATCACTCTTCACATGAACTTGTGTTTTGGGTAGTGCTGCTCACCTGTGTTCTTTTGGAATCCAAAATGCTTGCAAATCCACTAAACAGCATTTTTACCTGGCTGAAGAGCTGCAGGAACAAAAACCTGCTTATGTAACCAATCTCTGGCACTGCACAACAGAGAATAATTCATGTACATCGTGCAAAGCAGAACCTGGCACTTGTGACAGTCACACTGAGATGAAACAGCTTCCTACAGCAACTCTGAAGGAGATCAGAGAGGGAAAACCTTTACAAAAATATTAGTAGAGGAAGAAAATGTAAAATCAGTTATGATGAAAGTAAGCACTTTGTGAACATTACAGCAGCATTTTCTCTGAAAAAATTGTGGGTTTTTTTTTTCTTTTTTTTTGTATTAGTTTCCCAGGAACGGGTAGAAGCAACACAGCGGACAGGCTGCTGTATTTATTATCTTCGGGTGCTGGCCAGCTGCCTGCCAGGGACCAGGACTGCGAGGTGGCTCAGAGCTCTGCAGGTACATCCCAGACCTTGAGCATGGCCTGGGGCACGGGTGGGCAGGGAAAAACACCTCTGGCAGCTCCAGAAATCCCAGGTACAATGGGTGCTGTGCCCCTGTGTTGGGTGGCAGTGCTGGGGCACTCAGCACCAGGGAGGGATGATGACAGCGAGGTGTTGGTGTGTCAGCCGAGTCGGACACAGCGAGACAGAGGAAATGACTCAGAGCACGATGAATTGCTTAGTGAGGGCTGACGAGAACGTGTCTCAGTGTGAATTACGGCACAAGCCCTGAATGTCTCCGCCGCGCACCATGCGGGGCCATTTTAGGGCCGGGGGTGCCCCGGCTGCAGCGGGGGCTCGGCCTGGCCGGGGCTTGGGGGGCTCGGTGTGGATGCCGGGGGGAGCACTGTGGATGCTGAAGGGCGGTGTGGGTGCCGGGGGGAGCACTGTGGGTGCCGAAGAGCGGTGTGGGTGCCCAAGGGCGGTGTGGATGCCGGGGGGAGCACTGTGGATGCCGAGGGGCGGTGTGGATGCCGGGGGAGTGGTGTTGATGCCGAGGGGCGGTGTGGGTGCCCGGGGGGAGCACTGTGAGTGCCGAGGGGCGGTGTAGATGCCTGAGGGAGCGGCGGGGCGGGGCGGTCCCGGCTGCTCGCCGACCTCCCCGAGCGCCCGCCGAGCGCGCCGCCCTCGCCCGCTGATGCAATCCGAGCCCGGCAGCGGCGGCAGCAGCAGCATCGGCAGGAGCCGCCTCAGCCATCCGAGCAGCAGCCCCGGCAGCAGGAGCAGCCCCGGCCGGCCCCGGTCCCGCTCCGCGCCGCTCTTTCCGCCCCCGGGGCTCGGCGATCCCGCTCCATCCCGGCCGGAGCCCGGCAGGACCGTCTCCCCCTCCTGCCAGCATGAGCAAGGTAAGCGGAGTTTTTTGCCCAGATCCGTCCGTCTGTCCTTCCGGCGGCGCGGAGCGGCTCCGCGGCTGCTCCTCGGCAGCTCGCCGGTTTGTGCTGGCAGATTTTAGTGCCACGATTCGTTTGTGCTGTGAGAAGGGGATTTCTGTCCCTGGCGGATTTGTTGTTTGAGATTCAGAGGCATATTGTGTGTGGGTTTACCTCTTTCTTTGCAGACACCACGTGTGGAAGAGAGATAATGAGGGAGGATGGGGAAGGGAAGGTGTATGATTTCCTCTGGGGTGAATTTCATGTTTATGGGACTCGCAATGATTAAAAAAAAACCCAAGCAAAACTGACAAAAAAACATCAAACCAAAAGCCCGCGAAGGTTACGGTGTCCTGGCAGACATCAAGGCTTTTTTTTTTTGCCTGTGAGTTTGTTAAAGCTCTTATGTCTGCCCTTGTACTAAAATAGACTATGGGTAAAATCCAGTAACATGTGCTGAGTAATTTCAGAAAAAACTTTGAATCACGGAAGAGGAGTTTTCGGCAGCAAACACTAACGTGGCCGATGAGCATCTGTGGGCACTGTCCTTTTATAAATGTGTTTATGTTCTTGGACTCAGTGACCTGATCTGGGGATTAAAACCAAGTCTTGCCGGTCAAGGCAAAGGGCACGGAGGTAGCACGGGCGCCTTTGAGCTGGACCAAGGGAGCATCCCAGCCGCGTTCACCCTGTGCAGCAGCTCAGTAATGCTCGGGTTTGAGGCTGGGAGTGCACAGCTGCGGTCTGTGCCGAGGAAACCACGGCTGAGGTGTTTGCTTTCCTGGGTCACGTTAGCAGATGGGGTATGGGCACAGCAGGTGACTCGTCGGTGTCTCCCCAGCCCCTCTGCGCTGCTGGGGCCGGTGTTCCTCACACCGGCAGTGCTGCAGTTGCTTCTCCTGGTGGCAGGGCTGGCATGGGGCAGCCTTGGGATGCTGTCCCAGCCATGGCAGGAAACTGGTCTGAAACTACTCAGGGAAAATACCCAGGAGCTCCCCCAGCCACAGTGCTCAGACAGAAGGGAGCATCTCAAGGAAGGGGCACACTCGTGTTTTCTATCACTTGCCATGTACCTGTTGTGTGTCAAGGAAAGAGGGCAGGGCTGTGCTTTCCAGGGTGTCAGAATTCAAAATTGTGATACTGTGAAATATATGAAGGTAGAATGTTAATATATACTACCTATAATATATTCTATGTTTATGTATTTATAATATCCAGTACCTGCCAGGAGTGCTCTGGCCTTACATAAGGAACAAGTAACAGGGAAACCATGGGCCTGTCGACCTGTCTGCTCAAAGCAGCGCTGACATCTCATTGGGTTCTCACCTGCACAAACCTGACCTTCCGTTGTGTTTTTCTTGTCTTTGCTGTAGCAGTAGCTACAGCAGTGAAAGGACACCCTTGCCACTTGGAAGTGATGTAGCCTTGGGCAAGTCAGGGCTGTCTGAGCCCTTTCCCCTTTGCTTGCCTCATCTGCTCAGACTGTCAGCTCTCCAGGGTTCTGGCTGTCACTGTGTGTTTGTGGAGCATGTGTCAAAGGAACAGAAAATTACAATTTGATTATCACCATACTTACATAAAACCTGATACATTAATAAATAACCCAATCAACAGCGTCATTCCACCTCCTTGTCCCTTCATCTCTCCCTCCTCTCCCGTGTTTAGTCACAAGCATCCATTTTTCCTTGAACTATTTCCAGCTCAACCACAGCCCTCCCTTTCTGTGCTGTTTAAAGTGATGTATAAGAAATGAATTGTGCCTCCAGTTTCTGCAGTCTCTGCCTTGTCCACCTCATGCACTGATGGTTACTGACAGGCCTGGCGCTTGTCTGTGATCCAGTGGATATGCTGGTTTTTCCCCATGGAAATTGAGCACTGAAATATGCTGCAAAGCCATAGGTAAAAGAGAATATTGCAGAGTCAGGAGATAGCTTTAGCACAACTGATATATTGTTAAAATAGTCCACAGGCTGTATCCTTTGTTTAATTAGACAGATGAAAATAATTCAGGTGGATTTCATTAGTCATTAATTTGTCCCTGGGAGGATAGTGTTAGGAAGACAGGTAAATTGGTTAATTAACTGTGTAAACACTCAGGTGCTCTGCCTTTATTCAGGCATTTTAGAACAAATTAGGAGACACGGTAAAGTATTGAAACAGACATTTCCATTGCTTCCCTGTGTTGTGCCATTTTCTTAAATTAATAATCACAGCTGAATGTATAATGCTGAAAATTACCGGTGGGTTTGAGGGCAGAGTGTCAGAATGAAGGAGCCAGGCTGTAAATTCTCCCAGTGAAATCTGCACAATCAGCCTTGTCAGGCCACAGATGTGGGGACTGGCACGTTCACATCCCACAGTGACACACCACGCTCTCTGTGCTGCTGGGGAGGCTCTCAGCGCTGATTGTGGCTTCTGATAATCAATTGTGGCTACCCACATGCAATAATGGCTGCAGGAGAGCCCAAACTCCATCTTAAAAGCCTGGCTGGAGGTGATGGTTGAGCATAAATCCAATAGTATGTGACCCTAATATGCCATCTTTGTGGTCATTTCCATGTTTGCACCTTGATGCCTCCCAATCTAAAACAGGATGAAGTCAATGGGTGGCCCCATTTACCTTGGAAACAACCTCATTATTTTATGGCTTTGCACATTAAAGGTCCAGGTAAAATGACATCATAAAACAGAGCACCTGTTGCAGAAGGGTAATTTAGGAAATACTGCCATATGCTGTTGCAGAGCAAAATCCGGTGTTGCACTTATGGAAAGCACCCTTTGTGTGTACATCACAGGACCCAAAACTTTACATGAGAATAGTTGGAACTGTCTTTAAAAATGATCAATAAGTGTTATCTATCTGGGGCTTTTTGTGCATCTTTTGGAAACTAAAGTCATAATGTCATTCCAACAGAGTTGCTCATTTACTTCTTCAGTGTGTTTTGGGTTTTATTTTAGAATATACCTGAAAAATTAATGAAGGGCAGCATGTAACTTCTCAGCAGGTACACAGCTCCTGCTAATTCAGTGTGCCTGTTGGAGCATATCACTCACCACATTAATAAAAACATTTCTAGCAAGCACAGAAAAGTGTTTTCTTGGTATACAAACAGGGTTTAATTCCATGAGGTTCTGATTGGAATAATTTCCACTAGGATTCAGAGACATCATGTCCACTTGTTTAATTTCATTTAGACTGTTGTATTAAGAGTCATCATCTCTGTAATAAGTGGTCCTGAAAAAAAGCTTGAAAACTAAATTTTTTTAAAATGCAGTCTGTTTTTTGACACACCCAGTGGTGTGGACCTGCAGATATTTGCCCAGAGCCCTGAATGCTTGGCTTTTAACAGCACAGAGAAGTCTGTGTGAAAGTGGTGTTAAAGGCACCATGTAGGCAGATTGCTTTCCAGAACGTATATTCTTAACATGTCAGTATAGCAGTATTATTTTCTTTATTATCTTGAGGAAATCTGTGTACTTAACAGAAGAGTATAAGCTGGAAAACTATAAAGCACTGAATAAAAGGAGATATTTTTGATTTTCAAGAATGTGAACTTGAAATTGCTGCATCCGAAATGCAGTCTATAAGCAATTGTATCACTTTATAAGAACAGAATATACAAAATTGTATATTCTGCTCTTATAAAGTGATACAATTGCTTATCATCATGCAGTTAATTAAAAATTACAGGTAGTCCACCTAAAATCAGCAGTAACAGTACAGTTTCTTTTGATGTAGACTTTCTCAACCTCCATTAAAATGAAGGAAATTCTCAATCAAACAAGTATGATAAAGAAATTTCAAGTGTTAGCATTTACTATGAAGTTATTGTCAACATAGCTGCCAGGTCAATTGCTACGTAAATTTCTTACCAGATGCACAATAGAGGTTTTACTTCCCTGGTTTTAAAGCTTGAAGAAACTGGAGAGGCTAAGTTTTTGATCCTGGATGAAGAGAAGTTTAAGTATTTTTTAATAGGCTCCATAGTTTATAGTTTGTTTGTTATAAACTGTCTTTATACAATTATAGTTCAGAGTAACATAATTATTTTTTTGAGAACAGAACATAAAGATTTATTATGGAATTATCAATATCACAGTCCTGAATTCTGCCCTGTGGCAATGCCTGCTTAAAATTTAACAAATCCTTTCCTAATTGCTAGAAGGTATTGCCTGAAATATAGAGGGTAACTATAGAAAAAATGAAGAAATAGCCTTAGCACAAGGTGTTACTACATGTAATGGCTACACAGGCACAGTTTTGCCACAGATGCATGTGTACATGCATGCAGAAAAAAATCATAATTCTATTCACATGCTCATGTATTTGAGGCATTTATACATCATGAGTATGTCATCTGTGTTTTTAATATTATCCTTTATCTTCCAACAGTTTTTCAGAGACAATTTTTGGCATTTACAGTTTGATTCTCTTCTTGACACCTGAAGATTGAAGTTCAGTAACAGCATTCCTTTCTGATTGTTCAGTAAGCTGAAAATTGCCATTTACAATTGTTTTCTTTTGAATTTTCTATTAAGGTGGTGTGCTGTAGCCAGCAATGTTTTCATCATGTTAATGGGCAAAATATTTCTTAGAGCATACATATAAAATGAATATTTTTTCAGATGCAATTCTAAGCTTTTAAGGGGCTCAAGATTAGCTTCATACCTTCTGAAATGTGAAAAACATTGATGTTCACGTGCACTGAACATGTAGTAACACCTTGTGCTAAGGCTATTTCTTCATTTTTTCTACATTTACCCTCTATATTTCAGGCAATGCCTTCTAGCAATTAGGAAAGGATTTGTTAAATTTTAAGCAGGCATTGCCACAGGGCAGAATTGAGGACTGTGATATTGATAATTCAACAATAAATCTTCATGTTCTGTTCTCAAAAAAATAATTATGTTACTCTGAACTATAATTGTATAAAGACAGTTTATAACAAACAAACTATAAACTATGGAGCCTATTAAAAAATACTTAAACTTCTCTTCATCCAGGATCAAAAACTCAGCCTCTCCCCCAGTTTCTTCAAGCTTTAAAACCAGGGAAGTAAAACCTCTATTGTGCATCTGGTAAGAAATTTACGTAGCAATTGACCTGGCAGCTGTGTTGACAATAACTTCATAGTAAATGCTAACACTTGAAGTTTCTTTTCCATACTTGTTTGATTGAGAATTTCATGTTCTAAGTGAGTCATTTGTCAGTTTAGATTTGTGGAGCTCGGCAGGGCTGTTTGATCATTGATACAGGTGTTGGATTGTAGGAGGACAAGCCTACAGTGCTGTCACAGGCCAGTTTATTATCTTCATTTCCATTTCTCACCATTTCAAAGCTGTCATTTTTCTAACAGAGACTGCATCACTCCTGATTTATGTTTGTTAGAGCTTTAACCATGCTATGGTTTGGGCAGAGCTCCTCTCTGCATTTTGTGTGCCCTGTGTGTGCTCAGTGCTGACACCTCTACAAATACCTCATCTGTGCTCGCCCTGTTCTTCCAAGGCCACTTTTCATGTGCTGAGAGATATTTTGCTCTCAGATTCCCTGGGCAGCCTCCAGTTTGCTCTGGGCACTGTCAACAAATGATAGAGGATTTCAGATGAAGGACTTGCTCACCTTGTTTAGAAAGGACACACAGGATAAGGTTAATATAGCTCCAGAATTTTGGAGCTTTATAATCCATTATTTTTCCCTGTCATAGAGTTGTTTCACAGTTGAATATGTATTAAATGGGTGGGATGTCTGGTTCTGTCACCAGCTTGGAATGTTTTACCTCTTTTAGCAGATGATATGAAGAAAAACAGCTTCTTGGTGTTATCTTGTTGTTGTACCACATTGAAGAGAGCAGTGTGTGACACTGCAGTGATGCTATAGTTGTGCCCAGCTTTTCCTGTGTTTCTGTGTTTTTATTATTATCCTTTATCTTTCAACAGTTTTTCAGAGACAATTTTTGGCATTTACAGTTTGATTCTCTTCTTG
This sequence comes from Ammodramus savannarum pratensis, assembly GCA_020466415.1. Classification (NCBI taxonomy): domain Eukaryota; kingdom Metazoa; phylum Chordata; class Aves; order Passeriformes; family Passerellidae; genus Ammodramus; species Ammodramus savannarum. The sequence continues at coordinate 6,642,909 of JAHXMQ010000028.1, read as the reverse complement.
ACACCTGAAGATAGAAGTTCAGTAACAGCATTCCTTTCTGGTTGTTCACTAAGCTGAAAATTGGCATTTACAATTGTTTTCTTTTGAATTTTCTATTAAGGTGGTGTGCTGTAGCCAGCAATGTTTTCATCATGTTAATTGGGCAAAATATTTCTTAGAGCATACATATAAAATGAGTACATATAAAATGTAAGCTTCCATGGGATTATTTACACTTGCTTGGTGTGGTGGATAATGCTTTTTACCTTCTGTGAAGCCTCTGCAAGTCATAAAGAGTGTAAAACAATTAAGTTCTCAGAATATTCTGAGCTGAACATCTATCATGCAAATATGCTCCCTCTCTGTTATTGGAACAAGAACATTATTGTGGATGCTGTCCTCAAAGAGATCCCCAGGATCTTCCCTTTGCTTAGATCTGTTCCTAGTGCCCTTTACATCAAGAGGAAAGCTTCATTTCCTTTCTGCTTTGTTGAACTGTGTCCACTTGAAACAGATCAGGGCAGTGTTTGAGCACAGAGCAGAACACACATCACACATTAGGCAGCCTTTGGAGACCTCTCCCATTGCTTCAAACCAATTGTGGCAGGCTTGAACCCCACTGGAGCTGGTGTGGGCAGGAGTTCTGCAGCCACCACCTGTGTGCTGTTTGGTGAGAACTGGAATAGGTTACAGCTGTGAGCAGTGAACAGCCAGACCTGTTGTAAATCAGTCATTTGCACCTGTTCTTTCTTGAGAACAGCTGGGATGGATTTGATCTTGGATTTTTTGGGACCACCAGAGAAAGGGAGGAATGAAGAATCTGACTCCATGTTCTCAGAAGGCTAATTTA
>JAHXMQ010000028.1:6616016-6640841 GCA_020466415.1 Ammodramus savannarum pratensis | reverse complement strand
TTCAGATGGCTGAGATAGCTGCTGCCATGCCTTATCAGCTTCACCTGTTGGACACTGCAGGGACACAGCAGCCTTTGGGAAACAGGGACAGGAGCCACAGCCAGCACACTGCACAGTTGTGCTCCTTGTGCTTTTCAGCAGTGGCATTTGGGGATGGCTGTGATTAAATAGGCCATGCAGAGTCACCAGGGCTGGATGTGGTGTCAGCCCTGTGCACACCAGCAGCCACATGTGCACTGCATTCAGCCAGCTGTGTCAGTCACAGTTCTGTCATCTCTAGTGGCACTTGCACAGCGCTTATGGTAGAAAAAGTGACTCCTCCTTCCTGCAAAAGCTCTTCTGTTCTCTTCCTCCACAGAGCCTTTGTGTTCAGTGTGCCATTCATCTTTGCTCAGTGTCTTATGTAAACCTTTATTCCAGTGCAGAATGTGCTTAAATGGGACACGGTCTGAGCGCTGTGAGAATAGCTCTGAGTGACCCCTGCCACAGGCCAGTGATTCAGGGCTGGCCTCGTGCTCCTCCTGCTGCTGCTGCACTTGTGGGCTGTGTCCTTAAAAACTGCTTTTGTCTGCTAGCTTTTTTCTTTGGCCATGTCAGTTCTCATTTTGGAATCCATCACTGTCTCTGCTGTGCCTTGGTTGGGTTTTTTTCCCCCCAGGAGTTTTTAGTGATTTATTTGCAAACTGAAGAAGCTTTGGTCTCCCACACTAAATTGTTTAAGTCCTCAGTAACTCCTCAATGATTTGATTTGGTTTTGCTCTCTATGTCTTCATGTTATTTATATTTTCATTTGGTAATTGCATAAAGCCAATTGCCTTGGTCATCAGCTGCAGAATCTGTGTGGAGTTTCAGGCAATTTCACAAATCAATTGCAAGCGACATTTTATGCATCTTTAAATCAGATCTGTCGTTTATCTGTGCAGCTGTCTCAGAATAAAAAATGTAGTCAGTGTAACTGAGTCTTCAAGGAAAATAAACAAATTAGTTTATTGTGCATAGGCTCATCTTTTCTGCAATAACAGTGCAGTTAAAAATGCATCCTGCCTAATTTTACTATAAATTCTTAAAATGCTGATTTAGTACCTGGCTTTTAGAATACATGAGGAAAGGGGAAATGTTCGAGAAAACATAATGAGCACAAGCTTGTGGTAAAGAGCAAAGCCCTGCTACAGTGGTAGGGGAAAGCATGCAGTGGCGTTATGGCCTTTCTTTTTGCCAGTTTGATGCAGAAGATCTCATATCAAAGAACTGGGCCTAAATGCATTTAAACTGTGTTGTCTTTCAGAATTTAATTTATTTTGTTTGAGCAATCAGTGTATCATACAGCCATGAGACACTGTCTAGTTAGAAAACAGGCAGGTGAATTTTTAGGTCAGCTAGATCCAGCTGGTTGCTTTAACATATTTTCCTTCATGCCATTCTAGCAAACAATGCATTTGTTAAAAACCTAATTAATGCTGCATGGGACAAACAAACCAACAAAAGGGTCACTTAGAGCACTGCTCACAGGAGTTAGGGATGGAAGAGCTCCATGAGGTCATCTGCCTCTTCCCCTCATTGTACCAGGCAGTTTTCCCAAATCAGGAGGGCAGTAAACTGTGAGGACAGAGGAGATGGCACTGGGGAGTGACAGAGCAGCACAAGGGTCACAGGGAGGAAAACAAGAGCAGTGCCTGTAGAAATCAGGGTTAAAGCACACAGCTCCTGGGGGTCATTGCTGAAGAGGGTTGCTTTAGAGTCCCTGCCTGTTTCTGGTAAGAAAATAGGAAAGAGAATTGTCTGGATGTGCAGGAAATGTATTAGAGCCAAGTGAGTATTGAATAAAGGGGCAGCACACAGATTTCAGCTGCTGTATGTCCTGTGGTGGATGCTGGGAGGCTGGCAGGCTTTTCACCTGGGAGGGATCACATTTCAGACTCATGGTGTATGGGTGTAATTCACAGCTCAAAGTGTACATTTGTCTGAAATATGTGACAAAATAAATTCAGCCTGAAGCTGAATAGATCCCTGGTCAGGTTCTCCTTAGGGTTAGTTTCAGCAAATTAATTTGTTTTCTGCTTCTGCTGGTCTCTTTTGTCCTTTGGAGTTCTTGGTAATTCAGTTTGTCAAGCCCATGTTCTTTTTGGACTTCAGGAGTAGATCTCACCTTCCCTAGCCTTGCTGTTGTTCAAATGAACTGAGACAAGCTTTCTTCTGCATCAGTTCAGACATTGCTGAGCTTACTCAAATACTTACTTAAGCACTGAGTCAAAAAATTGACATTAGTGTTCTAGAAGAGGTTTTTCACCAGAGTGCTGCTTGTAATGGCTTTGCTTTGCAAACATTGTTCTGCATTTATTTGTTCTTGTGGAACCAAGTTTGTCTGCTTTTACAGATGTGGTTCAGCTGTAAATGTTATTAAACATGAGTCTGGGGTGGACTAACTGAATATTTCTGCTTTTTGATGATCTCTGTTCCAAGGCTTTTCTAACCAGCAAGTTGTGCTCATGTAATCTGAATTGTCTCTTATTTAAGCCTCATAAAAACAGTGGTGCTTGTTTTAAGAGGAGCATATTTAAGTTTTATTCAAACCAATTAAACTGGTTTAAATTAAAGCCAATGAACTGCTCAAGTCAGGGATAAGTGCCTGCACAGTTTTTCAGACTAATTTAATTACAATCTATTTCAATTCAACCTTATTTCATACAATGCAGCTTTCTTGTACATAAAACCTCTTGTATTTTCTGTGCCCCAGTGCCCTCACTGTGAGGCAAAATGATGATTAAATAGTGTGGAAGCCCTGGTTTTCTGCTACACTAGTTGCCTTGTGTTTTTCTTTGTTGTGTGCTGTCATTGCACAGCCTCTGTTTAACTGACATTGGTGCCAGCCCAAGGTGGGACAGGCAGCTCCAGTGAGGTGACAATGCTAGGCTGACAGGGAGGATCTGAGTGAGGAGGAACAGTCTGGAAAATGCATTGGAAGTGCAGAAATCAGCACTGTAAATTGTGTGAATGGCCCTGCCCAACACATGGACTTGGTGGCATTTGCAGGGTGGCACAGACATGTGTTGTGTATGTTCATGTTTGCATAACTGCAGTATAGGAACAGGAGTGAAGTGCTTTTATGGCTCTTGGCTTCCATAAATGAGTTTCTTAAACTGTGGAAATATTTCACATGATTTAATAAATAAATAAAGATAAAAAAGAAAAATAAATAAAAATTTAAAAAATAAATAAAATAAATAAAAATTCTAGTTGATACTAAAAATAATATTATATCGCTTATTAATATGATATCACAAAATTAGCAGATTTTCTCTGACAGTGTGTGGGGTTTATTGTTTTGGTTTATTGTGGGGTTTTTTGTTTCTTTGGTTGAGTTTGGTTTTTTTTTGTTTAGCTGTGAACATTATTAGTGGGTTTTTTCCTGCAAATTCATCTTTTATGTGACGTGGCTGCCAAATTATATTACTGTTTCCTCGGGACAGATCAAAGCTGTTTTGAAGTCATGGCAGTGTTCTTGCCTGGCTGTAGCAGTACAGAATATTTGGTATTTGTGCACACTGGATTGTGTTTTACCCTGGAGCAGCAGGGCAGCTCTGCTTTGTGTGGCTGTGAGTGACAGGGTACCTGTCACCACACACCTCATGTGGCTTTGCTGTGCCAGTGTGAGTCTTGGGTTGGATTTATTGATCTGCTGTGTTCCTGCAGCCTGGCAAGGGCTCTCATTTCATTATCCTTGCAGTGCAAATTAGAGCATGAAATATTTCTTAGACACTTAGTAGCCTCAAGTAAAACTTAGAACAGTTTAACTATAGTATTCTTTAATGTAATATAAGAACATAAAATACTAAATTAGCCTTCTAAGAACATGGAGTCAGACTCTTTCCATCTCATGACAGGGGACCCTGAGAATACCACAGTGAAGGCACAGGAGCAGCTGAGGCACACTCAGGGAGTGTAGGAAGCCTGGAGGGTTTAGGGAGGGGATGAGCCTGGGTTTGTAGCAGGAGGCTGAGTGATCTGACTGCACAGAAGAGGAGGAGATGTCCCAGAGGCATCAGGGAGAGCATGGACTGCAGCACCAGGGTGCCAGGAGATGTTGAATATGTGTGTCTAAGGCCTGAGCACCAAGTGCAGGAGCTGGATGTCCAGGTTTGGGACAGCTCTAGCAGAAGGGCAGGTGACAGCTATTCAGCCCAAGATTTTCCATAAGTGCACTGTTCCATACACCAACAGCCACTGAGGCTTTTCCTGTGCCTTGTGGAAGAGTTGGGCTGGAGCTAAGTGCTGGTGAGAGGAGTGCTGTTATATCCAGCTGAGTGCTCTGGGATTACTCTGTCAGTGCTAAAGGATTTGTAATGGTCATTAGAGCATTGAGATCCTCAGTTCAAGTAATAACAGAATTACTGCTCAGAGGTCTTTATTTCAGTGATGTTTCACAGTGATGAAATTACATATAAACCCTATTTTCCAACCAAGTTTAATCTATTGTAAGATTTTTACACCTCACTAATGTTAAAATCAATGTGTGTTTTCAGTATTTTCAAAGGAAACCTTTGAAATACTCTTCTATTTCCTATTACATACACCACAGAGAAAACACTGATATCTCTACAGCACAACTAGGAAATAATGTCATGCTTGTGTGATTGTACAGCTACTTGAGACACTCTTGAATGACTTTTGAGAAGTTGTTCACCCAGTGGCTCAGGTGTGTCTTTAGGATAACATCAGTGTTTTAATGGGGGCAGGTTTAAATCTACCATGCTATTAAGCATAAAGGGCACATTTATGTTTGGAATATCTCTCTTGGCAACATTGGCACTAAACCAGGGAGCAATTTTCCATATTGCACTTAGCAACATGTTTCAGATTTGTAGGCCACAGAGCCATTAAAATATGACTCTATTAATTAGAAAGCAATTGTGGTATTTCTTTCTAGTGCTGAGGGATTAACTCGGTTTAATCTCAGTGTGGTTAACAAAGGCAGTTAGCTACTTGTTTTAAATATGAGTTCAATCTGTAAAAATTAATAATGACTTCATGGAGAGCAGGATTGGCCCCATGGCATGTGCTGGTGACTTCACTGGGTTCAGTAGTAATGTTGAACTGAAGAGACACGTGATGGAGCCCCAGGGGCTGTTCTGTAGGTGGTCTGCACTTCAAATTCACATGCAGCCTTGGTATCTTTAAGAAAGATCATGAAAGAGAATATTGAGCTGTATCCAGCCTGCTCCAGTCCTCTGTGCTGATGCCAGCTCTTGCTTTAGGGCAGCTCCATGGAGCAGCAACAGGAAGAAACTGAAGCACAGTGGTTGAGTACTTGTCAGTATTTGCTGTCACCAGTAATTATTATTAGCAAATCCAACTTGGCATGCTGGATGTTAGACAGAAGCCAGCAGTGGAGCTGGAGCTCTCTGAGATATTTTTCTTCCAGAGCTGGGATGATGGCATTGGGGTATTTTTCTTCTTTTCATCCTGTTAGCTGGGAAACCAGCAGGTTCTCCATCCTCATTCATTGCAGTGCAGAGAAAAATCAGCTGCCTCCATTCATCTGTGGGATGCTTCACTACTGTCAGCTGATGGTGCCAGGAAGGATTTCTGGGGTTTTACCCAGTGGGTTTGGAAGTGTTTGAAAAATTCCAGGTAAAGCAAGGAGCTGTTATTATACAGTGTCCTTGGCTTTGGGTGACACTTTAGTCCTGCTTGAGTCTGCCAAAGTCTTGTCATTCTGGAGTAGAAAACTCTCAGCTTTAAGGCAAATAAAACATATTTCTAATGAGGGATAAAGCATTCTGGGGTATTGTAAAGAGATTTATGATCTCTCTTGGCACGTTGTCTTTCAGTGCATAGAGGAAGGTCCTGCAGCAACAGCCTGCCTTGCTGTAAAGAGTTACAAAAAAAGAGGAACAGAAGGGTTAAAGCTGAGAAGAGGCAGCAGGAGGGATGTGGGGGCTCCCTGGGGGGAAGGGGAGAGGAAGTGAGATCTGCTGTGCCTGGGACTTTGCCTTTTAGTTTTTGCTGGTGGCAAGGCTGTGATCTGTGGAAGGACCTCTGCTTCTTTTTTTTCTGTTTGCCATATTCCCAAGATGTGTAAAAAGGGAAAAGAATCATGTTATCTGCCTTCTGTGTAAGCCTGTGATCCATGTGGTGCCAGCCCTGGCCCCACATTTTGGTGGCTGCTGCAGGACAGGTGGCTGCTGTGTCCCTGATACTGCCCTCCACCTGCCCCAGCCCTCTCTGGGGATGAGGGCTGGGATCTCACAGGCTGACCATGAAAGATTTTCTCTGCTTCTTTCCATCAGGGTATTGTACCTTTGGTCTGGGGCTTTCCCATCTGGACAGGGAGCTCCCGCCTGAGATGCATCAACCAAGTCCTCTCCATCTTTGAGCTGTGCTCCCTAAAGCCACCATCCCAGCCATCCTCTTTCATGGCCCATCACCCCAAGCTCTTGCTCCTGGTCCTTCTTCCCCCTCCCAGGCCTCTGCACCCACTTCACCTTTTCAGCTCCCTCTTGAAGGCTGCTGGGAAGCAAAGAACCTTATTGTGACTTTGTGTCCTTTGTTCCATGCTGTAACTGGCAGGGAAGGTGCAGGTAGTGCAGGAGGGTCCACAGAGATGCTGAGGTGATGCTGTGGCATTTACTGGAAATCTTATTTTTAGGTAGATGGCTTCACCCTGTGTGTTGTTGAACAGAAGGATGCCTGGAACCAGCACTCTTTTTTTTTCTTCTTTCCCCTCCCAGTTCCTTTGCAGAAACCTGAAGTTCAACAGTGCAGATTATGCAAAATTATTACTCTGCTTATTAGTCTCTTTGGTTAATAAAGATTTAACAAAACCAGTTCTTTCTTTTTTCTTCCGTTCTGCCTGCTCAACCTTCTTAGATGCTTTTGAGTAAAAACCCCATTTATTTATTCAGCTCTGAATGAAAAACTTGTGATGTTGTCCATAACCCTCTACACTACACAGTGATGATCTAATCTAGGATGTTATGTGTGTATATATTTGTCACATATATGAAGCCCTGAAGTGCAATTGCACAAAATAAAGGAACTGAAGTAAAACTGAGAGCCCAGAAGATGGAAAGTTGTGCTAAGAACTCACCACAAAGTTCTTGCTAATCAATTTACTGATGCAAAGTCTGCTGATTGAGTACAGTCTGAAATGAATGAAGTGAATGTGTATCACCTCTGCTGCTCTGTGCACTGGATTTGATTTGCTCTGGGTTTGTTTTTCCTAGGGCGGAGGAGTCTCGGGAGAAGCAGGAAAGCAAATGACTGAATCTTTCAAGGTACGTGTCAATGGCCTTCAGAAAATGGGGTTTTCCATTGGATCCCAGAGCTGCAGTGCTAAGGATCACAGAAGGGCTCCAAAGCTCTGCAGCTTGGGAACATTATCAGCCCTCCACAACAAACAGGGCTGAGACCATCAGGAATGCTGAGCAGCTGCCAGGAGCTGACGTGAAATTGCATCCCTCTCTTTTTATTTTCATCTTATGCCTAGAATGAGCTCAGTGAAGATACCATTCTCTTCCCCTGCCTCCTTCCTGGATGCAGTGCTAGTAACCAAGAGCTCATTTTAAAGCTGTATGGGTACAGATGTCAGCTTCCAGTTTTCTGGTGGAAGTGCAGAGCCTGTCAGCATGTGCTCCTTTGAATTCTGCATCTGTCCTAATTTCCTTTTTCCTGCCTTTTCTACATTTGCCTTTATATTCTTTATGTCACACATCTGTAATTCTTTTTCTCTTATTCCCTGATTTACAGTCTTCAAAGAAGCCTTATCTATATTTTACAGAAATGCAAAAGCAGTACTCAGAAAAACTCATCTTTTTTCAGCAGTTCCGTTCCTGTTATTTCTGACTATTGTCAGCAGTACATGAGATGAAATTTTGATGATGTGCTTTGTAAGTGTTGTGTTCTTCCTGACTTTTTTGGGCACTGCCACAGCTGTGCAGTCTTCAGAGCTATGCTTAAGTAATTATTTCCCCTTCAGTTGTCAGGCTCTAAACAGATATGAAAAATTAATGCTGCAATAAATATTTGATAATATTTATATTATCAAATATAGTATATTTTATATTATTTGATCTGATAATATTTATATTATGTATATTATATATATGCATTATATTATAATATACATATATATTATATATGTATGTATATATATTACATATATATTACATATATATAATTATATGTATAATTTATACTTTATAACAAAATATTACATATATATTATGTATATTATATATAAGTATATAATTACGTATTATATATAATTTTATAATTATATTTATTATATATAATTCTATATAAAATATTATATAGAATTATTATATAATATATATTGTATATAATTTGATAGCATTTATATTATCATATATTAATAGGATAGTCTAAAATGAACCAAATTATAAAATAAAAATATAAAATATTATGTAATATATGTGATATAATATAATGTATAAAACCCATTTTATTTATCTATTTATAGAAAATATCTTTGATAAAGTTTATTCTGATGTTGGTCTCATTGAAAACAGCAAGGAGTTCTTGAGAGTTCATGACTGCAGAATTTCACTGTGTAGCAACATGCCATTTAATTTCTATTTCCTCATTCTCAGCCCTTCCCAGTTCTTCTCTTTCTCATTTCTTCGTGTTGTGTCTCTCTGGCACTTCTGCCCAAGGAGGAAAATTCAGGATGACTTTCCAGCCTGAAGGTCTGATTTGAAAAATGCTGACAAAGCCAGGCATGCAGCCAGTTTTGAAACCACAAGAAATCACAAGTCTGGAGTGCAGGGGCTGTTTTGTGAATTCACCTTCAATAAACAGAGAGATCTCAGTAGATTGATTCAGCAAAATGTGCTGGGATATTTGCAAACAAGAATTGCTGTTCAGGAGGAAACCCTTGTGTAACCAAACTGACCCCAACTTTCACTCATTGAGGCAGTGTGAGGAAGGACAACTCACAATTTATATTATCAAATATAATATGTTTTATATTATTTGATCTGATAATATTTATATTATATATAAGTATATAATTACGTATTATATAAAATGTTATTTCTTATATATAATTATATATAAATATTATATAGAATTATTATATAATACATATTGTATATAATTTGATAACATTTATATTATCACATATTAATAGAATAGTCTAAAATTCACCAACAACAACAGGTGAACTTGGCATGAACTAAAGCAGGCTTAAGGCAGATTTAATTATACCAACAGTCAAGCAGGTGCCTTACCAAAGCTCCAAATACCAAGTGGCACAAAGCTGGATTTAGTCCAGGTTCCTTTGCACTGATTCTTGTGTGTCAGCCAGAATGGCAAATGATTGTAGTGGAGATGGTGGGTGAGGGGAAAAACACATGAACAGGTGGGACAGATGGTTATAAAGAGAATAATGCTAGGAGAAAGCAGCTGGCTCAGGCTGAAGTCTAATTTGTGAGACTTCATTCCATGGCTCTGTTTCTGAAGGTGAGCTGAGACTTTATAGAAATCTGGAGGTTTCTAGAAAATACTGTACTGTGGGAAGTGTGGGTATGAAAGTTAAGGTAAGACTATAAGTCCTGGTTGTAGTATCATGCATTATAATAATTATTTTTCAGCCTCTTTAACTTCACAGTAAAATTAAGAAGGAAAAACTTCATAAATGAAGAAAAAAACAACCACAGAAAATGAAAATAAAATAGCCTGGATTCATTCTAGGGAGCTTCTTAAACATTTGTGTGGCAGACAGTTATGGGGTTACAATTTCAGAAACTATAGCTAATAATATTTCAAAGGAATCAAGCTGACCCATGGGGCTGACTGTGCTGAGCCAAGCTGCAATTTTGTGCCAGTGACCAAAGCAATCCAAGATTGTGGGAGTGCAGAAAGCAGGGTATGGTTTTGGTTAAAGCTTACATAAAACATATTGTTTCCATCATTTGAATGCCAGATCAGCCCTCTGAAGACATTTCTGTTCAGAATGCTGTGCTGAGCTTTTTAGGTGGGGTGAGCTGCTTTGAGCTTTGCTGCAGTTTCTGCCTGGCTTTGAAAGGTGGAGTTAGAAAGTCCCTGTACACTGGGGGGAAGGCATGAATGTTACCACAATTTCTGGCAGGCAGTGAACTCCTCTATCTGCTGCTTTTTGTCTGTTCCCATGCTTTTTTAAAAGCAGCAGGTCAGAATTGGCATTTCCTGCATCCTCATTGCCCCTGAGCTACCTTAATTTGACTCAGTTCTGCAATTAATAGTCTCATCCTGGCAGGTCTGTAGTTACATTTAATATATGTATGATAATGTATATCACTGCCTTCTGAGCAGTGATTGTGGAACAGCTAAGAAACATTGAAGGAAACAGTGATTATGCTGAGAGTGTCAGATCTCCAGAATTTATCTACCAAGCTCCTTCCATGTCACTGAAATTTTCTTCCCTCTCTGTTGTATGCACTTACAAATATTTACATAAGTGCATACAACAGCCTTGACTGTAGTATGCACTTATAAATATATAAATAATTATCTAAATTATTTTGTTCATTTAAATAGCAGATGGTGATTTGTGGCCACACCTAAGTTTTAGTTTATGTCTCTGGATCTCTGTGAGGGGATATCACACCAGTAATGGAAAGTACAATCATCCTTTGTGCCACTGAGGGGTTTTTTGGGAAGTTGGATCAAGAAATGCACATCTTTGGTTTTGTTCTTATACTTGCATCCAGTAATACCACAAAACAGCACACAATTATGTCTAAGGCACTTAATTTTTATGACTAAAAATCTGGTAGTTCCTTTAATGCATTCATTGTGCTGTCACAAGACAGAATGAATGTTTGGAGAATGTAGCAGTCTGTTTCCATATGTAACTCTGATTTGGTTTCTTTTAAAGTGTGAATTCTGACTTGGAATTCCTGGCACTTGATGTTAAGAAACTAAAGGCATCTGTGATGCCTTTTATTTCTTTCATATCCTGAAAGATGACTTAACGTAGCCTTTTGTCTGGGAATTTGTCTTTGTTTTCCCTTTGAGATTGATACATGGAGCACTTCAAAAAGGTTTTACCTACTCCTGTAATGCTTCTCTGACTTGCAGTGATCTGAAGCTCTGGAAAAATTAGCATTGTAATGGTGCAAAGTTCAGTTCTTTTGTTTTACTTTTTAACAGCCTGTTTAGTGAGCCCAAGTGGTGCAGACTTTGTGGGGAATTTCTAGGGAATCCTGGCTGGTTTGCCACGCTGGAGTTTACAGGTGGACCTGGATTGAGTTGCTCATGTGAAGGCTTGTGGTGGCAGAAGGAGAAAGGTTTAACTGTTTAACTCCTGTGCTTGTGCTATATTTTCACCTGATGTCCAGGAGGAATGATGATGAGGACTCTATCTTATCAGAAGGCTAATTAATGACTTTATTCTACTGTATTATTCTGTACTATGTTACATTACATCTAAACGGAATATGCCAAGCACTCAACTGCACTGGTCTCCTGACTGTCAGCCCACAGTTGTGACACACACACACCCCTGGATTCAATTGGTCAGTGAATCAGAACACACCAGAATCCAATTACCAATTCCCTTCTGGTAAACAATCTCCCACAGTGCATTCCACGTGTGAGCAAACACAGGCACAGCAAATGAGACAAGAATTGTTTTTCCTTTCTCTGAGGTGCAGAGAATGTGAATCCCAGAATATCCTTGGGAAGTTGTGCCTTGCTTTTGTCTGTGAAGAGAAATGTGACTGCAGTGCCACTCTGAATATCTGTGAGTTTCTGCCAGGCTCTGAGGCAGTGGGGTGTGAGCAGGGCTGTGCTGCATCTCCTGATCCCTCTGCTGATACACCTGTACAGCTCCCAGCCCAGGCTGTCTCACCTCCAGCCAGGTGAGGTGCTGGATATACTGAATTTTCCATAGGGATGTATGCCTTGTTATTTGTTTCTTGCATTGCTGTCATGTTTTTAAGCTGTGAATTAGGTGATGCTGTGCAAATCTGAATATAAAGATTATTTCCACTCTATGTATATAAACCCCCCACCCCGCAAAAAACCCCAACCAAAAAATGTCTGACAATTTTCCCACAGAATCTAAAGCTCCAGTGTATGTTACACGAGAAGAAACTGAATTTCTTTTTCCAGTGCAGGTTCAGATTTCCATTTGTGGTTCAAACTGAGAGATTGCCAGTGGAAATTTTACATTACTGTGAGCCTGTGATTTGTGGTAAATCCAGTGGGATATAGGATTCCTAGTTCTGGGAATTGGGAGAGAGAACAATCCATTTTGAGAAAATACATGGTTTTAAGCTTTAATTTAGGAAACTATATGGTATGTAAAAGTTTGCTGGCAGTGATAAGCAACAAACAGTTCTCTGATCCTAGGGGTTTCTTTAATGAAACATGAAAATTTGTTTTTACCAATTTCAAAGATCAAAGTATATAAAATGCTGAATAGTCTGATTTTTGAAACATCATCTTAAAGTCTAAGCTAATTGATTTTATCACATTAGCACATCAGTGTGACAGAGTTGGAGTTCCACTTCTGGAAGAGTTTAGGAAGTACTGAGCAGTTTTCCTCTATTTTTGTTTTATAGAGCAGTAGGTAAAGTTACTGACATGCTCAGAGCAAAGGGATCAGGGGAACACTCAAATATTTTAGGAATGAGGAAATTCACACAGTTATAGTTACCATATTACCTAAAAGGCTAATAAATATAAAGCAATTTACATGGTTTATATGTTTTCAAATCTATATTATTTCCTCCCCAGCTTGTCCTCAATTTGTCATTTTCTACTGACATCAGTAAATGATTTACCTGCCAAAGCACATGTGCACCCAGTGAGGCCTTTTGTCACATTGCAGCTGTTGATTCTTCAGGAGTTTTGAGTGTTAGGGGGGGAATATTAGAAGAATGCCCTGCATTGCCATTTAAAATTCTTTATTAGACTCTGTTTTAAATTTTACTTGGTGAGATAGAGCATTTCCTTTCTATTAAATTGAATGGGGAAAGATTTGTATTTTCATACTACCTGGTTATGCATCCTAGCAGGCATGTGTATGCTGCAGAATTATTTCAGGTGATTTACAATCAAATCCATTCCCTCATCTTTACCTGCCAATAGGAAAACTTTATCCAGTTCCAGGATAAAGAGTGCTGAATGGTTTCTGTGATATTCTACATCCACGTGGGCATGGCACAAACTCTTGAGTATTACTATTAATAGGTGCACCGGAGTGACACATATCTGCTGCTCTCATTCCAGTTATTAGAAAAGAATTTGGGATCCCTTTGCAGCTCCTTTCACTTTCAGCTCATGGCAAGTGGTTCTGTGTCTCTCTTCAAGTGGGTAATGTTCTTCAAACAGTTGCAGGCTTTTAGCAAATAGATTTTCTAAGCTGTAAGAGAAGAACTGATGGGTTATCTGAAGCTGGAGGATTTGCAAATAAAGCTAATTGTCTTCGGGTGAGTAACAGCAGATTTCAGCCAAGATAAAAGGAAACTGCTAAAAAAACAGCCAGGGGCAGTTTGGCTGAGCTGATTTATAGCACAAGGAAGGGATGCTTTATCACTTTTTTCACTGGGAGCTTAAGATGTGTCTGTAAAAGCACTGAAATCGCACTGGAATTTTGGAGATTGTATTTAGCTTGTATCATTTTCTGGATTCATTTTTCCCAAGCTAAATAATTACTTCTGAAATGCAAGGCTTAACACCAGTCAGTGATCAAAGTAAACTTATAAACTGACTCCAAAACTGAAAAAAATCCATAGTGTCCAAACCTATTTCCAAGATTTCTTAAATTTTAATGTCATTGTGGTGTCATATCCCCAGTTTTGATAGTAAATGTTTTCTTTGCTAAACACACTTGAATGGAAGCTATAATCTAGGAAGAGAATTAAGTTGGATTGGTTTTTTCCATAGGATTCTCTTGGCCTTCCTGCTTGCTTTTTGAAAGGATATCCTGACTTTCCATGAATTAACAGTTTAAAGAGTTGAAAGAGGTTTATGTTAATCCTGTATTTAGTCCCTGTTTCTAAGAAAATTCTGAGTGGAATGAAATGGGAAACTGTGGCATTTTCATTGGCAAATCAGACACTGAATTTCATGGCAATATTTAAGTTTACTTCTGTCTGCCAGTGTGAAAGGGAGATGGAATCTGAGCAAGGTGTGGTTAACTGAATGTTTGAAATGATTCCCATAACCTCTGTACAATATAGAGACTGTACCATAAAAGCATTTTATATTTATTTTCCAAAAAGGTTTTGGATGCCTGCATTCCATGAATCCATTTCCCTGCATGTCTGCAAGCTTATTAAAATCAGGGTAAGAAGATTTAATTGCAACTGCTCAGGACTTGGTCATACAAGATTATGGTTCTATTCTTGGCTGCTCCACACAACGTGTTTGTGACTGGCCAGGCTACTTAGGCAAAACATTTCCAACCTATCTGTCTGAAATTTAGGTTTGCAGTTCATTTCTTCCTTCAGCATGGCTACTTCTTTCAGAGAAGGTTAGAAAAAAGGTTAGAACAAAAAAATCTCATTTTTTTGTTCCAATTGCTTAATGTGAAGTACAAATGATATTTCCCAAACCAGGAGACAGGAGTGTCTGGAATCTTGGTGCAAAGATGTGTTTTTGGTGAAATGTCAGTCCTCTCTACTCCAGTCTTGTGTCACAGGCCAGTGTGAGCCCTCAGCTTGTGTTAGACTCAAACCTTCTCCCAGGCAAACTCTTTCTAAAAATGGAACACTGTGTTTGTGCTGCTGTGCAGAAATGCAGTGGTTGTGAGGCAAGGAGCAGCACAGCATCAGCAATTGCTTTAACCAGGCTGTCAGACGTTTGAGAAAAGCATTTTGTGGTATTACTGAACCACACAAATTAGGTAACTGGCTATGACTACCATTAGTGAAGAGTGGTCCTGGTTCTGTTTTTATATTTGTGTACAAACATATGAGAGGACTTTCTGCTGTTATGGAATTGCAGTCTGTATTTCCCTAAATAGAATTGCTTCTTTCTAATCTGAATCCCAGGTGTGTCTACACTGCAGATTGAACTGCAGCTGTATGGCCAAAGAGAGTTTTTAGCTGACTTGCCCAAAGGTAACAGAGCTTACACCAGTGTGGTTTTTACACCAGTGTGTTTTTCACAGCAGTGCAGTGGCTGCATTTAAGCCTTCTCACACTCCCTGCTCACCCCACTTAGTTGATGGGAGCAGCTGTTACCAAAAAATGATTCATGGCACCAAAATACAGCCAGTGGGTCTGGTTTTATTCCAATGTTTAATTGT
Source organism: Ammodramus savannarum pratensis (assembly GCA_020466415.1). Classification (NCBI taxonomy): domain Eukaryota; kingdom Metazoa; phylum Chordata; class Aves; order Passeriformes; family Passerellidae; genus Ammodramus; species Ammodramus savannarum. The sequence continues at coordinate 6,625,582 of JAHXMQ010000028.1, read as the reverse complement.
CTCATCAACGTCTTTGTGGTCTGAATTACAGAGAGAGAATCATATTTGAAATGTTTTAGGGAATTTTTTTTATAGGGGAGATAGTAAGTGACTGTTTTTTATAGATCTGAAAATACAAATAGCTGGAGCAGAGGAGGTAGACCCCACTAAAAAAAGTAGATTTGTTTCTTAAGATTTCCTTAATATCAGGTGGAAGGCTTCCTTAGGATCTGTAGGAATCTCATCCCAGCATCTTTCTTAACCTTAAAAATACGTATTTTGAAATATGTCAGTGGAGAAGAAACTAATCAGTAATAGAGAAAAAAAGCCCCAAACCTAATAATAAGTCCATTTAATTTTCCTGAAGCAGAAGAAAGGGATGAGGCTGTAAAGATTCAAGTAGTTTTTGCTGCCTTACAATCCAGATTCCTACAAAGGAAGAAAGGGCCTTGATTGACCTAAATTATCTCTGGATCAAATCAGTGGGAAGTTATGGAGGCAGCATTTCAGCAACATGGAAAACTCTTTAAAATTTAGCTAGTGCCATTGAAATGAATGATATGTTTTTAGGACAAAAGAAATTTCTGTTATGCTTTCTCTATCATCTAGCTGCAGCTTTCCAACACCTTCATTTCCCTTCTGTTGTGTTTTGGGGGTTGTAGAATATATTTTCAGCTGTGCTGCTGCCCTGGGTGCCCTTTTCATTCCTTTAGGCAAGAAGTTTATATCAATTCCAACCACTTCTCTGTTTTCTTGTCAGAACAGGTTTCCTTCCCTACCTACAGCTGCAGATCAGACATTGCTGCAGCAGAGCTGGAGCCTCTGTCAGAGCAGGGGAAAGGTTCAAGGAGCCAGCAGGGGTCATCTGCCCTCCTTTGCTTGCAGGGTGTAGCAGGATTTCATTCTTTGGTGAGACAGATATCTGAGAGGTATCTGTTATGAATAGTTTGGGGGAGATGCCTGGCAGAGGATGGACTGGACATGGTCCTTCCAGCCATATTTCCTGCTGTTTCCATGTCTGTCTCACAGCTGAGTCTGAGCCTTGACTCTGTTTTGCTTTGTCATTTGTTCTGTGGTTTATTACCCAATGTACAGCCAACCTGATGCAATGGTTCCAGGACTCAGTCCAATTACATGTGCTAACATATCTCAGATGATGTTTCAAAGAAGCTTTATGTTGAAAGATTTCTGTTATTTTTGATATTTACCCTGGGATTACAGAAGACTGGTTTTGTTTAGTTTTTCCTTTGCTGGTAGCAGTAATAGAAAAACCAAGGCTTTTTTTTCCTCCTCAAATTTTATTATAACATCTTGGCACACTTTCCATTCTCAAGCCTCAGGCTCTGTTGTAAATTTAAAATAGTATTGATGGTAAAGGGATTATAGGATAGCTTACATAAATGTTACTTTGTTCATTCTCTCCAGCTCTCCTCAGCTATGCTTTGTTATCTTTCCCCATCACGTAATTCCTTATGCTTTTTGAGTCTCCTTCTCAGGATTTGTTCCACTGCTGTTCTCAAGTGCAAGGGCAGAACAAGTTCCTTGATTTTGCCTGTGCTTCTGTGTTTGTTGTTGCATGAGAAGGCCCTGATCTTTCCTAGGATATGCTTACTAATTCAGCATAAGATAAAAAATTATTGCAGTTGCTTGTGATCTTGAATTAATCACCTAGACTGGAGGTCAGGGAGGTTACAGTTTTCATCAGGGGAGATTGCAGTCAGTCTCACTTGGGTGCATGTTAATGTTTTGGGGATCTCTGCTGAAACTTGCTGCTCTTTTTAGGTGACCTGTGAGTTATTTTACAGCTGGGGCTGCCAGGTCTGGTTTTACTCAATTAAGTGATAGAAATGCCTGGCCTAGCCCAGTGCTTAGAAAAGTTTGGGTGTGTCAAATGAGTTAGACCTGTTATGGGTTATGGTCTGGGATTTTCAGTGCAGCCAAGGATCATTTGGGAAGGCATTGCCAAGACTTGCTAGAAAGTGTAGGACAAAATATGCCCTTGCTGTGGCTGTCTAGGGTTACAGGTGGGAAATGCAACCAGGAGAGTGGCAGCTCTGCCCAGGGGCTGCAGTCAGCTCCAAATCCACTTAAAGCCATTGCAGGGGTGGGGTGGAACAAACCTTGAAGTGACAGCTCAGCCAGGCACCAGGATGTGGTGTTACAGCCTTGATTAGGCAGGGACCAGCACGTCACCTTTAATTGGCCCAGCTCATAATTGAGAAGATGTGCTTTGATCAAATGGTGAATTTTAGTTTCAAGAGATGACAATAGATCTTCTTTACTGGGGCTGGGTATGGCTTTGCCCTGGAAGAAGCTGCACTGGAATGGACAGTCACTTCTCAGCTGAGGGGGTCTCAGAAGGTTTCTCTTGGGGCCAGCAGCCCTGTGTAGGTTTAGTGTTGCCATAAAAGCCCTGAAAATCAACAATATGCAGCTGGTTCCCTACCACTCCCTTGTGCCTACCATAGGCAGGGCAATCTGATATTTCCCATTCCTTATCAGAGAGTCCTGGGCTGGGATGTTGGAGGGACATCTTCTACATCCCTTTCTGCTGTGACATTGAGGTTTTGCAGGCTTGGAACTGTATCATTTTACTTCAGAAAACAGGTGCCAAATAGCAGCACTCTGACCATGTGCCACATCATCTTCTTTTTTTAGTCTCCCTTATCCTTTTTGTTTGGCATTTACCAGTTTTCCATCCAGGTTAATGGTTTTATTGGGCAACAGGGTCAGGAGGTGCTTTGGGAGCATGTTGGATAAACAAAGCAAACACAACACAAGCCTAACTGAAAATTGCCCTTTGTGTTAGCAGTGCAAACAGTGGAGATGTGGATGGGTGCTTATGCCAATCCCTAATGCATCCTTAACGTGCTGCTTTTAGGGCTTGGGGAATGTTGGCAAAGGAAGAGAGGAAATTGCTGTTTGCAAAGGTCACAGGTGATAAGGTGATAGCAGGGTAGCACTGTGATAATCATTTAAAGAGGGATGCTAACAGAATAGGCATTGATACTTGATAATACTGTGGCATTTGTCACCTGGCCTTGCTGTGCTCCCCTTCTGTGGGATATTCTGAGTGTTTGATTTCCCTCCTGGTGCTGCCTGAGCAAAGGGTTTGTGAGCCAGGTGGGGTGTTGTGTAGGGTGTCCTACACAGTGACCCAGAAGAGGCTGAGCTAATACTTCATGCAGACCACACTGTGGGAGAGAGTACTCCAGGGATGATCCCCCAAAACCTCCTCCCAGTGTGTTCTCCTCCACAGAAAAAGAAGACCAAATGCATTTTGCAGCACTTGGTGCTGTCTTGACAGAAAAAGAATTGAGATTCTGAAAGATTGTTGCACACTGTTAATTTACACTGCTTGGTAAGAGACTGAGAAAAGGACATAATGGGTGAAGGAATAGAGTCCTAGGAAAGGATATTAAGAAGGTAGTGGCCAAAAAAGTGGATCTCCAGAGAGCTTCACAGGATTATAAGAATGAGAAAATTGCCTTTTTGCCTGTTGAGTGATTGTTGCCCTGCTGGTCAGTGCAGTTCAGCCTGTCTCTAAGGTCTCAGCCAGGCTGTTCTGCTGTTGTTTGAAGGAATTGTTACGGGTCAGGTGCTGTCCCTGACTCTGTTGGCTCAGGTGTTGGCACAGTGTCTGAAGGAAAGCTGGCTTGCCCAAATTCTGAAAGAGCAAGTGAGATTCCTGCTCAGATTGTGCAGTTCCAGGAAGCTCTGTGGTCTGGGAGCTGTCTGCTTCTTTTGTGGAGAAGGGTCAGAGTTCTGCCTCTCTGAACTTTCTGCCTTTGAAGGACTCAAACTGGAATGCAGTGAGTGTGTTTCTCCACCTGTTCAGCTTGCTGCTCCCTCTACACTTCTTGTGGATTTATGAGAAGAGCCAGGTTAAAATCCTTTCCCATCCTTAAATAAAAGCTATTGTTAACCCCAGCAAATTTAACAAACTGTTGAAGTGATGCCTTTCAAGTAGTTGTGCTGCCACCACTGAGGAGGCAGCAAAGAGAGTCATGAAGGCAGAAATCAGCACACTGATGGGAATTCTAGGAAAAGAGGCTTCATATGATAATTATGGTACCCAGGCCAGTTTATTGTACCATAATTACCCTAATGAAAGTGACCTGAGGAGCCTGGAATCTGGGGAAAGCAGTTGATACCCAGAGATAAACCCAGAGATACAGCTGTGTTCTGCACACTCACTTAAGCCCCACTGACATCCCTGCTCCCCTGTAATTGTTTTCTTGAGCTGTGGATAATTGCAAACTCCTCCATGGTTTTTATTCTGGTCCACATCTTCTGTGATACCTTTTATTCCTAAAGCTTGATAAGAGGGCTAAGAGGTTGCCAGGTAAAATTAGTTTCAGGACATCATCAGGTGGTGCTTCTCCCATTGGAGCATTCACTGTCAGAAGAATAAAGGGAAGAGTTAAGGAGAGTAATTGTTGTTTCATCAGATTATGTATTAATTCAACCAGACTAATGCACTGTAATATCTAGACAAGCCTTATAATTGGAGATAGTTGAAACAAGCTTTTAGCTGTTCATGTGCTCCTGCTCTAAGTTAATTTCACATCTAAACCATTAAGCAAAAAAACTCTCAACCAAAACAGCTAATCAATAAGAAACAGGTCTTTGTTCATTAAAGACATCTTGAAAATTAGGTTATTTACAGAGATGGGGGTACACTTCTTCAAAAGCTTGGAACTGATTTTGTCTCTTTTTCAAAATGCATGCAGGGAGTGAGAAGTCCAAGACGCTGAGATCTCTTGCAGAAGCACCTTTTTAGATCAAATAATAATTGTGCAAATCACTTGATCAGTATTCTGGACTACCTCTGTTCCAGTCTATTCCATATGCACCCAGCACAGAGGAGCAGGATTTCACCTGGGGGCCTGCAGTAAAGGCCAGTGCTTTCTGGGTTATATTAGGAAGGAAAATGGAGCTTTGAATATGATTCTTTGAACTCTCCCTGGCCTCTGAGCGGCAGTTTAAATGCCCAGGAGGAAGCACAGGAAGAGAAAGGAGAGGGAGACTCAAGGCTCTGCCTGCTTTGCAGCCCTCTCTGGATGTTCAGCCCCTACCTGTGAATTAAAGGGGAATGACGTGCCAGAAATCTGCATTCCTGATTTCCCTGCTGTTCTTCAGGATGATTCATGCCACAGGAGCTGTCATAGAGAAAATTAACTCCATCCCAGGCAGAATCAGTGCAAAACCCTGTGGCACATGTCTGCAGCTAGTCATGATTTATGAGAGTCTGCAGTCCTTGGTGCAGGGAAGGATTTAGCCTTTGCTAATGGGATCTTTCTAGGGTCATAAGTGTTTGAATGAGCAAGTTATTGTGGCATAAGTGACTTGCTGACTGCTGGCTCTGATCTCTCACATTGGTTTTATGTATTAAAGAAAAATCAGTGTGACATGTACTTAGTTGTGATGGTGATTAATTTCTGATGATCAGCTTATGTTCTGAGATACAGCAATTGGGTGTTAACCTAAGTGTCCAAGAAATTTCATGTGCTCATTTTCTTGGTTTGTACCTTGTACTACTTCTTCAACTTAATTCCTAAACAGAATTTCAAAATGTGCTGCTACTTGTACAACAGCACTGTATATGTTTGTGTGCACTTTATGAATATTTTGCCAGCTACTTAGAGGTTAGCTGCCTTTAACCATCATGTCATTAAATATCCCTACAGAGATAATATTAATTTCCTGCAGAGAAAATATTAAAGCTTGTCCTTGTTCACTGATGCAGAATAATTTTAAATGAGTCTGACTTCATTATTTTGATACACTTCATTTTTGTCTCTGTGTTCCTTCAGGCTTCTGACTTGATTATCACCCCAGCCAAGACGTTCAAGGAGAAGCCAGACCCCTCTGGTCTGGTGTTTGGAACTGTGTTCACTGACAATATGCTGACAATTGAATGGTCCGTGGCTTCTGGATGGGAGAAACCCTGTATCAGGCCTCTGGAGAACCTCTCCATCCATCCAGCTGCCTCAGCCCTGCACTATGCTGTAGAAGTGAGTAGTACATTGATTTGGAAACCAAATGTTTTTTGTTTTATTAGCTCTGGAAGACACAGCTTTGTAATACAAGGAGTATTACTGCCTGAAGTTCATTAGTATTGAGTTACATCTTGTTCTGTTAACTGGTGTTCTTGCAGAGTAATTGCAGTATTTACAACAGGGTTATGTGTAACACAGAAGCAGCTTGGCCTGGGGATGCCAGCACACTTAAAGTCTTAGCCTAGGGAAGGTGAGTGGTGATAAATTTATTTGGAAAACCATTCTTGTTCCCTGACAGTGGGTTGGTCCAGTTACTGTCTGTGATGTGTGTCAGGGCATCTCAGAGTAGCTTTAATCTGGGGGCTGAACAGTCACTGTACAAGTCACTTGCAGCTGGTTTAAAGGTTGGTAGCTTGCATTGCAGGACAGGCTAGGCAGGTGCTTGTTTGAAACTCTGAACCAGTCCCTGGAGCTCAGAGCTGCATCTGATGCACTCACAAGTGAGTTTGAGGAGAACAGAAGCAGGGAACTTTGGGCAGTGGGATGTTAGGTTGGAAACCAGCGTGGTTAAAGTGTCTGTGCTCAGCTGACTGCTGCCCACAGCTGCCTGTGGTGCCTGCAGGGCAGCTTGGGCTGTGCTCACACCTATGGGAGCCCCAGCAGGGCACAGAACCTGAAATGGAAGCCCACTTCTCCCACTTCTGGGTAGGTGGGAATGTCTCCACTGCAGTGTGTGGAGTTGCTTGTGCTGCTTTTATTATTATTTTACTTTTTTTTCCTTTTTAAATTTTTTTTTTTTTTTTTTTTGTATTTTAATCACTGGTAGAAGGGAAGCATTCCCTGCTTGTTTTCTTTGAGCTCCTGCCTTCACCATTTTTATTTTGACTGATTTTTCCTCATGTAGTCACCAAGCCTCCAGAGGTGCTGTGTAAATTGCAGCAGGCCCTGGGCCTGAGGCTGCAGCTCTTGATCTGCCCAGGAAGTCAGAACCACGCTGGAGTCCCAAATCTGTATTTCACTCTTAGTAGCACATTGCTTTAATGCTTGGCCTCTGGCCTGGTCTGAAATCATTGCTAATATGAATATGCTCTTTTTTTTCCCCATTTTTTTTATTCTTTTACCCTTATTGCATCACGTTTCCTCTAGCCAAAAGGACAGAAAGAGGAGAATCTGGTGTCATTGCTGTGGCTCAATGAATACACAGTGGGTATAATAAAAGTGATGAGTTTGGCATTCCCTCCCCTTTCTCCTTGCCCTTCATGATGCAGTGTGCTAATCTGGATCTGCTGAACTCCAGATCCAGCTCCTGTGATGTACAGATGTCAGATAGTGCTGTTCTCACACCACTGTAGCAACCAACCATCAAGCAACCACAGCAGTTGCTTTCATTAAAGCTGAACATTTCTGGAACACATCTCTGTCTCCCTTTTTTAATGAGTGAAAGGTTTTACTGAGCTCTGGAAGATGAAAAGTGTTTATTTTTGGAGAAAAAGATTTAACATCTTGAGAAGGCTTTGTGTTTCAGTAATGATGTGATTCTTACTTCTGTCAAACCATTGATCAACTCTTAGTAGTGACATTCCTCCCTGTTCCCCCTCATTAAAAGTTCTGTGAATGTGTTTGGGAGAAGGGTGGAGGGGGGGGAAATGTGTGCTGGGATAAGAAAGCAACATTCCAACCATGTGCTGTCAGTTAGTGACTGGCCCAGTGAAAACTATATCAAAATATCAGCTAGATATCTGTAATATATGTAATTATATCTGTTATATGTAATGCTATCCTTTATTAAAGACATTTTTTTTTTTCCCTGTGGCTACAGTGTCTACCCTAGGAGCAACTTACTTCTAAAATTGTGCCAAGCTTTTAATAAGGTTGGCATTGTCATAGGACTAAGGTTTTGAAGGCAGGAAGTTCTGGGTTCTAATTCTGGTTCTGCTACACAATTGGCACACAGCCTGAGGAAAATTGCTGGGATTCTGCAACTCAGTAACAACCCAATTAAAATTTGTCATGTGAAAGGACCTAGCTCTGCCATGGAACTGCACACAAGTTTTCTAAAGATTGAAACCTGAAATACTCCGTGAAAATTACTTGGGCACAAATATAGGATTGTTTTTTCCAAATAAGAAAGCTGCATATCTAGACTTCAAACCACATGGGATGCAGTTCCAGCCACTTTTTGTGGAACAGTCAGAGGAGGGGAAGCTGAGGAGACTGACAGCAGTGATGCACTTAAATTCATAGAACTTACACTGACATTAAATGTACAAAGAAATACTTTGGAAGATAAAATTCTAAGAATGTGGCCTCTTGTCTGTAAGCATAAGTGAGCCTTTAGTACTTAATCCAAATAAGAGTTATATAAGCATATATTAATGTGAGCTTGTATAGTACATGTGTTTTCTGTCTAGAAGTATAACCAGAAATTACCAGTCTGTAGCTGAAAATAACTGGATATTTGATGGATGTGTTTTTTGATGTGGTTAGGAGATACTGGGAGGGCATTGATAGGATAAGTGTATCTGATTGTCAACACCAGTTGTCTGGATCCTGCAGTTTGATGGGGTAACTATGTTTAAATTTCCTGTAAAGTATATGGAGAAAACACTTCCATGTATTTTATTTTTAGAGTAAGGCTGCATCTCTCTCATGCAGCCTAAATCCCATTCTATGGCATAGGGGCATAAGGGGGAAATAAGTGACCAGCTCCTGCTACAACTACAGCAAGAACTTTACAAGAATTCTCTCAATTACCTTATCCTATGCTTCCTAACAAAGATGTGTTTTGGACAGAGCTCCAAAAATAATTAACATACATATAATATAGTTGTATAGATCCCTTATGTAAGCAAAAATGCTGCTTTGACTCAGGTATTGGTCAGGATGTGAGGGAATTAAGTTAAGTCAAACACATGCTACAAATTTTAATTGCTGTAACCAAATTATGAAAAAAAAAAAAAAGAGAGGGTATAATGAGGAATTAATGAATTAAAGGAATTAAATATTCCAAATATTGATATTATTGAAGTTGATATTACAAAGATGACCTGCCTTTAGATAAATGTGTCTCACTGGGGTGTATTGCCAGAACTGACTAGTTAGCATTTTCCCGTTTTTGGGTGCTGTGAACAGGAGGGTGAAGCATTTCTTTGCCCAGCTGGCCTGGATCCCCAGGGTGAGCTGTCTGAGTCACTGTGTGCTTTGTCCCCTCCTGGCTCGCAGCTGTTCGAAGGGATGAAGGCGTACCGAGGAGTGGACGGCAAAATCCGCCTGTTCCGGCCCACGCTCAACATGGACAGGATGGCACGGTCAGCACTGAGGACAACCCTGCCAGTACGTACCCAGGGCAGCTCCTGCTCCTTCCCTCAGCCTCCTCAGGGCAGCTTCTCACTGTGGAGTGCACATCTCTACAGCTTTTCATTGGTAGCGTTTATCAAACACTCTTTAGTCTGATAGCGCAGTCAGACTTTGTTAACAGAACTTACTTATTTAAGGAAATCCTTTAGTGCTTATTTTAAAATCAGAACAGTGGGTGTTTTGCTTTCATTGTTGCCTCCCTGCTGCCTCAGAGTGTTTCTGAGATAC
>JAHXMQ010000028.1:6593437-6615916 GCA_020466415.1 Ammodramus savannarum pratensis | reverse complement strand
TCCTGGGTGAAGGGATTTTTCCAGAAAATATGACAGTGACAAGGGATGGGTGCTGTCTGATTTGCTCTGATGCTGATGGTCTCCCTTTTCTTTTCTCCACTTCAGTTAAGTTGTTCAGCCTCTTGAGTGCCTTTGGTTTTGGTCATCCCAGTAACTTAACACTGCTTTTAGCAATTGTATCTTGGCCAGTGAACTTCCTCCCAGCCTTGTTAGCTTAATTGCTGTAAGAAGTTGGGAGCTTTGGGAGACTTGCTGGCCCCTTGGAGCTGTAAACCAGAGCACTCTCCTGTAGAAGAGGTGGTACTGTATGCCTGGCTGAGCTGGCTGCACAGGGAGTTCTCCACATGCTTTGGAGGCAAGAAGGGTCAGTGGCTCCTTTTTACCATCTCAGGAGGACACTGTGGTCGCTCAGGATACTGCACAAAAAGGCACAGTAGCTAAAACCATGGGATATTAAATTCTGTAAGGAATGAACCCAAGGAAGATGTGAACCTCTGCAGCGTGTCAGTGTTGCATATCCTGAGGAGGTGTTCCCTGGAGCACGTGGATCTGTGAGGACCACAAAGTGTTCCAGCTTTATTTCTCCATTTGTTTTTTTCCTTTTCTGTTCCTTGCCAGACTTTTGACCAGAAGGAGCTGTTGGAGTGCATCCGTAAGCTGGTGGAGCTGGAGAAGGAGTGGGTGCCCTACTCAACCGATGCCAGCCTCTACATCCGTCCTACCCTCATTGGAACTGAGGTGTGCAAGATTTTCTTTCCTTTTTTATTTTTTTTTTTTTTGTTTGTTTATTTAAGTACGAGGCAAAGTCCTCCATCCACCCAGGGGAATAGTCAGCAGTCAGTAGGTGACAGGATGAAGTTTGAAGGCAGATTGGTTTTGTGATTTTACTTGGGAGTCCCCAGCACGAATTTAAGGTTGACCACAGTGCCACTCAGTGGGCACACTGGCTCAGAGCACGGAAAATAAACGGAGTTTCCTTCCACTACTCAGGGTGGGAATGGAGCAGTGCTTGTTAATTGGGGTTGTGCTGAAAGGATAGTTGTACCTGACATGGTAATATTAAATCCCTAATAATTCAGAGAGAAGATGATGGATCACAGCTTGCTGTGTACATTTTGTAATTTCAAGTCATTTGTGAACAGAGAAGTTTTTGGAAGATTTTACCCTGTAAATTAAGATTTCTCAGAAGAAACACTTTCAACAGAGCTAAGGACTAGTCCCTCTGTCAATTATTCTTGAAAACTGACCTTCTAAGGGGCTCTTTAGCAAATAGCTGTTAATCTGTCCTCTCTGAGTTTCATGTGTGAGTCAGTTCTGTAGCGTTGATAAAGAAACAGAGAGTTTATTTCATTAAATCCTTCAGGGTTCTTTTTTTTCAGCAGTAGCAGGAGAGAAATATACAATGGTAGAGCATAGGACAAGGAAGCTAAAGAATGTGGGCTCCAAACTATATAAACTAAACTACTACAATATCCCTATCTGTAAGTAGGTAACGTAAGTGAGCATTTTACATTTCACACAGGTTCTAGGACTCCATTAATTTAATACTTTTAAATTAGTTGCAGATTTTCAGATTAAGGAATCTCCACTCAGTGACTGTAAGGTACTGATATTAAAATTGGGGTTTGTTTTTGGAAATTTTTCTGCTCTGAGCTTTATTTCAGGACAGCCAACCCTTGTGGCCTTTGCATTAACCCAGGTTGCATGTCCTGCTAGGCTTTTATCAATCAATCAGAAACCCAGGCAGCACAATCTTTTGAATGATCACATCAGCAAAAGATCTCTGTTAGAAGTCTTTCTGAAGGAGCAGGGCAGACAGAAACCAGAGGAACCCTTTCAGCACCTGGAGAACTTTGGCCAGCACCAGAACTTCTTACGTGCACCTTTATTGATGATGATGATTTGTAGTGGGAGAACCAATCTCTCAGAGAGGAGGGGCAGAAAAAACTCTGACATTTTTTGTTATTTCCTGGGCTGTTGTGTGAACTATTTTTAGTAGGCAAATAATTTTAGCTGTCACTCAGGCATTCAGAGAGCCAGCACTCAGCTCTGGCAATGCCAGCTGGCACTGGACAGTTGTTCTCAGTAATGCAGCTGACAGTGGTTTCTCCACTGCTGTTACTGCTGTTGTTGCCACTCCTTCCCCCAGAAGGCTTTGTGAGCTTCTGGTATGATCAATTCATATTATATTCATATATAGTATTATATTCTATTGTATTCCATTCTATTATTTTGTATCATATTGTATTATATTCATATAATTGTATAGCATTTTGTTAAGCTAATCTTTAAGTTCTCAAAAAACGTTAAACTATTTGAGAGTGCTAGAATAATATATAGATAAATTGAATGGCTGCAAGTGAATGGTGACAGTATATATAAAATTAGGGTTGGTGTGCTGCTTGGATAAGGGGAAGGTTATAGAAATATTTTTTATTCATTGCAGCATTTTGCACTGTCCTGGTAAAAGCACTCTGATGCTGCAGTCCCAATGAGAGCAGCGTTTCAAAAGCTGATGGTGTAGCCCCTGATGTATGAAGGACGCCAGTAACTTTGGATTTGTTTGCATTTCTTTATTTTCAGCCTTCCCTTGGAGTGAAGAAGCCAAGTAAAGCCCTGCTGTATGTCATTCTGAGCCCTGTGGGCCCTTACTTTGCAAGTGGAACCTTTAATCCAGTATCCTTGTGGGCAGATCCAAAGTTTGTGAGAGCGTGGAAAGGGGGAACAGGAGACTGCAAGGTGGGAGGGTAAGAAAACATCATCCTGCCTTTTCTACACAGCTCCCAAAGCAGATTTGGTTTTTAGTGAAGTATCTAATCCAGCAGGAACACAGACGTTAAATTCAGTAGTTAAATAAACAACATACTACAACGAAGAGTTCAAAATTGTACTTGGCAAAATTATTTTTGCAACTCACTTGCATATTTTTGTTTGAATATTACAGCCAGTTGATTTTTTTGCAGCATCTCAAGCGCAAGAAGTGCACCTGGAAAGTGTCCATGTAATACTTTGGCTCTTGCCCTTGCAATGCCTGAAGATGCTAGTTCTCTGAATATCTTTATTAGAAAAAAGCCCCCTCACCTCTCGTGTTTTTTGTGCTCCAAGAGTTTCATCTACTGTATATCACCCACCTGACATGAGGTAGATGAATTTAAAAAACACCAACCAAAAAGCCCAAGAAAAACACCAAAAAACCCCAAAACCTGGAGGGGAATTGTTGCTCCCTCTCCAGGATGCCAACTGCTAAATAAAGATAAATGCTTTCTGAGGGTTTTCAGTTGCAGTAATTACAATGTCCAGAATATGGAACAAGAGGTATGTTAATACAGTTTGGAAGGATATGTTTGAGTTGTTGGTGCTGTTCAGCCCTTCAACGATTTTGGTTTGTAGGCACAAACAATCTAGTAAAATGCTGGTGGAATATTTCAAGTGAAAATATCCTAGGGCCAAGCAGTAACCATTGCAGAGCACTTGCTCATGAGGTACATGTGCCCAAAATCTTGTTTAAATGGAGAAGATGCCCAACCAGGTACTCATAACTCTTTGGGTTCTTTTTTCCCCTGAAGGAATTATGGTTCTTCTATTTATGCCCAGCAAGAAGCTGTGAAGTTTGGCTGCCAGCAGGTTTTGTGGCTCTATGGAGAAGATCACCAAATAACTGAAGTTGGAACAATGAATCTGTTTCTCTACTGGATAAATGAAAATGGAGGTATGGTGACATAAAGTGTGAAAACTTTAACAGAGCAGATGAATGGGACTGTAATCCACAAAATGATTGTTAGAATGCAGATGATAATCTTTTTAATTAAGATAGTTTAACTTAGAGGGAATGCCCATTCTGAAAGTTACTGGGGGGCTGTTATTTGTGAGAGAGGTGATCCTGGAGCAGCTGTGAGTGCTGCCTGCTGGTAACAGACCAAACTGCTGGGCTGTCCCCATGCTTAGAAGGACAGAATTCAGCCTGCACAAGGTCACACATCAGCCTGGGTGCCAGCAGCACTTTAGGGCTCCAGGAGCTGTTGTTTCAGAAGCAGTGCAGACGTGCTAAAAGGCAGCTCAGGGCTGTGCAACCCTTCAGGCTCTGTAGCTTTGAGTGTGAGTGGCTCCCATCATCACTTGCTGGCCAGTCAGATATTCCTGAACCATCTCCAGAAGTATTGCAGCATCCAATCCAAAACTCTGTGAAGAATTTGAAGTTCTGTCCAGTGGTGGCAGGGAGAGAAACACATCAGGTATATCAATAATGCTCAAAAGGTGCTTTCAAGATGGATCATCATTCTTTAAGCTGTTTTTACCTCTTTCTACCCACAGTCATCTCTGAGCAAGGTACATGCTGATTAAACCATTAAAACTAATAGAACTAACTATTAAAACCAGCCAACTATATGGGCATCTCAAAAGCACCCATTGGGCATGCAAGTATTCAGTGCTTGTGATAGCATCACCTGATGACTGGTTTGGAAGACTACAGGCAAGAATAAAAGAATTTTCTTCCCATTTTTTTTCCCAGGAAGAAAGAAGACTTTTTTTTTTAATGAAAGTAATTTTCTTCTCTCCAAGGGAATGAAGTGTTACTGAATTTCTGCATGGCAGCAGATGCAGGGGTCAGACAGATCTCATTGTAGTGCCATGGGTACCTTAGTGAACTGTCAGCTTTCTCAGAGAACAGGCAGCATTTTGTGGGGACAGCAGTGTGCCATGGGTAATGCAGTGTGGTTGGGATCCAGCTACCTGACTCCTCTTGCTACAGGACATGAAATAAACCGACATACACGCTGGAACTTCCAAGGTAAAAAGATGGGAAGTTTATTTTCTGACTCCAACATTTATAGACTTTCAAAAGTGACAGTGGATTGGAGGATGAAAGTGCCACCTCTCCAATGACACTGGACAAACCAACAGTCCATCAAATTTCTCCTCCTCCAGAGAGGAATGTAAAAACAATAATTATTTACATAAAAGTGCGTGAGAAACTTCTTTACAAGAATGAAAACATCAGAAGGCTTAGAAGAACAAGGCAACATATTCCTATCTCCAGTTCTGTTGCTTGTTCTTCTGCAAAACCTTTACCACATTTGTAAGAAGGGGGATAACAGTCCCTCAGTGCTGAGTGAATCTGTTATGCTTTATGAATGAAGTGATAAATATTAGCCATTTTCTTGTGTTGCAGCAGCAGTTGATTTGTCAGTGTAGATAGATGGCCAAATTGGAGCTTAGCTGGAAAAACATGAGAATAGATTTTGGCTCATTGTGCCCAGGGAAGGACACTGAAGCAAGGACATAATTAGAATTGAATGTTCTCATTGTGCTTGAAGCAGGAGTGTGCTGGAATGGTGCAGCTGCAGCCCTGTGCTGTTCCAAAGAGCTGCCACTCACTGTGCTGCCAGTGCAGGGCTCAATGCTGCCATTGTCAGCATTGGCATTCCTGCCACCCAGGAGGGCTCAATGCTGGCACACCTGTCCTTTCACAGGACATGGGCATTGTCCCCATGGAGCACTTTGCTGTCTCCCAGGGTGCTGAGTCACTTTTCATGTGTGGGATCTTTGGCTGGGAATCACCCAGTGCCATCACATACCTGCCTGTGGCTTGGCACGGGGATTTGGAGCTGCTGTTCTGTCACTCCACAAAGGACCCTCACTCAGGCTGTGCTTTGGTTTTGTTGTGCAAATGCTGCAGCTGGAGGGATCAAAAAAAGTGAGGCAGAAACTGCAGATCATCATCAAAAGAAAATGCCCATCCTTGTGTGCTCTGAGGTGCTGCTGGGAGCTGAGCTGCTCTCCTTGGTTTATAAGCAGAGGCTTATCCCAGTAAAGCCTGGTCTAGAGGATAGCCATGAGGGGTTTTCCTGCAGCCTTTGTGTCTAAAGGTGACATCTTGTCCTGCATGGCAGGAGGAGTCTGAAAAAATATTTTGTTTGTTACATAAAGTGGGGAGTAGTGGAAAAAAACTGCTCAGTTTTTGGTGAAACAGCATGACTTGCTCCATACTGTTCTTGTATTCCCACTGCTGCTCTGAGGATTATAATATAGCCAAAACTGCATCCCTGCTATTGCAGAAATACCTCATTTATCAAATCCTATTTATAGTTTATGTTCACTAAGTGAAAAATGTAGTCACCCTGCAGTCCCTTCCACATGCCTCTTCAGAGCATGGAACTGTCCCAGCAGGCTCTTGACATGGAAACTCACTTCCTCTCACAGTGTCTGTTCTTCTGCCTAGAATATAGGCTTGGCTTTAAAAAAGCCTTAAAAAACCTTAAAATTTAAACATATGTCCAATCTGAAGATTGCTAGCTATGAAATCTGTGTGCCGTTTTGAAAAATTCCCTGCCTTCAAAATAATTTGCAAACATTTGGGCTCTGCTTCTATCTTTATTGTTAAGGCACTGGGAATAGTATTTGGGCATTATTTAATGTTTGTGTGCTGCAATTGAAATGGTGATTAAAGGTCCCCACTTCAGAATTGCATAAATTAAAAAGTAGATCTTTTAAAAGATTCTCTGAAACAATCAGGTAAAATTTAAGGTAAGTTTGCTAAGTATTCTGTAGTTGGAACATGAGTTGTGCCACAGGAGTGTCTTGTACAGTTACAGTGCTAACAAAATCAGGATTACAGCTTCTGTTCTAGTAGAGAGCCCCAGAAAGAGAGTGGAGAGGAGAGCAGCAAATGCAGGAGGTGGCAGATAAAGCAAAGGATGAAAAAGTAATTGAGGAAAGCAAATTAACAGATGCAAAGACAGTGATTACATGAGGGAAGAGTTGAAGAAAAGCCTGAGGGAAGTAAGGACAAAGACCCAGGACAAGCTGGTAGAAGAAACGAGCTGTTAATATCAGTGAAAATGGGGCTTTCTGGGTTCTCCTGGATCCTGAAGTTCACTTGGAATGTATCACTTTGGTAAAATACACATTTGGGTGAATTTCTCAGCATTATTGCAGGACTAATCCTGAAGGCATCCCATGAGTGCAGTGTTACCTGCTCTGTGTTCAGAGGCAAAGCTGCAGTTGTGTCACATGGAAGAGCTCATTTTAAACACCCGTTTAAACTCTCTGATGGAATTCTGCTGTCAGAGCAGGCCTGTAGCAGGTGTACCAGGGCACTGGGCAGGCAGTGCTGCTAGCAGAACAATAACAGGAGGCAGCTGAAGAGAAACCCTGATGTTTCCCCTCGGATGCTTTCCTTTTTTGCAGCTATACATCTCAAGCCTATCAAAATAACTCAGAAGGCAAGTGGAGTGTGTGAGCTCACAGTCTGTTTTTTGGGAGATGGACACACTGATGTCATGTGGAGCCTGCTTTGGCATCATTTCCCAGGGAGGATGAGCTTTGGCATGCCTTGTTGGATGGTGTTATCATTCCTGCTGGATCCCAGGGGAGCAGATGTTCCCTGGCTGGCCCCAGGCTGGGAGGCATCACATGCATTCTTACAGAATTCTACAGAGCAGCCTGTTGGGAACATTTTGAGACTTTCATGTCCTGTCTGCTCAGTGCTGTTTGGCTTGGCCTGGCACATTTTCAAACTAGCTCAAATCAATTAATACATGTTATTGAGCTTAAACAGGTCCTGGACAAGATCTGTGGCAACATCACCAGGCAGAGAAGTGTAATCACAATCTTTGGTGGCAAAGTCCACAGTATCTGAAGTTTTCTGCTAAAGAAAGGTGTGTATTAGATTTACTGGGTCACAAATGCAGAATTTCAGGTTTGCAGTGTTTAGAGTCAGGTGAGTCCTGTGGCTCATGGAAGTTTTTAAAGTTTTTCCCTTGTGGTAGTTGTGCCAGAATATGAACCAGGCATGCATCACAAAGAGCAGTGATGACAGACAGACTCCAAAGAGGGAATGCTGCCATTCCTGACTGTATGAGGAGGAAGAGATGGCTGATGCAATTAGAAGTCTGGGATAGGTTGGAGGATGACACTGGGGTGGTGAAACCAGAGCAGAGCATACAGGCTGTTCTAGGGCAGCATTTCTGTACATTTTGGCATGGCAGGTTACACCTATACTGATGTGTGTATGGATCCTCATGAGATGAGCTTGGAAGCTCTGGTAGGAGGAAAGTCCAAATGAATGAATCCAGAGGTGGCTGCATTAAAAAGTCACACACTTATATGTACAATGCACTGAGGAATAAAACCACCTCCAAGGCATTAGACATGTATATATTAATGTATTAAATGTTTCTTCCCTGCCCAAAAGGTGAGGAAGAAACATAATTAATACATTAATATCTAAAGGTTATAATAAAAGGTGAATATAAAAGGTTCCAAACACTCAGCAGCAACTTACTGAACTGAGTATCTGTTTGTGTTCTTGGAGAACTCTGAGAAATGTTGCATCTTAGAGGGTAGGGATTGTTTTTGGTGGCACAGAATCATGGAATATCCTGAGCTGTACGGGACCCACGTGTTTGGTGTAAAATCAGTAAACTTGTGTTTGTTTCTTTGATTGTTTTTCAACCAATGCTTTTTTATTTGGCAGAAAAAGAGCTGGCCACGCCACCTTTAGATGGCATCATCCTTCCAGGAGTGACAAGGCAGAGCATTTTGGAACTGGCACGCAGCTGGGTGAGTGCTTTGGCAGCAATGGTTACAATTGTCAGGTTATAACTTCAGCAGAAGTCAACATTTCTGGTTAAAGTTCAGCTGATTTGGTTAAATCATGCAATCATAGGCCAGTCTGGCTTCCTGGGATCATACAAAGGCCTGGGTTGGAGGGGACCTTAAAGATCATCTCATTGCAGCCCTTGCACTGTCCCAGGCTGCCCAGAGCCCATCCAGCCTGGCATTGGAAAGGACTTTAAAGACCATCTGCAGTGAGCAAGGGCAGCTTCCACTGGATCAGAGTGCTCAGAGCTGTGCCCAGCCTGGCAGAAACCCTGCTTTCAGGGGTTTCATCCCCCTGGATGTCCCCTCTTGCCTTCAGCCTGTCAGCCCCACCACACAGCTTGGTGCTGCTGACAGAGCTGGCTGAGCATGCACTCAGTCCTTCAACCTAAGGGTGTTGCTCATTCAGGGGTTCTCAGGAGCATCACCACAATACCCACACCTGGCACACAGAACAATACCAAGCTTGTTAAAGCAGCTGCATGCAGTATTTAACATGAAAATTCTCATTAAATCCACTGGTACCAGCACTTAGAGCAAAGAAACAAAGAATTACTGTGCATGACCTTAGCAGCACTTCAGTCATCAGCTCATTATTTCTGCATTTAGTTCTCATGGTTCCAACCTTATTTCTGCTAACAAGCATGCAGCCTGCCCTGCCACAGTCTTGCAGTCATCTGTCTGCTTCCTGTTCCTGTTCTGTAGTGCAGCAATCCAAGAGCTTGTTTGGACACTTAGGACTGGATCATGTCTTGAAATGCAGAAACTCTGCCTTGCTGTGTTCAGAGGTTTTATTGCAGCCTGGGTAAGGATGCTGCACAGCCAGAGGCTCATCAAGCTCAGGATCCTGTCTCCTGGATTGGGCTGGGGTCGTGCTCAGAGTGGGATAACAGAAATACCATGTACATGAAATAAAAATTTCAAAGTCTGACATTCTTTTTTTTTTCTTGAAACACATCCCTTCAGTTAATTCCTATGCATTCTTCAACCCTTGTTGAAGGTAAAACACTCCCAGTATTAAGAATGCAGTGCAAATGGCTTTACTCATACCTGCAGTACAGTTAATTTTTGTATGTGACAGCTGTGTGCAGGCTGCAGTGGAATGTTTCACTAGGGATTAAAAAAATACATCATATAAATTGGCTTGGCAGGTGAAGTTAATCAACAGAATGTATCTTGCTTAGGAATTGTCTGAGAGTGGGATGCAGATTGATATAATTGAGTGATTTTTGGACAAACACTGACATGCTAGAGTAGAGAGATCCAGTGTCCCATAACAATTGTTCTTTGTTATTCCCTAATGTGATACTGATACTCTGCACCAAACTAGAGGGAAGTGCCACTTAATCATCAGCATTGCATCTGGCAAACCACTGGCATCTTTGTAGGGCATTCTTGAGATGAAAATCTATCTTGGCATGTTTGAAAAGATCACAAGATCAGAGTCAAAACTTGACTTCTTGTCACTAGGCTAAAAGTCCTATTGGAAATGTTTCAGAAAACAAAAACAATAATGGTTTGGGGTTTTTTTAACTTTTTCCAATTTTTATGGTTGCTGCTTCTTGTGCAGGGAGAATTCAAAGTGTCTGAGCGATACATCACCATGAGTGACCTGACAGCTGCCTTGGAAAAGAACAGAGTGAAGGAGATGTTTGGTGCTGGAACAGCCTGCATTGTGTGTCCCATCTCCAAAATTTTATATCAGGGCAAGGTAAAGAAATGTCTCTCCTTTTTAATTTTTTATCCCTTCTTTCTTCTGAATTTTCTCAGAGTTATTTGCAACTGTGGGAGATTTCTCCTGCACAGGTGGAATTCCCCAAGCATTCAGACTGTAAAGCTGATTTGGTGCTGTTTAGTCAGCACAAAGTTAGTTCAGAGCACATGGGGCAGTGCAGCTGCATAAAAGGTTGTGCTTTGTCCACTAAACATGATAAGTACAGTAAATATCTGTTAGGTGATACTTCCTGAATTAATAAAGTAGAATAAATGTATTGATATTACCTGGTGCTAACATAATATGAGACATGGAGGTGCTGAGTGAGAAGTACTGTAAATATAAGTGTTGTATTTCTACACTATACACTTTGAAATGAAATGCTGTATATAAGGTTACCTCTCTTGCCTGCACAGTATTCCCTCCATTTTGGACAGATCTCTTGGAAGGCTTAGGTTGGCCTTTCTTGAACAAGAGCATAACAGTTTAACTCTCTTAACTTTTCACTGGCTTAGCAACACCCTCCTGTTTAAAAAAACCAACCAAAAACCCAACACGAAACCCCAAACTAACCACCCTTTCCTACTCATAAGGAGGGCTGGCCAGCATGATAAATATTTATTAAAACTTCTGGCAGCCATAAGGTATTCATATATATGTAAAGCTATAAAGAATAACATGTAATAACATGTTGCTCTCTTTCTCTCCCCTTTTTCCTCTCCTTTGGTCCATGCCAGCACTTGGACATTCCAACCATGGAGAATGGGCCTGAGGTCACAACCCGTTTCCTGAATAAGCTAACTGATATCCAGGTAAGGTGTTTCCTCTTCTGTAACCAGGTAAAATAATAAAAGGTGAATGTTTGAAAGAAATGGAAAATAATATTTTTGGTAGTGCTGCTACAGATGGCATTATATAATAGTGTAGATCCTTTGTGTAGTGTGATAATTCTGCCAATTTTCTTTCCTGGAGAAAGTAAGGTAGAGATGAAGCATAGAGATGAAGTATAGTGTGATTTTCCCCTACTCATCTTGGAATCTGGGTAAGAGTTGCAAGATATTACTGTTATCAGTGAAATCAAATACTGTTGTTAGAGGTTGCTTTTTAGGGGAAGAAGAAAGGATTATGAAGCATCTGAACCACAATCACAAATGAGAGCAGGTTAATCAGTGAGTCTGTTAAACACTCACTGGGCACAGCCAGCTCATCACCATTTCCATTTCTCATTATCTTTCCAATCACACGATCACTTCTCATTCTTAAAGCAATTCCATCCTCTGTCATGTGCTAAATATCAAAGTCTGTTTGGAATCTGTGCTTTATCTCCATGTCTGGGCATTTCAGAAACCATTTCAGGTGAAGTCAGTGAGCAGCAGGTGATGGTCCTTTTTTTTAAAGTTTCCTGTTTTTTTTTTTCCTTAGTTAGTGTAGTTTATGGTGTGGGGAGTCTGGGGATATGAGAAGAGCTTGGCAGTTACAAAGCCCCTTTATTTAAGATCTGATAGCAGTTGCTTGGCAGTATTGACAGGATTTCTTGAAATTGATGGTTTCCGTTCTACATTTTTGGCTCCAAGTGTTCTTAGATTTGCCACTAAAATTTTTATGTTCCTGCCAGTAATGCTGTGATCTGTGTCTTTCTCCCTTGAGACAGTGAGCAGTGGAAGACAAAAAGGTATCCAGCCTTTTCCCTGAGGGTCCTTGTGTGCCCTCTCTGATCACAGAGGGTCAGAATGGGTCAGGCTGGAAGGGCCCACCAGGGTCATCCCAGAGCACAGGGCCCAGCTGTGTGTCCAGACAGGTTTGGAATATCTCCAGTGAGGGAGTCTTCACACTCTCTGGACAATCTGTCCAGTTCTTGGTCACTGCACAATAAAGAAATTCCTCCTCATCTTCAGGTGGAACTTCCTGGGCATCAGTTCCTGCCCATTGCCTCTTGCCTTATCACCCTGGTGTTCCACCACCAGCCAAGGCTCAGGAGGAGGCTGGAAAATGTGGATTGTTGCTGAACATTATCTTTCTGGGACCTTTTCACTTCACTTGCCTGCTGATGTGGATCTTTTCACCTTTTAGCTGTGCACCTGGTCTGTGTTCATCAGTTATATGCCAGGAGTAAATTTGTTACTCCTGGAAAATGCTGGACTGATGTGTATACTTAATTCTGGGTTCTCTTCTTAAAAAAAAATCAGGAGAGTTAGAACACATAATCATTGAAAACCATTTTAAAAATCATTGATTTTTAAGAGGTTGGTGGTTGCTTCCCCATTAAGAGTCAATCAGTGTTTGCTGGTTGTGTTTCTGCACCTTTCTATCTGTGGAGAGCTGGGCTCATGTCCAGAAGGACCCCATGATGTTGCACAGAAAACAATGCTGTGACACAAAAAATGGACTACATAATAACCTTAAAATGTTAGAGGAGAATCTTCAACCAAGATCTTCTATATTCTCTACCAGGAGGAAAAAATAACAGATCTCTTTGCATTATCACTGGATTATTGTCAAATCATTTGGGCAACCTGAGGCTGTTATTCCAAAGAATCTCCCAGTTTTGAAGCATAAAGTGCAATAGAAATCACAGTAAAACACAGCTTTGGTCTGTGTGCTGTTCTGTGGCCTGAACTGGGGCAGTGTATCCATGTCATGTTGAACCATGGGAATTTGTAAAAAAGTGAAAATTCTCAGCACCACCACGTCCTGCATGTGAACCTGTGACCAAAGGTGCAGGCTCCATATCCACTGTTTTCATACCAGTTCCCTTGGGTAGACTGCATGCTGCTTTTATTATTTCCATATTGTCTTCATTGTTGTGTTTCCAAGTCTGGTTTCATGCTGCTCTCCTGCAAGCCTGCCCTGTTCAGTGGGATGTCTGTGGATGTGAGCAGCTGCTCAGTGGAACCAGAGCTGGAGTGACAAATCAGAACCTCATGGGCAGAACAGATTCAATTTCTCATGCCACTTGAGAGAGACAGTGGTGGCACTGCAATGCACATTTCCCTTCCTGTCACTGAATGGATATCATGGTTACTAAAGGCTGATAAAGACTTCAAATAAATGAACATACATTATATAACTTAATGGTGTGCTTATGAATGAATTAGTAACAGTACACTCTCCCATAGCTGCTTGAATTGGTAGATTTAGGGACGAGGTTTTTTCTGTGGGAATACAACTCACTGAAATACCACTCATGTTTCTGTGGGTTTGCACCCATGCTTTGAGAATAAAGAAGCTTTTGCTGTGCCCTTTATGACAGGGATTAAGCTGCGACTTGGAAGGGATGGATACAGAACAAGATATATTACTTATGCTACATGTTATTAAATAGATTTAAACACTGCAGGCAAGACAGCAGATAAGAGACATTTAATCAAATTGCCTTTCTTTCTCTGAGCAGTGAAGAGCAACCAGGAAAGGACCATGTATGTGTTAATTTTTACAAAAAAACACCTGGAGATGGTGGACAGTGGAAGAGGGACTGAATTTACCAGCCTGAGATCACAAAGCCCTTGACAGAATTAAAAATGGAAGCTAAATCTGATTTTATTTGCAGAAAGAAATTATTTTCATTGTGGTATTCCCCTCTTAATTCTGGGAGCAGGTGCAAACTCTTATCAAATGGCAACTCAGACTGGTCCCTGCCACAATTTCTGTATTGGAGCATTGGATGATACTGCTGCCTATAGATAACAAAATCTATAGATAACTGCAGCTGCAGAAAAGGAGCAGCAGAATTAATAATGAAAAGAAGAAGTAGATGTGATAATTTTGAAGGTCAGTTAGAGCCTTGCCTGCTGGAGTAAGGCTAAAACACAAACCCAGTGAACACCATTCCTTTGTGGATCTAGAAGTGTGTTTCTTCTGGCTCATCCTGACTTGGAGCTTTTGTCTTTTCCCTGCTTTAGTGACCTGTTATCACTTTTCCTGCTGATGCAGAACCTGTATTAGAGGAACTTCCCTTTTTCCACTCTGGAGAAATTAAGTGATGTTTTTTAGCCTACATAAAGCCTCTAAAATCAGTTTTCATTTCTTGGTTGAAGGTGGTTTTAGGCTCCCTGAATATAACACTCTAAGGGAAGGGACTCCCATCTGCTGCTGTCCCTCCACCTCTGAATTATTTACCTGCCTGAGCCCTGTGTGTGTTTTGGGGTCTCTCTGGAGCATTGTTTACAGGACTTCTGACAGAGCTTTAGGACATGGAACCAGTCTGGCTGTCAGAAGTGCTGCCTTGGGGCTCAATGCTCCCCTGGAAGTGGATGTGGCTGCATGCCACAGGTTGCCTTCATTTCTGCTTGGTGATCCCATTTGTTTGTGTACAGGAAGACAACTTGTTTTATTTTGGATTACAATTCTCCCTGATTGCACTCTGTGGTATTTGTGATGGTTTTATTTTACATTCAATCAGAATGCTGTAATAAAAAGCCACCTTGACAATAAAAAGAAATAAAATGAAATGTGTTTGTTTATTGGAGCTTGAGCCAGAGGCATACTTCTGAGTGAATTAGTGAGCAGGCCTCAGGGAGTAGCTGCATTAAACTGATGGAAGTGAAGCAGGGCTGTTCTGTGTCATCTGTGCCATCAGCTCTGCTCCTTCCTAAACCAGCTAGTGTAATATGGGCAAAGCAAGCTGTCTCTAGTCTGTGCCCAAATCAGAGGCAGGTAAAGGCATAAAAAATAATGTAAACTGCTATAAGAGCAGTGAAAATGAACATTTCTATGGATAGCCCTAAAAAAGTTATCATAAACATACACTGATTCTTTGAACTTTTATTCTTAAACTTCATTTTTTGCTTTGTTTCAGTATGGAAGAGAAGAGAGCGACTGGGCAATGGTGGTGCCATGAAGGTGGCAGAGTCCAGAGCCTCCAGACACACCTGACATCTGAACAGTGACAAATTCTGTAGCTGCCAGTGTGTAGCATAGTCCCAGTATCAATTTGCTCCCCAGGATGATTGTTTCCACAATCTGGCAAACGTGAACACAATCGTTTTGATTTCTGCTGTAATCCTCTTGGTAGAAGCCTGTCTTCTTGGTAGAGGTGCTAAATGTTAGCAATAGAACTTTCCCAATGGTTTTCTTAGTGCCTCCTTATATACAGTCTGGAAACTTGTAAAATGCTCTTCAACTGCTCTTCAGCTTGGTTTGTTTACTGCCTCCACAACAGAGGATGTTGCCTGTGAGCTGCCCACAGGGTTCTGTTGACATTATTCTGCCTTTTGCTCTGTGTTTGGGAAACAAATTTAGCCATACACTCCATCCTTTCTTACTCTGCTGCTGTGGGAGATTCCTGAGTTTGCCTAGTGTGTTAGATGCCCTCCTACTCTGTCCAATAACTCTGTTCTTTAGCCCAAAATTCTGCAGGATGGTTCCTGTTGGCCTCTTGCCCTTCCCTCTGTGGGGATTTGCAGTGCATTTCTCTCTGAGAGTTGAGTACATCCTCCTAGACATGACCTAAAAGGCTGTGTCAGGCTTTTAAAAATGAGATAAAAGTTCCCCTTTGGCCTAGCAGAGCTGGGCTCTGCAGTCACAGTGTTGCCTTACAGGTGAGTGTCCAGAAAAATGAGATTAGACAACTTTGGCTGTGAAAATTGAACCATTCTTCAAAGAAGCCAAACCTTTGGCTTGAGGAGTTTCTTCCATCACCCACTCACATAATTTAGATCACAAAAACGTTTTCCTTGTCCCTTTCACATACTTGCTGTGTTCAGCCTCCATTGCCACATGTACTGCAGAAGGGCCTTCCCATTAAGGAGCAAGCAGTGTTGTCAGCAGAACATGTCTGGCAGGAAGGAGGCTTCATTCAAACCCTGATTTCATTCTGGTTAAGCAGATAATTCATAGACTGCTGCTTTCTCACATGCAGCCTTGATTCTTTGGAAGCAATACAGAGCATGTAGCCCACAGTTGGGGAAGTAACTTCTGCAAATGTTCACCAGTGACCATCCTGTAATATTTATTAGCTCTCTCCTTCTGCACACAGCTTTGTTGAACAGCTTTAAGATACCTCTTGCCAAAAAGGATAACCATATTCTCTATCAATGTTCCAAAGTGCTACTTCAGTATAAAACTGGTGGAACTTTATTGACACTTTATTGGAGTCCTATAAGAAGTAGAAGTGAAACATTTCTTGTTGTAGTTTGCAGTAGAGATGCACCAGTATTAAGGGAAACATTTAGCACTTTAATTTTTTTAAGACCAACAGTATCTCTCTCTTTTGTAGTTACTGGCATTTGTTAACATAGTTTAAAAAGTAAAAATATAATTTCTAGTGGACCATCCATGCCTTATGCAGCTGTTAAAGAGCAGCCTTATGGCTTCCTGTTCATTTTTGGTCACCTTCTGAAGACCCCTTCTTAGCCATCACTTCCTTCTGCTCCCTCAGATGATTTTTCCTGTCTTTGACTGCAGCCCAATCTGATCTTTTAATGAAGAACAGTTGAAGGTTCTCTCTGACAGTATAACTATTGTTAAAAATTGGTGTTTTCTTTAGTCTACAACTGCAAGCACAAAATGTTGTTTCACTCATAGTAGCCACAGTGTTGTGACGTTTGAATTTGTATCCTGTGCTGGTCTTTATTCAGTATCTTACTATGTGCTGCTGGTGGTCTTTCCTTTTATTTAATTAGATGGCTGGAATATAAACATGGGGAATATGTCAAGGTGCAACATGGGGTAGAGAATTTTATCCAATGAGACCAGTATTGAAATTAAAGTGTGCCTTTAACCAGAGTGTGGAGTGGAGCTCTCTGAAGATTCTGTAATGAGCAGCCATTTGTGGCTTACTGGTACTGAACAATCTATTCCTTCCCTTAAGTTCATCTTTGATCTATCAGCAAATGGAGAAGTGAAAATATCAAAGTTCAGATGCATGGCAAAGTGGTTGTGCAGTACCTGAACATCTCAGCTTTGACAGAGCTGATAAATACCACATATCAGAAATCCCCATGAAGGCCTCAGTATACCAGCAGCAATCTATTCACTAGGCAGAATGAATAAGGACCAGTTAGAAAAACTACTTTACTGAAATGTAAACCTTAAATTGTTAAATTGGTTAAGTTGTTAAATTGGTTGCAAGTTATTTAACATGAACCAGGTGGTTTCATTTGTTGTGTTTTGCACTGTTTCCTGCACTGACCAGACAGACACCTCTGTTTTTTTCTGCTAATGGAGACTCAGAATGAGGAGATTTGGTAGTGGAATGACCCACAGAGATGAGTGGTCTTTTCTCCCAGGGAAGAATGAAAACGTGGAGTGGGTGTGTGTTAATTGTTTAATTAATTAACCCCTTGGTTAATTGCCTTGCTCTGTGTCAGCTCAAGGCCATGCTTGTTTCCAAGTGGAATCCAGGCGAATAGGTTTTAGGTTTTAAACTTTGAAACCTAAATAAGAGAGCTGACAGATCAGAATAGCACAGGAAATTCTTCTGATGTTGCCTGCTGTCCTACTCTGAATTGTGGCAGTGCATTTTGTCCTATTAACCAAAGGAAAGAAATAACATGTGTAAATAACAATCAGTATTTGGTATTGCATTCTCCTCCTTTTCACTTGTAAAATTTAGGAGGGAGCAGTGGTATTCCCTGAGCTAGTAACAGATTGTAAAAGAACATCTGCACATCTTTTCTCCATGTGCCCTATTTGTTTAATTGCAACAGATTTACATAGAAAGAGCATGGTACATCATAACTAGGCAATTATCCATTCTTCATCACTTAGTTATGGTTCTGGTAATTGATCATTTAAGACATAAGATAGTCTAACATTAGGAAAATTTGAAACTGTTCAAAAAAGATCAACAAATTAATATTGTTGTGTGATATTTGCATAATTGGCTACGATTATTTAATGTTTAATTGGGTTGATCAAATGAGATTCAGCCTTTCACATGCTTATGTTTTACAAACACTGGTACTTTAAAATGATAATACTGAAATCTGATTTTCATATGTTCTTTCTTCTCTGCATTCTTTTGATTATTATTGTCAGTATTGAGCATGTCCTTAATTTTCAGTTTGGTTAGCATGATTCATGACTAAGAAAAAAGTCCTTCAAATAACAGAATTTTCATGAAACTGGCACTTGATCCAGGCTGTTCTGGTGCCAAGAATGATGGCTTCAGCAACTGGCATTACTTAACCAGATTGTTAACTGCAGTGTGGGCAAATTCCTTGAGAACTGGTAGGACAGAGCCAGGTGAGGATGCTGATGAAGGTTCCTGGGGTAGATAATCTGTTCAGTCCAGAGCAGGGCAAAGCAAACAGGATTTTTCTGGGCTATAGAAGGGAAGACTGATAGGACAAAAGCAAGGTAGTGAGTTCTCTCTGCCCAGCCATTGTTTACACCTGTTCAACTGTCTCAAGCCAAAATCAGTTATCAGCCACTCCTCCTCTTTGTACATAACCTCTTGTTGGGTTTGCCCAATTCAACATAGAGATATCACAGATCCTTTCCTGTGTATTAGTTTTATTATTTATCCTCAGGCATGAGGAATGGTAATTTGGAAAAATGTGATACTTGAAAGTCATTTGGAATGCAAGTTATTTGGAATGTCTGTCTTCCAAGAGGTGGACAGAAAAAAAGCTGGGAGTGATCTCAGAGCTGCTTAATTAGAGGAGGAGCCCTCTTGAATTCAGGGGGAGGTAGAGGAGCTCAGAAGCTTTTCTCAGGTGGTCCTGTCTTGCAGAAACAGATTTTCTGTCCTTCTACAATCAAAGTGATCGAGGTATGAACATGGAGTCTTTTAAACTTTGCACCTTTTTATAAAAATTTTGGTTTTCATTTTAGAGTTCTGATGCAGTGTTGCTGAACTGTTGTCTTACATTATCACATTGCAGTAGCTTAAACATACTTATTCTTTATGTAATCACCTTCTTTGTGTATGCCAAAGCCCTGGTCACAGTGATTTGGTCACCACTAGAATTGTGATCATTTTGGGTGAAATAACTGCACCCTGCTTGTGCTAAACTGAGTGCTGGCAGCAAAGACCAGAGCAGTGAGTGGAAAATCTGCTGTGTCAGGGAGAGGAGCAAGAGTGAAAATGAAAATGCCCCTCAGGCCAGTGAGGCAGGAGGGCAGCAGCACATCACATCCACTCGTGGTGAGTCCACTGAGGGACACCACAGGTCCAGCAGGATCAGAGGCTGATGCTGGGATTTAAGTTGGTATTAATGCTCTTCACCTGCTTAAACACCTCCATCTGTGTCTGCATTTTCAGCTTGGGCCCCTGTGACTTCACTGCAAGCTGCAGCACTTTCATATCTTGTAAAAGAATGGAATATTTGGTCAAACAGCTGATGCTCCAAACCATCTAACAGGTCACTGGTGGATTCTCTTTCCATCATTTGTATTAAGCCCAGTGGTGGACTAGAGTTGCAAGCAGGAGACAAACACATCATTAACACCATTTCCTAGTCCAGAATGTTCACTAAGGGGGATCTGTTCCCTTTGTCTCCTGGACTCACCTTGGCCACTGGGTGACAAAATGCAGAAGGTTCTTTGCCCTAATGGGGACAAGTTACAGTTTCATCTGAAGCTGTTTACAGACAATTTCTGTTGGAAAGCCAGAAGTCCCAACCTACTTGACCTTTGAGGCATTTAGGAGGGTGCAGTAGTGGTTACTGAAATTGTAGTGGGAAATTAGCAGCCGAGGGAGGGTCTCTGAAGGGTCTCTGTTTTCTCACATGCTCAAAGTTAACTGGGTATTTCACAAGAGTCTGAAGCATATAAAAGCAGCAAAGGACAGATGTGTGAAAAAGTACTGGATAAACTAAAGGAAACTCTACCTCATTCTTCTCTAAAGGTTTTTAGAAGCACAATTAAGAGCTCCTAATGGCATTGTTACGTAGTGACCATCTGGCATGAAAGAAGCACTATATTTGTGTCTCTGCATCCTGTAAGAACTGTATTTTGTTGGCAGTAGAAACAGTCTATACTATTTGCAGTTTTCCTTCATTAGCTCTGTATTCAAATGTTCTGTATTCAAATTCAATGTTTCTGTCTCCAATAAAGGAATTTAATTGGCACCTGTTTGTGGCACCTTATGAAGTCATTGGTGTTGAGTGCAGCTAACTAAGTGTAATTATCCCAGAGATGGGAGCTGCTATGAAATAAATTCTTGAAGGTTGGACTAAAAGAAAAAATGAAATGTGGACGAAGTGTGGCGTGTCAGAACAGCAAAGCAAGGCTGAAGTGGCAGACATGCACCTACCCTGCCAAGCCTGCAGGCTGAGCCAGTCCTCTCACTTACAGTAAAATGCTGGACAAATTAAGCAGCAAAAGTGCCTACCTGCTAACCACAGAGTCATGAAGGAGTTTTCAATATGCCAGGACTGTGTAGCAGTGATTGAATACAGCTCCCATTCTCAGGGTTTGGGCGTGATGAAGTCAAGAGAGAGAATGCCAGAAAACAGCTTTATACTTGGAGCACTTACTCACAGGGCATTTTTGAACAGTCATTACTCCCAAATATTTTAACCAGTGGGGAGCCTTTTGAAGATGGAAAGTGCTGGAAGTGAGTGTCATTAAAATCTTGACATTTGCCATGTGTGGTGGCTATATTTACAAAAAAACTTTATGTATTCCCCCTTTCCAGGGAAGGGAATACTGTGATTAAAGGTAGTCCTGATCTATGCTGGGGTGAATTAAGCATCAGGGTACATTTTCCATCTGGATTGGTTCTCAGTGACTGCAGAGAAAGCTGGCATGGACACAGGACACTTTAATGAAGATGTAGATAGGTAAGTATGATTAATAACTGGGAGTTATTAATTAGTGCTAGTAGAATGAACCTAACATGTCAGAATCTGACTTTTTTCCTGTGTCTTGCCCTCTCCCCTTTCATCCTAAGGGAACCTTTCTGAACTCTTAACTACCAAGCAGTAATAAGTTGAGGACTGATCATATAAGGTGCTGAATGGGCTTCAGGAACCTTTTTTAAAAGACTTGTTGTTTTTCCTCCCATTTGAAACTTGTCAGTAACTGGCAGTAGCTCTGTCCAGTAAAGCACCTGCAGCATCACCACCAGCACTGAGTTGTTGGGGCTGCAGAGTAACAATTCGGAGGGCTTTGATCCAGGATACAAACTCTTGTAAAGTTGATGTGACCAGAAAAAACCAAACCCACAGTTTTAAAATAATCCAATGAGAGGGCAAAGCAGAGAGCAAATAACCTGCACAATACTATATAAGTAATGTAATATTTTAAGTTGTCTTGTGCAGGGATAGAATGTAAGAAAATAAAGATGGTGCAGAAGGTGGTCTCACACCTAAGGAGCTGCAGCTGCACTAAATCAGCAAAGATTGGGAACAGGCCACAGCTGTGTCCAATAAAGAGATGAGTGCTACAAAGGAGTGGGTGAGCTGGGTGAGGAGAGAGTTGGAGTCTGTTGTGCTGTGAGGAGCTGCACATGAGAAATCACTGAGAAGGTATGGGAGCTTTGCAATAAGGTGACAACATTGAGTTAACTTGGGTGAGTAAGGCATGTTTGGATATTCACAGCATAGAAGACACAGCCTTTCAGAGACAAAGCTGATGAAATACTGATTGGCTGTGTGGGATCTGGGAAGTGGCACTGTGAGAATGCCCTGAACAGACCTGCCATCCTCAGAACACAGCAAATGTTCATTCAGGGTCTGCCCACAGGCAGCTGTAGGCAAAGCCCTGATCTGGATGTGCTGCTGAAGCTGTGGCAGAGTCTGGAGCTGTGTGCTCTGCAGGGTTGTTATGTGTGAGGGAGCTGATTTTATATCTGCCCTTTATGGATGTGCAAATTCAATACCTGCAGGGAGGCTGCCACTGCCAGAAACCCCATCCCTTGTAAAACAGCCAGGCCAGTTGTGACAGTGTGACAGGGCTGGAATTCATCCACTGTGCCACACCAGTCCTGTGGGGGTAGCAGTTGTGGGTTACTTTGGGTCTGAATTGAAGGCACCTGAGACAGTAATTCATGTTCACACTCAGGTGTTTATTCCTTCTTATCAGTAAAACAGTCTCACTGCTGTGAGTTCTGCAGCTTTTCATTAGAAGGCACAGAATGGCCAACAATCTCTTGGTACAAGGGCTTTTGAACTATCCAGTTAATAACTGTCACCTGGATTATTTCCCCTTTTAACCCAATAACTGATCCCAAAAATCCTGCAATGTGGACTTTTCTGCCCAATTACAAAATGCCACCC
>JAHXMQ010000028.1:6575637-6590204 GCA_020466415.1 Ammodramus savannarum pratensis | reverse complement strand
TGGGTTTCCCTCCCAGCTGCTGTTTCCAGCTGTAAAAGGGGGTAACAGCTCCCTGGAGACAGAGGTGGCTGCATGGCAGGCTGGGTGATCCATGAGCAGGGGAGGGCCAGATGGACCTGAATTCAGATCCACCATGGCTGCCTTCTCCACATTAATCTGTAATAGCAGGCTTATTCTTTCAATTAAACCCTGTGATCACATCTCTGCCAAGTTCAGTGTTGCCTCCAGTTTCAGTAAAACTTCACAAGCTGGAGCACTGCCTACAGCTGACAGTGACATTTAAATGCGAGAAAAATCAAGCTCAAGCATGGCCAAGCCTTCTAGAATTCCTTGTCAGCCCACAGTATGGATTCTGGCTTAAACAAATAAACACCCAGCTCATTTTCACCTAACCTTAGGAGAGTTTGCATTGCCTAAATGTTCTGCTGCCAGCCCCAGGTGACACCTTCTGGGATTCTGAGTGTTCAGAAGCAAATTAATGATACCTGCAGCAGGAATCTGGGCACAGAGCTATGATTTTTTGCAGAAGAATGTCCATTTTAATCCCTTCTCCTTTGTGCCTGGGGACCAAACACAGCTTGAACCCCAGGGGAGGAAGGCAACCTGCAAAGAGGGCTTTGGAGTCTGTTCCAGAAATTCAGGTTTCTAGTGCCCATAATTTTTGCACGTTCACTTTTCCTAATTGAGGACCAGCTGATTTATAATACAAAGTAATTTTATGTCACTGACCAGCACAAAAGAGTCCACACAGGTGAGACCTGAAGCTTTAACTGTGTTCAGCTTTGTGATCTTGACCCAAGGCCACACAACGGGGAAGCCCTGCAGACATCTGTGGAAAAAGCACTTTAGTTATTGCTTCAGAGAGAAAGGATGGGCTGAGCTGCAGGTCAGGGACTCACCCAAAACCTTCCAGCTCCAGAACTGCCTGCCTGCATGTGCAGCTGTAACTGCAGGAGCCCTTTGGTGTCAGTCACATTTTCTGAAAAATCCTCTTTGCCAGGATTTCTTCTCATGGGAAGATGAGAAGCCTCAGAAAAGAATGAAAATAATAATTATCTGATTGCTTCTCCCTGTTTTGCTGCTTTGGAATGTGGTCTGGAGATTGTTACCAACTGGTCATTGTTTGATTGGTTGCTTGTGAATTGTTTTAACTTAATGATCAATCATGTCCAGCTGTGTCAAGGCTCTGGGGAGTCACGAATTTTCATTATTATCTTGTTAAATCTTCTGTCTGTATCCTTTCTCTATTCCTTAGTATAGTTTTAGTATAGCATTCTTTAACATAATATAATGTAAGAAAATAATAAATTAGCCTTTTGAGAACACAGAGTCAAATTCATCAATTCCTCCTTTATCCTGGGGACCCTGAAAATACCACAGAAGGTATTTGGTGAAGAATTGGGGATTGTGGCTCTTGCTGGCTCTGCTCACTGTGCCTGCACAGGGAGGTTGTTCCACAGCTGCCTTCTTGCTCCTTTATGTGTCACCACACGTGTCCAACTAACCAGATAACTAATCTCTGGGTGTGCAAGATGTGGGGAAGTGGCTGAGACAGAGCTGTGGTATTTTATATATACGATATATTATATATGATATTATATATATATCGTCTCCAGGACGAAGGAGAATGGAGGATCTGACTCCATGTTCTTGGAAGGCTGATTTATTATTTTAGGTACTTATATTATATTAAAGAATACTATACTGAAACTATACTAAGGAACAGAGAAAGGATCCTTGCAGAAGGCTTAACAAGATACCAATTAAAAACTTGTGACTGCTGCTAGAGTCCCAACACAGCCTGACAGTGATTGGTCATTAAGTTAAAAAAATTCACAAGAAACTAATCAATGACCTGTTGGTAAACAAAGCAGAAAACACAGGAGAAGCAATCAGATAATTATTGTTTTCATTTCTCTCTGAGGCCTCTCAGCTTCCCAGGAGAAGAAATCCTGGTGAAGGGATTTTTCAGAAAATGTGACAGTGACACAAAGTGAGACCCATGCTTGGCCTCTTCTTTCCTGCTCATCAGTGAATTATTTTTGTTGCTTAAACACTCAATGTAATGGCTTGAAAGAAAAAGGGGAAAAAAGGGATCAAAATGGTTCTTCTGTGACCTCCACTGCAGAAGCAAGAGCTGGCATCTGCCCTGGAGCCCCTGCAGTCAGTGTCTATTACATCCATGTTTGTATCTTGTTCCTGCCTTTGCTTTTCCAGGTTAATGCGATTTTCAAGTGCCTGAACTGCAGGAGCATTTGTTCCCTGATAAAACACTGAACTCCCAACTTTTCTTCCTTCAGCTTGCACCTAAAACCTGCCTTGTCTCCAGCAATCATGTTGTGACCCCTCTGATCTCCACAGGCAGGACGACTCCAGGTTCTTTATCACAATTCTAACTCTCTAAGCAAATTATTCCTTTAACTTGAGATGCCTGCTTGGCTCTTCTACCATGGAAAGACATCCATGGAGGGCTGTGTGCAGTCCTCCCCTCCCATAGAAATTGCAGAAGAAAGGATGGAAGAAGTTGTTTTCTGTGCGCAGAAGAAAAACAGGATAACCTTGCACATTTTAAGTTCACAGCACCACAGCCACAAAGAGAACAGCAAAGCCTCTGTGAGGATTTTTAGACCTGCTGTACATAATCAGCCTTCAGCCCTGCTGAACAAGCCAAGTGTGACATTGTGCCAGTGCTTAGGGCCACTCCATCAGTGCCCACAGAGGAATGCAGATCTGCCCCTGGAGCTGCATTTGCTGTTTGTACAGTAAAGCCATACCTGGCCACAGCCTCACACAGGAAAAGCTGTACAAGGAAATGCACTTTTTTGGCTTTTTTTTTTTTTCTTTTTTTCTTTGCAAGAACAACGGAGTCATTTGGGGCTTTGGCTGGCACAGCTATGCTGGGTAAATCACAAAAAATCACAATTCACCATGCTCCTAGCTGGCATGGCTGTTAGCAGAAGTTTGGAACAGAGTCCCAGTCTCACAGGGCTCTCCCAGCTCAGGAAGAACAGATTGCCTTTAAACTCACTGATCCCAGGCAGCTCAGGCCTTTGGTGCTTTCCTGACAGCCCTGGGAGCTTGTGTGAGCTAGAGCAGGTTTGCAGAGCTTTCCTAATGTTCTGTGATTTGTTTCAAACCAGAATATCCTTCCTTCATCCCTAAGTGCTCCTACCACCTTCCTTTCTGCAGCAGACTGCAGTACCTCTCCAGAAGGGCATTTGTAACCATTTTTGCTTTAACCCATAACCAATTATTTATTTGATACCAGAATTTGGAATTTGGAATTTATCTGATACCAGAATTTGGAATAGGCTGGGGAGTGGCTGAGACAGAGTTGTGGTATTTTCGGGGTCCCCAGGACGGAGGAGAATGGAGGATCTGACTCCATGTTCTTAAAAGGCTGATTTATTATTTTAGGTACTTATATTATATTAATATATTAATATGGGAAATTGGATCTTGTTCTGGTTACCTTCCAGGCTTTACCTGTGGCGTAGGAAAAAAAACAGTTCAACCCTCCAAACAAAAAAATATTCTCCTTCCTTGCCATGCAGCACCTTGTCCTCCTAAAAAAAAAAAAAAGAAAAAAATAAAAAAGAAAAAAAAGGCAAAACCAAATACAGAGAACAGAGGCAGTGTATTTACACTTGAAACCTTCTATATTAGTCCTGCCAAGAAACATAACAGTATTAATTAATTTTGTACTTATTTAAAAGCTTTAGTATTATGTTCCTTCCAAACCAAACAAAAACCAATATAAATTTCCTCTTATACTGAAATAATGTACAAAGGGGAGCATTTGGGACAGTCTGCCTAAGAGTGGAGCACAAGCACCATCATCTTAACCTCCAGAGCGCTACCTTGTAAATTTATTTTCTTATACCACATTCTCTGTTTTTTCATTGCTATTCCCCAGGTTATTGCCCAGCAGCATTCAGAGTCATAACAAAATAATTTTTAATAAAATTATTAACAAAATAATTTTTAATTTTTAATTATTTGCTGGTTGGATTTCAGCTAAGTCCAGCCTTTCTCATGGTGTGCTCAGTGATGTTTTCCTGGTGGAAAGACATGGGGTGGTCTCCTACCTTCCAGGCAGCAGTGAATCATTATCTGGGCTATAGGATATAAAACTGAGGGAATCCCAGAGGCTCAAGGAGAACACACCTGAATTTGAATGATTTAATTATTTTTTTTTAATTTCTTGCTCCCCTTTTCTGTTATTTATGAGGAAAACCAGTTTCATTCATTTGCAAAAAGCAAGGAGTCATTACCTGACTTACTATACCTGACTTAATATGTGCTGATTATACAGTTTAAGTTGACTTTTGGATCACTAATAAAGCCTAACCCAAAATCATGAGCCAGGTTTTAGAACCCTTCAGAACAACCTTGAAAATCCTAAGAATATTTTGCAAAATAAACCAAACATCTGTCTTCCTTGGTTTCACTGTTTTTAAACTGCCTGATACAAATATTTCACCTTTCAACTCCATCATATGTGCTAAAAAATTATGTTTAAAAATCATTTATTCCCTTCTAAGGCATGTGGAGCTTTAGGAAAAAAATGTAGCAGGTATTATGGAGCTTGCACTGTACCAGGGATATTTTTTTTCCTAAGAGTTTGAAGATATCCCAACTTTGTGGCTGCAGACACTTTGAAGTGGTGTTGCTCATCTTTTTTGTCATCTTTACCCTCTCCTTTTCTCAGGAATCTTTGCAGCCAGATCTATTGAAAATATCACAGAGATAGACAACACGCTCCTGGTCTTTGCAGCTTGTGTACAGCAGCCCTTTGCTTTGGTGTTTTCAGATCTCCTCCCATCAGTTCTCCTGACTTTGTCCTCACCACAAACCTTTGCATTTTTGTGCAATATTGCAATAGCTGCTTAAAGCAAGAAACAGAAATTAACAGCATCATCATCAGTGCTAACAATTAGCATCCCTTCAGATACGTTCAAAAGTTGTGTGTGGGACTAAGAAAAGACACAGCTTTTGCTTCTGTCGTTGAAATCTACCCACCCCAGGCTCTTGATAGTATTTCCAGAGTTTTTGTGCTGTTGGGGATGGTTTGTAAATTATTTTATATCGTGCAGGGAAGACAAGAAAATGACCTTCACCTTCACATTGATGCCTTGTTACAAACCAAATGCTCCTCCCAGCAGTGGCAGTGCTGCCCACTGCCTTCTTGCTCAGCTTTTTTGGAGTGCTCCTGGGCTGGAAGGAGCCAAGGAAAATGGAAGGGGAAGATGCTTGCCTTGGGGATTACTCCCTTCTTCCACATCACAGTTACCAAGGGGGTACAGCCAGAGCTGGGACTGCAAACTGTGTGGAGACCAGCTCTATAGTTCACCTATAATATAATGTCAAATATATGTCAAATACAATCATCAGAGAGAGATTCATGCCATATTATTTCTGGGCAAAATTAATTACATATTTATTGGAATATGAATCCACCGCAACACATATTTACACAAATATTATGGGAAAGGTGGTTCTCACAATATTTCCAGGTTGAAAAAATTAGCTAGGGACACATCCTGAATGTATGGGTGTATTTTCTGGAAAACAGCAAGGCTCTAAGCATCAATTGAGAGTGGAATTGTTTCTGGATGCTGCTGCTGGATCGCAGGAGCTCCGTGCTGCCTCTCCATCCCCAGCAGAGCAGGCTTTTCCTCTATCAGTCAGCAATAGATGGCGCTGAGTTTCCACCTGAAACTGAGGCAGAAAATGTATTTGAAGTAATTAGGGCTGCTAAGAGATAACACTTAAAAGGGTTACTGCTGAAGTTGATGAAAGTGTGTGGGCATGGAGAGGCAGGAGCGCCAAGATGCTTCACCAGCTGGAGGAGTCTTAGGTGAGATAGTCTGGCTGCCAGAACAGGCTGCCAAGATAGTCAGAGGGAAGAAGCCAGGAACTGGAGAAGGATTTGCAAATTCTTGAGAACAGCTCTGCGATCCCCGAGCTGGCTGGGTCAGGTAATGCCTGTCATTATCAGCGATTGAGGATCCCAGGCCAGACACGTTAAAATTCCGCTCGGGATTCTCAGGCTGGCTCTTGGTTTGTCACAAACTCCTCTTGTCCTGGTGATACCTCAGGGTTTTATCTTTTGTTTTATTTATTTTTTTCCTTTTCTGATTCTGTGCTGCTTCGGTGTGTGGGTCTGGGTTTTCTACTAGGGAATGGTGAGCTCTGTGCACAGAGCAGGAAGACAAAACAATTCCTGCTCCAGCTGGGCACCAAGGACAAATGACCCAAATCTCAGCCCTAAGAGCACAAACCCCGTGGGCTGCAGAGAGAAAAACAAGCAGGGTGGGACTGCATGGGCTGGAGCTGTAATTAGACAATTAAATGCAATATACAAATGGACAAAACTTATAAAAATGTGAGATCTTGTGACCAAGTCCTTTCCTTCCATCTTGGAACCATCCAGGCAGAGTCACAAGTGTGGCTCTGGTGCTGCCGGGGTGTGGCCCTTGGAGGCTCTTCAGCAAATATCCTTTTCATTCCCCTTAACTCTGTCTAGCCTCTGTTCCAGCTGTTTAGGGCACCTCTGGGGTTA
The DNA here is from genome assembly GCA_020466415.1 of Ammodramus savannarum pratensis. NCBI lineage: Eukaryota > Metazoa > Chordata > Aves > Passeriformes > Passerellidae > Ammodramus > Ammodramus savannarum. Next base: position 6,583,639 of record JAHXMQ010000028.1, on the reverse strand, counting down.
ACCCATTCCCAGCCTGGGGGATGTGCTGGGGCTGTGTCAGCTGGGCAAGGCTGGGCTGGCTGAACCAGAGAGAAGGGTTTGTGACAAAAGGGTTTTGTCACCATGAGCAGCTTTGTGACGGTCCTGCTGGCCATCACCCCCTGCCTCTGGGCATTTACAGCCATTTTCCATGTGGAGCAGAAGGGACAGAGAAGAGGCTTCCCTAGAGAATTTTGTATTCATTTTTGGTGGCTCATTTTGGAGCACCATCACAGCGCAGTGCTCAGAGCCTGCAGTTTTCCTCACACTGTCTTTTTCTTTTGTGTCACAGCTCAGCAGCCCCAAGGTGATGGGTACAGGTGAGGAAAAGGAGAGGAGCAGCTTGTTGCAATGGCAGATCGCTCTTGTGCAGGCTGTGGAAATGATATTCATGAGAGGAGAGGCTGTCCTGCTGGGAGCAGAGCACAGCTGGTGCCATCTGGCCTTCCCTCTGCTGCTCTGATAGCTATTCTCACCTGGCCACTCTGAGCAGCTGCTGCAGCCCCTCGTGGGCTCCTTGCTGCTCTGCATTCTGCCCTCATGCAGGATCATGGAGCCCTGTACCTTAGTGCAGGCATGGAGCTATTTATACAAAGGTGTGGAGTGTGTTTGCCATGGTTAGATGGGGTTGTACCACCTCTTTAGCCCTCAAATGCTTTGCAAAAATCAGATATATCATGAAAACCTTTGATAAACTACTTTTCTTAAACAGTTTCTCTCCCCTGACACACCTGAACATGCCTTGCAGGGCTCTTTTTTTTTTTTTTTTTTTTTTTTTTTTTTTTTTTTTTTTTTTTTTTTTTTTTTTTTTTTTTTTTTTTCCATCATGGAAAAATCTGTTTCTGTGTTTCCCAGCAGGCTTCTCCTCAGAGCTGTTCTGCATAATGGAGTGAGCTAAGTCAGAGTGGTTTGTAGGTGATGGCTGCACTGTGCAAGCTTTATTATTATTTCACACTGGCTTCTTTATTAGGTGGGCAGGGGCTGGCACTGCAGGAAGGGTGTGCAAAAAGAAAAGGAATAGCCCAAAAAACAAAATCCTGACCAAGGGTGTGAATGAGGTATGGGAGATAGAGAAACTCAGTGTCAAAGCAGGAACACAGCAAATTTTGCTCAGACACACCATTTGAAAATTGAAAGCAAAATGGAAATCTTGTGTTAACTTTACAAAATCAGCAAAACTTGTCAGATCTGACCCTGGGCTGCTCATCAGGACCAGACCAGAGCAGAACCAGACTGTGCCTTGCCTTGTCTGAGGAAAGGCATCCAGGTTTGAGGCTCATCTGGACTCTCAGTCCTGCATCCTCCAAGCCACCTGAATATTTCAGGAGTTGCTAATCCTTCTTCTGAATGATGCCCAGTGTTCTGGAATCAGAGCATTCCCTAGTTAGGTACCATTAAAGCAGATTTTGTGCTTGAAATGTGTTCAAAGTTTAAATGTGGAGGCTCTTTTGCCCCTCTCCTTGCCTCTTGTCCTTTGATACTGCTTTCAAGGAATCTCCCTCCCTGTTTCTCCAGCAGAACTCATCTTTACAGCAGCGGTATGAAAATGATTGCACCTCTGTTCAAAGATCTAATTAGAGCTGCTATGGTTATTATTATTACTGCTGTTACTACTGCTGCTGCTGCTCTAATGGTATCTCTCTGCAGCACTTTGCAAAAGAAAATATTGCCATAGATTGGAGTTGAAGGCAGTTAGAGGAGTCCTCCTGCCAGCCACCCTCTGGTTCCTCCTTGTGCTTGCAAAGCTGAGTTCTAGCAATACTCCCAAAGGGCTGCTTGTCTTTTTTGACAAAAACTGAAGAGCCCCAACGCCAAAGGCAGCTCCAGGCTCTGCAGGGGCAGAGTTTTGTTTATAAAGACACCAGGAAGGCTGTGGTGCTTATCTGGGGTTGTAAGATGTTTAATGCAGGCCACTGCACATCCTTTGGGGATGCTCCTCGTGCTGCTCCAAGGGGAGAGCAGGTAGGTGGCTGCTGCTTTTTCTGCTTTTTCACATCACCAGACAAAAGGTGGACAGAGAAGAGACTCAGACCCATAAATCTGGTGCAGTTAAAATGCTGAATATTAATTGTTAAAAGTACTCTGAATGAAAAGGCTCTGAAAGAGATATTAAAAAAAAAAAAAAACCCTACACAGAGTTTTCAATTACTGCTAAATGAAGCAATAAATGCACATACAGCCAGTGAAGTATTTTAATTATTATTCTGAGCTTTTGCCCTATTAGTAATGTACACTGGCTGTTGAGTGCAACAAGCTGCAAGGATCAGCAAGGATTCTCCAGTTCTTCCAGAAGGTGTTGCTGTTCTACAGCTCTGCTGCAGACCCACAGAGCCCTGCAGACACACCGTGGAATAAAATGTGGTGAGGCTGGGTAAAAAATGTAAACCATACTGAGTGTATAGAATTCAGTCACAAGGATTTCTATTATGCAGGGAAAAGAGAGCCTTTAGTGTAGTGTGTGTCCACAGTATAAATAGTTCAGCAAAATGTAAACACCAAATATTTCCACCAGAGTTCTTTGCAACCTCACATACAGTAGCTCTACTTTTCTTTTTCATTAAGGGCTTCTTTTAATAAAGGGGCTTTTGTGGACTGAATTGGGAAAAATAGCAGCCACCTGTAACTTTTTTTAAACCTAACAGTACATACAGTACATCTATCAAAAGGGGAGGAATTTGAAACCTGCAGACTTTTTAAAGAAGCAAGTTCCACACATGATATGAAACAAATGCCATGTGTGCACCAAGCCAAGCAAATTAACAAAAGGGCAGGGGCACTTCCAATATTGCTTAAATAACTCAGGCCTAATAATGGGGTCTTTTCACACGAGCTCACAAAGGTTAAAACGTGTTTAAGAAGGAAAACATGCATTTTTATTGTATCATGTGGCAAGAAACCCGATTTTTAAATTTATTGCTGTTTTTTGTTGAAAGCTATTAGCCTAAGCACATGAATTCTCTGTGGGGTTTTTGGGGGCGAGTGAAGCACCTCGGTGTGGAGCTGGGAGAAGGGGAGATGAAGGGGAGAGATTGGTTTTCCTGGAGAAGGGGACATGAAGGGGAGAGATTGGTTTTCGTGTGCTGCTGGTCTGTCAGAAGTGACTCCAGGCATGACAGGAAGGGAGTGAGTGCTGCTTTGTTTGCCATCAGCACCCAGGGAGAAGCCAGGAGTACGTGGGTGCAGCAGTGATGCAGTGAGAGCCTGGCTGGTGGAGAAGCAGAGCTCGTTCTGTGACTGTGAGAGCCAGGTTGGTGCCTTTGGATGCTCAAGCTGTGAAGCATTCCCAAAGGCAGCACCCTCAGGTCGGGGCGAGTGTGTGTGCAGTGAAATCATTCCTCAGAGTGTGCAGTTAAATCATTCCTTGTGTTTCACAGCCCCAGATCAGCCATGGCAGCCTTGGCACGACCTTCCAGCTCCTGGTGGTGCTGCACAGAGATCTGGAGTCACTGGGTTTCCTCACAAAGGAAAAGGAGAATTTTCAACATGATAATATTTTTAACACGATCGTGCTGATGCTTTTCAGCTCGGTGGGGAGAGACAAAGACACGGGACAAAAAGATACCAAAAAGTGACTAAGACAGGAAATTTAAAACTAGGTGTTGGTTGATATAAACGGTTCTTTGCATGGAGCTGTTGGGCCCCCTCTTCACTGGCTTTGAATAAGCAACACAACATGTCACATTTTGCTTTTCCATTTAAATTCCCCATTTCCTGTGGCCACACCAACATTCAAAGGTCTTGTGTATAAAATATTTTTGATACTTCCATGTAAAAACCAAAGGATCTCTACACAGATCCACTAGAGGTGGTTTTCTCTCCCCGTGATACAGAATCTGTGTGAGCAGAGCATTTAAAAACCCTTTTCCAGCCCTGTGACACAACATGTCACATTTTGCTTTTCCTGTTCTCCTCCGTTTAAATTCCCCATTTCCTGTGGCCACATCAACATTCAAAGGTCTTGTGTATAAAATAAAATATTTTTAATACTTCCATGTAAAAACCAAAGGATCTCTACACAGATCCACTAGAGGTGGTTTTCTCTCCCCATGACACAGAATCTGTGTGAACAGAGCATTTAAAACCCCTTTCCAGCCCTGTGTGATTGTCTCTCCAGCCAGGGATGAAATGCTGGGGCATGGCTGTGCCAGGGCTGTGCTTGCCAGAGATCTGGGGCTGCTGGTGCCTTGCTCTGTGTCTCAGGTGTTCCTGAGGCTTTTGCACCAACTGCTCAAATGCAATTGGCATTCTAGAATTCCAGAAATGCTCCAGAAACCCTCCAGGTGGCATTTTGCCAAAGCCAGGGGCCAAAGGTGTGAATGAGAGCCACCTGCACCCAGCAGAGACTGTCACATCAGGGTAACGTTGGGCAAACAGCTGGGATTTATTGTGGTCCTTTTGTGACAACTGAGATTTCCCCTCTAGTCAGAAGTGCTTTGCAATCCTTGAAAAACAACTGCAAGATTCTTTTTGTTCCTTTTGTAAAACACAGAGATATGTCAGGGAAACGGAGATGACCAAGAATCACAGAGTCATACCAAGGATGGGAATAGAAATTATTTCCCACTTCCCCTTTTTCCAGCCATGGGGCTTTGTTCTGGTTTATTCTTAGTGCTCTCCTATTGTCTTGCCATGAAATCAGAGCTTTTTGAGACAGAGGACATCACTTTTCTTTTTCCCTGTTAGGCCCTGCTAATTACTGTCTGTAGGGACATGATGAGTGCCATGAGCATTGCTGTGGGGTTGGAATTTGTGATTTCAGTGAACTTCCATCAGAGCCTGAACTTCAATTGGGCTTTTCAGGTGTACAGCCAGGTCACCCTGGGCCCACCAGGGATGCTGAGGGTGATGCTGCTGCAATTCCTCAGTTTTGCTGGTCTTTTTGGAAAGATGGTGTCTCCATTTACAGGCATTTCCAGCTTACCTGAAGTGCAGCTGTTATGGTTGCTATCATACCAAAAAGAGACTTTATTAAGTATTTTTGGTGTTCAAATTGCATCATGATGTATCTGACACATATCTGGCAATCTGATTAATTTAGTGCACTCTATGTGTTTGCACATCAGCCAGTGATGGCTCTGCAGCTGGTTGGAATTTGGTTGTTTTCTCCACATGTACTTATTTTTAATTTTTATCTCTTTTTAAAACAAATAAACAAAAAAAGTTTTAAATGAGAAATAAGTGTCCATTGGCCTCTCACTGCATTCTTCAATAAAAAAAATGGAAAAAGAGGAAATCCAACAGCTAAAAATGTGCTTTAAACTGAAGACTCTTTAAAGAACAAATAGTTATTTGCAAAATTTATTACTTTATGATACTGCACTGGTACCCTGTTACCTGAGAAATCCTTCTCCTGCAGGCCTCCTGTGCTTTTCCATGTGGCACGTTGGCAGCTCACCCTCTGCTAACTGGATATTTGTGCATTGCCCCTCAACCATCAGCCACAGGATTGGTTTTTGGTTTGTATGGAGATGCAAAATTTGATTTTTGATTTTTTCTGAAGAGGCAAAATGCTGAGCATATGCTGGCTGGCATGGGTGGCAGAAGGTAGATGGGGAAAATAATATTGGTCTTTATCTAGAACTTCACAGATTTTACAAACTGCTGCACGTTCTTTAACTTCTAGTTTTGTTCTGTAATACCATTAATAATAAATATATATCTTGGAACTTACTACATCAGATTACTCTCCTTGTCCCAGCCACTATATTGTGTTTATTATGTTTTATAGTTGTCACAGGCATTTGTTTTGCCCAGCCACTGATCTTGAGGTGATATGTCCCAAACCTGGATCCGTTACCCTGGTAGAACATGGATAGCAATATTCCAAGTGACCTCATGCAATTTCCATAGGACAAAACTTTGCTTAATCCAGTCAGGAAAAAAACCACAAACAAAGAAACTTCATATAAATAATCAGAAATTCTTTTAAAAGAAGAAAAATACACCAGTACCTGTGTCATATCACCTAATGAACATTATTCTGGTGCAACTCTCTAGTGTTCCCACTCAAATATTCAAAAAGATTGCTCCTTCTACCACTGAATATAAACAGGTTATTCAGTGTGCCTGGGAATACATGGGTCCTACATGTACATACAGATTTTTTCTATTAAAAAATCTGCAGAAAATAAAATTTTATAAAAACATCTGGATTAAGGGAAGTGGGAAATTTGGATGCACAGGATAAAGAGCTTGAACTAGGAAACAGCAAAGGAGGTTGGGAGTATCAGTTGTAAAGTCTTAATTTATTCTACGAGATAAATAACTGGGGCTTTTATAATTGCTCACTCACTCCTAACAAAAATAACTCCTACTGGATTTGTAAAAATGGTTTGTTTAATGCACAAAGCATTTGTGAAGCATATGATCACTGTGGAATTGTGATGCTCACAAACACCACCTGTTGAGGGAAGTAAGTGTTAATATTTCCTAATTTCACGGGGAGAGGTGGAGAATGAGGAGATTAGTCTCGCAATGGATTGTGAAAACTCAGCGTTTCTGCTTCCTGTGCCATTGTCTGCAGGCATTACCCATGGCATGGAGATGTCCTCCCCTCCACAGGAAACACAGGGTGCAAAAGGGCTCCCAGAGAAGGCATTGAGCTCAAAGAAAAAACCTGCAGATGCTGTAGGAATGACACATCCAGTGTCTGCTGTACTTTGATTTATATCAATCCAATCTCTTAAATTCATGTAATTATTCAATACACCGTGTTGACTTTGGTTTCTTAATTCATCAGAAAAGTGTGGGATCTTGACAACCCAGGTACTTGACCACCCAGGAACCCATTCTCCTTGGTTTTTGTTTTTTCTGTTTTGTTTTTGGTTTATTGTTTTGTTTGTGTTGTGTTATTTTTGTTTGTTTGTTTTTGTTTCCCCTCTCAGGTAGTACATCAAGCCTTACTAAATTGTTGAAAACTCTTTTGCAACTCGACAAGTCAAACAGTTAATTAAATTATGCCGCCAAGGATCTTCTTCTTACTGCCCTTGCATCTTAGTTAGCAACTCCAGTGGTTTTGGTTTGCCAATTAGAGATTTGATTAATTCTGAGATTTCCTGGTTAATGTATTAAAGAGTGTGGTGGGTTTAGTGCTGGTTAATCACTGGTGTGTTCAGTTCTTGTTGTGAGATAGGATTAGGAGAAAGTAAAGTAGGTTTAAAACCTTAAAAGGGTATAAAGAAAATTTTATTAACATTAACTAAAAGGAAAAAGAGTAGTAGGAATTAAAACAAACCTTTCAGAACACTTTTTCTCACCCTATAACCCTTTCTTTCCCACTTATAATGTAAATTTATAATTTTAAAACTGCTGTGAGTATGTGAAGAGCTCAGATCCTGTAATATTTAGATGCTTACTTTGTTCTAAGGGATTGTTTAGTGTGCAATGTGGTGAAAAATCTGATTTCTTGTCTTCTCTGAGCTAGGATAGGTGCTGGATGGTGCTCCCCTGCCCTGGTCATAATTCAGTGTCATATTTAGAGTGACCAGTTTAGCTGAGTACATTTTCATCAAAGCTAGCATGACAATAACTATCTGTTAAACTAGATGTCCATGATATTTTTTTTAATGGTTAATGTTGGAACAAACAGTATCCCATATTGGTTCTGTAATTAAGATATGCATATGTTGGCTCCAAAGATCCCTAATTGCATCTGCTTGGGGGATGCTGTCAGAGAGAAGAAAATCCTGTACAGTTGCTGCAAAGGCAGTAGAGGAGTTTAATCTGAAATATAGGGAAAGTTTAGAATAGTAGCTTTGGACCTTCATTTATCTTGTGAGTTCTCATCCACAGAAATTACTGCAAGTGTGCATTATCCTACATGATCTATTTAAAAATGATAGATATTTATATTTTGGATGTAGCTTTTCTACTGTGGGATTCCTCTACTCTAATAAATCAATGACAGAACTCCCATAGATTTTAGTGGTGTGGTCTCAAGACCCAAATAATGGACACTGCTCTTGCTGAAAATGGCTTTAATTAT
>JAHXMQ010000028.1:6561443-6575537 GCA_020466415.1 Ammodramus savannarum pratensis | reverse complement strand
AGTGTTCTGGGTTTCCACAATGAGGGATTTTTAGACCAAGCATACAACTTGGTAAAAAAGACATGTGGGTGTGTGAGTGAAAACCTCCCCCAGCAGATTTCTGTGGGTGGGATGTGTGTTGATGCCCTTTGTGTGGTGGGATGTCAGGACACAGGCGCGAGGAGCACGGAGATTAAAGGACAGGATTCCGTGGAGCTCTGGTGGCAGACTGCAGGAAAAGAGCAGTGGTGAGCTGGGTTAGACACACAAGGCAAAATGGCTACAGCCTGCCAATGACTTAGAGAGTCTTTTTAAAATTATCCCTGGATGGGAGCTGCCTGGAGTTGTGGGCAGCGTCTGAAGGGATGCTTCCCGTCTGCGTGCTGGCACTCGTGCAAACAGCAAGAGTTAAAAATTAACAAGCTGAGGACAAGTCAAAATACACTCCCTGTCTGTAAATCAAAAAGTACTGCTTCAGGCTCAGCCAAATCTGGCTGCTCCCTTATCCCCCACAACCACCATCATAATTACAGCAGCTGATTTTCCTCACACCCACCTCGGAGATTTCTGGGGGTTTTGGCCAGGTTTGCATCCCCATATGATCCAGCCTACTTTTACTTATGTTTAGCTCATTGTGTAATAAGTGAAACTTACATAAGCTGGGGACTGTGGCTCCAGCTCCATAAACCTTGATCAAAAATAGGAGTTTGGAAGCAGAATAACAACTCGTGTCATTTTTTCCTTCAGCGCCGATACAGAATCAACCGTCCTTGGACTGAATGCTCAGCTCCTTCTAAGCTGGGCAGAATCATTAATTCCTGCCCAACTAAGCTAATTTACACCTTGCTCAAGGCCTGCTTCTCATCAATAAGTGTCCCAGTGTTGAGATCTCGACAGTAACGAGTCAAAAAGAACAGGGGTGGAATTCTGACACCTTAAATTCACGGGGAATTTTCTCATTACCACCAGATAAACCCTCACCTTAGCCCAGAACAACCAGCTATTGAAAGCAAAAGACAGACCCTGCTGTGTATCTCTGCCCCTGTCCTGAAACTGTTCCCACCAGAACAGCCAGCAGTTCCTGCTCCAGCCCATTTTATCTGGAAAAGGTAAATAGAAACCACCAGCTCCTCACAAGAAGAGGTCTGAGCTCCTTGCTGAACTGATACAAACTGCAATCACTGAGCTACACATGCATGGAACATTTCCACAGGGAATAATGAGATTAACTGTGTTCCACTAGCACCTTAGAGCCAAGGATGTGTTTCCCTATAGAAGGAAAATATAATATATACTCCAAAATATGGAGTAAGAAAGCTTATGAGGAAGTCAGTGCTGTCTACAGGATACCTACTGGCCTGAGTGGTGTTGTCTGAGGATTAAAATAATTCCACGAGTATATTTTGGGGAGATATTACTTCTAAAATAATATATATATACTTTCAGTTGTTGGGTGGGTCTGTGGTCACTGTTAGGTTGATGTAGACCCAGGACTGTGCTGCTGAAGTCCATAGTTATTGCAAAGTGATGCTCTGCTCTTGAATTTTAAACCACATCTATGTTCTTGTAAATCCAGGGGTTTTACTTTATGAAAAGAAATTGATAAAAGCATGGCTGGTAATGAAGGAGTTAAAAAGTACAGTCCCAAAAGGGCTGAGCTCCAACCCAGGCTGAGTTTCTGTATTTAAGGATTTATGTTTTCAGTGTCTCTGCGCCTTCAAGTTTTTGTTGTTTATTTTGAGGATTTTTTTTTCTTTTGCTTTTACAATTTAATCTTCTCCATAATGGGACAAACACAAAGCCTTGGTTGGAAATCTCCCCCTAGCCTGTTGCAATATTTATAAAGCTGTGCTTTTTAAACATGCTGAGAGATGGGCTTAGTAAAACAAAAGGCATTATAATTTATTGTTCCGAGATTATTGATTCAATAAATTAACAATAATTTCCGTGGAGGGTAGAAGCCCTGGCACTATAAAAATTTATTTATCTGCACTTTAACTAGCATTGATTAGAGTATTCAAATTGTCCCAGTGCTATATAATTGCTCTTTATAGGTGGAATGTCCTCTGCTGTGCAGGAGACAGTAAAATAAACATTCAGCTAGAAGTGACAATGGCTCTTTTAAAAGCCAGGTTCTTTTTTTTCCTTTTTCTTTTTTCTTTTCTTTTTTTTTTTTTTTTCTTTTTTTTGTAAGAGGACAGAAGGAGTTTGTGTCATGCTTTACAAACACAGCCAGCTTTGGCCAAGCCACCTTGCACCATTGCAAGGACAGACAAGCAAAGATTGCTGAAGGCTGCCATTGTTCTGAGGGCATAACCACAGCATTTATATCTTTATATTTGACTGTACCCACATGGAGAAGCCTTTTTCTGCTGCTGCTCCAAAGAGCCATTCTGTGTTGCACTGAAGTGCCAGGTGGAATTTTTTGTTGCACATTTTTTTTTCCCTTTCTCCCCTTTCGTTTCCAACGTGCCCACTGAACCTGTTCAAGGTAACTCTGAAGCTATTGTAGATATGTTAATAATTCAATCCAAACAAGCCACACTTCCTGATTCACATTTACCAGGCAGGCTTGCTCAGAAAGGAACATTTTGCCACCGTGGAGAACAATAGCTGGTTTAGTTCACAAGCAATTGTGTTTTTCTTATGTAAAATACTTAAGACAGTTACATTTTTCAGACATGGAGCTCTGACAGGTCTATCTTCTGATACTTATGATAACCCTGCTTTTATTTTACAGCTCTGCTGATGGAAAAGATTAACAGCACTTTTTTCCTCTTTTGGCTTTAATAAAACATCCAACTGCTAGAAATGTCACTTAGAACCACGAGTTTGCAATAATGAAAACAAATTATGCATCTTAGTAACCCAAGGTGGATGATTAATGCAGGCTTTAAATGATTGTTTGTGTTAAATTGTTTCTCCAAACGCAATTCAGGAATTTGAAGTTGTCAGATTAACTGCTATATTTACTGGTCTGTTTGATTAGGTGAGCATAGTTTTATATTCCCTCTTGGAGACCTAAATAGCAACCATTTCCTACCAAAACAGCACACAAAACAAAGGCCCCATTCAGAGGGCTCTTCAGAGTGGGCAATGCTCTGTAGCCCTTTGTATCCTGGAACAACGTGGTTACTGAAGTGCCTCTAAAAGGTGCAACAGATTTTAAAAAGAAAATAAGAATGGCCATTGCAATAATAATAATAGTTGGAATATTATGGTTTTTCTACAAGCAAATATATTCCATCATCGATTAATGGATTAATTTCATTAATGAGCTTAAAGACATCTCTCAGGGTCCTTTATGATTAATAATGTAAAATTGGGTTTAATGAATGCTTCTAAAAGGATGGCTGATATTCATTTGAAACTGTAATCCCCACTGCCAGAGTTTGTCCACTCTGGAGGCTTTTCATGAACATCTATGGAGCAGAATTTAAATAAGTATCCATAGAAAATGGCTTCTAGGCTTGGACATTCCAATTTTTAACCAAAGTTAATTTTAATTTCTTCTTCTTTAGGACTTTTGCACCAGAGGATCGTTCATCAGAGACAATCAGGGACAGGAATAATGTCACATGTCCTTTCTCTTTTTACATTCAACAAGTGCACAATGAGCACGGCTTGAACTTTGATCATCACAGTTCAAACATCAAAACAAATGAAGTGTTTGCAGTAGATTTTGATTAAAATTGCATAGTGTCTTTCTATGTCCAGATTAGATACTAAGAATTCTTCTCCTAGTTTGATGATAAGTGGTTTATGCACCTTTCAAGAGCAGCTGGCTACCAGTGGAAAAACACTGAGGAATAATAAATATTATTAATAACTTCTTGGTATTTCTGGGCAAAGCCAACCTGATTGCCACATCATTCCTGAGCAGGGAGGGAAATCAGAGGCCACAACATCCTTCACCTTCTCTTGATGCAATTTCTTTTATTCCTTTTGTTTGAGACAGGGCAGGGCCACAGATATCTGACCCACTGCAGGATTTTTGCTCACATTTCTTTGGGATTTTCCCTCCTGGACAAGTGGGGTCCCTTCCTCTTTCCTGTGGCCATAGCCAGAGCAATGTAACATGAACAACATGGGATTCAGAGAGGCCAGAAAATATCTGCCTTCACAATTACTGCTCTGAGGGACTCACACACCACATGGGCTGAATTCAGGTGAGATTCAGAGGGATTTTTATGCTTTTCCACCTCAGGAAGCTATGAAGTCTTTAGCAGCACTGAACGCAAAGTGTTCTTGGTAAGAAGACAGCTTTTGCATTTCACTCATTGGGTTTGCCTGGCTCAGGGAGCAGGGGGTTCCACAAGAGACTTTATGAGAAGCTGCTGAAGCTTTGCCCTTGTCTGGTGCAGAAAATGCCAGCTGGGGAGGCCTCAGGAATTCTGGAAGCACCTCTGAGATAACCTGTTTGAGAATGGAGGGGAAAAACTGCATGGCAGCACTCAGAGCAGGGACAGAGTGAGAGAGCAGCTCTGCATCACTGGGAGGAGAGAGAGGCAGGAGATGATCCAGGAAACAGAGCTGGGGTCCACCTGCAGCCCAGGGATGTCCCTGGGGGAGCAGAGATGTCCCTGCAGCCCAGGGATGTCCCTGGGGTGGCAGAGATGTCCCTGCAGCCCAGGGATGTCCCACACTGGAGCAGAGATGTCCCTGCAGCCCAGGGATGTCCCACACTGGAGCAGGGCAGGCCCAAAGGAGGCTGTGATCCTTGGGAATTGCACTGGAGCAGCTCCCAGTAGGACCTGTGGAGAGAGGAGCCCCCCATGCTGGGGCAGATTTGCTGGATTTGTACCCAGATTTGTGTTCCTGAAGGAACTTCCTCACCATGGAAAGGTCCTGGAGAACTGCATTATTATTTTGCTATATATATATATGTATGGAAGGACTCAGGTTGGATGTGCTCATGATGACTGTCTCCTGTTTGAGGGACCCCATGAAGAATGTGCCATAAACTGCTGCTGCCCATACCCAGAGCCCTGCACCACTGTCAGGAGACAGAGGAATGGGGAGTGGAGTTAAGCCCTAGAGAAAGGGGGAGGAGGGCAGAACATGTTTATAAAATTTCGTTTTATTTCCCATTACCTTACTCTGGTTTGATTTGCAATAGATTAAGCTGATTTCCCTGAGTCAAGTCTGTTTTTTCCAGTGACAGTAATTGGTGAGTGATCTTGCCCTGTCTTTATCTCAAGCTATGAACCTATTGATATATTTTTTCTCCCTGCCCTGCTGAGCAGTGGCTTTTGTGGGCACCTGGATCCAGCCAGGGTCAGCCCATCATATCCATCAAAGCATCCAGAGCTGACACAAGGACTGAGGATTTAAACCCCTAAAGACACCTGTGATGTGCTGCAGTTTTTCAGTTCGTTTCTGTCTCTCCATTAGGGATCTCTGGCAGGACTAAGTGCCACAAAAGGTGTCAGTCTCCAGGTCACAGGTGAAACATATCTTCAATGTCAGAGCTCGAGCCTGAGCTCAGTGAGACCCACTGAAGTTCAGTGCTCAGCTTCTGCTCAGTGCCATCACATTTTGGAAGCTAATTTCCTTTGAAGATCCCAGCACGAAGGAACATCAAAGAGCAATGACTGAGCATCATATTATTGTGAAATGAAAGAAGTAGGGAATGTACAGTGAAGTTTTTTTCCCCTTTTTTTTTTTTTTCCTGCAAGGCTCCATTAGCAGTAGAAAACATAGGCAAAAGTGGAGTCTATCTAGTATAGGTAACCTCAAAATATTTGTGGCTAAAATACTCAAAGGCTTTTTGTTTTAACAAAGTTCAGATTCTTTTTAAGGAACGAAATAATAATAAAAGGAATAAATAAGAAATAATAATAAAAATGCTGGCTAGCAAAAAAGTCAGTCTTCTAAAACAGAAGTAACAGTGAAGGATTTTTGGTTATTTTTTTCCTGCAAGGCTCCATTAGCAGTAGAAAACATAGGCAAAAGTGGAGTCTATCTAGTATAGGTAACCCCAAAATATTTGTGGCTAAAAAACTCAAAGGCTTTTTGTTTTAACAAAGTTCAGATTCTTTTTAAGGAATAAAATAATAATAAAAGGAATAAATAATAAATAAATAATAATAAAAATGTTGGCTAGCAAAAAACTCAGTCTTCTAAAACAGAAGTAACAGTGAAGGTTTTTTTGGTTGTTTTTTTCCCCTTTTTTTGGTTATTTTTTCCCCCTTTTTTTTCCTGCAAGGCTCCATTAGCAGTAGAAAACACAGGCAAAAGTGGAATCTATCTAGTATAGGTAACCTCAAAATATTTGTGTCTAAAATACTCGAAAGCTTTTTTATTTTAACAAAGTTCAGATTCTTTTTAAGGAATAAAATAGTAATAAAATGAATAAATAATAATAAAATAAAGCATAACAAATAATGAAAATGTTGGCTAGCCAAAAATCAGGCTTCTAACACAGAAGTGACAGCAAAGGTTTTTTGGCTAGCTAAAGAAGTACAATTGCACATGAGGCAGGGCCAGGGGACTGAGGTGTTCCTATCACTAAAATGGAAGGGAATACCCCTTTTCTGGAGGTGTGAGTTGCACTGGCAGTTGCAAGAGGAGATAGCCACACACAGAAATACCTCAGCTACCACTCTACAGCTGCTTTCGGCCATGCTTAGATTTGAAAAAAATATATATTATTGAGAATTTTAAAAATAAGTATTTCCATTGTTTTCATTCTACTTCCACTGCCTGAATTGAGATATTTCCCCCCCTTCAGTGGATCAAAGGCAGGTCAGGATTGAGCACTTTGAGCTCTTGTCCAGTATTGTTGTAAGTTGAAAGCACTTGATACAGAAATCACTGAGGTCTGTTTCCACTGAAGTAGGAACAAGTGCACTGCCCCCAATATCAATCCTGCTGACACAAAAAGCTCCTTCACTTTTAATATGAGCTGTCTGGCTTGTTGTGGAAAGGAGGGGGACTCTGCTGTGGTTCACACAGCTCAGCTGTTGCTAACCCTGCACAACTCAAGTACTATTTTTCAGCATGGCTTTTCTCACTTGAGCTTCCCTAGCTGTAGAAGTGGGTAGGCAAATGGAGCTAATTCTGTAGCAAATGTATAGCAAGAGATGGTTAATTTTACTGAATTATTTTACACCACAGCATGCTGAATTATAGCTCATGTGGCATGAGACCAGGTTTATACATTTTTTTTTCCTTAAAAATTTTAGAGTAAAAAACCCCAACCCTTGGTGCGGAGCTATGTTAGAGTTTGCAAAGAGAATTAGCCTGAGGAAAGAAATGATATCTGTGACTGGTGACCTTATGCTAAAAGGAGCACACTTTGCATGGCTACTGGAATTTTTGTAGACAACTTTAAGCAACGACTGGATCAGCATCCTGCCTTGCCTTGTGCTGATCTGTTACTCGTGACCAAAAATGGTGTTTGCAGTTGTGGAGTGCTTGCACTGTGCACAGCCCTGGAGCTTGGGAGCTGTGGATTCACTGGTAGCCATTCACTGGGACTCACTGGTAGCCATTGAACCAGAGAAATAATTTTATTTAGTTAATGAGGCTGGCAGATCTGGCATTGGCATCCCTGAGCTCACAGCAGACAGGAATATGCAGCCTCTGTGTGTATACATGCTGAAACTTAATTTGCAATCCTATTTAGAGTGGAAAAAAATGCCACACTTAAAAAAAAAAAAAAGAAGTGCAAACAGAGTTCTTTTCACAGTGGGCAGAGAATACTGTTAAACAGAGGAAGCACAATATCCCTTTTCATAGCAAGAGATCAAATGTCTGCAGAAGAGTTTAATTTATACTTCTTCATGTGCCAGAGCTGTGTCTGAGACATTGCAGCGTTTCAGTTCTTTCAATCAGGTCATAGTTTCCAGCACAGATGACTTCATCCCTTTTAAAATAGAACAAATAGAATAAATGGAATTCCACATAATCATGGCAGGACCTGGGATTATAGGAAATTAAACCGCATATTTAAAAGCACAGGTCTGTGAGGTAAATAACCACTGGAAGGCAGAGCTGGGTCCCCTCTCAGCAGTTAGGGGGTGACAAAGGTCCCTGGCTCTGCAGCTCTGTGGCCTGAGGGTGTGGGTGTGACCAGGAGGAGGATGAGGAGGGTGATGGTGGATAATGCCCAGTGTCATAGGCAGTGGGGCTGCTGCCTTTCCAGCAGAATGATTCAGGTGATACCACTCCCTTCTGGGGTTTGGTGTTCCTGAAATGGCTCCTGAGGTGTTAAAAATGGCTCCTGGTATTTTTTCCCAGCCCTGTGACAGAAGAAGAACTCGGGATTCCTCAGCTCTGCTTTTCAAGGCTGTTTATATTCTGTTATCTATTCCATTCTTTCTCTGACCTGCTGTGGTCTGTCCAGCAGGTTGGGTTGTGGCACAGTCCCTGCCCTTGGGGTGGTGTTGGCTTTTTATACTAAGAACTACGTGTACTTTATTTACAATAATTTTCCAATACCTATCACCTATGTTAGACAGTCTGTCTCTACTCTAAACTGATCCAAAAGTGCCACCATCACAGCAGAAGATGGAGGACAAGAAGAAGACGAAGATGAAGAAGAAAACGAAGAAGAAGACGAAGAAGACAAAGAAGAAGAAGAAGAAGACGAAGAAGAAGAAGAAGAAGAAGAAGAAGAAGAAGAAGAAGAAGAAGAAGAAGACACGACAAAATTCCTCCATCTTTCCTCTTGAGCCCCCATTCTAGAAGCCCAAAATTCTACTTTTTCACCCTGTGACAAATTCACTATTATTCTACTGAAACCCTTGAGGCTTGTAACAGAAATTTGGCAATTGTTTGCATGGGCTAAAATAAAAGGCACAGGTGTTTGTGACTCTGTGCCAAGGTCTCTGAGCCCCTGGCAGGGTCTGGAGCCCTCCAGGGCAGCCAGAGCAATGTCCTGGCATCTCCCACTGCCTTCCCCACTCAGGTCCTCTGTTCCCTCACTCTCACAGAACATTTCACATCTCCCAGCCACAGCTCTGCGTTGGCAGTCAGGGAAGAGGTGTTGATGAATTCTGTCTCAAATTTCTGCGTGTCTGAAGAAAAACCCTTATAAAATAGCAGCATGGATTATACTGATATCCCCCAAACAGACAAGTAGCTCACTGCAACCTGGAATGCTTTGAGCTAGTGCTGTGAGACAAGTGTTTGCAGTATTTATTACAACAGGAGAAAATGAAACTAGAAACATGTTGTTCCTTAATTATAGGATTTGCTCAACACTGCCCTCATTGTGATCCATTTTTGGCATAAGAAAAAAACCACAACTATCAATAAATTACTTGTGACATGACTAAATTCTAACTCATGTCACAGGCTATTTCATTAGGCAATAGACAATCATGCAGTGAAGAACAGCCTTTGCCCCCAGTGGACTGTTTTGTGCCATAAATGCATGGAGACAAGGATGCTACATGAATCACACGTCCAAGAAGAAGAATTCACATGGAAGAATTCAGGGGCAAGGCTGGGAACTGAATTCTTCTGGAGTCCCAATCCTTTGTTGTTTAAGATAAGCTCCCTCAGGTTGTGTGTGTTTTAGCTGTGTCTGTATGCACCAGTACAATCTCACCAGGCTGCACTGTGGGTCTGTAACTTGCATATTTTGTATTCTTTTTTTACATCATGCCTAACTATGGTCAAGATTACCCTGACAGACTCATTCCATTTTTTGCAGAGGTTTCTGTTTAAAAGCAAGTGAAACTCTGGAAGAGAAGGCAAATTCATCACTGGTGAGCTGGCTGAAGCCAGTCACATGCTGTATAATATAACTTATCCTTAGGAATTCATGCCTCCACTGGGTCTGCCTACCAGATAAGCTACACTGAGATGAAAGTGAGCTGCATCAGATCCTGGTGCCCAGAGCACAGAGTTCAGGCTCTGCTTCTCCTTTGTTCAGCTGGATGCTGTGTAACAAACAGCATTGCCTCTCTCAGAAAAAGAAGTTAATCAAGGGGGAGGAGATCTACAGGTAAAAGTTTTATGCATGGCACTCTTAGTAATATCTCTGAAGGTTTCAAAGTGTATGTGAGTTACTTGTGTGGAGTCGGCTTCTTTAAAAGCGTAACCTGGATTGTTTCAGTTGCAGAAAACAGAATTCTCCTGCTTGATTCTGGTGAATGCAGTCTCCTAGTGACATCAAAGATTATAGCAACTGCAAGGCACTAGTTTGCCTTTGTAGTTCCCAGTTGCTCAAAAAACTTTTAATATATTCTTGTAGGTGTAACCATGTGTCATAAATACACCCGCCAACAAGAGATAAACCCCAACTTGAAAACAACTGTTAATCGATTACTGCAGAAAAACTGACAAACTCCAAGTGAATAATGCTAAAAGGTGTTAATTTGTGGATTTCTGTGGGCTTTGAAAAGCAAAATTAAGTCTCTATGGGATTTTGGATGTGTGACATAAACTGTGGGCCTGCTTTACATAAATCAGCATCATTGCAGGAGAGCTCTGCTGTGCTCAGCTCAGAAAGTGGCCCTGACTCTCAACACACTCTGAGCAGCACCAGTGTGGCTCAGTTTCATTTATCTGGGGAGGAGGAAAGAGGATCTAAAGGACATTTGCTAAACTACAAGTCAATTCTGTAATAATGTTTTTCCTTTTCTGCAGTAACTGCTCCATTCTGGTGCACACTGAGTATGAGCAATGTTTAATGCTTGACTGAGCCCTAGACCCCCGAGCCTTGGGGACCCTGGCAGTGGTGCTGGGAGGTGATTTGATCCACAGCAAAATGATTCCAGGCAGCAGCCAGCACTGGCAGTCAAGAGGGGCAGTGCTGGCAGCTCTGTCATTGTCCTAGCCTGCTAAAATCTCTTCTCTCTCCATGCAAAAATGCAGGCACCACACAAAACCACTCATCTTCAGAGCTAGGCAGAATTTTTGCAGTGAAACTTCTTACCAGCTCTGCATATTTAGCTCCAGAAGAAATGAATTCACAAATCTGTCAAAAAAAATTGAAATTTTTAATTTCAGAAAGAGAAGTTTTGACTTCTTTTATTTGAAGTGCTTTGCTTTGTTATCTGAAATTTCATTTACAATTATAATTTAAAAAATAATTGTGTCAACAAAATGAAGGGTGCATTCAGGTAGAATGGGATTTGAGGAAAAATGGAATATAAAATTAGGAGAAGAAACTGAGTTGTGTTGTTTAGCATAGTGAAGGATCACCTTAGTCATGAATGTCACTGCTTGTTTTCCTTTGCTGCATCATTTCTGCCTGATTTTGCAACACGTAGAGGAAGATTAAATGAGGAAAAAACTCAGATGGAAGGCAATTGGAATATTTGTTAAGATGGACACCATATGATGGCTACTCCAGTGTCCTAGAAAGTCAGGTGAACTGCACCTTGCCTTCCTGGGAGGATTGATGTGGGGAAAGGCAGAGGAGAGACCAAACAAGAATGAAGTTGTATGTGTGTAAACATGTATTTTTTTTTTACTAGTTCAAGCTAGAATTGGAAAATCTCCTTCAGCCTGCTTTTGGTTTGTACTTCCTGGACCAACTCTGCTGCTTTAGCCTGCTCAGTGTAGATTGGGCCTAGCCTGCAGCAGCACAAAACACCTCCATGCCAAAGCACTTGTGCCTGGGGTTTTGGTCACCTCTGGACCAGGAGACAACTCCTTATTTTGCAGTTGAAATTTCCCCCTCAGTGGGGAGTAATTTCAAATTACAAATGCCTGAGAGGCCTATCCTGGCAAGCAGGCAATGCCTGACCATGGCCTCATCAGGTGCCTTCCCAAAACAACAGCAAAGCAGCTCAGCCCCACTCATCCTGCACTGTTCATTTTAATATTACTTGCCTGGTTTACAACCCTGATTTTCTGGGGATTTTTCTTTCCAGTGAGGAAAAAGTCTCATAGTGTAACTGTAAGCTGATCTAACACTCAAAATGTGCACTGAAAACCAAACCTTCCCACTCAGGCTTTGTTTGCACCCATTGTACTGAACCTCTCATTGTCCTGCCATCACTGAGGTTTTTTCCACCATCCTGCATGACTGGGGCTCAGCAAACAGTAAATTTACTTTTCACAAACTGATGCAAAAGATGAGGTAGGTGTGTGCAAAGGGGCTGAGTGAATGGTGCAGGAGGAGCGTGGGGCCAGGAGCAGGGTGATATTATCGATTGAACCCACGCCAGAGGCTCAGCCCCTTCAATTTTCCAATCTGATTTCCTGAGCTGCCTCTCCCTCTGTGGCACTGCACCAGCTCCCAGCGTGGCTGGAACCTTCCACAGCCACTCACAGAAAAGGATCTGTGTGGGCACATGAAGAGGATGCTGGTGGCGACAGGCAATTCATGGGGAGGGAGAGAAAAGAGCTGGAAAAACCAAGAAATAGAAGGAACATAAGGGGAATTGCATCTTTCCCTAATTTGAGTGGGATACTCTTTGGCATTTCTGCCACTATGAAGTGCTGTGTGAAGCTCTGTATTAGCTCACCTTTTATTCAAATAATTTAAGACGGCATTTCAGAGCAGTCAAGTTTCTCGTTACTCTCTCCCTAAATATGTATTTCTCCATCAAAAAATGGTGGTGAAATAAGTCCATTTAACGCCCTTGGAATGTTGTCTGAAATCTTTTGGAATGTGGATGACATAGTTTTTTGTAATTGGTGTCTGCAAATGTGGTCTTTCAGAAACCCCTTGGCCAATTTGCCTCAGACTTTGTGTAATCAAAAGGGGCTAAAAAACTGAAGGAAAATGCAATTGAATTGTCTAACTTTGGCCGTTTTTTAAAAAGGCATTTGAAACTAGAAGCAAAAGTTTTTTCCATCCTGCTCTTGTAGTACAAAATGTCTAAGCAGACTCTTTCTCAAACTTTCTGTGCTATCTACTATTGAGACCACACGTGGAAAACTTCAGGGCAGAATTTACTTCCTAAAATGCACAATAACAAGAGATTAGAGTGGAATTCCAGAGTATTTAACTAAAGCTTCTGCTCTTCTCCAAAGTTTTATGTCCCTGCACACACACACAGAGAACTACTATAAAAATGTAAAAATCACCATCTGCCAGCAGACATGGCAAGTACTTGCATTTATTTCCTGTTCAGAGCAATTGAGAGGAGCCAGTGGTCTGCCAGGCTCTGGTGTGTGACCAATAATGAACAGCTATCAGTTCCATAAAATGCTAAACTGCTATCAGAGAGCTATCAGCTATCAGTTTTATAAAATGATGAGTGTGTGTGCACACACTCCCAGAGGTGGTGCACAGCTGCATCTGCTGTGGGATTTTGGAAGCTGTTGGTGTGCACAGAGACAGCCAGGAAGGAAGGTCATTCCCAGAGTGTGACCTGGGGGGAAAGGCTCCCAAAGAACCTCTGTGACAGCCACTGTGGGCTTGAATATTAGATGGTCACCAAGAATGGAGTGTGGCAAGGACAGAGAATCCCCAGATTTCTCTTTATAAACTTCTGATCGCCACACAGCAAAAGACCTACCTCAGCATGAGTTCTTCCTTTGTAAAATGGTTGGTTTTCTTCCCTACATAAAAATTCTGGGTCTTAACTGATGCCTGCAAAACACTGCTGGGATGGGAAGTGCTGCAGAAATGCAAAAATATAATTAACACTGCAGTCCAATAGTAGAGCTTGATCCAAAGCCCACTGACTTCCCTCAATATTGGCTCAGGTCAAATGATTTGTGAGTGTAGGCACAGAGTTAGGGGTGATTGGGGTGGGGCTGTGCCCCATCATCCCCAATGGGCCCCAGCTGTGCCCAATCAGCCCCAATGGGCCCCAGCTGTGCCCCATCATCCCCAATTGGCCTCAGCTGTGCCCAATCATCCCCAATGGGCCCCAGCTGTGCCCACAGGTGAGCAGCATTAACAGTAATGAGGGCACAGAGGGCACACAGATGCAGGGCATCAGCAGCAGGGCATAAAAGGGCTGGGCTGGGGGACAGGGAGGGCAGATGCTGCAGCCTGCTGGAGTGGAAAGGTGCTACTGTGTGGGGGGAGATGCCTGAAGCCTTCTGATGAGGTAAGATGTTATTGTCTTTGGGTTGAAGCCTTCTGAAATTGGAATGATGTTACTCTGTGTGGGCAAATGCCTGAAACCTTCTGAGAAGGTTTGGTGTTACTGGGTTTGGGTTGAAGCTTTCTGAAGAGGTTTGGTGTTACTGGGT
>JAHXMQ010000028.1:6538011-6561343 GCA_020466415.1 Ammodramus savannarum pratensis | reverse complement strand
AGAGGTTTGGTGTTACTGGGTTTGGGGTGAAGCCTTCTGAAGGGTTTTGCTGTTTATTGTGTTTGGGGTGAAGCTTTCTGAAGAGGTTTGGTGTTACTGTGTTTATGTTGAAGCTTTCTCATATTGTGTGGGGATATTCTGTGTATTGTGGCTGTCTCAACTGTGACATGTAAGTCCTACAGTTGCTGCCCAGCCTCTCTGATGGTTTGAGCCTCAGTTAGGCAGAGGGAAGAAGAAATACTTCAGGTTCACTGCTGAGCATCTCAAAGGAAAAATTATCTAAAATTATCTGTATGAAGCTGCTACTGCCCTGCCACCATCAAACTTTAACAAGTGGAGCACAGGCCCTGAAGTTCCTTTTAGTGTTTGCCATGGTGTTCTCTGCTAGCCCAGGCCCTGATGCTCTGTGACAGCACCTGGAGCAGCCAGGATCCATCCTGCTGAGCTGCTCCAGGCAGCCCTGGCTCTTGCCAAGCCCAGGCAGCTGTGCCTGGAGCCAGGGGCACCCCCTTTGAAGTGTGGCCACCCTCCCCAGCCCTGCTAGGTGTTAACACAAACATCACCCTGGCCAAAAATCTTGTATTATTTATTGGGGGTACTTTTCTGCCAGCTGGGTCCCAGACTTGGGGAGCTTTGAAGGAGCCCAACAACTGGATGTGTGTCTCCAAAGATATCATAAAAACCTGGTAGAATGGCTATTGGAGGTGCACACAGGGCACCTTGTGAAAGCAATCCCTTGTGTCACAGTGCCAAGAGAAACACAAGGCAGGCCCCCTCTGCAGAGAGGTGCTGATGGTGACAGCCATTTATGCTCACATTACAATGGAAACTTCTGTATATAAATTGCAAACCACTCAGACTTGCTCCCCTCCCTGGTTTGCCTTTTAAAAAAAAAAAAATTTAGAGGGAAAAAAAGGTGGAGGAGGGAGGTTTTTATTACTGCTGATCAGGGAGTATTGCTTGCATCTCTCCATGGCATATGTTCGTACGCCTGTGGGCTCGCACACAGAGCTCTCATTTCAAAGCTGAACAGCTCCCTCAGCTATTTTCCTTTTCCCTTCTTTGGGACTTCAAGGAGTGAGTAGGATGTAATCTCAGAGTGAGGAGGCTTGGTTCTGTGCCAGGCACTACTGGCTTGCCATGCTGTCCCTGAGTAAGTGAGCTCACCTCTGTTCTCCTTCATCCTGCCACCTGCAAAAAAGAGAGTGTGATATTCTCCTTCCTTTGTTTAATTAACTGGCAGTGCTTTAAAAATTCATAGACTGAAAGCCTTCACATAACTCATTTTTTTTTTCTTTTTAATTAAAACCTAATTTACTTCAGGGCATTGTAGAAACCTCCAGAAACATGTGATTTGAGTCTTATCTTACATTATTACTGTAACCTCTCTGCTTTAAATAACTCCCATCACTGTGAGTGCCAGTCTGCCTGTTGCAGCTGTAATAAGAAGGCAGTCCTGACCCAGCAGGGCTCATCACTGCCACAACATTTACCTGGGCCTTTGCTGAGCTCTTCTGGGACAGTCCAGCCTCACTGAGGGGTGTGGGAAGGAGATTTTTCCTTGAGTCATAAGAAATGGACACATTCCCAAAGCAGGGATGGAAATTTGTACCATGTTGTAAAAGAATCCAAGTCACGGGGAAGGGGTGAGGAGCAAACCACACTGGTGCCTTCTGGTTGTTACCTGTCTTAAGCTTTAGTTTGTCTGGATTTATATCACAGAAACTTAAAAATTAGAAGTGGAAAAGGACACCTGGGTCTTTCAGCTTGCTTTTTTTCACTGCAATGTTGCCTCTTAGATCATATCTCCTGTTTTATGTATGGGCAGAAAGGAGCAGAGAGGTGACCAAAATAAGGGTATTTGCTCACCCCAGAGATCCCCATTCACACTTTCTCTGTAAGCCCTTCTTTCAGGTAGCAGCTGGGATCTGATTCTGTGATTCCTGCTCATTTGAATATAAGCCATTTTTGTATGCAAAGGATTGCTGACACCAGCAAGTTTCACTGTAATGATTACTATGGAAACGTTTATCTATAAATATAAAATTCTTTAAAGCTTAGCCTTTTATCTTTATAGAAAAAGGCCTGTTTATGTCACTTCTAAGCTCCCAGCTTTAATGTAGACATGAGCTGTTCTCATGCCAAACAAGATAACCTCAGTGTTAGAGCTGTGTGAGCTTCGAAACATGGGAATTTGAGCTAAAACTATTATTTTTTTAATACAATATTAATAGCTGAATGGAAAAATATTTTAAAATGCCTTTCTAAGCCCCAAAGCTCTAGTTCACTTGCAGTCTTCTTTTCTATGTTTTATTGTAATGTTTCCTGTGTGGAGCAGCTGCTTTCAAGTGCCAGTCAGTCCTTAAACTCTGTGTGAGTGTGTGCCATGGTGAGGATGGAGGGAGAAGAGTGAAAATGGAGAAGCTCCTTACTCATTAGCCTTTTTCCCTTTGTGGTTATGCATTTTGGTCTTCAAAGCCTTCAAATATGTATTATAAGTTTAGGTCCCCAAAATATGTTTTGGGGTTTTTTTTGCTAAAAAACACTTAAAAAATAGAGACATGATTTTAAGTTAATAAGATTAAGGGGTTTGCTGTTTAAAACCTAGAGTGAAAAGGGTGTATTAGAATGATGAAGACTAGTATTTTTTCTTTGTATTTCTAAGAATTTTTTAAAACTATTTTTCCTTGACGTTGACAACTACATTTGGGAAATATCTCTATTAACATGGGTTTTTTTTAAAAACAGACACTAATACCACAAACAACCACATTTGCAGATACTCTAAAGCTATTCCATTAAAAGTATTCTCAAGTAAGATGGGATCATGGGGTTAAGTAGTACAGCTTTAGGGTCAAAACTTAAATGTTCCAAAATGTTTGTGGAATTGGGTCCCCACAGACTTAGGAAACAGAATTCATGACATCCTCAGAGTGAAATCATAGCTGATGATGATCAGAAGGTTAATTTGTTAACCAAGGAGCAATTGACAGCAGCAGCCTTGCCTACAAGGGCACAATTCATATATATGTATTAAAGCTTCTCTTTGTGTGAGTTTTGATTATTAATACTGATGACTTTTTTTTTGTTCCACATTTTGAGAAAATGGCCAGTTAAACATTTCCTTTAAAATTCAGCACTGGCCTGATGAGCTAGAACTGAGGAGTCAAGTTCAAGGATAGAGGGGGCTTTAAGCTGCCTTTTGTTCTTGCAGTTTTATGGGAGAATTAGGGAGACCCTTGGCAGCATTCTGACACTGAGTAATCTTTTACATTAAAATGTCTTTCCTGGGTTGTCCTGGGGACTGCAGTCCCCTCCACAGCTCCTCCTGTGCAGGAATTTGTGAGGGCATTCTGTGCTACGGGGCTGAAGAGGCTTCTGGCAGCGAGACATGGTCTGATCCTCCTCTTTGTTCATCCTCTCTCCTTGCCTTTCCTCCCCTGTGCGCTGTTAATAAAACCCTCTGGAATTTTAGTAGACAGGACATCCCAGAGCTCTGCCTGCCCTCCCTGTGCTCTTCCAAGTGTCCTGCCCTGGGAAGAGCAGCACTCAGAGGAGTCACTTGGACACTGCACAGATTGCTGGAAATAAAAGATCTGAGAGCCAGCGTTAAACTCTGCAATAGGACATGCACCAAAAGCACAACAATACACTGTGGCTCCCATAGGGCTGAGGAAAAAAAAAATCAAATGGTAAATATCTCATATTGGATTCAGAGAAATAGCCCCAAATTTAGAAGCTCATTTGAAGCCTATCCCAATAATTCAAACTTGTTGGATCTGTAAAATTAGCCTGTAAATCTCACAGGAAAGGCTGTGGGGTATTTCAGCACTTTCATTTGTGCTCCTGGCAGGAGCATGAGTATTAGTATAAAAACATAAAAATGACCATGAAAGTAACTTTTAAAGCAGCAGCAGCTTTTTATTCTCTTTCAAATCCTACAGAAAGGATTAGAGTTGTGGGAAAAGATTTAGCTTACTTTCTATTCTGTCTTAATTGGCTTGCCCAGCCTTGATATATTAAACCATCCATTGTTAATGCCTTTATCGCATCTTTATTTCTGCTTCAAGGTTCAGACCACGGTCATCAATCCTCACCAGGACAGAGTCTCCTTTCCTAGAGGGTTGCCCTGTAAAGGCAGCACTGGTTTAAACTGGGAGGGCTGAGGGACTGGTCACTGGTACCTGCAAGGACAGGTCTGGATGGGGTTCCCTAAGTCAGGACAGGAATTTCTCTTTTCTTCTCACAAGTTCTACTCACTGTGCTGCTCCAGCAGCACCATCATCAGGGCAGTGTGGTGGAATCTTTGGGATGTTCCCTACTGGAAACCTCTGCAACTTGTCAGAGCCCAGCAGGCTGTGGGGAAATCAAAAATTTTTGCTTGGAAGGGACTTTGCAGATTGTTTAGTTCCAGCTTCCCTGCCTGAGATATAAGGGATAAATGATAGTAGCTCCTGCTACCACCAGGTACACTGGTACTAGTGCGATGCTTTGTCCTTCCTTTAGGAGATGAAGACTGTGTGACAGTAAAGAAAAATCCAACAAATATTTCTTCTCTGATAGAAATATGTGGTTCTGCCAGGCAGACTCTGCCAAGAAGGGGTAAAAATGCAAGGCAGGTCAGCCCTGGTCATCCTGTATGTTCTGGAATCACTGTTCACACTGGAGTATTCTGAGAAGGTTCCTGTGCCTTTGGGCATCCTGGAGCTGCTCACACCATTGTCCTGTCACAGCTATGTCATGCAGAACAAGGTGTGCATCTGCCACAGGTGAATCTGCACTTCCAGAAACAAAAGGAATATTTGGGCTCAGGGGCACAAACAGATCCCAGCTCGGTCATTCCTCTCTTTGCTGCCATGTGGTAACAAGCACCAACCTTCCCAATGTGCATGGAGCTTGAGGTTTTTACCCTTCTTCATCAATGCAGAAGTGATGAATTATCTGAGGAACTAGCCCATAAGACTAGACAGTTTTACAAGCCAGGAGCTAAAGGTGCTCTTTCTAAATTAAACACGTTGTTGTGTTTCTTTGGGTTCTGTTTCCATGCAGCTTGTGATGGAAATACCTGTTTCCATTCACAACACAAGAACACACTTGCTCTTCCAGCTCTCTGCAGAAATGTTGGCCAGCACGGTTGGCTGACAAGGAGGGGGCCCAGTGTACCTGGAATAATATGAAACACCTTTTTGTGTGTATTGGTTTACATACTGTGTTCAGGAAACAGGGCACAGAAACTTCCTTAAAGCTCCAGGAACAATAGCTATTGTTGATTGTTGATGTGGCATGAGCTCATATCCAGGATACAGTGAGAAAGGAACTCCTGACTGCAGTGAATAATAGACTTCTTAACTCCCAGTGTGAAAGAATGCATTTATTGTTTTTCCAATGAGAGATGGAGAAACAGGGCTTTAAAAAGAGGGCTTTGCTTGGCAGGACAAAACTTGTGTGGTGGTTTTTTTCCCCTCTTAAAAACTCAATTAAGGAATTTCTTACGGATGAAAAAAATTTTATAGTCAGGTTCCCAACAGTCTGTGTTGAAATCTATTTTGAATTTGACTGTATAATATGAAAATGATAAGATTATTGGGACAGGTCTATAAAGCTTTCCTTTCTGACTGGTTTTTTCTTGCCTTCATCTGCAGTGGGGGTGGAAAACTCTACACCACAGAGCTCAAAGCTCTTGGTCAAAGCTATCCAGGAATACATTTCCCTGGATTTTTACAAAGTTGATTAGGGTGAAGGAGGTTCTTTAATGCTACACTCTGTCACTCCTTTAGGAGCACAGCCTCAGCTGTTTGAAAAAGAAATTTGCAGAAGCCTGGCTGTTCCATCTCAAACTGACACTTACACCAGATTTAGTGGATACTCACGGCTAAATTGTGCACTACAAAAGGAAAGGCCTTGAAGGGAGTCTAATCTTTAAATGGAATGTGCCAGTTAAACAGAGCAGTGGGAGTTGGGGGCTCTGCAGCCTTTCTGATACTGTGGCACCACTCGTGTCCCTCTGCAGAGGGAAAGGCTCCTGTGCATCCTCCACCCCCAAGGAGCTTTACCTCCTTTCATGCCTTTAATGCTTCCCCTGAGAGCCATCTGGAGCACTTTGGGCAAGCAAAACTTTGTCACATGCACCATTTTATTGAAGTGTTATCCTCTGCAAAGCTGTGCTGTGTGGGTGTGGGGGTCACAGGGAGGGCTTGCTGCAGGTCTGAGGCCAAATCCCCTCTCCCTGCTTGGCCCCTTGGGGTGGGCACTCACCCCTCTGCTCTCTGTCCTTTCAAAAGCACCCAGACACTGTGCTAAGGTGGAGTCCCCTGGAAAATTAAATCACCTCTCCTTGTTCCTAAGATAAAAGGAAGTGGACATTCACAGTTATTATTATTTTTTAGAAGTGTCTCCTGTCCTGAAGTCTGATTTTTAGCTACCCAAATCTCTATTTCAGTTGTTCAGTGCATCAATGTTGCTGTCCAGGTGTCTTCTAAGGGCAGCTAAGAAAAATTGTGGTGACACTTCTGAAATGAAATAGTGAATTAAAATCCCCAATAAAGTCTAAGCACCAACGTCTAGGAAAAGGTGGTTTTTGGTTTTTTTTTTTTTTTTACTAGTGATATATATGGTCTGAGGCACCACTTTCCTGTAGAATTATGCATTACTGGCTACTGCACTGTCTACGTGTCCCAGAAATAAAAATGCAGTGTCACATGTTCCAATCCAGAGCTGAAAAATGGAGAATGACCTTTGAGAGTTTTTTTTTAAATTTCTCTTAGTCACTTGTCCTTACTAAACTGAACCACTTTTGGAATATCAAAGTCTTTTGCTAACTTTTTTCATAAATAACTCTTGGTCAGATTTTTCTTTTTAAATACATGCACTTTGCATGTGCCTAGAAGAGAACATGGCATTCTTTTGGTTCCTTGGTTGCAGGGCTTTAAAAATAAACCCAGTGCAATGTTGCAAATGAGATAAGACACATACTTTGACGTTCTTCTTTTTTTTTTTCTCCAAATTTTAATGAGAAATTTAAATAACTTGCTACCAAGTATGCCTAGGAAGTCTGTGCAGCAGGTGGCCTCAGGGAAAAAGGGGTCTATTGTATTTGCTTTTCCCCAGACAAAGGAAGGAATGATGAATCTGACTCCATGTTCTCAGAAGGCTAATTTATTATTTTATGATAGTATATTATATTAAAGAATACTATACTAAAGAATACAGGAAGGATACTTACAGAAGGCTAAAAAGATAATAATGAAAACTCGTGACTCTTTCCAGAGTCCTGGCGTATCTTGGCCATTGAGTCAAAAAAATTCACATGAAACCAATGAACAATCTCAAACACATTCCAAAGCAGCAAAACACAGGAGAAGCAAAAGAGATAAGAATTGTTTTCCTTTTTCTCTGAGGCTTCTCATCTTCCCAGGAGTAAAATCCTGGCCAAGGGATTTTTCAGAGAGTGTGAAGGCCACAGGGGTCCAGTTCAAGTTGGTCTCTCCAAAGTGGCCAGAATTTGCTCAAATCAGGCTGGAGCTGCTGGCACACTTAGGCCTAGCTCTTTTCCAGGTGAAAATCAAGAAATTTTGTATGGCACTTGTTCTGGTGGTCTTTTTGAAGCCATCTATCAGAAATGGGGCTGTGTTCTGCTGTCTGAAAGACAGGCACTTGTAAAATTAGCTTGGGTTTGAAGTGAATGATGGAACAAGCAACATCATCTTCTACTGGTTCATCATCAGCCAATTCCTGTGGGGTTTTCTTGTAGAGAGTGAGGATCAGTTTGTCTATTGGTGGTTAAAAATCACACCACTTGGTGCTGAAATAATGAAAATTTTCTAGCCTCATAGCGTTCTTCAACGCTACTGCTTGTAATACAATGTTTGTAATTCATGTGTGATGGTGAGAAAAATTGTCTAGTTTGAGAAAAGAAAACCCATCACACTTGACAGACAGAATTAAATGAAATACTCTTTAAGAATGCAGAGACTTTGCTGATTTCAGAGCCCTTCTTTGAGTGTTCATATTCCATGACAGCCAGCTCATGTGGCATGAATCTGAGCAAGGAGAGGAGAAGGTTTAGAACAAATTTTGCAGGATTATTTTTCCTTCCTTAGGAAACCACAGAGATGTTGGTTTAGCAAGTGGCAGGAAGGTTATATATTCTGCACTTGCCACTGTATAATCCAGCTACAAAAGCTGCTGCAAAGGCAACCTCTCAGATGTCCAAGGGCAACCTTGTCAAATTAGAATGACAAAACATTCCTTCCTCATGGGATAAGCCTTGCTCTCAAACCTTCTGATGTGTTTGTATCTCTGATTATTTTACAACATAAAATAGAAGTTTCTGCACCAAAAGTATTGGAAATCCTCAATCCTCCCATGCCAGGTTTTTCTTGATGATGATGTTGCCAGGTCTGTAGCAATGTTTGTAGAAATTCTTCTCTCCCTCTCCTGCTTAGGTTCCTATGAAAGAAACAGAGTGTAGCTCTATAAGTACCCAAACCTGACTGCTGTGGATGGCACTGAAGCAAATAAATAGTGTACAGAACCCATTTTTATTTTTTAGTGAATAGATCAAGCACTTCTATTAGTACAAATAGCAGCAGTATCTGGGGCTGGAGGAGGAGGACTCCATTCAGTACGAGTCTCTGCAGGGCACACTTGACATCTGGGGCTGAAGCTCTGTCTCTTCAGTATCAGGATCAAGGACTGTGAAGTGCATCATGAGAAGCTTTTTCTTTTTCTGCTTTACCACACAGGAGCTTTTGTTACAAGCACAAGCTGTGACAAATGGTACTTACCCATTATGTGTTTGCAAGCTTTCAAATAATTGTTATCGTCAAGATCCAGCAACTCACACATCAGAAAGGAAAACTATTTTCCTTACCTTCACACTCACCCTTTATGTATTTTTTAAGTTTCAATGAGGAGGCTGAAAGTGATGTCATGCTGCAATCCAGACTGTGGTTGAGTTCTGTAAAGTTCAGAGGAAAAAGAAAGGAAAGAAAGATGTAAAAAGCTAAGTGACATTTTGTCATCTGGGTTGTGATCCAAAGAAGGTGTGTTGGCTTCTGATCCAAAGATTTCAAAAGATCCTTGTACAGGTTGTCCAGAGTTCCCAGTCCCCTTCACCCTGACATCTGCAGTAGTTATCTGCAGAAAAATGGCCACATTTGTTCTACCCTCTCTTGTGTGATTGTGTACCACAGCTGCCGTGTGAAGAGGCCAGAATGAGTGCTTCTGATTTTTGGTACAATAGCTGGCTTTTTAGGCATGTTTTTAGATAAACATATTTGGGGTTTATGAGAAGCATTCTAAGTGTACCAGACTTTTAAATTTACTTTCTACCTTGTTGGCCTCATTTTTATGAGTACCAAAATATATTAATACACCCTTTATCTATACTTGTACAATCAATTCTTTTAAATTCAAGAATAATTCAGCCTTCCAGACTACCTGAAGGGGCACTTATCAGCAGTATATTGCACAATTCAGAGCAGACATCGTTTTGCCTTTCTTTACTTTTTAAAAAATACAATAGTTCCCATCCAAAAGAATCCCTTTGGTCAGGCTGGTGTGCTCCAGGATAATCCAGCTGCTGTGGTTATGAGCCTCAGCCTAGGTGGAGACAGATATAGTGAGATAAGCAGATAAGCACCAACATGAGCTTATTCTGCATTGCCAGGACATGGCATGAGCAGGAGGGAATTGCAGGACAGTGCAGGGAGTATTTGGATAGCAGATAAAATGACAACACATAACCCAGAACTTCTCTGCCAGCCAATATAGATAAGTGAATGGAAAACTGATAGCAGGGAGGAGGCCTCATGCAGCTGGTTCTGTTTCTTTTAAGTGTCAGACATTCAGATCACCACCAGTGGTTGGATGGCTTCAGTTTCATCCAAGCATTGCAATTCCTCTGCAGAGCTGATGCAGACAATTCACAAGAGGAGATGGATCCTGAGAGGGACTGAAGCCAGGTCCATTTGTGGCAGCTGCCCTTCTCAAGGCATCCCACAAATAAGGCAGGATTTTGCTCGGGTTCACCTATTCCCTTTCCTCCAGTCCCTTTAGCTTTCAGCTTTAGTGTTGCAAGCAACTTGGAAAAAATTGTATTTGTGACATAGCTTTATATTGCTATGCCATGTGTTTTTTGGTGCGTGTGTGTTTTTTTTTTTTTTTTTTGTAAATGCCAAGCATTTGGAAGCTCTCCAGCATTTGCACTCTTTGCATCCAACTCTATTGCTGCTATTTGGAGCTGTGGCACTTGAATCCATTAAATTATAATCCATTTTTTTCAGAGTGCAACTGACTCCATTTCAGCCATCAGGTGCCCTTCAGACGTGTGAGACTGAGTCTCCAGTGCTATGAATGACTCTATAATTTTGGGGAAATGAAAGAATTTCAGAAGGAAAAGCAAATATCCTTTTCCTCAGCTTTTCTTCCACCTTTAGTTTTGCATCATTTCCTGTAGTTCTGTATCCATGCACCACCACAGACAAGATCAAGCCTATTAGGAGGTAGCTTTTTCAATTACCCCTCTAGAATGGGAGCAATCCATATTAGAATTCCAGAATTTAACCATACAGAGGAAGAATAAGAATCCAGAACACTTCAAATCCCAGCTGACCACTCCAATTCAGAAGATACTGTCTGCTATGTAATGCCAAGATTATTTCTAGTGTTGAGAAGGAAATTGAGATTTGGAATTAGCTGAAAACTTTCAGGTTGGTGTTGATAAAGAGGAGGATCCTGCATTGCTTGTGACTTTGCTGTGAGGTTTAGTAAAGAACCTGCTTCAGGCTGCTCTGTGAGCTGATAATGGCCAGCATCAATTTCCTTTTTATAGGGTAGACATCCCTAACAAACAAGGGACTGGAACAGAACAGGATGGGTGAGAAATCAGCAAGTTGAGGGGAAGTTCCCTAATTTCTGGAGGTAGTTTCTGGCATGCCCAGATGGAGGAGGGCAAGTGCTCTGCATAACTGTGGTCATGGCTTAGCTTTATTTTTGGGTGCTCAGCAGGAAGCTGTGACCAGGGCTTTTTAAATATGAGTGTTTCTCAAGGCTCTCCTTTTCCTAAATGGAAGAAAAAGGGACAGTTCAGCAGAGACATAAAGCTATGAAACTAATCCAAAATATTTCCTTTGCAGTGCTTTGCACTAGCAGTGTGTCAGAGCACTGGCTTCAGGTTGGGTGAACGCTCCTGTCCTTGTGAGTGAGTGGCTGTGTGTGGGGAAAAGCCAGATGTTCAGAGAAAAAAAAGTTTAAAGAGAATGTACAATAAAGATCTAACTGGAAATACTTTGGCTTTTTTATTTTGTATCTAGCTGGTAATTTTATCCTTAAGTAAAAATTGGTTCAGGTGGGGCTGCTCCTTTCAAGGTGAGCAGCTGAGCGTGGGAGAGCAGTTTTGGTCAGGCAAGGTGAGTGTGAGGAGCAGGAATGTGGGACTGGTGCTCAAAGGGCTGAGAGCAGTGTGTGAGCCCCACAGCCAGGTCTCTGGAAATGGGAATGAGTGGCTCATTCCCTTTTTAACTGTGCAGTCTGCTGCAAAGCAGAGCCATTCATTTCTTGGAATCATGCTTGGAAGCAATGACCTACTTGCAGGAAAGTAGCTAACAGGGGAAGACTTGGGCATAAACCTCTTTTAATTCTGTTCTGCTTTGCCTACCCTCTTTTGAGTTTTCCCCACTTAGAGCCAGCTAATTAGTTTATAATCTAATTAAATGTGGCTTTTTTATTTCAGTTTGGTCATCTTTAGGGAGCTGGCTCTGGGAAGATGGAGTTCAAAGGCAGAACTGATGAGGAATCCCACTGGATTCTGTCGTGCAGGGACACCCAGCCTGCACAGCTTGCTGCATCTTGATATTTAGGCAGGGCCAGAGCCCCATTCCACCCCAATTTTGGCAGGACAGGGGAAGGAGCTGTGGGGTCCAGCAGCTCCAAGGATGCTGAGCCAGGCTATGATTTTATTCTGAGCCCTTGAATTAAAGTTTGCATCTTTTTCTGCTTGTTTTGGGTGGAACATTTTTTGTTTCAAAACCTATGAATCCCATTCTTGCCTTTCCTGATGATGTTAGTGTTGCATATAATGTCATTATGGAGCCACCTGGGACTTTCAGATAGGGTGGTACCTATGGAAAAATAACCAAACCATCTGCAATACAGCTGGGCATTGGAATGCCTGGCTGACACCTCAGAAAATGAAAAGGGGATTTTGGAGAAACTCTTCCTATTAATTCATGCTGCCAGTTGGTCCTGGAATTCCTGTGGATATTGCTGGCATCTAATTATGAAGGGCCTTCAGTGACCCATTGGATTCTCTCACACAATAATACCTAAAATCACAAATTTCAGGAGCTTTATTTGTCAATTCTGCCTGCCCATCCACCTCCAAGAAAGGAATATTTGATATTAAAAACATTCATGCAGGTTTTATTGTTGGGCTTGCTGTTAGTTATTTATTTCTAAAGTAAACTCAAGGTTAGAACTGACTGCAGGCACTAGAGTGGTGATTTCTTACCATAACTAGTATCCAAGCAAAAAATCTCATTTTCATCTGGTTTTGAAAAATCTTGGCCTTCAGATTTTATTGTAAAGTTCTTAGTAGGTCATCCAATTAATAGATTGACCTATATTTATTTCATTTCTCTTGCTACAGGTTAATTTTGACCTCTGGAACTCAGAGAAATAAAGCACAACATAATGTGTCAGATAAAAGAAACTATTGCAATGTAGGCTGGGAAGCCAGAGCTGCTCAGGGCAAAGGTGGCAGGGAGGAAGGCACAGTGCATAATTTCTGGTGCTGATATTCATGGCTTCTCACAGCAAGTGCATTCAAATACATTTCTAGCATCTAGCACTTGCTTCTTATGGATGAGGGGGATTAGCAGTAACAGGAGGTAGGACTTTAAAGTGAAAATGTATTAAAATAGCCTGCTTACAAAGGAGCATGGCTCCTGCAATCTTTCCAGGGCTTGCATCTTCACTGCTCTGTACTGTGTTTGCATCAATACAGAAATTTGTGTTTGCAGCCTGGAGGAGTTTAACTTCGCACCTGCTGCCCACCTTATTTAGAGGACTGTGTGTTTTGTCACTGTTTTGTTTTTAAATTAGGGGCTGTTCTTCATCATATTTCCTATCCCCATAAATAAATAATATTTAAATAAATATAAATAATAAATAAATAATATAAATAAAAATAAATAATAAATATGTCATAGGCTAATTCCATGCTGGAGGAATCACCTGCCTTTGCTCAGACCACGGGCAGGCTTGTTGGGATGGGCTGGAGCTGCTTTGGGCACCACAGGATTTAGGGCTGCAGCCATTCAGAGGCCATTAGCATTTTGAAAGGTTTAACCAACAAAAGCACACTTGTGGCTGGGGGAATAGAGACGCTGAGAAAATGTTTAAATTCATGTAATTTGGTTTGGATCTTCAGGACTGCTTGATTCACCCTTGCAACCTTGTCTGCAGACAGTGCCACAGGCTTAACTCACCTGCCAAGAAGTGTGAGTGTTCCTTCCAGTCTGTAAAATGCAGCTCTGATAGCTTTTACAAGGCATAAAATTACTGTTCAGAGCAGTTCCCTTCAGCTACTCTCAAGTCAAGTGAAGTAAAGAGTAAATATTTCTCAGCAGGTTGGAATTCCAAGTGCCACTTCTCTTTCTGTCTTTGGAGTCTCTTTCTATTTTTGTATGCATGTATTTTGTGCAGGTTCAAGCTGA
Source organism: Ammodramus savannarum pratensis (assembly GCA_020466415.1). Taxonomy (NCBI): domain Eukaryota; kingdom Metazoa; phylum Chordata; class Aves; order Passeriformes; family Passerellidae; genus Ammodramus; species Ammodramus savannarum. The sequence goes on along the minus strand of JAHXMQ010000028.1, from coordinate 6,547,625 downwards.
GACGTTTAGGGGTCGAGGGAAAAGAAGTCTGGAAAAATTACAAAACGTTCTTGATAAATATTCACCAATATGGTAAATTCCATGAAAGTATGGGTTTATTTTTTAAAAAAAGAAATATGTATACATGGAGTGCTAAATCCACACGGAGAACTTTTTGTGTGACGCTAAAATAAGAAAAATTTACATTTACCTTGAGATTTTGTCGGTACTTATAGTATGTAAAATTTCAATTAAATATAGAAAAGCGGTCATGGATATGTTGAAATATATGGGTTTTTCTGAGAGGGAAATTAAATGCTGGTGATGAGAGGGGCATTGCACTGTGGTGAAATGAGCCTGGCAGGGAGTTGTGTGTGTGGAGCAGAGCTCCTGGAGGCAGGTTTGGCTCTGGAGGTGAAGCAGTGGCTGGGGAGAGGGACCCCAAAGGGAACCCCGAAAGGAAACCCTCCAGAGTTCTGTGAGAGCCAATCCATGCCCTGACCAGGAGCAGACACAGCCTTGGTCGAGCTGGGGCACAGATCTTGCCCCAGGAGTGTGGGACTGGAGCATCAGCACCTCTGTGGTTCTGACTTTGTCTCACCTGGAAATTGGATTAGGACTGAAATTCTGCCCCAACTCCATTAGTCAGACCAGGAAAATGGGGTCCTGTTTTCCCATTTTCAGTCCCAGAACTGAATCCTCCTTGCAAGAGGCAGGGTCAGAGTGAGCCCAGTGCAGGTAACTGCAGCTGCATTTGGATTTCTGCTTGTCCTTAGCAAACTCCTTCTCCTTTGGAGCCAGCATAATGAAGGTCAGGAAATATGAATTTGTTGTTCCTTGTTGGCTTTGCCTCTTCTGCCTTAAAAGGAAACTTCATTATCTCATTATACTGCTCTATTCTTGTTCGTATTTCAGATAATGCTTACCTTCTTACAGATCTTTAGGTTTTGTTTTCGTTTTTTTCTGAAGTCATCTTATCACCTTGTGTTAACTGATTAACACAGAAAAGGGCTGGATGAATAATTCATTGTGTATGATTAAATCAAAGAATTTACGTTTCCTTTTGTTTCATAAAATGTCTGCAAATATATCAAAGCTTTCTTTCAGCTATTTGTTTTTGCAAAGTTATTTTGCCAAATAATTGCAATAAATTTTCCTTTGTGCTCAAAGTGAAGCATTATTTGTGGGAGAATTTGACATGGGTATCTAGTACCTTTACAATGCTGTAGAGACACAGGGGAAGGTTGTTTTGGGTTGAGTTTTGGGTGTTTTGAGCTCCACTGCAGTAATTTTTGGGCACACCTCACTTGAAGAACCAGGGGGAGGACATGACTGCCTTCAAAGTAGGAAGGGAACCAGATTTAGGCAGTTGATCATGCACTACTTACACTTCAATTTCTATTTTGGAGCTAAAAGGACTTGAAATAAGATCTTGTACACTGATCTTCAGTATTTGCCCTCCTAAATCCAGGTGTTTACCTGAGAGTTGTGTTATTAGGCATGCACCTTGTGATGTGAATGGAGCTGCACAGGCTGGACTTCTCCCCAAGAATATCCTCCTCCTGTCTGTCCTGTCATGGATCTCTTGCATTCTGTCTAACAAAGCTGGAAAAGGAAATGGCATTTGTTATTTGCAACGTTTCAATCACTCTCTGCAATCCACAGACAAGTACTTCAGCTGGTAGAAGTAGATTGAAAATGGCAGCAGATTATTTGGTGGAGGAAAGATTTAGTAGCTGTACAGAAAAGGCCTGGAATCTGGGGGCAGTGGATGGGCTCTGAGCACTTCTTTCTCTGTAAATGGCTAAACTGATAAAGAAATATTGGAATTTGGTTGTTCCTGTCAGCTGGAGACCAAAGCATCTTTGTTGAGAATTTTCCACTGCAGATTTCAGGTCTTACAGGCACTTAAAAAAAAAAGATAAATAAGTATCTAAAAAATTATTAATTTTTTAATGTTGCCCACAATGCCTGCCTGCGTGTGTGTTTTATTTTCATAGCCCATTCCTAAGGAGACAGAGGGAAGATTTGCCCTCTTAAAATAATGGCAAAAATAGCAAATCAGATGGTAGTGGGGGGGAGGAACAGCCTTGAGGAGACTGTTTATGAAGGCTTTCATTCCATCATGTACCTTGGACATAGCTCAAGTGAGGCAGAATCTGCTATGCCAAATCTAAACTTGGCCCTGGAAGAGGCAGATAAGGACCTGTGCCTAGTGCAAGCCATGGGAAGGATCATCCTTGGAGACAGGCACAGCTGATGGAATCAAAGATAGTGATAACCTGTGGATCAGGCTCTGCATCTTTTTGACAAGCATCAGCTGTTCCTTCCCAGCCTCTGGGTGACTCCTTCATGCCAGATGCAGTATTTCAAAAAAAAAAACAATTGCTAGTGATGTGGATTAGGAGGGGGAAAAAATGTGAATTGGAAGCGGCCCAAGTTCCGAGCGAGCATGGGTGTCCCCTGGGTCAGATGAGAGAGGCTGTTTCCCAGGAATCACAGGCCAGATGACATTTGCAGAAAATGTGGAGGGAAAGGCTCTTAGAAATGGCATTGTCTGAATGGGAGGAGGCCACATAAGAAGAATTAAAATTTGCTAACGCAGCAGGGTCACCATTAGAATCCCCAGTGTGTGGGCAGCTATCCCTGAAGTGATGCTGCTTTGTTTCTGGAGACATGAGGAGATAACAGATCACAGTGGACAGAGCATCCAAGTTTGGTGATCCCTGGAAAATGACCAACCCAGAGGACAAGCACATTTCTTACCACAGGAGTCCAATAGGTGCTCCCATGCAATCCAGCTGTTTATCTGATCAAGGCTGCTGCACAGCTACACGCTGTGTAAAGCTGGACCAAAAAGCAAACAGGATTACTGTGCAGTCAGGGGGAAAATCGGGTGTCTAAAAGGAGATTCAAAGTCATTCACAAGGGAAAGAAGACATCCACAGCTCTGGGCAGGACTTGCCAGAAGCTTCTGCTGATGACAGCTGACAGCTATACACAAGCAGTTGCTTTTACGATTTTTTTTCAAGGAACAAGGTCTTTGTAAGATTGTGCTGAAATAAGGGACTGCTCAGGCAGACAGATTTCATGTCTTGCTGTTCAGGAACAGGTACCTGATGTCTGCCAGGTGCCTACCCAGGTGAGTTTTTAGCCACACGTGTGCTCTGTGCAGCTGCATCCATTCTGGCAATATCTGGTCAGTCAGTTCAGGCCTGGGTATATTCCTGTGCCACACAAAAAGAATTTACCAAAGCCCAGAAAGATTTGTTCTTTCTCCCACTCTTTCCCTCCTACTCAAATTCATTTACCTGTGACTTTCCCTCCAAGGTGACTACTGAGAAGTGTAAAATCCTTGCAGGGGCAGTGGCAAGAGGCTTCTACAGTCAGCAAAAAGAGCTTTGACAGAGCAGGGCACTTATCCTGGTGGGGGTCTGTTGCAGGCCCCCCAAACAGGATGGAGAGGAAGATGAAGGGTTTTGTGAGTGCCTGGCTGCTGTTTTAGGATTGCCAGCTCTGGTTCTTGTGTGAGGCTTGACCTTGGTGGATGTCTGCTGGAAATTCAGCACAGCAGGGAGGAAGCAGCCTGGAATGTGTGGGAGAGAATTCCCAACATGAACTGGGAACCCTCCAGGGCTGGTGGGAGCTCTATTGGCTTTATAAATTCATCAACAACAAAAGGAGGGCCAAGGAAACAACCCACCCCTCATGGAGACCTTGATGTGAACCAAGCCCAGCCTGCAATGACAGTGTGCACAACTCCTACAGGAATGGCAGAGGCACAAGGCAGTGGGGCCACTCAAAATTCACACCTTCCCTCTGTGCTTGGTCTGGAAGGACAATGAGCAAGCTGCAAGATGACAAAGATTCAAAGTGACACGGGAAGATGAACAGATGACTCTGCTCTGCAACATTCTCAGCAAATCTACTCCAACTTTTTAAAGTGTGCTAAAAAGGAAAGGCTGGTTTTAACATAATCCAGTCAACTGATGGCACTCATTGCTGTGGGATAGCTATGAGCCCTGAATTTTAATGGATTGGAAAAAGAGAAGTGGGCATATTTAAAGGGATGGGAAGATTAAAAGATTTAAAACAGAACCACAGAGAGTCTCACTCAGCATCGAGAAGATGAAATCTAAGCACCAATTGACAGGAACTGGCAGATATGTTTCTTTTTTGGGTGAATCTTTCTATAGTTGTCCACAAGGGTTTCTTTGCCCTTTCCTCTGAAGCTTTAAGGCACGATTCCTGTCAAAGACAGCAGAAGCAGAAAAGGGTTTAATGCTAAAAAATAACACTTTGCAGTGAGTGTTGGAAAACAGAAGTTCCCAGCCGTGGTGAGTAACCAGTGAAAGAAGTTTAAAGCACTTTTACCCTCACCAAAGGATCTAATTAAGCCTTCCATCATCAAGATGAGGCTTTTTCTCTCCATCAGTGTTTGTTCTCCAGCAGAACACAGGAGCAGATTTGCCTATTTATCAACACTGGTGTGTGAGATGAGGGCTGCTGGTGTGAAGGAGATTTCAAACTCCAGTACCTTGACCAAGACTGTTTCAGGATGAAAAGTGCATTATTCTGTAAGAGGAGGGATCAGGAAGAAGAGGGTAAAGACTCTTCCCAGAGTGTCAAGTGGTTCATGTCAGAATTATGACAATGCAAATGAATAGTTATAACTTTCCTCATGTGAGGTTAAGTGTGTATATATATATTAATACATGTATATTATATACATCAATATACACGTGACCTGAGAGAGGCCAGGCCAAATAGCTTCATGAATTGTCAGGTGCAAAGCCAAATAACACAGATTCTTTCCTCTCACTTGGTTTTAGCATGGGAATAGCTGGTTTGAAACCCACAAGCAGTTTTATGTCCAGGAGAGTATTAAGTGAGAAGTTTTGATATGAAATCATTATCTTCCCTCTTCTAAATCCAAATACTAATTGCAACCTTGCTGTGAGCCTACAATATTAAGGCTATCATAGCCATGGCAACAGAAAGCAACATTAAATGGAGTACATATCCCCTGCACAAGATGGGTTTTTTGTTTTGTTTTTTCTTCTTTGTTTGGGCAGTGGGCACACATTTCAGCAGCCATGATGCACAAATCAAAAGAGCTTCCAGTTCTTCAGACTGCTGAGTTATTTTCCCACATATACTTTCCTATCAGTTAATATTTTGTGTATCTGTATAATTAATTTCACTGCAGGATGGTTCAGTAATCCACAGACACAAATGAAAACACAAATGAACATTTCAGCATGGATTTTACAATGGCCCATTTACATTTCAGGATTAAACTCATAATAAAAACTTTTGTGTAGTTATAATTGAGCTGATTTTTCTTAAAATGAGGAGATAAACATCTATGTAAATAGCCTCAAAAAGATATTGTCTTGAGGAAGAGAGCACTTCAAATGAGCTGCTTAAAGTCACCTTCTATGCTTTGCATGATAATTGTAATGCAAAATAATAAACAGCACAGGGCACCAAGCACAGCACTTCAAGGATGGAGGATGATATTGTGCGATTTATATCAAGATAATTAGGCATTTAAAAGCAACCAATATCACTTTAAAACCTCCCAATTAAAATAAATTAAAAAAGTGAGCGAGCGAGAGCGAAGGGTGCGTGCAAGGTAAGATGATTGGAATAAGTTTCCATTTGCTTTATTTTCCTGAGGGTGTGTGTCCATAATGATCTGCCTGACACCAAAGCATCTGAGCACACTGAAATTAATGGCTGGGGACACTGCAGTGCAGCACAGTTCTACAGGCCACAGGTGATATTTCAGGCCTGGATGTACTTTATCTTGTTTTTCTATGTGTAAGATTGGTTTTAACTGCAAAAGATGCTGCTGTGCCCAGATTGCCATGTGGCATTGAGGAAAACTTATGTTAGCTAAAGACCTTATTGCTTAAATTGCTTAATCTTGTTTTCATGGAGGAAATATGTGAGAGAAGACTGCATCAAAACAAGTGTCTTTATGCAGGTGTAATTGTATCCCTCCTAACGAGACCTCTCTACCAGAAAAAGCTCTAAAACATTGCCCCTTAATTCCACACTATCCTGTCAGCAAAAATTTGTATTCTGTAATGTAATATTTATGTGTGTTTATAAATGGTTAAGAAAGGGCTAAAATAGTCAGACATCATTAGCATGGGCAGAAACTACTGGGAGGTGTTAGAGATTGGCTCCTTATGCCTGTGATTTACAGCAATTGTCCTGCTGGAACCAGTAATTATCCAGCAATTGATTATTAAAACACCCTTTAGCGAATTATTTATGAGGATGCTTTTCATGTAAATTGCACCAGAAGTTGTTGGGAGGAGAGTTTCACATTGATAAATAAATATTTCACTGCAGACGGTTGAGAAAGAGTTTTCAGCCGTTTTCAGGGTGAAAGTGCTGCTTTTAATGGTAGGAATGTGTTTGGGTGTAACCAGAAAAATGAGGAATGTTTCACCTGGAGGAACGAAGCTCTTGTGTCCCAGGGCTGCAGCAGTGGAGGGGAGAGATAATCCAAACCAGGGATGCTGCAGTGCTCAGCGTGTCCTCAGCCATTGGCAAAGGGCTGGGATGGAATTGGAAATGCTTCTCTGAGCTTTGCAGGGCTCTTGATTCTGTGGCTTTGTGCATGGGAGGGGATATTCACCTTCTCAGCTATGCCTGGCCATTTCCTTGTGCAAAAATGTGAATAAAAAAAAGATATTGTGATGAGTCCCACCTGTGATGTGCTCCCAGCTGAACAAAATACTTGATAGTGGCACAGGTTGTTCAGAAAAGGCATTTCACCTGCAAGCTCTATCTTCATGAATGCTTTTGGGTTACCATAGCTCTATTAGTTAATTCCATTTAACTAACCCTACAGGGACAAGTGGAATGGCCAGCTAAGTTACTACAGGGGTTTTGTTTGCCCTGGATAGGCTCAGTACCTTAATAAGAGTTTTCTGTACCTATTCCTTGCTGTTTTGATGCTGGCTCAGTCATTTTCTCCTGTGGTAACAGCGTGACCCCTGACTTTGAGTTGCAATTGTAGGAGGGAGAGTAAAGGTAACCCCATAAATTCAAATATGCTTAAACCGTTTTGACACAACTTGTAAAAATTAAAAGCTGATTGTATTTTTAATAGCAACCTTGTCAGTAATATTCAAAGCAGTAAGTCTTCCCATATTCTAAAAGCACAGATTACCTGAAGTGACTGAAAGAGGCTTCAAAGAATCTATAATTAAAATCAGTAATACGTATCGTGCGTTTTAAAATCCTGAACTCTATTTGAGAGATTATTTTCTTTATCTGGCACTTAAGAGCACGTTCAGATATATTGATAGCACAATTGTCTTATTTAATGGCCATTCCTGCTTGGCTGGGTCCTGCCTGTGGGACTGCAGAGCATTGTGCTGTCCCAGGAGCGGGGCTGACAAAGAAACGTGTCCTGGACACAATGCTGTCCCATTCTGCACAAAAAACACCATAAAAAAGGTGCAGTTTACTTCCCCCTGCCTGTCTATGGCTCCCCTGGCAAGCAGGGCCTGAGCACATTCCTCTCAGTCCCCATTCATGTGCAGAGGCACAAAAGGAGAGAACAATATCTGCATTTTCCACTGCGAGCCCACACAATATCTGGGCAGGCAGTGTGGCTAGACAGGGATTTGGGGAATTGTTCCTGTGCTGGGGTCTGAATGACAAACTGTTCTTGCAGGAGCACGTTCTGCTGGTGCTGTTGTACTCACCTGGAGGGCTCTGTGGGTGAAAGGCACAAAAACACCCATTTATACCCCAAATCTGTGCCCTTCTGAGGGATTTATGAGCCACTGGCACAAGAGTGTAAATCTAACAGTGCTGATAATAAACTTTTGGTGGTTTCACTGGCAGTTCTGTGTGCAGAAGAACTGAGGATTAAGCTCTCCTCCAAGGTTTTGAGGTTTAGGAAATGGGAAGGGGCTGGCCTGTATCAATCACCTGGGATCCTCTTCTTCCTCCACACTCTCTCTAAGGTAGGAACTGCCACTGTAGGATCTTTAGGTGTGCCACAACAAAATTCAAGCTTCCCCACCTGGGGACCTGGCTCAAATACCTGTAATTTACTTATTCTTTTATCTCTTTCCCCCTAGTCTGACAGTTACCCTTATTCTATTATCAATGTTAATTTTGTGGACACATCTTGTCATGATTAACATTCTGTGTGAAGATGACAGCAAGAAAAGGCATTGGACTGTGTCTTCCTTCTGCAATCCACTTTTTATTGTTAAATAAACAATATTCTATTGTTTATTCATTAAATAATGGAATTAGAATATTCTTTGCCTTCCCCTTCTATTGTTGCAAGTAGTAGCAGTAATGAGAAAGATTTTGACTTCTTTCTTGCCAGGCTGCCTTATTAAAAGTTGAATGATACTTTTCATTGTGGAGACCGGTTTTTGATTTTAATTTTTTAAAAAAATTACTCGAATAAAACTAATTTTCAGGCCTCCTCATCATCTGTTCTCAGCAAGCTTTTAGAAGGTCCCCCCTTTGACTTTGAATGAGAAAGGTCTGAAAGCAAAATGGATTCTCTCTCAAACTCTTATCACTGTGTTGTTTAAAATACAGTTTAGACCAGAGAAAAAGTAGTTTTGTTGGCCTGATGGAGAATTAATTCTCCTTTCTCCTTAGTATTAAAGTCCAGAGCTAGAACCAGCAGGTCAGTTAGAAATAAGGAGTAAAGGTGAATTCTCTCCTTTTTTTCTCCTTTCATTGTGAGCAATGGGGAGATAATTCCTTATTGCTAGATTTGCTAGCTGGAGGTAGAAGGGAAGGCTGTGTAAAGAGAGTGGTGAGAAAGAAGATTTAGATTTAAATATTCATGTTTTGGGGGCTATTCAATGATATTAGGAATAAATTACCAGCTAAGGACACACTTGATTGATTCTGTCTGAATTTGTTTTATAATAATTTCACATAATTTCATTTATTCTTTCCTTTAACATCTATTAGAGGAAAAAAGAAAAAAATAGACAGCATATGAAAAGAACACAGGGAAGTTTTTAATATAATATTAATAATAGTTGATATTTAATTGAGATTGTATCTTTAATCTTTTCTTCTTTTCCCCTGCCAGTGTTTCATCTCTATACTTATTATCTTGTTTTCAGTACAGAATTATCACCCACTGGTTTTCAATTACAGCGATGCCCATATTGATTCTCCCCTTGATTTTAACTCCAAGCTGAAAAATTACTCACTTAAGCCAATAAAAGTAGATGATGTGCTTAGTTTTGGGTTCCTTTTTTAAAATAATAAACGAATAAAAAAGAAGAATGAGAAGCTTATAATGATTCTGAGTTACAGCAAATTTGTATGGAAATGCATTTTAAATCATTAAACTCGGAACAGTGTCACAAATTTATATTTATCTCTTCGCATTGAAGTGGTCCCTGAGGACATGAAACCTCTGTCTGTGACTCTGAGTTGCATTTGTCTGTTAGTTCTTGGGCACTGAGACCCCTGGCAGATGATGGATTCTGTCTGCACTTCTCTTGGCTCCCAGAAATGAGGTTTGTGTTTGCAAAATGCCCATTGGGAATGGTGCATGCTGGCCCACAGAGCCTGGCCAGGAGCTGTCTGGGGCAGGGCCAGCTGGCATTGCCCAAAAT
>JAHXMQ010000028.1:6513664-6537911 GCA_020466415.1 Ammodramus savannarum pratensis | reverse complement strand
TTACAACTTTTATGAAGTTGTGAGGTTTCTTCTTTTCTCCACTAAACAATTGTCCCATCAAGGAGAAGCTACTTCCCTCCTCCAAACTCGTGTGCACACCTGAATGCTGTGTGATTTGTGCTGTGGATGAGAGATTTCAGGAAGCTAAAAGCATCTAAACCTTCTCAAAAGAAAATTGGTGTGCAATTTACACCATGTCAGAGAAACAAGGCATTGGGTTATTTCTCCCACTCTGCCCAGAACCTTATGGATGTTGTTTTTAGTGAATGACTCTTCATTGTCTGTGTTCTCTCTTTGCTCAGCTCACATTGTCCCATTGTGGTGGCGTTTAAGGGAAGGGATGAGAATCTTGATTCTATGGTTCAGAGGGCTGATTTATTATTTTATGATATATTATCTTAAAAGAAAATTATATAACTAAACTATACTAAAGAAAGAGGAGACATCAGAATGATAAAATCTTGTGACAGACTCAGAGACCCTGACACAGCTGGCTGTGATTGGCCATTAATTAAAAACAATTCATATGCTGGGAAAACAATTCTCCAAATCACGTTCTAAAGCAGCAAAACAGGGAGAAGCTGAAGCTTCCCAGGAGAAGAAATCCTGGCGAAGGGATTTTTCATGAAATAATTCAGTGACATCCCACGGTGCAATGATACCAAATTGTGCCTTTGAACAGTGCAGGGTTTGACTCTCATGGCATGGTGGTGGTGCCATGTGCAGTTGTGAATCAGTTCTTGCTGATGCTGAGTGTGAGCTCAGGAGCAGCCCAGCATCCTTTCCTACACTAAAGGATCTGGTTCTGCATCAATTGCTGTCAAGGGAAAACTCTTTTACTTTCTGCTGGAGCAGACTGAGAGCTGGCTATAGGGAAAAATCACACAGAGCCATCAGTTTTACACACACAACCCAAAAGAGAAATAGCAAAGGGTCAAAGTCGCCAAACTGCAAAAATTAAGGTATTTCAGAACCTCTGTCCTAACTATCACAAGGAAGTTTTCTCACATGCTTCTGATGGAAGGAGTGATGTGTAAGGGAATCTACACAGGAGCACACATTCAAGTATTGGTAGTGATGCATGTAGGTGAGCTTCCCCAGAGGAGGAGGAAGGAGGTCTCTCAACTCAGGAAGATGCTGAATAATCTATAGAAGGGAATTGCTGTAACTAACATTAACCCCATTGGTCTGGGATGATACTGCCAGCTGCATTCAGCTACCTGCATACACACAGTATAAATCCAGTCCTTTCCAGTCTGTCTGAAACACTGAAAAGAAAAATCACACAGGTTAATCTGCCACATGTAATCTCTCTTTTTTTTGGCTGTGCTCAATATTCTTGGCCGTGTTTTATTGTAACTAACTTTACATTTAAGACTTCTAATATGTAACGATACCTATTTGAGTCAAGATTTTCAGGCATGTTCTTGTAGTCCCTTGCCCAAAAGGCCTATTTTGAAGATAATTTTGATAATTTTGAAGAGCAGAGCCACCATGAAACTTTAGGTTCCATCCAGGTCCAGGCATCTGTCCTGCCCTAATCTCTGTTGTCCCCTCTTGGCTCCGGACAGACAGACAGTCCTGCTTTCTCAGGGACCTCATTTCAACACCCATCTCTCCTGCTTAGAATCACATATTTACCTTAACAAAGTTTTCCCTGTGCTTGTCACTGCACAAACTTCTTTTTACAGGTCTGATTTGTCCACTTTTTCTGCATTGTCCCTCTTTGGGAATTTCCCAGGAAGAACCTCTACTTACTCATCTGTAAAATGCCAGTATGGTAGGCTGTAATTTGCCAGTCCATTTCTTCCCCAAGAGTAAATTAATTGAGTTGATAGTAGCAGAATTTATGGTTTTATACAGGCTATATTTACATGCTAGGGAAATATTTTAGCATTAGGATGGGGTAAATGAGTCATGACTGATTGCAGAGGAGTTCCTGTCTAGGCAGCAAGAAGAAGCCAAGGCTTCTCTTTCCTTTATTTCTGGTTAAGCAGTAGCCTAACTTACTTTCTCTTTATTTTGCACTTGGTATCACACAGGGCTGGGACCTGAGGAGGATTTCAGAAACTGCAGAAGACAAAAAAATTTCTGCAGTGGCTCATCATCATTGATGATGTTGTTTTACTGCCTTTTCTGTATTTCTAATTTTTATTTCTCAACTGCCAATTATTTACCTGAGGCTTTTTGGACTTTTTTTTGTGTTTTTCTTTTTAATTTTAGTGTTGAACTAACAGACCTGTGGCTCTTTCCACACCTGCATAGAGGCTCTACACCCACACCCACTCCCCTCTACCCCTATAATGCTGAAACATTTCTTCAGTCTGCAGTACCTTCTATACCATCAAAAAGTTGTTGTTGTTTCCTGTGAAATAGCTTAGGTGCCAAACACAACCCCAGTGTGGAAATGGACTCTCCCAGAGGGGATGCTGATTGTGCACAAAAGTGGGCTCTGTTTTCCAAAGCACCTGCCAGAACCTTGCTGACATTTTCAGCATAGGAAAATATTTGGCACTGGACAGCTGTCCAAAAAAACTTTCACCCTTGTAGGTAAAAAAATATTCCCCTTTTAAAAACATATTTATATAATTTTGGGGCCTACACACATGTGAAAGGCTTCATTTTTCCCCCCACTGTGAACTTCAGGGAATTTACCTCCCTGGTTCTTCCCATTTCCTCTGTCATTCCACACAGTGAACACATCCAGCTCTTCTTTTTAGTCTCAGTCTTTCCCAGCAACCTGACTTGCAGGATGGTTCATTGCTTTTACTCCTCCTTCCAGGAATTAGAAGTCTGATTCCAGCATCTATTTATTATTTTTAGGTTCCTCTAAGAAGCGCACCTTGTTGAATGCTTAATATATTTGGGTTTCACACCTCCTCCCTTCGCAGCATTGCGAGTTATTCCTCTTCCACCTTCCTCTCCCATAAAAATGCTGAGGGCAGGATTGTACCTGCAGGCTCTGAGCTGTGCCACTTTCTGCCTTTACAGCTGCCTTTTCCATCTCCTGATGTGCACCTGGCTTGTGTTTCAGCGTGGCATTACTGAGCAGCCCGTTTGCTTGTAATCTGAATTTAGCAAAGAGGAGGTTGGTGTTTACTAACCTCATAGGAAGGGTTTGTGAGAGTGACTGGCCCTGTGTGTCACCTTTGTGTCCTGCACAGGGTGCTGGCTCTGGCAAAGGTGCATCATTCATTCAGGACAGCAAAGAACAATCCCTTGCAGTGCCAAGTGCCAGGCAGGGTCTGAATTTGTGGCAGCAGCTCTGCAGTGTTCAGGTCATGGGGCTTTGTCCTTCCCCAGGCATCACCTTGCTTCCCTTTTTCTTCTAAATCCCACTGATGCTTTCAGTTTCAGCTTTCATGTTTTCCACACTCTGCTGCATCAGTACATAACTCTGAACTTTATATAAAGTGTCAGCAGTTCCCCTCACAGCTCAGTCACACAGGACAGTCCTTTTCCTCTCCTCAGACACACAGAACAATCCTTTTCCTCTCCTCAGTCACACAGAGCAGTCCTTTTCCTCTCCTCAGTCACACAGGACAGTCCTTTTCCTCTCCTCAGTCACACAGAACAATCCTTTTCCTCTCCTCAGTCACACAGAACAATCCTTTTCTTCTCCTCAGTCACACAGAACAGTCCTTTTCCAGTCCAGAACCAAGGTCACCACTGCAGCTCCAGCCCAAAAAGTGCAAAGAACAGGAATGGAGGAGAGCAACCTGGGAGGGTGGGACTGCATCACCTGGAGCTGGAATTGTAAATAACCCCAATATGGAAATGGAGCAAAACCTACAAAAGTGTGAAAACTGGTGACATGCCATCCATCTTGGGTGCATTCTCAGCCAGGGTCTTAAAGACCATTTGATAAATCTCTACTTTATTCTTTAACCCTGTCCAGGTTGTGTTCCAGGTAACCTCTTTGGGCATCATCAGGTAAAGAGCTTTGTATTGCCCTTCAGTGTTTTGGATTTTCCATAAAGACTCCTGAATAGATGGTGTGACTGTTACCTGGAGAATTTGGTGGTGGTGGCCAGGTCCTCTATAAACCCTGGGTTATTTACAGACTCACCTGTTGCTTTTCCTGTTTTGTACCTTGCTCTAATACACAGAATCACAGAAAGGTTTGAGTTGGAGAATGGATGTGCAAAGGGACTATTTATAGAAGAAATCCCACTCCTTGGACTTGATTAGAGATAGATAGGGTGTGGTTTAAATAAGTGAGATGAACCAGCTTTAAATATACATTTTAAAATTTTCAAGTTATTAATAAGCTGTTTCACAAACTGTCTGTTTCTCTCTCTCTCTTTTTTCTTTTTTTTTTTTTTTTTTTTTCTGTGTCAAAACCAAAATCAGTTCCTTCAAAATGGTGCAGGGAAAAGTGTGTGGGAGCAAGATTCACAGAAATAAATGTTTTCTTTAATTTATTCACTAAAGATTCCTGGCAGGTAAAACTCATTTAAAGGAAACACTTTTTTTTTTCTTCCCCCTTTCCCATGATCATCTAAATTCCCATCTGTACCCAGACATTTCTATTTACACTGTTACATCCTCCAGGAGCAAAACTTCTCCAGTGTAAATTGCTGAAGGAGCTGTGCATGAACTAAGCTGACAAATGTCTCAGTGCAGAAAGTTTCCTGAGAATGACAATGGTGCTCACCACAGCATCCTCACGTAATCAGACTCACAGGGTACCACACCAAGATGCTGACCAAGGAGGCTGCTGCAGCCCTGGCTAAGTGTGGGATTTGTAGGCAGGAAGGAATGGTCTTAGAAGGCTAATTTATTATTATATTTTATTATTATATTATTTTATTCCTATATTTTATTATATTTTATTATGTAATCTAATTATCATATAATATCAATATTTCTATTTTCTATTTCAATTTTTCTATTTTTTAATTTTATTTTTTATTGGGTTTTTATTTTGTATTTTTTATTTTACTTTTTTTTTAAATTTTATTTTCTATGCTAAGCTAAAACTACACTAAAGAATAGAGAAAGCATGCAGACAGAAGGCTACAAAGAATGATGATGGAAACCTGTGACTCTCTCTTCAGTGTCCAACACAGCCTGACCATGATTGGTCATTAAGTTAAAACAATTCACATGAAACCAATCCAACCATCTCCAAACCACATTCCAAAGCAGCAAAAGGCAGGAAAAGCAAATGAGATAATATTGTTTTCCCTTTTCTCTGAGGTTTCTCAGCTTCCCAGAAGAAGAATCCTGGGCAAGGGGATTTTTCAGAAAATATAATGGTGACAGCTAAGGATAGAGGGCTCTTTTCATGAAGGTATAACAGGTCTTGTTTTTAATGCAGAAGGTCCTCAGCTTGTTCCCTGACCTCCCAAGCTCATGATAGCTAACATACTTGTACTAAAGATATTTTATCTCTGGGATAAATACACCAAAAATGAAGCAGGCAAGGAGGAGAGCTCATGGCAAGAGACATGCCCAGTAAGTGCAGTCAATAGAAATTATTTGAAGTTACTTAAGTGGCTTTAAAATAATCCTTACGCCAAACGCAAATCCTACCTCCTACCCTTCTGTTTGCTGGTGTTTTTAATACTTTAAAAGCCTCCCAGATGTCTTGTCCAGTTCTTGAGAGTGTTCAAACAATTCTGGATTTGCCAGGTTTAAACCTGTATTTACTTTTCGTTCATCTTGGACCTAACAAACTCTTTCAGTCCACGATCTCTGCCATGACCTGAATTTGCAGAGTTTTTATGTGATCACTTCAGTCGAGTTTCTTTCTTCCAGGTCTCTAATTGCCTTCACAGCCCAGCAAACCCAAGTGGGGTTGGTATCCAAAGTCCACAGGATGGAACTGTTGTGCAATGTCCATAAAAGTGGCAAATTTTGGTCACAATGCTAACAGCAGAAGAGTGACAACAGGGCAATACATTTACAGCAGTTAATTTTGTGATATTTTCTGCAAGACACTAGAATTTTTCTGGAATAGCAAACCCATATAACTTCCAGGCATTGATTTTGACTGCTTGGATGGTAGCAAACGCTACAGAGGATTTCAAACTCTGTGTATTGTCAGTGTTCTTCTGTTGCAATTTCTGAAATCCCCAAGGATAAGAAGCTCTCATTGGTTTTAGGACTTGCAGAGTGAATTTGCAATGAATTTGCCAGCCCTTGCTGGGAATTGTCAGTAGATGCTGAGATGTGTTCTTCTAGGATCCTTAGTAGGCTAACAAATGATTAAACAAATTTTCTTTGTGGAAGATTTATACCAGTGTGGGGAGTCCCTGGACTTTAAACATGTTAAATAGGGTGTTTGTGAATGAACAAAGGGCTGGAATAGGTGCATGAAAATCTGGCAGTGAAGAGTGGGCAGCACAGTGGTGCTTTGTAGGAAGCACCAAAGTACTTGGAGACATCAATCCTGATGCATTCCAAATGCAGGGATCACACTGGTGATGGGGATTTGTGCAAAACTCTGTGCAGACCACAGAAGCAATGGAGCATTAGGGCTCACAGCCACAAGCTTAGGGAATTCCTGCAATAAATTCCAAGCCAGACAACAAAGAGGAACCATCACACATAGGCTGCCTTGCTGTCCTTGAGTCCAGTTGGGCATTTGCTTATTTACAAGCCCTGAAGAAAGCTCTGGTGGTGTCTGGCTCCTGCTTGGGGGACTGGGAAGCAGTCCCTCACATGCTAAAGCAGCAGATCTTCCTTGAGAGATCACTTTTTGCCTGGCATGGAATTCCTGAGAGGGTAATTCCAGATAATGTAACTCAATTTTCCTGTCAGGGATCTGCTATTTGTAGCACCAGCAGAACCAGAGTGTGTCACAGCCCTGCCACACTGCAGCCAAAGCAGGAGCTTTGACAGGGCTGCTCCTGTCAGGGCTGCCGAGCATCCTGGGATAAAAGAGAAGGTATTTTTGTACATGATTTGGTGATCAGCAAGCCTGCAGGATCGTTCTGTGTCACACCATGCTTGGATACTGGGGTGCACAAATTCTGCAGCTCAGCTGAGGTCGAACAGCATTCCATCTGCTGTGGCCTGATTTGTACAGAGAGCTGTAAAACCCAGAGCAGAGATCCCTCCTCCAGTGAAAAGCTCTGCTGTGCTCAAGATGCTGTGTCCAATCCAGCAGCAGCAGCAGAGAACTTGCTTGAATGAGAGTGGACATAATTTATAGTCAGGCTCTCAGGATTAAAACTACACACAGACCCAAACCCTAGGCTGTTTGTTACATTTAAGGATGTTGTATTTGTTCTAATTTGTGCATTTAGCAAATTAGGCCTTTGGCTTTTTTCCCCCCCTCCATTTGCAGTAAAATATTGTCTTCTTATGATGAGGGCCCAGGAGAAAAGGCAAAGTATGAAATTCTGGGGAGGTGCTGAACTTCCAATGCCCAGGACTGAGTAAAACATCATCATTAAAGCAAGCAGAAATGGCAATAAGATTTCTGTTTTAAAAGCTAGCATTCAGGACACCTGCTGTTACGGAATAACATGTATCAAAGATTTTTTGACCAAATAAAGGTCATCCTTTCTCTTCAATTGACTCTTTGTATTTGCAAAAGCAAAATGGGCTTGGCTCAATCAAGACTGGTTTTTCTCCCCTCTGCATTAAGGAATTCAACATATATGTGGAGGTGAATGACATTTACTCAATTTCCAGAAATCCAATGGCCATTTTTGGCCCCCTTTTAGTTTGGTTCAGGTTAGAGTGATCAGTTGTTGAATCTCTCTTTGAGTACCCCTGGTGTTTATCTGTCACAGAGTTATTTAAGGCAGAGACATCTTCACCTGCAGCCACCTGCAAAGAGAATCTCCAGTTTGCTATTTCCATCATACCCAGCAATTTTATTCTGAGTCAAGATTAAAATCAACTTAGAGGAACCTGGGAATTATGCTGCAATGCATGCAGGTGCAATGGCTCTGAAATAGAACTAATAATGCTGTGACAAGTGCCTTGTAATTTCTGGAGATGCCACAGTTCATTTGACATCATTCATGTGGCATCAAACACAGAAAAAAGCAATACCCAGGATGTAGATGTTGTTACATGCTGAGGGGAGGGAAAACTGGAACAAATTAATCAGAGAATCTGAACAATTCAGGTCATAAAGAGTTGGAAATGTTGTTTAATCTCATCTCCTGCTTCAAAAAGCTTTATCTTCTCCGAGAAGATTCCATAAGTAGAGATATACAGAAAGGTTATACAGAAAGGCAAGTTTATTCACAGTGACATCATACTATAAAATTGAATATCACTGTATTATTTTTGTTTTTCCTCTTTAGAAAGATCTGTCTCTGTTTTGCAGTATTCTTGCTGTGGAATTAATGACACAAGTAAAAGAATTGAGTAAGCGATTACTAGACATCGTGCTTCAGTTTGTGAATATAGAAACCAGTAGGGCTTGGTAAGAAAATGTTCATATTTTTAGGTTTGTGTCCCTTGGAAGAAAGCAAAGAAAGCACTGAGAATATATAGCAACATTGAGTCAAATGTGAGGACTTTTTAATGGAACAAAGTAGGAAAAATTTTGCAATCCTCAATCATACCTGTTAATGTTAAAGAATCAAAAGTGCAAGTGCAGTGCATTACAATGTATTTATTTTTAAGGACAGCCTTCCTGGAGTAGCTTACTTAGCAGTGTGATGTTACTTGGATCCTTTGCCAGAGATAAATGCTTACTCCTTAAGAGTTGTGCACAATTGGAAGGGGGCCCTTTCCTCAGCACACCAGCCCTGAATCCATGGGCACGGATGCACTGCCTGACCCAACACTGGAGAACAGAAAGGGAGGGATCCCAGCTCTGCCTTGGAGATTGGGATTGGGTGTATGAAACAATAAAACTCATCCTCTAACCCAGAACAGGGCTGTTGTAAACCATGGTGGTGAGCAGTGGAGCTCACCCTCACCCCATGGGGAGGGGGTTTGGTCCCTCTGCCCCACTCTGCTGAGACCCCACATGGGAGCTGCCCCAGCACAGGAGGAGCTGGAGCCAGCCCAGAGGAGGGACACAGAGGGATGGAGCAGCTCTGCTGGGAGGGAAGGTTGGGAGAATTGGGATTGTTGTACCTGGAGAAGAAAAGCTTTGGGGTGATGGAGTCTACAAGAAGGATGACAAGGGACCCTTTACAGGGGACAGGGGTGTGGAGTGACACAGGGGAATGGCTTCAGACTTAGAGAGTGGGTTTAAATTAGATATTAGGGAGAAATTCTTTGCTGTGAGGAAGGTGATGCCCTGGCACAGGGTGCCCAGAGCAGCTATGGCTGCCCCTGGATCCCTGGCAGTGCCCAAGGCCAGGCTGGATGGGGCTCTGAGCACCCTGGTGTAATGAAATGGAAGGATGATGGAAGGAGATGGTTTTTAAGGTCTCTCTGAACCCATTGTGTGGCACACAGGAGGGGAGGTTGGTGCCACCCCAGCCTCCACCCTGCTCTGTGTGTCCTTGGGAATGTGTCACCAGGCTGGTGAAGGTGTGCCCAGCACATTTCAAAGACAACTGCACAGCTTTTTAAAGCAGGAGTATCCCTGCATGGAAACACACTGCTTGCATCTAAGATTCCAGCCTGAATGAGTAAGGGAAGACAGGAACTGTGGGAAGGGTGGCTCTCTGTGGGTTTTCACAGCCTCTATTTACCTGAGTGAAATGTTCATGTTCTTTATGTCCTTGGGGCACTGCCACTGCCCCAGTTCCAGCATTTGCTGTCTCTCTCCTCAGGGCACCCTTGAAGCCCTCTGGCTCCCCTGCTGCTCCTACACTTCTGTGTGCTAAGGAGTTGGTAGGAGTACTGGTCCTACTCTTTCTGCTACTTCACTCCACGACTCATTGGCTTTTTATGTTTTTCCAAATGAAAAAGTGACTGTTGCACTGTCCAGCTTCCCTCTTGCTCAACATTAGCAGGATAAATATGCTTCTACCTGCTCCTTTTCCCATATTAGAGCAACCAAACAGGTACAACTTTGAAGTGACAGTATTGGAAAAATCCAGCTTCCTAATCTTTTTGTATTGATCTTCTCTTGAGCAAGTTGATGGACTGGATTTTGATTCCATTATATCCCTACATATCTCTCCAGACCTTTTTATCTGGGACTCTCACCCTGTGGAGAGAAAGATCTGTTCCCAAAATCAAAGGAGCTGGTTGCTTTAGGAGTGTGCATGTGTGTGTTCAGTGTGACAGAGCTGGCAAAAAAATTCTGAAGAGACTACTGCAGGAAAGGCCTTTTGATAGTGTACAGTACAAGTGGATACGTAGTATTTTATACATTATTAGTATTTTATATGTTTTATATATAATGGTATTTGATATATTTTATATATCATAGTGTTTCATATATTTTATTCATCACAGTATTTTATCTATTTTAAATAGCATAGTATTTTCTATATTTCATAGATGTAATATGTGCTGAATATGGTGTAAGTGAAACAGAGGACACTATGAAATATGGAAATCCCGTGTGAGTGTGATAACCAGGGAGGGATCCCCATTGGGTTTGCAGAGATGTGTTAGCCTCAAGTAAAGATTTAAAGGGTGAATAACAGCCAGCTGAATTGTAGCCTGTTGTCCAAGCGTGCTGGGGCTCCATTTTAGACACAATGAATGAAGAAATTCCCCTTCCATGTCTGTGGACTGCTGGTATGCTCATGTTGCAATACATGAGATTTGGTACAAAGGTTGCATCACATTTAGACTCCACAGGCCAAAATAACATGAAATGCAGTATCAGTAACAATTTCCCACAGCTCCATGTTAAAGAATCTCATAGAAATGGCACAGCACTGAGTGCTGTGGGATGCCAGGGTCAGTGCTGCCTGCTGGAACTGTGGCTCTGTCCTTCAGGAGGCAATGGTTTCCTTTCAGAGCACACCATGTTCAGCAGAGGAACAGGAATTCATGGGATGATTGCAGGACAGAACTCTGTCCAAAGTGTTTGTCAACAGCTCTTGAGACCAAGAGCTGCCAGAGGATTCCTGAGAGTCTCCTTCAGCCTGAACCAGTGAACCAATTCATGCTCCTTCCAAACAACTTGGGCCATGACAAGAGCTTCAAAGAGCTGTCTGAACACTAACAATTACACTGAACCTGGAGAATTCAGCACTGAGAGACATCACAAACATTAAACTGATTTGTGTGTCCAGAGGTTTGGCTGTGTAGCTCTCCAGGGGAAGGTATTGGTCACAGAACAGTGTCTTTGCTGCCAAGAACAGAATAATAATTCAAACTGAAAAGGAAAAAAAAAAAGAGTTACATTTGTCTTCAATAATGCATTATTTTGGACATTTAAATCTGAAATCTGCTTTTCTATGGATTTCTTTTTCTCCAGGTTCAGACTTCTACTTTAAAATTTTACTGTTCATTAACATTAAAACAGTTTAACATTTATCATTTTTTTCCAACTTAATTTTAATGAAGTTTTTGGAGGGAAAAAAGCTGCAGAGGTAAACAGAGATTCTGCAGACCCAAACAAAGTTGTGCATCTGTTGTTGAATCCCTTGCCTAGGAGATGTAATGGATACTAAGGCACCATATCCAGTATTTTAAGGAGCTGGTCACATTATACAGCACATCTGAAAAATGGCTGTGTCATTATTTACATTGCACAGAACAAAGGAGTATTCAGAAAATGTCATGGATGATTAAAGCAGGAAAGAATGAAATCCATTCCCCACACTGACACTTATTTTCCTGGTGTCCTCACACAAGTTCCATCTTGCAGGCTGTTGAGCACATGTTTTCTGGGTGACTCACCTAACCCAGTGAGGCTCCAGGACATACCAGGAGCACATATCCAATGCACAGAATGCTTCCAGAAACAAAGGCTTTCCATTCTGCTGCCTCATTTCCCACATCCTCAACAGCAGGAGGATATTGGATTTAATTCTGAGGGACTGAGAGGATATATGATTGTTTGAGATGTCACAGAGACAGCAAAATGCCAGTACACAAGGTGCAAGTGCAGCTGAAATGAAAATCTGAATTTTCAGCTCTGAAACAAAAAAGCACTTTTGATTTTTATAAGCAAATAAATAAGGCTGTCTGCTAGAAGAAAAAGAACATCAGAACAAAAAAAAAATATTTATACAACAGGCTTTTAATATATTTAGATCAGCATTTACCTAAAATGTTAGCCCATCCTTAAACACAACTATAAGTACAATGAATTATTTAGTGTGACACTTCATTGTGTGTCCCACAGAATTCTTGGTTGATTTGATTCTCAAATTGATTTGTTTGTTAGGTGTAGGACAGCTGCCCTGATCTAATTTGGTTTGTTGGTTAGGTGGACACACCAGTGTGATGGTTGTAGCTAATTCTGACAGAAATGTTCTTTGTCACATAAAGTAGGTGCAAGCTGAATGAAGCAAAAACCAGGTTCGCTTAATTTTTTTGGAAAAAAAAATTGCTTTATTTATGATGGATTGTTCTTTGCCTTACCAACCCCAAATGGGTACCCCATACATGCTTATTGCTCCTAGGCATGCACAAAATCTACCAGAACAAATGGCAAAATGCAGAATCCCTACCATTTAAATGTATTCTGGCTTGGGCTCTGGCATTGCTCGTTTACCTGTGTGAGGCCAGGCAGGTTTTTGGGGGAGATAAAAGGAACAACCTGGCAGTTGTGCTCCTGTGTCACACAGCAGCTCCAAATTCTGCTCCTGTTGAACAGGCTAATCCTGACAGGATAGGTATGGGTTAAAAAGGGTAAATTGGGTCAGTTTTGTGGAGCTGGGATCTGTTTTGGGGAAAAAGAAGGAGAATTAGTCAGGGAAACCACTTCTTCACCACTCAGCTCACAGAGATTAAACGTTCTGTGTTACAGGGGGGGATTTGAGGCATGGCACAGCACAGAGCCAGGAGCAGCTACTGTCATTTTTAGTGGCAATTCCAGAGAAAACTAAATTAATAACCTGTAATGGTAAGGGCTTCTTTATGAAATTCATCCTTTTGAAATGATGGGCTGCATAGGCAAGGTAGTGGGTGAGAAGTATAACATAGATATGAAATACATGATAATGTATTTATCCATGTATAATACATGGATAAAGCACCTTATAGATGCAACATTGTAAATAACTTAATATAGATGATATAATTATATATATAACGGACCATATGAACAAAAATGACACTTGGCTTAAAGCATGTGGGAAATTGGTGGTAGAGCTAGAAACTGGACCACCTGTGTTAGTCAGAAGATCATTCAGCAAAACCTGAAGGAAGGTTTATTTCTGCATTAGCTTTCATTTTTTTTCAGGCAGCATTGCCCTTCTAAAGATATCCCTTCAAAAGATGGACCTTTTAAGAATGTCTGCAGATCTGGGCTCCCTCAGATTAACTAAGGGCACACATTTCAAAGGGAAGTGGTGTTCATGGGAATTCTCTGCCAGCCACCCAGATCTCAGCTGCAGAAGTAGAGGATAAGTAGTAAAGGAGTTTAAATTTCCTCGAGCTGCCTTCTGTTGTGCTTCAGCTTTGATCTGCCAGGATTACCTTGAGAGGTGAGAAAAGCAGTTAATTTTCTACTTCCACTTGACACTTCCCCTTTCTCTGGGGGCTGCTGAGTGAGTGCCCACTGCCTGCCCAGGTGAGCTGAGTGCAGCAGCACAAGTGGCACCTTCTGGGCGCTGCCTGCCTTCCCAGAGTGGCAGATGAGGGATCCAAGGGCTCTCCTTGGCTGCACTGGAGCTGCCATACAACTGCAGCCAGAGAGGTGGATTTCTGCTCTGCTCAGCCCATAATGCCGCCAGCTTTACTTTGTCTTTTCTCTGGGGTCCCACAGAAACTCTCCTGAGCTCCCAGGGAATGTTCTTCACACAGTTTTACAAGTTATCGTTCTCCAGCTCTAGATTGAAACCATTCTTTGTGGTGATGGCTGCAAAAAGATTTAACTCTGCTTAGGTGACTTCTGCTTTGTTTATAAAGCTAAATATGTTGCCTCCTTGTGTTGTTCTACTCCTTCATCTTTTGTCTTTGGAGTTATATTTAGGCTTTTGTTTTATTATTAATTAGACGCCATCCTTTTGTTCTCTCCCATCACACCTCAAACAATAGATTCTCAGCCATAGCCAAGGCTTCTGTCCTCTTCAGAAACACAAATATTTGGCAGCAGAGCACAATGTGTGTTTGTTTTTAAACAGCCATCACATGGAAGCTCTCATGTCCTTGCACTGTTGTCAGCTGCTGCAAAGGACAGAGCAGCAGATGGCAAAATGGGCTGGGAAAAATGACTAAGCATGACTTGGGCTGCACTGAGAGGAAGAGGGATCAGGAATAATGATGCCCTCCACTCCAGGATCCAGCTTGTTGCAGAATTTTGGCACTGTTATTCTGGATGAGGCTGGTCCTTGTGCTGTGGCTCTCCTGGAAGGAAAGAGGGAAGCAGTGCTAGGGCATGGTGGCCAGGGTGCATGAACACCTCACTGTCAGAGCTGCCCTGCTCTGCCCTCCTCAGCTGCAGTGTGCTGGGACAGGGACATGTGCCAGTCCTGTGCACCTCTTATCTGCAGCTCACCACACAGCTCAGAGGTGCCCACATGGTGAAAACAATAAAACCTGAGCTGCAGTGGTTGTTTCCCTCTGGCAGGAAGCAGAAACCTCCGTGGCCAGAAGCAGAAAATCTGATCTGAACTGTTCAGGTGGTCCCAGCCATCCTTGCACTGATCAAATCCTGGTGGTAAGCCCCAGGACTCACAACAGACTTTATCTCATGGCAATCTGTGTTCAGGGCAGGGATTTTGTACATCAGGCATGCAAAAAGCCAAGGGCAGCTCCTTCCCTGGGCCTGGGCAGAGCTGGCACCATGGTGTGTGCATGGGGCAAGCTGGTGTGTCCCCCTGCTCCCAGGACACCAAGGGAACACAAAAGAGCATCAGGCAATTTCTAAGAAACACAATGAGTCAGTTCCTGTTAACATGAGACCCCTGTGAGTCAGATCATTAGCTCTGATTCTCATTTCCATTGCTCTGGCTGTTGTTGGGCTTTTTTTTTTTTTTTTTTTAAGAAAAAGGATATTTTCATTTTACAACTGTTTTTGCTCTGCAACCACTTTCATAAGGAAATAGGTCTCACCTGGTAATTGATCTCTGTTTGCCCACCCTTCCCCAGAAACTTTTGTGCTCACCATCAAAAAAGGCAGTGTTTTCAAAGTTGCCAAGTCCCTGCAATGTTCATGAAAACTGCTAGCTGGGGAGAAGAAAAAGCCCCTGTTAGTGCTGTGGTGAGAGACGTGCCACAAAGGCAACTCACTCAGTGAGTCACCAGAGAATCCACACCTCTAGATGGCAGGAAAAGCTTCAGAGTTTGCATGTTCTATTAGACCTCAAACAGAGACACATCTATTAGAAACTAAAAATAATCCTCGCCGCCGCTCCCAAGAAAACGGATTTTTAATTGTATGAAATCCATCCTGTAAAAGAAGCATTTGTATCTGGCTCTGTAGATTCATGTGCTCCCCTCTCTTCACAGGCATTAAGATTTAAGGTACTCATCAGTGGGAAATAGGGATAGCCTCCCACAGGACTGCAGCTTCTCCTTCAGCACCAACATATTCAAACTAGACTTCTTAAGCATTCATATTAATTAGTCTGTAAGGAACCATTATCAAAATATGGTGTGAATACATAATTATGAGGGTGTGTTGTCTGGCAGGAAAATGAGGGTCTGATCCTGCCTCCTCCCAAGGAGATGGCAGCTTCACCACTTGTTTTTGTGGAAGCAGCAGCGAGCCCTGAGGCAGCAGAAACGGGAGACAATTTTCCCCTTCCTGCCTCCCTGGAAGCACTGTCTCACCCGTGCTGAGAAAGCACTTCACCCCTCCTGGGAGGGGAGATGGAAAGCACAGCAGCTATTATCAATATTCATGCACAGCTGCAATTCCCAGGCCTCGTTCCCTGCTGAAATGTGCCATTAGCTGCAGCAGGGCTCACCCAGAGTGGCACAGAGCCCTGGCCGTGCCAGGCAGGGATTCCTGGTGTCCTCTGGGTGCAGACACTGTCCTGCCACAGCAGAGGACAGCCTGCTCCTTCTTGTGTCAGGGCTGTTGGTCTCCTGGTCCTGGTCCTGGGAGAAGGGCCAGCAACCTGCCCTGCATGTGATAACTCTTCAGGCAATTGCAGAAGTTCAGATTCTGCCATTTCATTGGGTTTATAGGCAAAATCTTTGTTTGCCCCCAATAAATGCAGTAATAAATACGTGCCAGAATACAGCAATCTAGGTGTTAATATTAAAATATCAGTCCCACAGCTCATCCCTGATGAGGATCTCATTTGTTTGAGGTTTTTTCTTTGGTCTGTTTTGTCCTAAGCAGAAAACAGTATGGTCTAGCAAATGCAGACTGGGACTAGAAAACTGGAAAGAAATCTCAGATCTTGTTTTTCTGCCGCAGATTTGTTTGGCAGCCCTGGGAGAATATGAGGATATTATTTCCCTATCCCCAATTAATGTCTTGTTTGTAATCTGGTGGAAGTGCTTTCCCTGCTGTTCCACATCCCAAAGTTCCCCTTCTTGGCTTAGCCACATGCAAAAGCAGTGGTTTATTTGGTAGCGCTAGAACACATCCTCTCCTGATCCAGGATTTCTTTCTCTCCTGCACTTCCCATCTCTCCTATTGGCTGCAGCAGAGTTGCACTCCATTGGGAATGATGTGTCAGGTTAACTTTGATATTTTCCACATTCTGTGCTGTTTTAGGTGTGTGCAGTTCTGAGCTTTGTATCAGGGGATGATGAGCTCTGAGCACAGAGCAGGGAGACAAAACAATTCCTGCTCCAGCTGGGCACCAAGGACAAATGATCCCAATCTCAGCCCAGGAGCACAAACCCCGTGGGCTGGAGAGAGAAAAACAAGCAGGGTGGGACTGCCTGGGCTAAAGCTGGAATGGGACAATGAACTGCGAGGTGCAAATGGAGCAGAACTGATCCCAGGGACAGAGCCCGTGCCCGGCCGTGCATTTTGGGGCCATTTTGGTTCATCTTGGGTGCAGCCCTGGCTGGGCTCTGGTGCTGCCCAAGGTGCATCCATGGAGGAGATCCTGTGAATAAATCCCTGCTTTATTCTTTAACTCTGTCCAGCCTCTGTTCCAGATCAGCCTTCCCAAAGCATCAGCAAGCTATCCACAAAGGATTTCCATGTCCCCCTGGTACAAATGGTTAGGTGTGCTAAAAACACCACCAGGAGGCTTTTCAGTCATGAGGTTTAGTGACTCTCATTGAAGACAGGCAGGCCCAGAGGTGGAAATCTCTCAGTGATACACATAACCTGGACAGTGGCTGCAGGGACCTACCCTTGGTGCTTTGCTGTAATGAGTTCCTATCCCAAACATGAATGACCCTGGTGCTGCAGGGACACTAAAGGCTGGACTGAAACTCCCACTTTATTTTTACCAAACAGCTGTTGCATATCAGTAAGGGTGAAGGTCAGTTATTGTTTAGAGAAAGCTGGGTCTGTAACAGGGCAGGCATTCAATGAGAATTTCTCAATATGAACAATTGAAAATTTCTATTTCAGAAATTCCTTCTAGGTGCATTGTTATTATCTTTTTTCTATCTAATTACCTCTAAAAATCTGGCCTTTGGTAGCTGACTACTTCAACTGAATTGTTGCTTCTGAGCAAGTGGAAGGGAGAACCTTATCAAGTTAGCAGCCTTTTAACACTCAAACATCACCCTTTTTTATTAGAATTTCCCCCACTTAAATGTTCTATTGGCTTTTAGGAGAATAAGAAGTCGAAATATATTAGGAGCTGAGAGACAAGGTTATTCTCACCTCGCTGTAAATATTGTATATCCTTGGGATTTCAGAAGTGTCCTGAGCCAAACAGTGTCAAAAGCTTTAGTTTGGTTGAGATATACTTAGCCAGAAACTTATTCTCAGGCCTTGGATATTTTCACCAACTTCTGCCTCTTTGTAAGCAATATTCTCTCTGTGAAAGTAACCAGCTAACAATCTCTGCAAAATGAACATTTTCTGATTGGATTTAGTGAAGTCAGGACTGCGTATTGGTGACGTGCTCAATAAACTGCTTTAACCTGGGACCTTTAGTACAGGATTTGATTATGGCAGTGATTAACTAGGAATGCCATCCAAAATGCAAGTACAGCATGTGGCTATAGTGACTGTACCTAGCCACTAGAGAGAGACATTATCCCATGCAGTAAAGTGAAATGTTTCACTTGCTGTCGTAGTTTAACCCCAGATGGCAACTAAGTTCTGCATAGCCCCTCATTCACTGTCCTCTGAGGGAGGTGGAAGAAAATGGGAAGGGTCAAAGTCAGAAAACTCCCAAATCTGGATAGAAACAGTTGAACAGGTAAAGCAAAAGCTGAACAGGTAAAACACAAGCAAAGCAAAGGAAGGAATGAATTCCCTGCTGTCCATGGACAGGCAGGTGTTCAGCCCTCTCCAGGACAGCAGGGCTCCATCACATGGGGCAGTGAGTTTGGAAGAGAAACACCATTACTGCAACATCTCCCTCTTCTCCTTCTTCCCCAGCTTTATGTGCTGAACATGATCCATCTGGTCTGGGACAATTGGTAAATTGGGGTCAGCTGTCCTGGCTGTGTCCCCTGCCAGCCCCCTGTGCACCCCCACTGCTGGGTGAGGGGCAGGAGAGGCCTTGGATCTGTGCTCCCAGCACAATTCCAAACCACCTTGGCTCTGTGTGAGCAAGAGCTGAAAAATCCCTGTGCTACCAACACTGCTTCCTGCACAATTCCAAACCACAGTCCCACACCAGCCGCTATGAAGAAAATTAACACCACCACAGAGTTAGGTTTTCAGTTAACTCAAACCCAGCAAAGTTCCAAATGTCTGGGGACCTCAGTTCAGAGCCAAGTGTCCTGTCCCTGTGGAGCAGTGACAGAATGGGCTCCCTGATCAAACCCTGGGAGCTGTGGCCCATGATGACATCCTATGCTGCACGTCCAAAACATTGCAGCAATGGTGTGGGAAGGAGGTACAGTTACATTTCTGTATTTTCAATTAAATCCCTGTGTGTGCAGCTAGGGAAGTCTTGGGTTAGCTGATCTGGGATGGAGCAGGGCAGTGCTAAAGGTCCCAGGTTAAAGCAGTTTATTGAGCACATCACCAATACCCAGTCCTGACTTCACTAAATCCAAGCAGAAAATGTTCCTTTTGCAGGGATTGCTAGCTGGCTACTTTCACAGAAAGAATATTGCTTACAAAGAAGTGGAAGTTGGTGAAAATATCCAAGGCCTGGGAATTAGTTTCTGGCTAAGTAAATCTCAACCAAACTAAAGCGTTTGGCGCTGTTTGTCTCAGGACACTCGTGACCAAGCCCATGCAGGTAACTTCTTGCAGTGTGACACAAACAGATTTTTGGGGCTTTACAGAAAGATGGAGAGGCAGATTGTAAAGAATTCCTGCAAACCCTTCAGCTCCAGAGTGCCTTGTTTAGCCCAGGTGTGTTTGCGCTCAGTTCAGGTGTGTTTTAGTGGCAGACCCGGAGTGCCCGTGCGCTGTGTGCCCGCAGCCAGCACCGGAATGGTTAACGAGGGCTGCTCAGCCCTGAGATTTACAGGTGCTCGTGGCTCGGAAAGGAGAACCGGGCAGGCAGCAAACCGCGGTGAGCTGCCCGCGGAAAGGTCCCTAAAGCAGCGCTGGAGCCGGGCTGGTGAATGATGCACTCGGGTAATGCCCGGCGGGCAGAGCGGCGCTTCTGCCTGTAAAACCTGCCAGGATCGAGCTAAAAACAGCGGTGGGAAACGCGTGCTAAAAACGCACCTGGGTACGAAAATACAATAGTATTTAATAATAATTTCACTTGTGCCGCGAGCAAGCGGGACAGTGCTGGGTGTTCACCCCGTGATTTTCTGCAGGCAGGTGCCAGCCCCAAGCCCAGAGGAATTCCTTGAGAGGGACTGAGCACCGCCCTGCTGTTTTGATCCTTCCCAGAGCACCGAGCAGGGATGTGCTGTTCGGATCAAGTGGTCATTTCCTATGCGATTAGTTCTGTTTTAATGCGGGCGAGGAGCAGCGCTGTCCCTTGTGCGCTCAGTTATTCGGGAGTCCTGCAGTTCTCCTTTTTGCTAACACGAAAACACTTGATAACACCTACTTGATTTATAGCTTCTAATTATTGTATATCGGCTCTTAAACTTTGAGTTAGAACTTGCATTAGTATCTTTGTTTGCACCTGCACTTGCTCTCGATTTCTCAAAATAGACTAGAGGGTCGCTTGTGAAAATCCCGTTCAATTTCCCAGGCTGATTTGAAAATCTCGGTAGCAGCGCTTTAAAATCCTCTGAAGGTGCGGGTTTCAGCTGTATGCAAACAGGCAAGGAGAAGTCTCGGGCTGGGTTTCCACTAGGACTTAACTAGGTGCACGTTGAAAGTGAGCATTCAGTTTTTGTCTTGCAAATTAGCCAGCACTCAGCTGAGGGGAGTCCTCAATCATTATGCAAATAATAAACGGGTAAAATCCCCTTTTCTTTTTATATAGCAGCACACCCTTTAGCGCATCCTCGGAATTAATCACTTTTAGGGATTGATTACTGTAAGGCACCACAATCTGCTGGCATTAAAATATTAAAATGAAACCCCTTAAAAGCCCCTTTTTAAAAAGCTAACCAAGCCTGGATTGCAGGCAAGGGTATTTCCTGACCAGCTGTGTCGGTTCCGAGAAGCTTTTCTAGAATCTGGCATGACACTTTCTAGCATCTGATGAGTGTTCAGCACTCATGCTTTTACCATATTTTCTGCATATTGGAAAATTACCTGTACACATTAACATTTAAATGATAAAAAAAAGTATGTGATTAATAGTCCTGTATCACAGAATGATACATGTGCAAACTGCACTTGAAAAGTCTGTAAATCAACAGACAGTTTTGAGTATACACTGAATGAAAAAATTGATAATTATGTACATTCAACTACCATCTTAATGGTTGATATTAATCCTCCAACATGAGAAAAAGCTATCCTTAATTTTCATGGGAGCAAAAGGGGCAAAAAAGGATCCAAGACAGAGTCACAGAAATAATTGTTTTCTGCTTCTCCTCAGTTTTGCAGAAGTGGAAAAGGAGAGGTGTCCCTTCTCCTCCTGTCCCACTGTCTCCCTCCTGTCAGCACTGTCCCACTCCAGGGCAGCACAGCAAATTGCAATTTGCATTTGCAATAGGGATCCATCATCCCACTCTCAAATTCAACAAGTCCAGACTGCTACGCAAAGGGAGTAGGAAGAGCTGAAAAGATCTGCATGGAGACTTGAGCTTGGCTGTGAGGGGGCTTCAGTTTCCCCCTGAAGGACAGATATTTAAGAAGGGAAGTTATTGTCCTGTTGTGACAAATTTGTGGCATTGCCTGTCCACCACCTAATTCTAACTTCATTTGAGTTGTGCACAGGCACAACATGATTAACCTCACTTTACAGAGCAGACTTTATTTAAGCTTTTCTTTCACAGTTATCACTCTGCTTAACAAACAGAAAGTATTTTCTGCTCTCACCCCAACACAGACGACCTCAGGTCAGTGACCTTTTGGTAGCATGTCTAAAGAGTTATTGACTCTTTTCATTTTGATATGGAGATGATGTAGTGATGAAAGAGTGGCTGTCTTTGCAGTACAAGAATTCCTGATGAGGACAAGGAACACACAATGCTGTGCTTGCTGTGTCTAGGGTGGTTTTTGTCTGTGTGTGAAGATGGGGATTTTGGGAAGCCAGGTGCTGTGTGCTTACGCACTCGTGCTGTGTATATAGACTTAATAACTTTCCTTTGCTGCTGAGTGTACATTTCAGCTTTGAGGAACTCAGGGTTAAGTATTTTCACTAGTTTGGAAGTGAGGAAGCTGAGGTGGGAGAAAGCCAATGGCTGGAATGAGGCCAGAGGTCCTGGCTAGCTCTGGACTGTGGGGCTCAGAGCTCTGTGCTCAGACCATGCAACCACAGCCCTGTGCAACAATAACAAGTTTCAGTCCATTCCCATTTGTGGAGGAAAATGAGAGCATTCAAACAACTCAACAGTCCCTTTCTCTGCAGTGGGAAAGCATCCCACCCAAAGGTGTGTCAGAAGAAATGAGGGTACCCTAAGTCTGTACCCTAAGTTACACATCTTTTTTTCTCTACTGATTGCACTGTTTCAGCACCCATATTCCAAAGAACTTTCAAACTGACGGGGCTGTTTATTGAAAGGAAACTTCTCAGGGTGGCTCAGCTTAATTGTGTTCTCATTGGAGTGAAACAGGATGCTTGGCCCAAACCTTATTTCCTGCATTTCACCCCATTCATTGCCAGCACTTTTCCTGCATCCTGCAGAGAAACATCAGTGATGCTGCACTTTTCTGAGCCCAGGGCATCTGAAGGGATGCAGGAGCAAGGGAATTTTCATTTATTGATCTTGGAGGAGCTGGGGATGCCCGTGTCTTACCGTGGGCAACTCTTTGGAGCCACTTTTCCCAGTTTCCACTAGAGGGGTTACACGTTCTAGTTCAGAGTGATGCAACAGCCCAGGATAAGATGGAGCTGCTTCTGGTCCACCTATATTTTTAACTGCTACAGTTAATTCACAAATACAATAATGAGCTGACAGTACTAGGGCTGGAGGCCTTAATAATCATTACAAAAATCATTAATTACCAGGAAATTAGAGAGGTGTCTGTTAAGTGGTTAAATTTGCAACCTTCTGTCCACAAACAAGAAATCCAAACGCTTGCCTGAATCATAGCTAACTTCCCACACATTGCTTATAAGCTATATCTTGTTTATTTCTGCATATATTACTCTCAGTAAATGATTAGATTTGTCACCCATGACCCCGTATGCTGTTTGCAATTATTTCTTTTATTAAATTAATCACCACATATTTACTTTGAGAAATTATGTATGATATCCATCGACGCACGCATGTGGAGGAGAGTATGTGAGCACATGAACTTCCCTGATTGCCTTTCCTCTTGTGCAGCAAATTAAAAATAACAGGCATTAAAGCTGGCAGAGTTACACTGACAGGGAAACCAGCTCAGAGGGAGGGGGGAAATTGCTATATAAAGTTTTTTTTCTTTTGTATTTTAAGTATTTCTACTTATGCATTGAATTTTAATGATCTGGACCGTCTAATCTTCACTAGCAGATGTATAAACACTTGTGGCTCTAAGATTTAAGGGTGCTGGTGTGGACTGCACTCAGCTTTGCTTTTTCCACCTCCCACGTCTCGTGGATGTGCCTGTGCTGGGGGGATCTGCAGACATATGGGCCCTCACCATATCCCTGGCACTTTGTGCAGCACCAATGCTGCCCAATAACTGCTCTGCAGAGTCAGAGCCTTTGTGAATTACTTACTGGGAGAGAGGAATTCAAGTGGCTTGCCACTTTTTGCAGGGGAATAGAGAGGCACTCCTTTCTACAATGGCAATTGAAGTGGTTTGTTTTCTAGGAAAACTAAACTTTATGGTAGGTATTGAAATAGGGCTTCCATCAGTTTGGGCTGCTGTGAAGTTGGGGTTTTCTTTTTTTTGTTGTTGTTCATTCACTTTTCTTTTAATAAAAGCATTTCTATTTCTGTTTAGTTTCCATGTAATCTTTTAGATATTTCATCCTATCAGATTTCTGTTCTGTCTTGTGCTTTATTTTTCATTGTAATGCTTTCTCTGTCTTCTCTGAACATAATTTCTTCTGAGCAGAGTTCATCCCCAACAGGTTCTGAGCTGAATTTACAGATCCATTGTATTTGAGCGGGTTCAAAATGAGACAGAAATACTCACTTTTAATCTGTTATATTTCTGAGGTGCTAATTAGTTTGCCACCTCTTGTTTGCCACCCAGTTCAAACTGGCAACCCGAATGCTATGAGAAATTCCTTTAATGATCTTCTAAGAAAATGATATGAAGTAATTTACTTCTGCAACAAGTAACTTGCTTCGGGAAGGGGATCACTGAGACTAAGACAGTCATGATAATGTGGATTTCAAACCACAAACACTTCAGCTGGTAATGAAACCAGAATTAAAAGGCAGAGTTTAAACACCCTTATAGATTTCATTACTTTTGTCTGTAAATACCTGGTGTTCTTTATGCACACACAAAGGGTGGGTTGGAGCCTCTGCTAGGTACACACAAAAATTCCTTCCCTGACTTTCCCACTCTGCTCCTTTCTTACCTAACAATGAGCTCAGGGGCGCAGGGTTTCCATCAGCTCATAGAGGATCTGCTCCGTTCCACCTTGCTGCAAAACCACAAGGCAGAGCTGGGAGGGAAGGGATCCTTGGGAGGGGGAGAACGTGCTGAGCCTGCCTGACACCCCAATGA
>JAHXMQ010000028.1:6501948-6513564 GCA_020466415.1 Ammodramus savannarum pratensis | reverse complement strand
CACCCCAATGAACCTGGGGCCTGACACCCCAATGAACCTGGGGCCTGACACCCCAGTGAACCTGGGCTTGATCTCTGCATTGCTTTGTCTTCTGGGCTGCCTGGACTGCTCCCAAGCCCAGCTCACAAAAGCTTGAAGAAAGGACTCAGAACACCACAAGGGAGGGAAATATCTCTGCTAAAGACTCAAATGGGTTTTTGGTGCCCTGCCAGGTGTGCAGGAGAGGCTGCCCAGGGCTGATGCAGCTGCAAGGAACCCTGGGCAGGTACCCAGATGTCCCCACAGATGCCACCATCTCCTGAGCTCCTGGGCACAGCCTGAGGAGGGGATTGGCAGGGCAGCAGGTTTGGGGACAGCACAGGGGACACCCCATCTGGAAAAACCCTTCTGTGGGCACAAGCTGAGGCTTTCTCTTAAGCTTTTTCTTGGTTGCCTCCTTCCCCTCTGCTCCCAACCAAAAATAGGTTTCAGCACAAATGAAAGGACGCTGGTGCAAACTCTGTGGGTTACAGACAGAAAGAGAGATGATCTGAGGAGAGATTATTTTCTCTCTCTATCCAAGCAAAAGAACCTCTGGGGGTGAACTGTCTTGTCTTTAGAAATAAAATCAGCAGGAGATCTCTGCAACCCATAGAGCTGTATTCAGGTTTGATATTCAATTCAAATATTCACCTGAAATTCTGTAAGATGTTGCTTCCTCTTTTGGATTTAGTGGAGGCTGCTATGACAGTTTTGGTAATAGCTTTCCTTGTAAAATCCCAAACCAAAAAACTTCATTTTGGCCCCAAGTCTGCAGTACAAGGATTTGGCACAGGGATTCAGTTTATAGTTAGTATCATTTATCATGTTCTCTGTCAGTGAAGACACTGTCCATCCTGTGTGGAAGCCTCCCAGCTGCACAAAGGCTGTGGGGTGAGTTCTTAGACAGAAGCACATGGGAACTGCAGCTGTCACCCTGCCAGGCAGTGCTAACACCAGCTGTGGGATTGCAACTCTTAAAACACCCATGTCACCTTCCTGCAGAGGGATGTCTGGGACACACCTTCCCTTCCAGCATCAAACATGCCAGCAGCGAGGAGCACACCTGAGCAAGGCCAGTGAGCACCTTCCAGGTGTTTGTGCAGTGCCACATCCCGCCAGGCACAGCTGCCAAGGTGATCATCACCTCCAGCCAGTGACATTTTCCATGAGTGTCACACTGGGAGCAGGGCGTATTTTATGATCTGCTGACCTTCCCTCCTCTGTCTGTCAGAAGTTGGTTATCATCAACTGGCACTGGCACAACTCATCTTCCAAACAGCCAAGGATCTTTCAAATAGATCCACCTACTTCAGTTCTTGTGTTTAAGAGAAGGGATTTTAAGGCCAGGGGAGTTGTGATGCCTCACTGCAGTTCACACAGGCACGACAGAGATGCAGCTGGAGCTGAGCAGGAGCCCTGTTGGTTCATTTCTTAGGCTGGGTTTCCCCCTGTATTTACCTTAAGCATTTTTCCTCCTCCCTTTTCTGTCATCCTTTACTAGAACTTTGTTAATCTCAGGATTATGCAAGGGAGCATATTTCCAGTCACAGGATGCTCACATGCTGCATGGAGCAGGGTAAGCTCCAGCTCCATTGCACACTTGTTGCCTCACACACACACACAGAGGCACACACAAGCACTGATCAGCAGGGAATCGATTACACCAAGAGGGGTGAAGAGGATCTTGTGAAATTCAAATTTCAAAATGACAAATACATATCAAAAATGACAAATAAAAAATCATTCATTCAAAAATGAGATTCGTCTCTGTGCATTGCTCTCTGATGGGCTGTGGCATCACAAATGGGGATCCTGCCACTTGTCAGCAAGCTGCTTTTTAGGAAAACAGTGGGTGAGGAGGGTAAATAGCTGGTAGGGGAAGGTAACTTGAGAGTAGGAGGGTGATTAGATTTTAATTCCATCCCAACTATTCAGCCACTAAACAGATTGTAACTGTGAACAAACAGAGCTGAAATAAGTAAAGATGGCTTCTCCAGCTCTGGAGTGCTTCAGGAGATGCTAGATGCTCCTGAGTAAAAGCATCCTTCCCTGCTATAAAACAAAGACTAATATTTCATTATTCTGAAAGCCTTGAAAAGTCCCAAAAGTCCGGGAGCAGCCTGCATACTATTAAGCAATGTTAAAACTCCCCACTTGATGAGTGATGCTCTTCAGGATTCCTCTGTGTCCTCCTTGGTGCCTGTTCCTCCTGTCCCATGCCTGATGCTGACCTTTCTTCCTCCTTCCCCATGGATTTAAGTTATCTCACAGCCACTCTTCTTTTTGAAAGCCTCCTTACTCAAAAAGGAAATTTATTCATCAGCTGCACCAAGGCCTTCACAGTGAAAGTATCAGTTTGAATCTGTGCAAGAGAAAAGGTAATTCCAGATATAAACAGCTGGAGTCTGGGTGAGAAGGACTTCAAGAATATTATAGTTGGAGAGTCCTTGCTGTGAACTCCTGGATTTGCTCTTTGTCTGCAAGCCTGGCTTCTAATCCCTGCCCTGGATTTACAAATACCAGCCCTGCTCCTGGCTTGGAGGATGAATACAATAGGGTTTTAGTGCAGATTTCTTTCTGAACAAAAGCCCATACTAGAGACATTTGTTTCCTTCCAAACTTTTTGGTTTGTTTTGAAGTCAGTTGAAAGACAAAAATGCAAACACCCCCCACCACACACACACACACACACACACAAATTCAGAGATTTCTAATTGGTCTGACAAGTTCTGAGCGAGGTTTTTTTCCTTTGATTTGTCTAATAGATAATTTTCTGTAGGTCCCAGAGTGCCACTTGGCTTCTTGTTTCTGTTTTGATTTCATCCTCATGGCCTGCCCTCCTCTCTTCTGGCCTTCTTTCCTGCTCTGACTCTTTGCACAGGGCCCTGAAGCTGTGCCAGCAGGAGGCTGAACCTCAGGTGTCCCTGCCAGGAGCTCTCCCTGCATTCCAGCCCATCCTGGGGCTGTGCTCAGCCAGGGCCCCTCACCTGCAGCACAACAGGTGTTGCAGTCACCTAGCCAGAGAGGAAAATCAGCCCACTCAAACCAATCCCACTGAAAAGCTCTTTTTTACAAACGAAACTTCAACTTTATCAATAACAGCTCTTCACACACACATTTGCAGAAAGAGATCATTGGTTTACTCATCTCTTACTTTATTTTGTCTGAAGAGAGGCAGTTCTATCAAAATAGAAAAAAAAAGAAGGATTAAAAAATATTTTCCTGAATGACCTTAATTTTTTGGCAGAAGACTTGCAGCCAAGTCTTATGTTTCAGAATGACTAAGAGTGAATGGATGGTGGGACACCTGTTCCTGAGAGCTTTCATGTTCTGCTGTGTGAACTGGGGAAGCTGGATCACCAGTCACATGGCATATGTTTAAAAATATTATTGAAATGAAACTCTTTTAAAAAATAGCATGTAAGCCTGTAGCAGAAGTGTTTGGGTTTTGGCTGGGTAGTTTGTTTGGTTTTGGGTTGTTTTTCATTTAGGTTTTTTTGTGAGTGTAGGCACATGCATTTTCTTTGTGGGTTTTGTTGGGGTTTTTTGGTGGCTGAAACTGAGCTCCAGAGAAGCAATTTAGGGGCACCTGTAAGGGCTATTGGCTTTCAGTCAGATAGCAGGTATACAACTGCTTTTTGGATAGTTTTGAATATGTGACAACTAGGATCAATGCATCCAGCATGTGTGCTAAGTTTTGCTCGTCTGCTTTGGATTTTTTGGATGCTGAAATCAGCAAGTTGGAGTGGTTTAGGAATATTTGTGCCTATGACTGGATGTGCTGAGATGTGATTCTCACTGGGTTCAGCATTTGAAACCTCTGACAGGTTTGCACAGTTTTGTGTGTTGATATATGTGTGCTACTTCATGTTGCTGGTATCTGAAAATTCCTCATACTGTATGTGATTATTGTTCATGTAATATTAGCTCACATTACTGATTTAAATGAATCAATTATACGAAGCTGCAAAGTTCCATAAATTAGCTCTGCAGTGTAAAATATCCTGATGTAAATAATGGAATACTGATTTTGTGTTTCTTATGTAGCAGATTATTTTCTTACACCAGATAAGCACATGAAAACAGTGAGAAAACAATGTTTGTTGTGTTGTTTTCCCTCCTGCTATTATTTATCATTTCTAATGCCCTGTCTTACATCCTGTTCAACAACCAGGCTCAGATACTCTTGTTTAACTGCTGAGGAAGTCTGAACAGTTTGATCCCAAATAAGGGCAGCTCTGAGTAGATGCACTGAGAAAATAAAAGGCAAAGCCCACTCTCCTCTCCTGGATGCAGCTCCCACAGCACTGCACAGACAGCCAGGTTCATTTTGGAGCATCCAGCTGTGAGGTGACACACTTAATGCACCACTGATCTGATCCAGCACAGAAAATCTTTGGGGCCTGATTCTCCCTGCCTCTCACCTGGTGCAGTCATTTGTAGTGAGCAGCCTGGATGCCCACACACTGGAAAAGCAGAATAGAGGATATTTTGCATGGCTTATCCTTCACTGCAGACCTGCAGCCACGTGAGAGGGTGCGTGAGGTAAAACAGGCTTTGAGTTCTTACGAAAATTTCATTTATATGCCATTGTTTTTTGTTTATTTTTTTTCTTCAAAAGTAAAATATAGATCTATTTGAGCCTTACAGACAGTGATCTTATGAGCATTCCTCTAGGATACATCCAGAGCAACAGAACATGCACACACAGAAATTCATGCAGGTCTAACAGTGAGCACAGAGCAGAACAAGTGCCAAACCCAACTCCTTCCTTAGAAATTCACATGTTGCCATTGAAAGGGCTGTTTTCCTAACCCAGCAATCATTTCACAAAAGGAGCTCCAATGCCAATTTTAAATCAGTGATTGCCCTGTTAGGAACACAAACGACATCTCATTGCAGTGCAACCTCCTCTCCTTTTTGTTTTTATGATAGTAATTTAAGAATATTAGGAGCTGTGTTACTCTGCAAAGGATGGCAGTGCACAAAAACAGGTTTGCATGAGAAATGCTGTAGCAAAAATTGTATATGCTCTCTGATTTTTCAAATAATGATCACAAATTCAGAGAACAAACTTTGTACTAAGAAAGAATATTTTTGGTTGGAAATTTGGCCATTTTTTACTTAATTCTGTTTGATTTTGTTGTGTTTGTTTGGTTTTTTTGAGGGTACTATTTATTGCATACATGCTGGAGAATAATCCTACAGCAATGTGCTAAATTTTAAACAAGGTCACACTATTTCCCCCCACATTTATTTTAATAATAATTACTGCACCTAAATATCTATTTAACAAAAAAAAAAGCTCTATCTTGTGGCACAAAGCTGGATTATATTGAAAATTAGAGGCTTTTGGCAACAACGGGAAAGTGAGTCATTTTTTCTGTCCTTTTATGGCAATTTTTTTTTCCTTTTGTTTTCATTTAAGGAGCACTGCAGAGATAATGATCTTAATAAAACAGTATATACAAATCCCTGTTCCTGTGCTACTGATAAGACACTAACTGTTCAGTCCTGCTAAAACTTACTCACAGGAACTGGCCTCTATTTTCAGAAGTCTCAGATTATTTTGATTGCCTCCCTTTTTCAGTCAATCACCAGTTTTAGAAAACGTGGCTAGATGTAAAAAACGAAAGACACCTTTCCTTTTGGAAAGGTCTATGCCACAATTTTTTGTCACCTTTTAGAGTGCCCAAAACTCTTGGAAATCACTCTGAAAACTTTGCTGCAGCCTTGGTTTGAGTTTGAAGTGCACATTGTGCACAACCAGGATCCCTTCAAAGTATGAAGTTCCATGTCTGCACTGCCCTGATGCCTTGGGAAGGCTGACCTGGAACAGAAGCTGGGCAGAGCTAAAGAATAAATAAGGGATTTATTCAAAGGGTGTCTTCCATGGGTGCACCTTGGGCAGCACCAGAGCCCAGCCAGGGCTGCACCCAAGATGAACCAAAATGGCCCCAAAATGAACCCAAGATGAACCAAAACGAACGCAAGATGAACCAAAATTAACCCAAGATGAACCAAAATGGCCCCAAAATGCACGGCCGGGCACGGGGTCTGTCCCTGGGATCAGTTCTGCTCCATTTGCACCTTGCAGTTCATTGTCCCATTCCAGCTTTAGGTTATGAGGTCCCATCCTTCTTGGTTTTCTCTCTTCATTCTGTTTGTTTGTTTGTGCTCCTGGGCTGAGATTTGGGTCATTTGTCCTTGGTGCCCAGCTGGAACAGGAATTGTTTTGTCTCCCTGCTCTGTGCTCAGAGCTCAGCATCCCCTCATGTGAAGCTCAGACCCACACACTAAAGCAGCACAGAATGTGAAAAATATCAAAGCTAAAACCTGAGGCATCATCCTAATGGTCTGCCCTCATTAATTAGTGCTGAGTGACCCTCACTGAGCCATGCCACACACATTCCTGCTGGTGCCCACACCTAGGCAAGCAGCACCACATGGTTTCTCACCCTGCAAGGGCTTCCTCCAGTGGAGGCTCCATGGAAAGCACAATTAATTAACCCAGTGGTGGGGTAAACAGCCAAGAAGGAAAGGGGACAGCCAGAATATACGCATGAGACCTCCAGCTGTCATCCTGGGCAGGTTCTCTCACTTCTGGCAGGCACAAAAGTGAAAATAAAGTTTGGGACTTAATTCTTTCCTGTATCACAATGGATAATCTGTGATTTTGGGATGCTGCTTCTTGGTGGGGAATTCTGGTGTCAATTCTGGTATCATGTTCTTCTATTAGGGCAGAGTTGGAGAGGATTAAATGTTTTGATGGCCTCTGTAGCACCACAGAGTCAGGGGTGGGCTAAGAAGCTGGATTTGGAAATGGAATA
Source organism: Ammodramus savannarum pratensis (assembly GCA_020466415.1). Classification (NCBI taxonomy): domain Eukaryota; kingdom Metazoa; phylum Chordata; class Aves; order Passeriformes; family Passerellidae; genus Ammodramus; species Ammodramus savannarum. Next base: position 6,506,713 of record JAHXMQ010000028.1, on the reverse strand, counting down.
TATGAGAATATACATATTTATTCATCTGTTGGAATGATGGAAAGCTTTATTTTTGCTCATGTTACTGTGGACTAAGGCTGAAATTAAAAAATAAATCTGGAACTTTGCCACTGGATTTGTGCCTAGGAAAGAAGCAAATCTAAAGGAAGTGTTGTGGGGTTTAGGTTCTCCTCCTTTTTCCTGGGGAAGGGTTGAGGGGTGGGCTTCAGATGGGAGCTCATTGTAAAAGAGAGATTAGGGAAGATCTGCCCTAAACTGTAGCTTTGTAATCCCTGAGCTGGGCCCACTTAACTGTTTGACATGTGAAAATATTGTGTTAATGAAGTTCCAGCCTGCTTCTTAAATCCATCCTTGTGACTGTCTTTATTCATCTGCATGTCCTGATAGATTATGATTATTTTTATATATACAAAGTAATCTCATTGAAATCTATGGGTTACCACTGGTAGCATGATAGATGATTGTGGCTCACGCCTTTAATCCATTATTGAAGCTGAAAGCTGTTTATAGATTCTTGTAATACTTAATTTTTGCTCAGCATGGACAACTCAAAGCAAGTATCTTAACTTTTTCAGCTGGCTTCCTTTTCTCTTTATCATTCCATGTGCCTGCAGTAGTTCAAATTATAGAACGCCACACTGACATTTAATTTAATCAACATTTCCTGTTTCTTTTAGATTTTGTATGCACCTTCTACTAAAAATAAATGTATTCCTTATTTAGTTAATAGGACCTAAATGTGGGACCCAAACTGCCAGTTGCTCTGCTGAAACATGATTCTATCATTTAATTTCAGGAATCAGCTAACGAGAAACTGGAGAGAGTGCCCTGTTCAGGGACACAACAGCAGCATGTTTTATGTTCCCTAGGAAGTTATTTTAATGTCTTTTTGAAATATTATAGATGGAATTCTCTAGTGCCTCTGGGAGAACAGAGACAAGAGCTGCATAGAACCACATTGCTTTAATTTAAGCAACAGAGGCTTTTCCTACTGGCAGAAATCAGTGCAAGCATCACCCTGATTTTATTATGGAGGAGCAGATAAGGCATGCTGAATGTAAAAGATGAGAGTGCTGCTTGGGCTGATTGGGACCGCGGAAGGGTGTTCTTGTGCTGATGCTCTCTGATAGGAAAACAGATGTTTGTAGGTTCCTAAGGGGTTTCTTCATTTTGATATGGCTTTAAGGTTATCTCAGAACCTCAATAATTGGATTACTCCGGCACAAAGATAATGCTGTTTTATAGGACTCGGGCTCTGCTGTTCAATGCTGTCATTTATACCTCTGAGAGGTAGCAACAAAGCATTTCCACGTGAGAAAGGTGGCATTTTACTGCAGCTCTTGTGAAAATGAGTGTGCCAAGACTCAATGGAGTAGAAAACTGGAGCTATGAATTTTCTAGGAGGATGAGGCAAGAAGCAGCTTGTGAGTAGTGGCAGTGAAGGGAAAAAGCCAGGGAAAACTAAAGACAGATTAGCTCTGTGTGAGCAGAAAGATTTTTTTTGTCCTTAGAATCATACATAAAACTTTACCTTGCAGGTTCAGGGGTGGGTGGGGGGAACCAACATAGAGCTGTGCATAAAACACCTTCACAAAATATAAAGATTTGTGATACCTTTCCTTTCAACAGCCACGTTCCACGAGCACTAGAACAGCACCAGGCTCAGGCCATGCTTCCCTGGTGCTGGGAAACTGAGCTAGCCAGAGCTCTGCAAATTGCAAATTCAAAATAGCTAGCAATTTTTACCCAGTAGCCTACCTTTCACTGGGTAAGTTGCACTGAAAATTTTCTTTTGTGCTTTCTTTAGTTATTCAGGGTGGAAAAGTGGCTTGAAGCTGTGCTCCCAGCCGTGTCCAGCCCGTGTGTGCTAACATTCAACATCCTGTGCACTCAGATATGCAGGGCTAAATAAGGAGATGTCTTTAGGTTCTACTAAAAAGCATTTGGTTGACTGAAAATGTTGAAATGAGTCAATGCAAAAATGGCAACATCCTTCCTCTAAATAAATAAATACATAAAACCCCCCAGAATTAATTATTTGCAATAAATAGTAAAAATTAAATTGTTATTGGCGTTCACAATTGTTTAAAAAAGTATTTGGAAATAGGATGCTAGAGCCTTTGAGGAATGAAATATCCTCATTATTCTAGACAAACTCAAATGCAGCTGCTAGCAGTCCAATGGGGCTTTTTTCCTTCCTTTCTTTCTTTTTTTTTTTTTTGTAATTCTCTTTTCCACTGAACACCTTAATCCTATTGTAGAACTAGAAAAATACAGCTCCTGTGGAGAGCATAATACAATCTCACACCATTGTGCTTTTGATCTTAAATAAAATGCACCCGCATTTGGCTTTTTCTCTTTGCACCAGATTAGTTTTGGACCCAGGCACCCTTATTCCTTTCTTGTGCTGAACTGCAAGGAACTTTATCATGATTGTAAGGAGGAGTTGGCACAAAGCAAGTAGTAAAGGGGGGGGCAGTGCTCATGCAAAGAAAAAAAAGGTGTGGGCAGGGAATGAATAGAGAAGAGTTCTGGAGGATGTGGGGAGGACACACAAAGCCTGCCAGGGTGAGCCCTGCAAGTCTGGCTGCAGTCCCCAGGTCTGAGATGACCTGAGACAGAGCAAAGCCTCGTGCCTGAGCTGTTCCATCAGCAACAGGGTTTGCAGGAGCAGGAGGGGGCTGAGGAGGTGCAGCTCCGACAGCCAGAGGCAGAGCTTGGGCACAGCTGGTGACAGGGATGGTGCAGGGACAAACATCATCATCCCCCATGTGGCCACCTTTATCAAAAGCCTCAATTTCATTCAGGAGAGGCAAGTTTGAGGCTGGCTCAGTGCTTTTGGATACAATCAGGCTGTGGCCCTCTGTCTGTCCACTCCCTGTCTGTCCTTCCTGGCTCACTGCAGGCCCTGAGAGCCGTGCTGCCTCCCTGGCACCCCAGCTGTGCAGAAATGCTGCTGCAGAGCTCAGCAGCCTCATTCCTCTGCCAGCCTGGCTTTTCCTCTGCTCTGAGGAGTTGTGGGGCTGGCTGGAGAGCTGGTGCTTGCACCCATACAGAGCTGGCCAAGCTCCCATCTGCCCTGCTCCCATCCCACCCACAGGACTCCTGTGGGAGTTCCTGCCACAGAGGTAGGGAGGAAGCCAAGAAAGAAACATTCCTCCGGCTCTTTTCTTTTTTTTCTCCTTTTCCCGTCGGAGTTACCACCCTCTCTCACCACTCCTACGGAGAGGTCTGAAGTCTCACTGAATCAGCAGTAGTGAATATTATCTGTGCTGTTAATGGTTTGCATCTTTTTGCATGAAAGGGTAAAATCACTTAGGGACACACACACAGAGAAAAGATCATATACAGTAACATATCCAAGCACGGGGGAAAAAAAAAAAAAGGTTGTAATGTTCATGAATTCCAGATGATGACTTTTTAAATCCCCAAGAAGGCAGTGAAATTGTTTGATTGTTCTTGTTAATTATTGGACTTGTCCCAGTATCAAATATTTGTAGAAGATAAGACTTCCCTCGTGGAGATGAATAATAACCGAACTTGCTCTTCTTTGAGCAATTTGGCTCAGGGCGCAGATTTCTGCGTTTCCCACTCTCAGGCTCGAACCCCGTCCAGCCGGCTTCGGCAAAGCACGTGTACAAACTGCTCCGTTAAAAATAAAAGACCCCGTAAGTAAACAAGCGAGGGAGCGGGCGGGAGGCGAGCCCGCTTCTCGGAGAGCGTGACTCCATCAGCGGCGGCTCCAGCCCCGGGGCAGCGGGCCGGGCTCCGAGCGCCGCGCTGGGCACGGGCAGAGAGAGCGGCGGGGAAGGCGCAGCTCCCCCGCACCGCGCAGGAGCCCCGGCAGCGCCGGCGGGACAAGGAGGGACCCGCGGGGCCGGGCAGAGCCGAGCGGGGACCCGGACACGGCGGGGGCTGCCCGAGCCTGGGGCTGCAGCAGCGCGGGGAGCCGCGGTCCCGCCGAGGTAACGCTGGGGCGGCGGGGACAGCGGTGGGCTTGGAGCGCCGCGCCTCCTCATCTTCGCGGAGGGGAAGGGACCCCAAAGTTCTGCCTCTGTACGGGCTCCCGCGCCCGGCTGGGGGTGCCGGGAGTGCAGCGGGAGATGAGGAGAGGGGATGCAGAGAGGGGATGCAGCGGGCATCCACGTGTCCGTGCGGCACCGCGGCGCGGTGACACGGGCTGCCGGTGCGGGAGGTGCCGGCGGACACGCGCACGCCCACGGCCACGCAACTCTCGGCGTGTTTACTCTCAGCGCAAGGGCGGCAGGGGGGAGCGCTCCTCGGAGCGCTGTGCCCGGCACCCGCGGCAGCCCCGCTCGGTGCAGAAGTTGCCGGGCGGAGCAGGGGGGGCAGGCGGGGAGGGCTCGGTGCCGCCGCCGCCGCTTTGAACCGCTGGCTGTAGCGGCGGGCAGCCCCGCCCCCGCTGCCTGCGCGGCCGGCGAGGATGAGGATGGTGCTGGCGGCGGTGGCCGAGCGCGGGGGCGGCGGGCGCGGCACTTACCGGGGGCCGCCGGGCAGGGCCGCCCCGGTGCGCGGCGGGAGGAGGTCGGGGATGGCGTGAGGCAGCCCCGCCGTGCCGGGGGGACTCCCCGCGCAGCCCCCTCCCCGCTGTCACCGTATCGCCTTCCTCCTCCGCCTCCTCCTCCTCCTCCTCCCGCTGCCTGCCGGGGTGCCGGCGGCGGCCAGGCGCGGCGCGGCGAGCCTCTCCTCCCCCATTGTTCCCGGTCTCCCTCTCCCTCTCCTTTTCTTTTTTTTTTTTTTTTTT
>JAHXMQ010000028.1:6485746-6501848 GCA_020466415.1 Ammodramus savannarum pratensis | reverse complement strand
CCGGCCGCCTCCCGGCCGCTCGCACACCTCCCGAAGTTTGGCACAACTTGTCACGCCCCCCCTTTCCTCCTCCTCCTCCTCCTCCTCCTGCTCCTGCTCCGCCGCTGCTGGCTGGGGGCGGTGCGGCCGCCGTGCCCGCGCGTGTGTGGCGGGGCAGCGGCTGCTCCTGCCCGCCCGGGCATGGCTCGGCCCGCGGGATCCCGGCGGAGCCGGCGGACGGGAAGCTTTAAATTATTGTAATTGCCTCTCCGTGCGTGAGTGCCGAGCGGCGGCGGCCGCCGCTGCTGCCGGGGACGAGCGGGGGGTACGGCGGGCACCGCACCGGCTCCGGGGTGGGGGCACCGGCGTGAGCATCGTTCCGTGTTTCTGCTTCGGCCCGAGCAGGAGGGTGGCTCTGTGGAAGGGCGCCGAAGGCTCTCGGTTCGCTCGTTTCGGCTCTTTTCCCCTCGAAAGGAAAGCGGGTCAGGGGGGAAAAGCGACTTCCCCGGCGGGGTGCGGAGCGCGGCCCCGCTCGGCCCCGCGGGTCCCCAGGCGCTGGCGCTGGGAGCGAGCGCTGCCTTCTCCGAAAAGTTCGGGGACTTTATTCCAGCCCGACTGCGATCCTAGAATAACCGGAGCCGCTCGCCGCGAGGAACGTGATCGGCTTTTCCCAGGGGATGGCATGCTGCCTCAGCCCTGTACTTTGGTCAAGGGTACAACCAATAGCGAGCTGTGGGATTTTGGGTAATAAGTGTGGGAATCTGCAAGAGGAGTAGGTCTAAGAGTGATTTGTTTTCTTACTGCTCATGAATAATGGCCTCGAGCTTTTTTTTTTTTTTTTTTTTTTTTGAAAAGCAAAACAGGCCAACGAAGTAGGCACGTGGGAGATTTGTAGGCGTTCAACATCACAATCATCATCATCAACAGCAATACAGTAGGGACGTCCAGCAGGATGGTGTCTGATGAGAACCGTTTTCTCTGAGAGGCTGCTATCAAATGCTGGCACAGGTAGCTTTTGCTATCATTGCTGAAACATTGACCTCTTCTAAAAGGAAAGCCAGCAATATCCTAAAATTAGAGACAAAATGTTTTTTGGCTCTGTTTTTATTTTTAGCAGAGCTGCATTTCACTCCATCTCTGTCAAAGAGCGAAATATTAAGTTTAGTTCAGATTAGGAAAGGAAGTTTGATTCCAGCTGTAGAACTGTAGGGTAATGTGTGCTGGCTTTCATCCTTCCAGTTTAAATCCAGCTAGCTGTGCACAGCCTTGCTGAAGTGAGCCACTCAGATTAAAAGGCGACTTCTTATGAGGAGCTAGTACAAAGTTTTTCTTACAAAGAGCCAGTACAAAGATTTTCATCAAAGTATTTTATCACCTGAAACTTAGCTGGAAACAGCTACTTGTATCTGCTGTTCTTAATCCTTCCCAGACCTGGAAGATACATTATTGCCTCAGAAATTAATTCTTTGTCCTGCAAGCTGTACCGTTTACAGCTATCAAATTGGAATTGCAGAGGGAGATATTTTAAATTTAGCTATAATATCTGTCCAGGTTAGAGCCAGCTTTGTTTTCCAAGGCTTCTGCAGCTGAAGAGGGAGAGGCTGGCACGATGTGTTGCATCTTGCAAATGGATAGCGTGTCTATTCTGACATGATTTGAACATGAAAACCCAATAAACACATGGTCATTATGCATGGAAATCTCACAGCAGAGCTTTCTGCTTGCACTTAGACTGTTTTGTTTGAGAGTTACACTATGAGGAGCACAAGACTTGAAAGCTGCAAGTGGCTTGTGTAAACAGATGGACATTTGAGATATATTGATGGCTTCAAGTTAATTCAGTTAACATGTGGGTGCACATGTATTTAATTTAGCCTAGTGTAAGTTTTTGTAAGCAGTGGAAGCTCATATGTGCTTTTTAGAAAGAAAGTGGGAGTTTTGTCTGCAGGTCTCGGAGCTACGGCTGTAGAGGCTCTTAGGGACTGTGACCATCCTGTTGTCACAATCCTGTAGGCCCAGGTGAGACTTGACAGTTTTTCACTGGAGGTAGCTTGCAGATGAATTTTGAAATGGTAAAAAACATGAAAGTGAGAAAACATGAAAGTGCTTGAACACATCTCCCTGCACTGTTATGGTGCACGCTGCTCGCTGGAACCACTTAGGTTGAGCAACACCATTAAACTGCCCGTGCTGCTGTTTGCAGTGGGACGGTTCCTCACGGCTCAGGGTGAGCAAACCCAGCAGTTTTGTGTTGCTGAGCCTTGCAGGGAGGTTTGTGAGTGGCAGAGCTCTGGAGGAGCTGGGATTTGGCATCCCCGGCGGTGCTGCTGCACAGCAGCCTGTGTGCAGGAGCTCTGCTTTTTCCTCCTTACCCTGAGATAAAACACTCTGATGTTGGCAAATGATACACCAAAAAAAACACCACAGATCGTTTGTTGAAAAATAAGGACTCTGCAGCATTTTGGAGAAAGTAAATGAACAGTCCTTCTAAAAATACAGCAGTATGCTAAAATATTGCCAAAGCACTGCTCTGACGCTGTTGTAAGCTGTCATGTTTTTTGACCATTATAAATAGATTAGTATTATTGCAAGGATTTTTTTCCTATTAGCACAGAAGTTTTCTTTTTCCTGTTTTCACCATGAAGATCCTCACATGTTCCCTGAGCAGGCAGAGCTGTTCTCACACCGAAGGCAGTGGAAATGCTGCTGGTGAGGAAGTGGGCACTGGAGCCCACTGGAATGGCCCTCATAAAGCCTTTAAGTCTGCTGTGCTGTAAGTTCAGGGCTTTTTTTTGCAATCTGTTTTGCTTAAATTCTCCTTATCTTCAAGATGTTTGATACAGTCCAGTTAATCACTTAGGATATATTATGTAGTCAAGTTCAGACCCAAATTTGGTTTGAATTGAGGCTTGAAACAAGAGCGAGCTCCTTTCCAGCAGCACTGAAGTGCTGGGGGCTTTGGAGTGTTTTCCTTCTATTTCATGTTGTGCCCAGACCCAAAGTAAATTTCCTTGCAGGTTTGTGACCAAACAGTAGGACTAGGGAAATCAGCAGCCAGATCTGCTTCATTTTGGGAAATTTGCTAACAGATACCAACATTCAGGCCAAGATCTGAGCATTGTGCTGCTGGTCATGCTGCACTCCACCTGCTTTGGGCACTGTGTGGGGAGCAAAGGCTGCATGTAAAGCGGATTTCCAGGGATTTATGTACGGTGGAGACCCCACAGTGCTGGCCATCCTGGATAAGTGTCTGAGGATCCCTCTTGCAGTGCCTTGCCCAGGTCCCTGAACGCACAGGGACATGCACAGCACACTCTGTGTATGTAAAAATCATTGTTTGAATGAGTCCTTCATTGCTCACAGAGCACTCATCCTCTCTGGCTGCACAGCTTTCTGGGTGAGGAGACCATACACTTCATGGCAGCCTGAGGAGGGTCTCCTGTAATATTTCTGACAGCTTTATTTTCTGTCTCCTCCAGCCTCCTTCTTTCCCTTTGAGCTGCAAGTGTAGATTGAAACGCAGGTAATACATAAGAGGATCCTTTAATATTGGCTATTTTCAGAGGCACAAAGGACAATTACTTTCTCTTCCTACTAACCTCCTGCTGGCTTACTAGCTGCTTGGGAGGCTGGTGATTTTAAGAATACCACTTTACCCAGTGCATCCAATAGGGAGCAAATCTTTGCTCACCAAGATCCCAGTTCCTCCATCCCGTGGCCACACCAAAAATTGAACTTGAGTGGCCCAGAGCGCCAGCCCCTACTGTGAAGACTCATACAACCATCAGCACTTTTGAGAGTTAAATTTGATCCATTGGCCCTGAGCTGTGCTGACAATTGCCAGCTAAAAGACCTTTCAGTGAATTGTCCTTTAATAGAACTCTTCCCCTCCCCCCATTCCCATTTCCTGTTGTTCTTTTAAATAAAAAGAAATCCTGGTGACAAAGCTAAAGTGTATTCTGTCATTATTGTTTGAAGAATAAAGTATTTGTCTATATTAGAAGGAAATTAATTGCCTGAGAAGTGCAGGTCACAGTTATTTTACAAGGATAGTATTCTTCACTCCTGCAAAAATCTCAGGGCAAAATCCTCACACTATTTAAATTATGTATTTTTGTACTAGTATTTGATCCTTTGAATGATTTCAGTTGAAATACATGGGAATTAATGCTGCATTAGTGCTGCAGTGGTCTGAGAAAGAACACTGAACACTTAAACCAATCTGTTGTGGTTTGTGAGCATGGCCTGAGAGAAACTGAGCGGGCTCAGTGGGCCAGTGCATTTTGTAGCTTCTGCAAGGAGCAGAGTTTTACAGAAGAGGAGCCAAATGAGACCTGATCTTGTAGAGGAGTGACTTCTATTATTGTCTCCTGGTGCCTAGAAAGGGAATCCAGGTTTTACCTGAAATTAGTCTGAAAGGTTTTAGGAATGCTCATGTCTGACTCAGCAGGCCTAGATTTGCCCCATGTACTCAGAACTTGGCTTTACCAGTCCAAGCCTAGTGGGATGTGCAAGGTAGGACTGGAGTGTTACTAAAATTGTATTTAAGGTCTTGCTACTGCTCTTAGTGGCGGTGATCTTAGTTGTTGCATTTAATTTAATTTATTTTAATTTAATTTAAACCCAGACTCTCAGCACTGGTTTTTGGGTTAAGCAGGTTAGAAGGATGGCCAGGACAGCAAAGAGCTGATGGCATAGGGTGAAATTGCCAGCTCCTAGCTGAGCTCCTCCTCCTTTAAGTTGCTTTGCCCATGTTTTGGTGGAGAGAGGACAATATTCAGTTGAGCTTGCTCTGCTCAGAAGCTTTGGAACAGGGTTTGCAGTATCTTCAATTTCTACAGGGAGTACATGAACGAAACAGCTTTAAATTAAACTGAGTGCCATATTGTGGTTTGTAGCAGTCGGTCTAAAGATGCATTTAATTAAACTGGTTCAATTTCTAAACTAGGACCATGGAGTCCACCTTTCACACTGCTATAAAATCCTTGTGTATGAGCAAGCTTTCAGTGTAATGAAAAAGGCTGGGGGACACACTTGTGATCCTCAGCTAACCAATTAAATATTTACTTAATAAGGATCTAGAAGTTAATTTTGCAATCCATTTTTTTAAAATGAAAGCAAAATACCTATTACATGGCTAAGTCAGTGCCTTTAGTCAGGGAATAGAGGAGTTGCTTTTCTTAGCTGGGAACACCATTTTAATGTCCCAACCGACCTTCCAGCAGGAGATTAGTCCTAATAGACCAGGTTTACACTGAAAAAGATTCAGAAGCCATTAGAGAAGAGAATTAGAAAATGATAGAAAATGAATGGTTTTTGAGTGATTTCCGAGCAGATTGAATTAAAGCCAGGTGCTCACTTCTGCATTAAAGAATTTTTTTACTGAAACGGAGAAAGTAGCTATTCTGTGACAGTGATTATTGCACCAAATCCCACACTGTGACTCTGGAAGGAGCCTGGGGACATTGGGGTAGCCAGGGAAAGGCAGCTCTTGTGGCACTCTGTGCTGTCCCTATGTGACATCCAGGAGCACACAACTGGCTTTTCACTGGGATGAGCTTCCCCCTTATGCTGTGGCATCAAAGATCATGCTACTCATGTTGTTACAGGCAAGTGCATAAATAATATCAAGAAATGCAGTGTATGTGTCCACTGCACTGCTGTTTAACAACAAATGGAACACACCTGCCAGGAAGCTATGCAAAACTATATCAAAAGTGTATTCAGTCACGGAAAAGGGAACGTGTTAATGCAATGTTCTGCTTTACAAATTCAAATCTGGCAGAAGAGCGTGTTCAGTAGGAGATTGTGTGCTCCTTCCTGTGCTGCAGGTTGGTTTGATGTCTGTAGTTGTGTGCAGGACAGGAGGATTGGGAGCAAACAGGTGATTTGTGCGATTCTGTGGTGCATTCAGCACCCTGTGGTTGAGATTTACACATACAGGATAATTAATTAATTCAGGTTTGAGAGTCACACACTGATTACTCAGGCAGTGTGTGCGCAGGTAGGGTAAGCACTGAGTTCTGATGGAACTTGTTGCTGAGATCCCTTTTGAGCCTCCTGCAGACAGAACAGACAGGGCTGGGACAGAAACAGAGAAGTGCTTGTCACTTCTGCAAAACAGCTTCCAGTTGAAACCTGAAATTATATGTAATGAGGCATTCCCACAAACAGGGCTGCTGTAGGTAAGTAGCAGTTTGCACAGGGTGATGGAAGTTCTGCAATAATATTAATTCTCATGAGAGGCTACAAATGAGTAAATGCTGATGAATATGTGTGTGTGAGTGTGAGTTTGGTGCCTCTGAGAGGCAGCTGGCAGTTCTGGAAGCTGAAGGATGGAGCAGAGCAGCCCAGTGAAGGTGTGCAGTGATCCCCTGGGATGTGCTGGGAATGGGGCTCAGCTCTGCAGCCCTTTGAGGCTCTCTCAGTGAAATGTGTGCAGGGGATCCTCCAACACATTTCAAACCTGTGCTTGAGCACTCCATGTGGTGCTTTCCTCCCACCTCAGTGCCAGGATGCCATTAGAGCAGTGTCTCACCCTGTGAAAGGCAGAATGAGAACCTCTCTGAATGAGAGCAGTGCCTGTGTTTCCATGAGGAGCCCTGGAGGGGAGGGAAGCACCTTCTAGCACCTTCCACAGATGTCCCACTGTTCTTTTAATAACTCATGCACTGTGCTGGCACAGAAAGGGGCTCCTAGTGAGAGGTAACAAGCTGAAAATGGGGTAGAAAATGGAGAAACCAACAGATTCTAATCCTTAAAGTGGATTGGAGGTAAAGGCGTGGGTCCTGTGGTGTGAATAGCAGCAGCAGTTGCATACCCAAGCTCCTCTGCCATGCAAACACAGCATAAAGAAGTAGCTGCATGAGGCAAGATGGAAGAAAAATGCTGTTGCACAATAGCAAAAGGTTTTAAGAATGCGAGATTTTTCTTCTTGCTTTGCTTAGTTTTTAAATCCATTGTTTTACATGTAAGAAAAAGGGAAATATATACTTGTGTAACTGTACAGTTTTCTGTAATTCTTTTTATCTCAACACCTGAGTATGAGTTGTAGAGGTGTGCTCTATGGACCTGTTTAAGAACAATATTTAAGTATAGACTTAGCTTTAAAAAATCATGTAAATTAAGCAAAATATGAGTTTACACAAGCGTGGTGTTAGATGAATGAGATTTCAAAGCAGCTATGCATTTTTAGGACCATGCAGACAGTGCCCCACTGACCTGCAGGGTGATTTAGGTGCCCTAAGTCATTCTAACAAAGGGGAAAAGAAAAAAGTTTATTTCCTAAGTTACCTGTGTTGTTAAACAGTGTTCAGAAAAGCTGCAGGGACAGCAATGAGTGGATGTGAGAGGCGTCCTCCAGCACCTCCAGGATTTACATGGATTCCAGCTCCAAGGAGTGATACTGAGGACATTGTAAATTTTTAATATAATAATAATAAAAATAATAAAATAATAATTTCTCTCTAGCAGAGATGAGGTTCTCTGGGTCCTTCTACAGTTTTGTTTTCTTTTGTATCGCTGGGGATGTTGGCCAGGTGGGACCATGGGTGGCCACCTGCATGGGCAGGGCCAGTGCCACATGGGGACAGTCATGGTTTTGTACACCTGAGGCTTGAAAACCTTCAGGATGGAGGTTTGTTTGGGATTATTTTAGGGTTTTCTAGGGTTGTTTTGGTAGGTTGTATTTGTATAGAGTTATTTAGGGTTGGTTTAGGGTTTCTTAGTGTTGTTTTGGTAGGTTGTATTTCCCTGATTATATTTCAGTTTGCGTTACGCTCTTGTTGAGAACATCTGAGTGTTATGGGCCGGGTTTTGTTTTGTTGTTTGTTGTTTTCTGCTGCTGTTGAGGCTGAATTTGCTGTTTGTTTTAGTCCATTGATGCTAAAACCTTGAGGTCCTTAGCCTGTGGGTAGCCACTTGAGTGTGCATCCACATGGGATTTCGGAAAGTGCAGAAAGAAGTTCAGCAGTTGGTGTTCAGTGATGTTCTGTTTCCAAATCCAGCTGTTTCAAGTAAAAAAGTAGCAAAAACCTTTAAAAAAATCAGACTGAACCATTGAGTGTTGTGCTATTGGTTTCCTTTATTTAGCAGGACAGGGTTTTGCCTTCTTAGGCTGTTCAGAAAGCGTGGAGTCTTTTCAGTGCCCTGATAGGCTTTGGCTCAGCCCCTTGTACAGCTTCCCATGCTGAGCTTTTGTTTGTCACAGCTCCAGCTCAGGAGAGCAATGAGTGGGGTGTTTCTGTGGAGGAGCTGTGGACCTCTTTGAATTGAGTGTAAAGAAAGTGGGGATGTGTGTCGGGAAGCAAATGAAAGCATATTGTTTTTAATAAAGTGTCACCTGCAATGCGCTTCTAAACAAACCTCTGCACGGCCATGGATGGGGTTTTTTCACTTGAAAGACACTATCTCCTTCTTCTAAACATTTGCACAGCAAAGTAATGCATTATTGCATTTTCATAAATAATTGAAAAGCAACTTAAAAGAAAGTAGGCCAACAGAAAAAAAAAAAAAAAGAGAAAGTGTCGGTTTCAAATTTGAAAGAAGAAAAATATGTTTCCTTCTTGATAGCAAGTCAGTTAAATGTTATTAAATCCCATTTTCCCACCCTGACATGACCAAAGACAAATCTGAAAATTGACAGTTTCATTTGAAAGAGAGAGAAATGGGGGAAAAGGTTTTGAAACGCTGAGTTTGGTTTGGATTGTTTCTATTTTTTTTTTTTTTTTCTTTTTCTAAATCCTCCCCATAAGAAAGGAATGGTGACCCCTTATCAGTTTGCAAGGCACTGAGGAGCAAGTCTCTTCTGGGTGCCATTTGCCGTGCTGGGCTGTAATAATGCAAGTTATTTTAGAACTGTGCATACGTTAGTGTTCTGGCGCAGCATGATACAATAATGTGTGAAAAAGCATAAGATCACACCTTGGTGAAACTTGCAGATTTCCTGCATAATCCGACAGTGAGCTCTTGTCAGGTTTTGACTATATGTAAAGTGAGAACAAAGTTTCCAGAAGCAAAGCGCGAGCCTTGGATGCGTTTGGAGTGGCTGGGCGGGGATTGTGCCCTGACGCGGCTCTGAGCACTTCAGCCCCACTAAAGCACCCAGCACTGGGGCTTGAAATTGGGCAAAAGCTTCATCCCTTTGCTGAATGGGAGCTTTCATTTTACTGGTGCTGAGGAAGACCTTTGGTCTTTGAATAGACCAAAAATAATTCCGTACAAACCATCAGTGACAGGATCAGTTTTCTGTACCATGCAGTAGGATGGATCTGGTGACACAGCCAGCCTGTGGGAAAAGTTTATGGCCATGGCTCTCTTCACTGGCCTGTGGGGACATGGGTGCCAAGCTGGTGGGGCTGAGAAAAGACAGGAATATTCCATTTCTGTTTCAGTTTTTCTTGCTCTCCGTGCAAAATGAGCACCAGCAGGGTCTGTGCCTGGGCCCTGGTTTTTGCTGTACCAGATGTTAGAAGGAATTGCTGGATGAGGTCCTTCCATCAGGCAGAAGGCCTGACCAGGGAGCCCCATCAATCCCTTTCTGGCATGGGGATCAACAGATCCCATGTATTAATGTGCTTTTTAATATGCTTTTAGATTAGTGTTGTTCAAAGAGTCTACCCCAATAAAAATAAGCTTCAAGCAACTGATCCATTCTCCAGAGCAAAAAAAAGTGCATTCTCTCCTGCTTTCCTCCCAGCTTTACTCTGTCTCCTTTCATTTTTTATAACCAGTGAGGCTGTGTTTCAAGTCCCTGCCCACCGTTTCCAAAATGTGTGATATATTTGTTAAGGATTTGGAATTTGGGCTGCTTCGATATAACTTTGTGTAGGTTTTGTAGAAACACCTGACATGTGTGTTTAGTTCCTAAACACCTTCTGTGCTTGATTTATCCTCACAGGTTGTCAAGGTATTCAGATGACCTGAAACTGAGGAAGTGAGAGGGAGCTCAGCTGGCAAAAGTCTGACATTGAGTCTGACTGCGGCTCAAATTTGTTTTGCAGAGTTGAGCCCAGGCTGCGTGGGCGGTGAAGAAAGCCTTCTTCACTTCACCATTGTATCCAAAAAACTCTGAGCAGCAGGGATTTTTTGCAGGTGATGAATAACCTAGTTAGCTCACATTGATTGCATCGGGTGACAGCTCTCCTTGGAGGAGCCATGGTGGGGATTTGTGTTCCTGGGTTCCTTGGGGATTTGTGTTCCTGGGTTCCTCAGTGGGGATTTGTGTTCCTGGGTTCCTTGGTGGGGATTTGTGTTCATGAGTTCCTTGGTGGGGATTTGTGTTCCTGGGTTCCTTGGTGAGGATTTGTGAGCCTGGGTTCCTTTGTGGGGATTTGTGTTCCTGGGTTCCTTGG
Source organism: Ammodramus savannarum pratensis (assembly GCA_020466415.1). NCBI lineage: Eukaryota > Metazoa > Chordata > Aves > Passeriformes > Passerellidae > Ammodramus > Ammodramus savannarum. The sequence goes on along the minus strand of JAHXMQ010000028.1, from coordinate 6,491,517 downwards.
TGGGGATTTGTGTTCCTGAGTTCCTTGGGGATTTGTGTTCCTGGGTTCCTTGGTGGGGATTTGTGAGCCTGGGTTCCTTTTGGTGGGGATTTGTGTTCATGAGTTCCTTGGTGGGGATTTGTGTTCATGAGTTCCTTGGTTGGGGATTTGTGTTCCTGGGTTCTTTGGTGGGGATTTGTGTTCATGAGTTCCTTGGTAGGGATTTGTGTTCCTGGGTTCCCTGGTGGGGATTTGTGTTCCTGGGTTCCTCGGTGGGGATTTGTGTTCATGAGTTCCTTGGTGGGGATCTGTGAGCCTGGGTTCCTTGGTGGCGATTTGTGTTCCTGGGTTCCTCAGTGGGGATTTGTGTTCTTGGGTTCCTTGGTGGGGATTTGTGTTCTTGGGTTCCTCAGTGGGGATTTGTGAGCCTGGGTTCCTTGTTGGGGATTTGTGTTCCTGGTTCTTTGTTGGGGATTTGTGAGGCTGGGTTCCTTGGGGATTTGTGTTCTTGGGTTCCTTGGGGATTTGTGTTCCTGGGTTCCCTGGTGGGGATTTGTGAGCCTGGGTTCCCTGGTGGGGACACTGGGTGCGAGCTCCTCTTTGGGAGGACCACCTTTGGAATGTTCTTTGGGAGGTCCTCTCAGGCAGAGAAACCACGAGCTGCCCATCTGACCACCCTGCCCAAGTTGCTTCTTTGCATTTGCCACTGCTGTTGGCCATGGCTCAGCAGCTTGGCTTCAGAACTTTTACCCTCACTGGATGTATTTTTAAGGTCCTGTTATCCCCAGCTGTGATCACCAGGCAGACCTTGAGGTTAGATATGTGGAGGATGCTCCCAACCCAGAGTCCTTGTCTATTGTCACAGAATTTCCCTTCCCTTTGGCTGGCCTGATGGTGTCACCTGGGGTGACAGGCCAGTCCTGTGTGCCCTGGGAGTGCCTTGCTAGGCTGAAGGAGGGTTTCTGGGCAGGAGGCAGTGGTGCTGTTGATGCAGCACAGTGTGCCTCACTGTTTGTGTTATTACTGTTTTACATTTGTATTTGTGAGAGGAGCATATTGATGACTGCGTGTTAAAGCTCTGTCTTTTAGTGCCTCGCTTGCTTTCCCAAAAAGGAAGAAAGCCACATTCTTACTTGGAAAACCAGAGTTACACTGGAGCTGTGCTCATCCATGAGCAAATGCAGGCAGATTAGGGCACGGTGTATAAATTGCCTTCGTGTTCTTTGGGTTAGCAGCTGTCAAATAAGTGATTACAGGCGTTGGCATCGCTTTGCTTCCCATGATGGCTGTGAAACAGGGATGGAAATGGAACAGATGCCATTTAATGTGGACCAGCACCCAGGTTCTGGCTCTGGGGCTGCCTCTTCTTGCCTCATGGCCAAAGTTTCTCAGCATCTTTTTTGCTTTAATTCCTCAGGACTTATAAATGGGAATAATAGTGCTCGCTCGCTTTACGGGATATTTCTGAGGCTGTTTGGTATTTGGTATTTTTTGGTATTTGGGATCCTTTGGTGAAAGATAGAAAGTATATGCTAGAGCATTAATGGTGAGATTAAACTGAAAAATTCCGTTGAGATTGAGGAAAATTACTGCTGCTAGATGAGTTTTGCTGTGCTGGGTGGCATTAAACTTCTGCAGGAAGTAATTTTTTCAGGGATTGTTTTGGGGTGTCATTTCCTGGGATTTTTTAATTTGTTAACTGACAAGGCTTTTTGATACCAGGCACTACACTTGAAGTCCTGTTGAAGAGCAAATGAAGTGTTGTGATGCTGTTTTTTGCAGCATAGGAGTCTATGGTGACTCATTTGGTGTTTGTAATGCCTGTGACAGATTAAAAAAAAAATTAAATCAGTTATTCCCAGTGAGATGGATACACTCAGCCAGAGCCATTTGAGAATTATTTGCTGCACTGTTAAGACCAAAGTACACTTCTTCCCCCTCCCCCCCAGAAGAATCCAGCTTATCATGAAATGTTTATCAGAGCCATGTAAACATTTCTCGACTGCCGAATTTTGCAGGGAAATTCTTTTGGTCTAACATATGTATTGCAAGCAAAACTCTTCACAGATTTAAAAAAAAATATATAATTAGCTTGGTTGCAGCCCTACTTATTACCAAGCATGCCAGCATCTGGCAAGGGTATGGGGATCTGGGAATTCACTGCTTGGAGCCCTGGAACAAAGTGTTCTGATCCGACCCCAGGCAATGAGTCCAGGACTTGAACTGGAATCTTCAGGAGCAGAGAAGTCTTAAGTGTCTGGAAAATTGGCCTGTTGAGTCACCACACAGGCACTAAAACAAAACTAATTTTAAGCAGGTCAGAGTTCAGTGATTCCCTCTGGAATCTAATTTTTTTTCCCTGAAAAAAAAAAGAAGTCTCATGTTTTAAATGAAAAGGGTCAAAGTTGATGCACTGCTACAATTTTTGAATGCTTTCCCTTAAGAACAGCCACCCAGGCTAGGATTAGCATGAAGGGCTGCTAGGCTGGCACTTCAGTGTCTGGGTTAAAAATATTTTAAAGCAGTAAATGCAGTCAGAACAGAGAGAGAGATCCCTGGGAGCCTTCCTATTCAAAAATGTGTAAGCTGAGGGCAGCAACTGCAATGTAATTTAGGGCAGTATATGCTTCATAGCTTTGGAGAATATTGCCTCTTGTTAATGTTGCATTGGAGGACAGTGGGATAGCAGTAATTTCAGGAAGGTGGTGTTCCTGTTTGTTTTACATTGGAAACTTGAGAATAAATGAAGGGAAGCATCAGCTGAGGAAGCAGCGTGACCGCCGAGCGCCAGCAGTGAATCCAGCCCTGAGCAGGCTGTGGGAAAGGGGGCACAGGAGCATTTTCCTGGGAATGCAGCTGCACAGGGAGCACAGCAGACAGAGGCAGAATCAGGTATGTGCTTTAAAAGCATTTGGGCAAACTTCTGTCTGAGAGCCTGCTCCGTGAAATGACAATGTTTGGGGGATTGAATGTCAGGACCCTTGTATTGCTTTTCCACTGCTGAAGGAGTGGAACAGGACCCTTGTATTGCTTTTCCACTGCTGGAGGAGTGGGACAGGACCCTTGTATTGCTTTTCCACTGCTGAAGGAGTGGGACTGTCTGTGAGCAGGGATGATTCAAATAGCTGCTCAGAAAAGCGTGCCTTGCGAGAGGGAGGGAGATTTTTCCCTTCCCATTTCTTTATGAAGATCATTTCCTTCTTTTCCCCCTTTGGGTCTTGCCAAGTTTGCTTTACATTTGCAAGTGAAAAGGATGGGTCTGGGCTGCCCAAGGAGCTCTGTTTGTGTCAGGCATCGTGGGCTTGGTGATCTCTGTTTATCTCTGAGGAAATAGCCCTGCTTGCACAACAGGGCAAATGCAATGTGCAGATGTCAGAGCTGCTAGAGCAGAGAGGGCTGTCTAGGAAAAGCCATGCCAAACCTCATGGTGGAGTGCAAAAGGAGCTGCTAGGACTTCTGGCTTCCTCCCTGTGCCTTTCCATGGCTGTAGGAAAATCTCCGGGCCAAACAGAGAGTGGTTGTTCCTCGTGGTGAGCTGCAGCTCATGTGAACTGTTCTGTTGATGGGAGGATGTTTTTATGGATGTTTACCCACGCAGGGGTGCAGAGATTTGTGTGCTCTGGTCGCCAGTGCAATAGTCAGAAAGGTCTGTGAAATAACACTGCTTGCACAGGACTGCCCCTTCTGTGTGAGGGAATAGCTGAGAATGTGGCTTTTGGAGTGAAGGAGCTATAAAGCTTAAATTTATTAGGAGAGCAGCAGCCTGCCTTGCTACTACATGAAGTTATTGGAATGCTTCTCCCGTGTTATTCCTGCAGGTATACAAGGCACAGGGATTTAAATGGGAGGATGTGTGAGGCTCTGAGATCCAATTTGTCTTCCAGGCTGCAGCAAGGCTCCACTTTTCCCAGGCTTAACAAGTAGCAACCATAGTTTACTGAAATATTTATTTATATTTAGTGAAAACCGACTGACACACAGTTGGTTGTGCGTTTAAGATCACAGTTTATAGCCCTTTGAAGTCTGAAGGAGAGAGGAATGCTTAGGAGAAGCTGAACTTGAATTAATTGTGGAGGCAGATACAGACTGAGTTTCCTGTGTGGCTCATTTTGCTATGGGAGTAAGTCAAGCAATGAGCAATGCTGGGCCACCCTGTATCACAACAGGAGGTGGTGCAGCTTTAGTGCAGAACGGCCTGGCTCACTGAATCCAAATTATTGACCAGTTCTCCAAACTTCAGGCAAGTTAATTTATGATTTGTACAGCTTTATGATTTGCAGTTGTGAAGGTGGGATAAATCACACAGGCTTCCAGCCCTGAAACTTTAATCTGCAGCGATTTGAAACTTGAAAACTACAAAACATTTAAAGGTTTGGATTTGTATTTTCCTATTTGAATGATGTGGTTCTTCTCACTAGATAGTGAAACTTTGCCATAAGGAAGAATTTAGGGAGCCAAGAGGCAAAATGTGTTTTGGGCAGGTCCCAAATACGGTATTTTTTTGTTTGTTTGAACTCTGCATTTGTAATTCCACAGTTGTCCTTGCATCCAGCCTCTTTTAAATCTTCTCTGAGCACAGGAGAGTTGCAGCATGTGCATGCTGTGCTGATCCTTTTTGTTTAACTCACAATGCTTTGCTCCCAAACTGGCTATCAGAATATGATGGGTCAACAGGATCATTCTGTTTAGCATGAGCACACCTGAAATATCTGCTTAGGTAGTGCTTGTGATTTCTCAGCAAATATTCAGCCCAGTGGGGAGCTGCAGGACTCACCTCCATCTCCCAAGGGTTAACAGTAACCTATAATAATAATCTTGTGGCACAAAAATGCTTCTTTTTATGCATTACCTATTTCCAGAGGCCTAATTTAGGTTTTGTATCAAAATGGATATCACAAACGCTTGAGCTTCCTGCTGGGAATGAAAGTGCTACCAGGAGACTCCTTCTCTGTTATTCCCCCGGTGTCCAGGAGGGTGAGGAGGCGAGGAAACAATTGCTGATATCTGTAGCAGCAAGTAGAAATAGTAGCAGGATGGGTTACAAAGGTAAAATGCTTTGGGAGTATTCTTCTCAAAGTCTGGCCCTTGCTTTTGGTTAGAATATATCTGTGTGTGTAAATATGTGTTTTTATATCGAGGCTGAATTTACATCTCGACAAGAAGAAAGTTGGGTTCATTTTATAAATGCACAAAAATTCACCTGCTATCAAGAGAAAAGAGTATTGTTATGGTGTAAAATGGGATTGTGTATTCATGCTTAAACACACAGGCAGCTGCACTCAGAGGTCAGCACACGTGTGCTCTCTCCATGCATGTTTCATGCCAGATTCTGCTGCAGATCCAGTGGAACTGTTTCCATCACTTACTTTCCTCCAGGATCTTTCTGTTGAATGCTTTCATGTAAAAAAAAAAAAAAATAAAAAATCACATGTGGATATTTTGTTGTTGTTGTAACAAGTTGGAACAAGGAAAACAAAAGCTGGATTAAACATTTTGTTGTGTGCATGTTCAAAACCGCTTGCTGAACACCCAGATATTTTCTCTCTCCTTGGTATTGATTTTCCATTGGAAGCACATGTGGGAGGAGAAGGAAGGTTTTAACAAAACCCACAAAACACCCATGTTTCTGAATTTCCTAGCGGTTGCTATTTTTCCTTCTCTTTTTTTTTGCAAAACTTGGTTATGATGCCAAATTTATCCCAAACCTCCTTCTGCTCTGGGCAGGAGGGCGATTCCTGGGGCAGGAGCCATTCTGCTGTCCCATCTCTGCAGGGAAGGGATGCACAGGGCTG
>JAHXMQ010000028.1:6453546-6472484 GCA_020466415.1 Ammodramus savannarum pratensis | reverse complement strand
CAGAGATGGGGACAAAACCTTGAGGCTCTGTCTGGGAGCACTCAGGAAATCTGAACTGGAGGTTGCAATGAACAACCAGAACCACCCTGACTCCCTTCCACAGTCTTTCCCTGGGTATTTGTTCCCACTTATTGCCAGAGAAGGGAATGCATGGGGCATTCCAAAAGAAGGGCTTTTTTTCTGACTCTGTGTGACTTTTTTTTGGTCCAACCCCTTGAAGTTCTTCTGAAATCTGCTTTATATGGTTGTGAGAATGGAGTGGAGCTGAACTGCTGATACTCCTCATGGTGAGAATTTCCTACTTGAAGTTGAAATAGCTTTGAACTACTTGATGACGTGTGCTGCCATTTGAAAAAAAAAAAACCCAGTATACTGAATGCCATTGTTATCTTTTATTATTAGACTTATGTTTGTAGAACCAACTGTCATTATAAAGCAAACTGAGAACTTGACTGCTTGAGTCAGAGCCCATTAAAATGGGCTAAAGACTGAATATCCTCCATCAGGCTGCTTGCTGTTGTGCTCAAGTGTGCTCAGGTATGAGCACTGCTCCTCTGAGACCTTCATAGGAACAAGGTGAGGCTTTTTAAGGCTCTCCTACTGTGTAAAACTGATCCCCAGAACTGACTGTGCAGCAGGGAATTACTGGTAAGGGATTAATGATTGTTGCAGTCAGCTGCCATTTGTAAACATCAGGATGAAAAAGCTAAACTAAATAATTTTTTAAAAATTTTACCTTTATGTTTTCCATTTTAAATGAGGTCTTACAGTATTTCCCAGGAATGGAGGGTCTAGATTTTGCAGTTTTGTCTCTGGTTTGCAGGGTTAAAGCCAGCAGAGCAGCACAGGGTTTGTCCCCAGGACCCAGCCGCGGCCTGGGAGCAGACTTTGTTTGTCAGTCTCACTTTGGGCTGCAGCCAGAGTTTCGCTGCTGCTTGAGGACAGAATTGTCCTGCCAGGGCTTCTGGTGGTGCAAGGAGCTGCTGGGCTGTGAGCTCTTCAAGCAGGCTTTAAACACATAGAGACACCAATTTAATTTGCACTAACTTAGCATCAACACCTCAGCTCTCCCTCCTGGAGCCTGGTCTTACTCAGCTCATGCAGAGGAGCTGGAGACAAAGCCCAGCTCATCTGTGAGCAGTGCTGGGTTTCAGTGCTTCATCAGGGTGCTGTGTGAGGCTTTATGGGCTGTGGGGTTGGCACAGACCCCTTTTTTTAACCTTGCACACCAGTTATGGGCTTGCATTCTTTTCCAATGTCTGGTTTGTTTTCTCCAAGTGATGGGCAGGCCTTGCCCAAGCAGCCCTGATACTCTAATTGATCTGGATTTGGAGCTCACACTGAATTCAATAGATGTTCTGGGCATGGAACAATCACAGGATCAGGACAATGTCTATTTAAGTCAAGTCATAGAAAAGTGTCTTTTCCCCTCCTTACCAGCAGGAAATTGATTTCAGTCAAATGCTTTTCAGTCTCCCAGTATATTTATTAAGCTATTATTTATTCATTTACTTACTTTATTATTAATTTTATAACTAAATTTGGCTTTGGTGATAAGAAAAAATTCAAATGTTTTCTACTTTTTTTTTTCCTCCTCAAAAAATACATATATTCTTGGCTTTTTTTTATGGTACAGTGGCACTGTGCACCTTGGAACAAAAGTGACTAACAGCTCTCAACAATAGGAGTGGAAATAATGGCAGGGGTAGCAAAGACATGAAGAGTTTTGAAAAGCAATATTCGTCAGTGTGGGGAAAGTAATAAAAGGTCAGAACAAAGTGCAATAGAAAAGCCATTATGAAGGGAATGGGCAGAAATCTGGTTTTGTGTTGATGTCAAGGCTTTGGATTTGTTTTCTTTCCGTTCTGACAAGTTTTATTTTGTTTAAATCAGATTATTATTATTATTATTTGCCTTAATGCATGCAGCTTTACTAGGTGTGATTTTAATGCTGCACAAGTGTAAATGGCTGGGTTTGAGAGACTTATTTATCTTTCCTTTTTTTTTATTTGGAACCTTCTGTATAATGAATCCTTAACCAAGAATTATTGTTTGGTATTATTTACTCAGAGCTGGGCCGTGCTACAGAAACACACACAGAAATACAGACTTTGCTGCTGATGGAGGAGGGTGGGTGCTCTTCAAAGTATTTCAGGTACCATTGCAAACTCCTTGCCTGAGTCTGCAGTCAGTGTTGAAATCCCCACTGACCTCCAAAGCTAAATTGGCTGTGACTGTTATTGGTAAATGATCCTAGAATTTGTTCTCTTACCCCTAATTAAGTAAAAGACATTCAGCTCTTTGTGAATTATGGCAAAAGTATGTTTTGAAAATAGGAATGATTAAAAAAAATTCAAGTTTCATACTGGATATCAGTGCTGAAATCCATTCTCGTTTCCTTTTGGTTTTGACCTCAGAATACAATTTTGAATGATGGGTTGCTGATGTAAAGCACAGTTCTCCTCTTCCTTTTTCCCTTCCCTGTATGTAAAAGCAGCAAAGTTGGCCAATGCCATTTAAAATCAGCACCCTTCAGGTAAATGTTTTTGCCAGGATTATCATTGATTGTTAGCAGTCCATATAGCCAGTAATTTGGCCTGTATAAAACCTAAATTATATGTAGTGGCTGCACGTGGGGAGAGCCTGTGCAGCTCAGCTTCATTTCCTTTCTATTGCATTTCATTTTTTTGGTGATTTTCATTCCTCCCAGCCATGTCTGCTAATCAGATCCCACTGCAGATCGTGCTGGAAGGTCTGCAGGAATGTCCTCCCAGAGCTGTTGAAGACAAATCAGGCATCCATTTCAGCAAACCAAGGGTCAGAACCCTGGGTGGTTTCATCCAGACCTTTTACTTTTTTTCTGAAGTTTTTAGGGCAGTTATCAGAGGCTTTTCTGGTCTTGTTTTTTAGTATGAGCTGGTGATCTAAAAGCACTCACACTTTCTCTGTGCTGCTATGGAATGAGCTGCTGAAGCTCTCCTTTACCTCAGAGGCTGATGAGCTTTGCTGAGCTCCTGGAAATCCTCAGCCAGGGTAGAGGTTAGCCTCAAACATAACCAGAGAGTAACAGCTGCTCAAAGATGCAGGTCCCCAAATAAACAGCTTACTCCTTCGCCATTTCCTGGGCCATTATGCTCAGGGAGGAGTTTTCTCTGTTCTTTTATGTGTCTTCATTTGTTTTTGCCAAGTGCACTTAGCAGATGGGAGAGTTCCCTTCCTTGCCTTTGCTGGATATCAGTGTCCTGAAAAATGGACAGAAAAATGCATTTGGACCCTCTTTCAGGTCCAGAGGTTGAAATTTCAAATAGTTGTAATTGAAAGTTTTGCTTACATTTTGAATTAAGTTTACCTTTTTCCTCTTGCCTTTTTTTTAAATTTGGAATTGTTAGACAAACATGTTTCTTGAAAATTGTTTTGCTGCTGGGGAAAGGAAGTGTTTTCAATATTTATATCTAATTGAAGACTGGCTTATCCCTTTCCTTTCCTTTTTTAACCTCTCCAAACATGTACATGTCAGATTTCTTCTTAGCTGTCTCAATTTCCCCTATGCCCTTTCTGGTTGACTTTGCTAGCGTGGTACATTCCTTTTATGGAGCTGTGCATTTTTCAGTTTTTGTCCTTCAGTGGATTATTCAGATGGGATTCTTGGCTGCAGACATCTGTTTGACTCTGGTACCAGTGTGTGCTGTCATCTCTGTCCTGGGAAACTGGGCTGTCCTGAGGGATTCAGGAGAATTTATGATTTTATGGGGGATCAAGGTATGAATTGTCCCTTGCTGTGAGCAGGGCTCTGCTGCCCAAGGAGGCTTTTTGTGTGCTGTGGCACATGGCAGGGCCTGGCTTTGGCTGGGATTTCTCAGCTGAGTTGGTGTTGAACTCTGTGCCTGGGGTTCTCCACTTGCTGTGTACATCAGGCTTCCAACATTTTTGTTTCCTTCTGTGTGCAGGTCACACATTTATGGTATCTAAACCCAACACTTTAAACACTGAATGAGCTGAGCAGGGAAAACGACTCCTTTTAATCTAATAGAGGAATGGGTAATGCTCCTGATTGACTGAGAAACTGGAAACCAGGCTGCCAGAAAAGGGGAAAAGAATAAAATAAACCTCTTGATTATTTGCAGCCTTCCAGTACCTGACAGGAGCCTGTAGGAAAGCTGCAAAGAGGTTATTTACAAGGGCCTGGAGTGCCAGGACAGGGGGAATGGCTTCACACTGACAGAGAGTGGGTTTAGATTGGGTATTGGAAGAAATTCTCCCCTGTGAGGGTAGTGAGTACCAGAAACAAGCCCAGAGCAGCAGTTGTTGCCCCTGGATCCCTGGCAGTGCCCAAGGCCAGGCTGGATGGAGCTCTGGGGCAATGAAGATGTCTCTGCCCTTTGAGGAGGGCTTGGAATGAGATAGTCTTAGGGTGCCTCCCACGCCAGGGCTCTCTGTGGTTTTGTGGTTGAGTTCACAGCAGCCTTTTCTGTCAGGGAAGCTCAGGTTGGACACCAGGAAAAGGCTCCTCACTTGGAGGGTTTCAGTCCATGGAACAGGTTCCCCAAAGAGGTGGCCATGGTCCTGAGTGTGTCAGAGCCCAGGGACTGTCTGTGTGATGCTTCAGGCCATGGTTTAGTGCAATGTGGCCCTGCAGGGAGCTGGGCTCAGCAATCCTTGTGGCTCTGTGACCCTGTGAATGTTCCCAAGCTGCTGTGAGGAGTGACAGACCAACACTCACCTATTCCACAGCCCTGAGAAAACCTCTTGGAAATCATCCTTGCTGTGTCTGCAGGTCAGGTGGGATCAGCTCTCCAGCTCTGTGCAGCAGCTGCTGTTCCATGCAGGCGCACAGTGGGATCTCTGCTTTTCCCATCCTGCAGGCTGCTGAGGGTTTGTGGTCCCTCTGTGCTCCTTTACTGGCACACTGATCCCAGCTGGAAGGGTTTACTCACTGTTTACAGCCTGTTCCAGGAGTGTTCTTTGCACATACATGTTAGATCTTCACAGGGATCATGTCATTTCCTAATAAAATCCAAATGATAGGCTCAGTGCTCACAGTGTTTTGCCCCTCTGCCTTCCTTCCATCCTCTTTCCACAAGTCTTTTTTTTCCTTTCTTTTCCTTTCTTTTCATGTGCCAACTGCATTCTGTAGCCATTGCCACCCATAATTCATTGTTTCAAAGGAATAAACTTGTTATAGAGAGGATTAAACAGATTCCAAGCATTTGGCCTCTTTCCTGGGCAGGTTTCAGTGCAGTCCTACCAATATCATGAAACACAAAACAGCACAGCAGCAGAGTCTGCTTTACCACAGGGAAGCCCTTGCAAGCAGAGCCACCCATTGTGAAATATTCTTGATAACTCTTTCTATCTTTTAGATTAAATAAATAGAATAGGGTTGGAAACTCAGTTCTGTGTTGCAAATGCTCTTCATGGCAGTGTCAACTAGGAATCTTTTTTTTCTTAATCCAGACATGAGCATTTCTCACCTTTTCGTTCACTACAAAGGACATAGCAACCAAAAACATAGTTGAAATTGCAGAGCCATCACTGAAGGCTAGAGTCACTGCTTTAATTTATGATTTTACTCCCTACCCCTCCCTGAGATTCTTCTGTTTTCTGTCTTTGTCTCTCTCTCTTACAGATTTAGTTTTACATTTAAGTAAATTGTTTTTCTGCACTGCCTACTTCAAGTATTACAGGAAAACTTACCTTGTGTTTTTAATACATTGCAATGACTGATTCTTAATCTAATTGTGATTTGTTTAACTTTATGTCCAGTTTAGAGCTTTCAACTTGTTGTAAAATGCCATATAAAGTACTGGGTGTTCTTGTACTTCCTAATTCTGTCTGGCATTTACAACAATTCTTTCACTATCTCTGAGGGTACAGCTCCTGACTGTGCCAAGCCAGCCTCTGATCCACTCCACTGCTATGAATGGGAGTCTGTCCATGGCCTTCAGTGAGACTGGGTTCAGACTCTATTGCTTCACCTTTACAAACTGAATTCCAGGCCATTCTCCATGGTAAAAATCCTGGCAGCATTGAAGTGAAGGGGATATTTGCTGTGGTGTTCAAAAGAGCCTGGATTTCAGCTAGAATATTTAATATCTCACAATCAAAAATAGCCTATTTTCAGTCCTTGCATTTGACTTGGGCATTTTGCTGTGCTACAGATGTAGGAGATTAATGTGAATAAAAAATTCTATTTGAAGCTTGATTAAGGTCAGAGTTAGTATTGGAAAATTGGTGTACACTATAAGTGTGGAGGAGAGAATTTCCTCAAGTTTGTAATTTGCCCATTAAAGGAAATGCTGTGATTTGTGTGAGTCAAGGGGGTCCCATCCCAGTGATAACTCTGAATCTTGATGTGTGTCAGTACTTGCTTGTCACTAATAAAAGTGCATGCAAAAAGGACACAAACAGTGTGGTTAAATCCAACTGTAGGTTTATTTATTTACATGTGTTTTATGGGGCAATATTTCATACTCCTGTGAGCCAGCCAGTGAAGCCTGAGAAGTCTGATGGTGACTGTTCTCAGAGAGCCCTTGTGGGGAGATTTTCCATCTGTGAGCTGAGCATTTCTCTTGTAACATTAATGGCCACAATCAAGTGCAAAATCAAAACAAGAGTCTTGGCCACTTAGGAACCAGATGCAGATATGATATCTTGCTTATATCTCCCACACTTACAACTGCACCTTATATATATTTTAAAGAGTATGTCTGGTATTAAATATACCTCAAATAGATATAATAAGTGTACTTCAAAATAAATATACCTCAAAGAGAACCTGTTAGGTAGCTGGGTAAGTGGTTTGGTCTTGAATCCCTAAATTAATGAAAATAAATATTGGATTTAGTGGAAAGGTCTTGTCTGAATTGTTCCTGTATTGTTCTGTACTTTTGTTTCCAACCAACTGAAAAAAAAAAATTCGTTATTGTAGTTCATGCATCTAACATAGAAATTCTCATAAGATTTCTCTATAAAAATATGTATTAGAGACTATACCTGTGCATATTTTTATTTATTACATTAGTCTACACATAGAAAAGTCTCCACTTAGAATTTCAGAAAGTCCTACGCTGCTCTGTATTTCATAATGTTTGAATTTTTAATTTTTTTTAAAAAAACTATTCAGAATAACAGAGTAACTAAACTCTTAAACTGTTTCTGTCTGCCCCAAGGGTTTTTTTCTCTTCCTCTATGTGTTGAAGGGAAATCTGAGCCTAAGAACACTAAAGAGGAAAAACATGTCTCATCTACTTGTCACGGCATCTATACTTTGCCATTTTTTTGCCACCCAAATGTGACAGGGCAGCACATAAATGTGTGAAGTCTGTCACAAATGGCAGCCAGAGCTGGGAATTCAGGAAAATGAGCTTTGCCTTTTTTGAGGCTGTTGCACTGAAATCCTGCAAAGTGCTGGGCGCCTCCCGAAAGGTTCCGAGCGCCGGTTGGCAGGAGGTGTTCACCTTGTGGGCACCGCCTGGGAAAGAGCAGCTCCTCGTGGAGCCTGGGGTGCAGCACTGTCAGATTGTCTGGAAAAATCCCCTTGCCCAGGATTCTTCTCCTGGGAAGCTGAGATGCCTCAGAGAAAAAGGAAAGCAATGATTCTCTCATTTGCTTCTCCTGTGTTTTGCGGCTTTGGAATGTGGTGGAAGATTTTTTTCCGTTGGTTTCATGTGGATTGTTTTATGGCCAACGAGGCTCTGAAAAGAGTCACAATTTTTTCATTATTATCTTTTTAGCCTTCTGTAAGTATCCTGTCTGTATTCTTTAGTATAGTTTAGTATAGCATTCTTTAATATAATATAGTATCTTAAAATAATAAACTAGCCTTCTGAGAACATGGAGTCAGGTTCATTGTTCCTTCCTTTGTCTAGGAACCCTGTAAATACAATACAGGGGCTGGAGAACATGCTGTGCTGCCTGTGGATGTGATGGATCACAGTCATGAACCCCAGGTGGGGCTCAGCAGCATTGGCAGCATTGAAGTGAATGGTATAATTGCTGTGGTATTCAAAGGAGCCACTCCAGTGGCAGTGAGGGCTGTGGAGACAGAAATTATCTCTGCACCCACAGAGGAGGGTGGCAGAAGGGGTGCAGCCCAGCCAGGGCTCTTCTCCCTGGCAATGAGAAGGTGTTGGCAGTTCCATGATGTGTTTTGTGATGGTTCCTTGTCCTGAAGTGCTGCTCAGGGTCTCTCTGTGCCCCACATCTGCAGGTGCTCACGGTAGGGTTGAGGATGAGGTGACCACATCGAGCAGGAGGATGATGCACCACGTTGATCTTACACTTGAGGGAGAGCACCTGTGCAGTAGGAAAGATGGGCTAGTTTTAAATGGATCACATGAGTTTCCAGGTGTTTTGCCAGCCTGTCACGATTCATAGCAGTTCTATTCACATCTTCTGTATATTTGTCTTCTTCTCTGTTTGTACCTCCTACACATATGCATTTTATTATTTCACCATGATCCTCCCTCTTTTACAGCCAGCCCTTCTGAGACACCCAGCTGGAGCTCTGTTGGGCAGGAGGGCAACATTGCTGCAGGGTTTTGCAAGTTGTGACCATATTCTACCTTCCAGAGCACACATGGCAGTGTGTTCTCGTTTCCTTCCAGCAGGCAGGGGCAGCTCTGCTCCCTTCCCCTTCCCTGCTTGGAGGGCAGGTTGGGAGCAGGCCCAGCAGCAAGAACCTTGTCTGGGGCTCCTGGCAGGGTGGGCACACCAGGGATGGGCAGCAAAGGATGGGCCAGCACGAGGTGTGCAGTGGGCAGGGTCCCTCTGCAGCCTGTGCAAAGGCAGGGGGGGTTACATGGGGAAGGGAGGGGGGAGACTGAAATGCAAACATCACTGCTATCCTCAGTAAGACATTCAGATCTCTGTGTTGGCATAAAAAGGTCATTTTGGGCCCCAGGGTTTTGACATTGTTCCTTTAAGTTAGACCCACAACATAAACTATTTTCAACACTTGCTATGAAGAACAAATGACCTTTAGTAACTTGCCCAGAAGACAAATGGTACGTTAACACAATAAATGTACTTTGCTAGTATCCTGCTTCTTGCTTTAATTTTCAATTAGAAACGTTACTTTTCCTTTCTCCCTTTTACACAAAGGGCTGCACTTTCATACTTTGGTTTTGTAACAGAGATTTCCTTGTGCTCTGTGGGATTGGCAATATTCACTGATAATTACTGGCTATACAGTAAATTTCCTTCTGTTCAGGGACAGCATTTTGTGCTCATGTGCTCTGAATGGTCAGGATGGAGGGATCTGGGAGGGAAGGAGGGGATACTTAACAAGCATCACCAGCCACGTCTGCTGCAAGGGCACAGAAAGGGAGTCAAAGGGACAAACAGTTCACAGACCGTGCTGGTGAGTATATTTCTTGTTTGACAGAGCTTTTTTAGCATGTGAAGACAGAAATGAGACTGATAATTAAAGGTGAAATAATTTCAGTTGACATCAGTGAGGGCAGGAGGTGTGGATGTTGGCATGTTGGCTCTGTTAGGGGAAATGAAGGGCTGTCCCTCCTCTCTGTGCTTGTTTTTATTTTTATTTCAGCGAAGGTTTCCAGGCTTTGTTGTTGCTGCCAAGAGCTCTTTGGAGCACCTGAACGTGCATCCCTGGTTGTGTGAGTGTGGAAAGGACACACAGCTCTGCTGGGCTTGGCAGCTGCTGCTTCCTGGCAGTGAGGTGGAAAAAGGGAACCCACACCTGTGTGGGTCACCTGGGGAGGAGAGCAGGAAAACAAGGAGCAGGGAAACACCAGCTCTGGTCCTTGCAGTGCTGTCTGTGCTAAAAAATAGCAGAGAAAGAAGGTGGGCATTGAGATGCTTCCAGAGATCTGTAAACTTTGGTCAAGGGGATGACAGCAGAGACATCACTGTCACACCTGCAATAAATGCCTGGAAGAAGGGAGAGGGTGTTGGTGGTGGAATTTAGCAGATCAAGGGATGGCATAACAACCAGAAAATATTTAGGAAAAGGACAGTGATCTGTCATCCCTTGGAGTCACAGATACACTTTGCTTAGCATAAATAGTGTTTGGAAGACAGGAAGATCTGGTGCTTAATGCCAAGGCTCATTTGACATCCCATAAATGTTGGTTAATCATTTCTAGGGCTGACACAGTGCCCTTCATCCCAAAGGGATCCACAACACTTCACACAAAAGCAGAGTTTTCAATTCCTGATTGGTTTGAGTATTACAATTTTTTCACATCAAATAATAACATTTTGGAGAAGGTACTTTTTATTCTTAGATGCAGGGAAAGTATTTTGTTTCAGCTGAACAGAAATTATTTTACAGAAAGAAAAATGAAAGCTGTCTTGTGAGTTGAGGATCATAGACACTTCAGAACTCACCAGCAGTGTGCTTATAAAGAATGTTGAAGCAAAGCCTCTGGAAATGAAAAACTTAAAGTATTTAAGTTTAAATAGCCCTTCTACATCTCCAGAAGTGTTTGTTTCTTATTTTTCATCAGACTGACAACTGAGTCCTACCTTATTTTATACATAAATTCACAATCTGATTTCTTTCTAATCAGACTGTTTTAATGTAACAGTTACTTTTTTTCCCTTTTTTTTTTTTTTTTCCCAGCTATATATTTCTGTCCTTTCATGATCATTGAAGAGGGACTTAACTAAAGCTGGAGAATTGTGCTGCTCCAAGGCAGCTTTAGCAGGGAAAGGCTGAGCTGGGGAGAAAGGAGCTTGGAGTGGAAGGAAGCAAAGCAGAATGAACTGAAAATGAGGGGAAAGCTGGAAAGGGATGGACAGTGTGAGTAGTGGTGATAGTTACTCCCCAGAGTAAAAAACAGGAGCAAGGAAATAAGGATTAGGGATAGGAAAGTGAAAAGGGGAGTTGAGAAGGAAATAAAAGCTGCCTAAAGAGCCAAAAATAGGACACTCCACCTTTGGTGACTGCTTTATTTCTCCATTTTCATAATGCCATATCTTTCTAAATTTGGAAAGGAGGATAGGTGCTATTTTTAGGAATTACTGATGTTCCTGGCTGCTTATGGTTTTGTAGTTACCTGGAGAAAAAAGGAAAATACAACAGTGTAAAAGTTAAAGGAACTTAAGAAAGTGCTTATGAAAAACAGAAAATTAGTAATATCTAAACTTTCAGGTTATGTAGTTCTAAAAGCACAGCATAACACCCATATTCCTGAAATTTCATGTGAATGTTATGGGCATAAACCTGCAAACACTCAGGTGTCATTGGCAGCTGTTTATTTCCTTTTAATGGGAACTGATTTTCCTGTGCAATCAGGTGCCTTCAGAATCCAAGGAATTGAGCAAAAGACTCAGTCTTTGTGGACTTGTGATAAGAAATCCCAAAGGTTGGGTGGCCTCTTTGATGCTGGGCTTTAGTCCCAGGAGAGAATTCACCCTTAGAAGGTTTTTTGGAGTGATTTTTCTTCAGACATTGGAAATATGTGTGCCTGATTCCCAGCTTAGGGAGCCTGGTTTGCACTTGTGCAGCAGAAAAGATGAATGAAAACTGAAAAATTCCTCCTGTCAATTCATCCATCTTACCTTTAAGACAAATTTCACTAAAAACTCATCAGTTAAAATGACACACTGCTCTTATTGGCCCACCCAGAGCCCCTGAGGCAGATATTGCTGATCTCTTTTGGTTATTCATCCTTTTCTGGAGCAGCTTTGAGGATGTGTTTGACTGGCAGCCTCACTGAGGCCCTCATGGTGTGAGGAGGGGAAAGAAAAGCCCTGGGTCAGCAGTGCAAACAGGGAAGTGACACCAGCATGGTGGTGAGACTGAGGATTTCTGCTCCACTGCTGATTGCTAACTTTCTTTTTAAAGGGCTTTTAGATGTGGATTTCCAGATGAGCTCTTTGAAGTAGATATGAGGCTGTGCAATTTTTTTTTTTTTTTTTACAAGAAAAGCTACGAGGGAAAATCAAAATGATTCTTGCTCTCAATCCCTTCCTCAGTCATTGTGTCTCCCCTCACCATGGTGTGTGCAGAGCAGGATGTGGATATTGGTCAATATTTCCATGGTCCAGCTGTGCCACATCTGGGGAAGCCACCCAGAGGTTCCCTGTGCAGGGAACACCATTACAGAGCTCTTACTGACCCTACATGAGGTTGGTGTGCTGGTTTTAATGACATTTTGTGTCACAATCCTTACCCCACGTTGGTGATATTGGGGGCATTTTGTCACAGGAATTCTCTCATTTATTTCCCAGGTTGTTCTGTGGTTCTGTTCTTACTTGGGCAGCACATAAATGGTTGTTCATGCTCTCCATGTCATTCTTTCCTCAGGAATTAGTTTTTTTTTTTTATCCTGCACATATTATTTATGCACTTGAATGTCTTAATTTCAGTTCAGCTCTCCATCCCTGGTATTTCACTTCAAAGTCCCAAATTCCTGCTTCTCTTATAGGTCATTACTGAGGTATTTTTAGACAGCAATGCTAGATGGTAATTATGATAAGTGAAGTAAAAACAGTGTTAATTTGGGTTTAGGAAAAGTCTGTGAAAGTTTTAAGTGGAGTTCAGGTTTGCATGTTAAGAATAATTTTCCTTCAGGAGTAAGAAATTAGGAAAACTTAGGTGCAAGTATGATAGAATTATTTATAAACTTGATTAATAGACAATAATTCAGAAAAAGAGATGTTTCTGCTTGGTCATGGGAGAAGCTGGAAGCTGGTGATGCTTTTTTACTAGAAATACTGGGAATGTGTTTAAATTGTGTGCTTTTGGAAAGGGGTGTCAGTGACAGGGAAGAACATCCAGTGCAAATGCTCAGGAGAAGCTGCAGCTTTGTTCTCCAGCATGCAGTGACCTTCTGAGGAAAATGGGACAAAGGCAGTCCCCACAGACCCAGTCTGGCTGTGCAAGCAGAGAAGAGTGAAACAGAATGAGGGTAGAAAATGGGGCTGCCACCTTGAAGGTGAGGCTGCTCTTCTGAGAGGGAGCCAAACTAAATATTCATCAGCCTGATATGTTTCCCAAATTCTGTGTTTTGCAGAACTTCAGGAGAAAACTTTGGTGTGTGGTGTTTTTTGTTTTTTTTTTTTTTAATAAGTGGCATAGCTGTAAATAAGTACCATGGCAGTAGTAAATATGTGGTAATGACTCCATGTCATTGTCTGGGGTGTGAGCCTGGTGTCACAGCAGCCAGCACTGACACGGGAGGGCTCCAGCAAGGCAGGAGCTGCTCAGCCTTGCCAGTGACCTTTCAGTCAGTGTGGGAGAGTGTCATCACAGGAGGTGTGCACCACTTTAACTGGAGACACAGTGGGAAATCCATACTGTCAGAATTAACTATTGCTCTGCTGGGCAATCCTGGTGCAGTTTGGGTTTCAGCAGTCATTGCCCCAACAGGATTAACATACCAGTTCAGGAAACATTTCAGATTCTTCTGACAACTTCCTTTTTTCCCAGATTTCTTTACAAATTCATTCTCCTGTTCATCTGATTCTCTTTAGCATGTTAATAATTAAGCTGTGCAGTCTCTTTACATTGATGGCTTCTTTAAGCTTTTATTCTTTCCATTTGCTTGATTTTATACACGAGAAGTTGTCTGGTGTGGCTCTTCAGTGCTGTGAGGCAAAAAGCCATCACTGCCAATCCTGCAGGAAATATTAAATGTTTAAACACACACGGACATGGGGCTGCTCTCAGCCAGGTGAAAAGGAGCCTTGAACATGAGCTGGTGCTGTGAGCTAACAGCTGCTTTGCATGCAAGAACATCTTCCCCCTCAAACTTTATTAACAGTTGTGTGGCTTCATCAGTGGGATCAGTGGTAGGAGGAGGCCAAGTGTAAACAAGGCACAGGTGTGGGGACTTTGCAAGGGCATCTGGACCTGTTCTGAGCAAAATTTATATAGATAAAATCATCATATATGAGTATATCTATGATGGGATTGCACCCATCAATGTATCGAAGAGCAATCCCATCACTTCTGCCACTGGGAGAAGAGAACTTCTTTTAATAATAGTGGGAAATGATATGGAAAATGTGATAGTGCTGTGTGAGGGAAGAGTGACTTGCCAAAGCCTCCATGTGTTTCTGTAGCCCATGCTTTACCTCAGTGTATTCTCAGAATAAGGAATTTTCTGACATCAGAATAATCTCAGGCTGGGGCTCACAGGTAGTTAATGTTTTTGAACTTGAAATGTCCAAAAATTATAAAAGTAGTCAGGATTGTAACTATTTTCCCTATTTAGCACAAAGCTGAACTATTGAGAGGCCAGAACTCACTCAACCAACCAGTCCCCAGCCCCAGTTTGACTGCAGAGGAAATCTATTACTCATTTCCTGCCTCTACTTAAAATAAAGAGCACCCTCTGCCCAGGGCCGTGTCTAAGCAGTCACATCAGCGCTGCTTTTTTTGGTGGTAATGACAAAAGTGGCAGAAGGGGATTCCCCTGAGTGTTTGATGGCTCTGTGCTGGGTGGTTCCAGCAGGCCCAGAATGGCTGCGCAGGGCCCGGGCTGCAGTGCTGGGCCTGGGCTGTAGTGCTGGGCCCACAGGTCCCTCTGGCTTCTCCCTTCCTGCAAACCTGGGCCCTGGCTTTGGGAAATGACTCCAGGGCAGAGCAGAATGCTGTCTGAAATGCAGAAAGAGCTGTCCTCAAGGAACAGGAGTGACACTTCTCAAACAAGGCCTGGAGGGGAAGGCACTGGAATGGCCCAGGTACCTGTACAGGGTTAAGCATTAGAACCCCTGGTCCCAGTGTTGGCTTTTGCAGTTCCTAAAGCTGCTGGAAGTTCTCAGTGGGGATTACACCTCAGAGAAATGCGTTACTGATGCTGGAGATCAGGAACAGGACTTCCAATAGTTCTCCATTTAACACGGGGCCCTTCTGCAAAGCTGCAGACATAAATGAATATGCTGGTTACTTGTGTAAGTGGAAAACATTTAAAATGCACTCCAGACTTGCAGTG
Source organism: Ammodramus savannarum pratensis (assembly GCA_020466415.1). Lineage (NCBI taxonomy): Eukaryota > Metazoa > Chordata > Aves > Passeriformes > Passerellidae > Ammodramus > Ammodramus savannarum. The sequence continues at coordinate 6,457,575 of JAHXMQ010000028.1, read as the reverse complement.
TGCTCCAAAAGGTGTTACTTCTGTGTTGTCATGTTAATAACCAGACAACAGGCAAGCACTTAGTTCTGAGAAGCAGGATGTATTGGTTACCATCATGCTGACAACTCCAACATCATTTTCTAATTATTTAAATTTTAAAAAAGAGTCACAGCCAGCATAAATCATACTAATTTCATAGATAAATTCATACTAATTTCATAGATAAAATCATACTAACTCCAGAGATACGAGTGAAGCTCCAGTGCCACTCAGTAAGTGCACATCCCATGTGCTATGGTGATCTGTGGTTTATGTTTTAAAAAATGTGATGTGGTGGTTCTGGACTTGACAGCATCTCCAAGCCCCAGCATGAGAGAGAAAATCCAGAGGGAAGGTGCTGTGCTGGGATGGGTCACACTCAGCAAGGATCACGTGCAGAGCCATGCCTTCCATATGAACACAAATATATTTGCCCTGCAGATCTTGTTTGTCCTTGTGTGAGTGATAAGAGCTTACCATCCAAATAAATAAATACAGGAGAAATAAATACAGAAGTCAGATCTGTAGGTCTTAGTTTTTTTGAGTGGGAGAAGGAAATGGCTGCTCTTTTGGCAAAGCTTTTAATGCTGCCTGCAATGGCTGGTGCATCAAAGTGAGCAGGGTCTGGGTGTTGTCAGTAATCCCAGAGCTGAGGCTTGGGCTGCATCTTTAGTACAGTCTCTCCCACTCAGAAAAATACACCCATGCATGCAGGGAGATGTGTTCCTACATGAGGCATGGCACTGCATGTGATCCTTTGAGTGTGAGCCATCCTAAAATAGCACCTGCCCTTTGGATTTCTTCTCTCCTTGCAGAAGCACCAGAAGAGAGGAAATCTCCTGGCGCTTCCTGCAAAAATTACAAATTTCTACAAAATCACAAATACTAATTTGTAATACTTAATTTGTAATTGTAAAGTTACAAATTAGTGCTGTACTTTTCATAGAGGAGCCCCTTTCTGGGGTGGAGCACCCTCCTGGATGGGTTCAGGGCTCATTTTCTTGCCATGAGGGCTGGCTCCATCTCTGGCTCCATCTCTGGTATTGGTGGCAGGGCTGAGTTCTGCCCTAAGCCATTGCCTTTAAGGGCACAACATGGACCAGGCTTCTCAGGTTCATGTAAATGCTCTTGGAGGCTGAGGTCACACAGAGTTGTTGGCTTAGAGCCATGTGTGGTAAAGCAGGCCAAGTTTTATTTTCCTCAGCATCCTTACTTTTAAAGGATTGTGTGTTTTTTAGAGATGAGGTTTTTTAATTACATCTAATGTGTTAATTTCTTGCTGTGAGCTGTGCTGCAGCAGCATTGTGTGCTGTTGATCAGCTCCTGGATTCCCCTCTGCAAGTGGCTGCATTTTCAGGGATGAGATGCTATGAAATTTGTGCTACCTGAAACATGAATATGTAATTTCAATCTATGCTTTCATTTGGCTACATCTTAAATCTTTCAAACCTAAGAACCTTAAGATGAGATCAGGAGAAGGAGTATGTAAAATCTCACTGTTTTGAGTGGGAAATGTTTCTGTGTGACCAGAACTGCACTAAAAAGACAATGTTATGCCAGAGTGTGTCATTAAAATTTTTCCACTTTTCTTACACTGAAAGTATGGAAATGAAATTAACATTCTCAGTAACGTTTGACTTTACATGCTGCAAAATGCTGCTCCTGTATTACATGCTCAGGTTGTTTCTGCAGAATTTGAGATCTGCAGAGGAATCTTTCCTGAGACCTTTGAGGTGCTGCTGAAGTGCTTTGAGAATGACTTTTCAGTTTGCCTATTTAGGTGCTGTTCAGGAGAGCTCTGGATCACTGTGATTAAGCCCATTTTAATAAGTCTTTAAAATGCAAATTAGTTTCTGAAGTTTGTGAACATCTCATGGAAGAACGTGCAAGAAACCTGTGTGTGTACAGTATATACATGTGAGTGCATATAAATATTTGTGTGTGTATGTAAACACAGAGTGACAGAGACACATTATTTTGGTATTTGCTGTATTTCTGGTGTTATTCAGTGAGAGGCAGAGATTCTGCAACTCTATTGAAGCTAATTTTGTTGCCTGAAGGTGTGGTCTAAGGCTATGAATCTTCTCACATGTTCGTGTTTAAGTTATTTCAAACCATATGAAAAATATCTGAAGTGCCAAAATGTTTAGGCATTCTAATCCAAATGATATGAGTAAGAGGGATAAGCATTTTTCATGTAAGAAAAGATTAAAGAAGAAAAAAAAACAACCCAGAATTAAATCTGTTATACTTCACAATAAATAGTTTTGCTTCCAAAGTATCTGCTGAAGCCACCTGTGATGCATGCCCAGCCACCTAGCAGGGACTCCAAAGATGTATTTCTGACAAAAAACATTTCCTTGACTATTTGTTCAATTACTTGTTTTCTTTATTCCTGCCTGTTTTCCTTCAGAAAAATATTACTTACAGGAGAAATCCTATTTTCAGATTGTTTTCTGTTTTTTCACTTGGCTGAGTGATGAGAGCAGAAATTCCAGGCTGGATTGGATTTACTTGGGGCTGTATCTCCAGAAAAGCAGGAGGCCAATTAGGGTCTATGTTTGAGTAATTCAGAGTGCTGGAGAGAGCTGGGAAGGGGAAAGGACACTGAGCAAAAGTGGCTGCATTTTACAGCAGCATCAATAGAGGGGAGCTACAGGAGGGGAATTTGGTTGGTGTTGTATTAGAGATTATAATCAGCAATTTGTCTTTACCTTTAGTGTTCATAAACTTATTGTAAGCTGTGTTTGAGTTTGATTCAGCTCTGCACTTTGTGAATCCAGCTGTCAGGAGTGGCCTGTGTTGTCCCTTTTCTTTTTGAAGTTTTGATAGGACACTGCTCTCCAGTGTGAGAAAGCATCTTCATCTTCACAGACTCACTTTTGAAATATTCTCTCCAAAAAAACCCAAACTGCTCCCTAGGCAATAGTTTTGAGCTGAAATACAATGCCAATAAATGATTTACAGTGCAATTCCTTCTCCCATGACTTGCTTATCTGACTGTCTTGCTTTGCAAATGAAACCTGCTGCTTCTGTTGCTGATCCTGCCACTGCTGTCATGAGAGAGTTTGGTATGTGCACTTGAAGCTCACTGCTGCTTTCCTCTTGTCCTGTGCCAAAACCTCCTGTTCTGGGGAAAATACAGCCTGAATGGTGGAACTGAGGGAAACGTGCTTGTGGCAGCAGAAATCAGCACTAGGATGGTGTAAACTTCCCCCAAGACCAGTGGCAGTGCAGGAGGGGTATTAGGGGATAATAGGAGCTGGGGAAAGTTCCTCTGGGCTGGGTGAATGTGTGATGGAACTTGGTGGGATTACACAGTCCAGCAGGGATGACTTGGCCTTTTTAAAACCCTGTGCAGTGTAAAACTCTATGTAAAGCCCCAGCTGGAGCCAGTGCAGGGCTGGCTGGGTGCCACAGGTGTTTTCTTGTTCTCATTGAGCTGCAGAGGTGGCACATGTCCTTCCTCCCCTTGTCTCTCCACACCAACAATTTCCACATTATCCATGGTGCTGGCTCAGGAACCATCCAGCCCTAGTGCTGAGATGAAAATAGGGTTTTCTCATGACACAAATTGAGATGAAAATAGGGTTTTCTCATGACAGAAATAACTGTGCTAACTTGGTTTGATTCCACTTTCTGAAGCTGTACCATGATCGGTGTGTGGCCCAGATGGATTTATTCAAGCACAGTATGAAAATGGCCATTACAGAAATAGGCACAGTCTCTCCAGTGTTGATGTAAAACCTGACAGAGATGACACTGAGTGGATGTAACTTGGTAAAATCGCATTTACTGTTCTGCATTCAATAAAATCCTCCGATTTGTTTAGGTTTTGGAATGAAAACACGATTTACTGCTTTTGGGGTTTGAATGAACATTAAACCTTCCTGAAGGTTTTTCCAATGGAAAACATTAAATATGAAAAATTCAGTGATACTCTATGGAACTTTCAAATTCCAGGATACAGAATTTCTGCAGAGTTCCCAACATATGTTATGTCTTTTTTTT
>JAHXMQ010000028.1:6403482-6432061 GCA_020466415.1 Ammodramus savannarum pratensis | reverse complement strand
TTCTCCCTTTTCTAACTACTTTTGCTAAATGCTGGGCATAGACAGTCTCTATTTATTTGCAACTGAGTTCTTAAATGGGATTTAAAGTAACTGTAAATAGATTAGCCATGACCATGTAAGACATCACTTCTCTTACTTCCTTTAGCTGCTTACTTCAGGTTTTGTTTCTGCCTCTGCCCCAATTTTTCACACCTTGTTTAGACTTGTGTTTACTGTGACTGTTTCAAGTTTCCTACCTCCTTAAGACCACAAAGCACTTCAAGAAAGGATTTCCATGTATTATATTTTGTTCTGAAAGCCTTATCTCATACAGACATATTTGCCATTTTCTTTTTTTTTCCCATATATATAAAAAATATATTTCAAACCCATTATATATGCAGCATTCTGCTTCCATAGCCTGGGTTAAGATCTCTTTCAGAAACTGCAGACAATAAAGCATTTTCCATAGGAAAAGTTAACAATGTGATAAATACTGATGCAGTGTTTCCCCACACTTAATTGTTTTTTTCATTGTTTATCCTAATTTTGTCAACTTTCTGTATCATTCCCCACAATGCTTTGTGCTAGATTTTCTTTGAAAATTCCTTTCCTCTGAACTTGCTGTGAACTTGTTTCTAAAACTTGGCCATAAATTGCCACCAACAAAACAAAATCTGCTATTCGCTAATAAAAAACACCCTCTCATCCCTCACAAAAGAGACTACAGAGAAAAAAAAAGGAAAAGACATGACAGAATTTATATAGAAAAAATAACTTTGTGTGAAGAAGTGTGTGAAGGCTGAGTGGAAAACTAGAGAGGAGCATTTTGAGGCTTGGTTTAAGCCTTGTGCAGTTTGTGCTCTGTTCCCTTTGCACTGGTGGCTATTGAGCTGGAATGTCAGGAGGGTTGGGATTAGGCTTGGTGTGACTGAGGGGGAGGAGGAGGATTGTGTTCCTTGAGATGCTCTGTGGGAGGGGAAGGATTATGCATGTGCCTTATGTAATGAGGAAGAGTCTGGAGAACTTGCCTGTCTATGAGGAGGAGGTGGGAGGATTAGCTTTTGATGTAAAGTCAAGGGAACAGCCCTGCTCCTGATCCCCTGGGAAGGAAATCAGAAATGCTTTACTTCCCTCTATATCCTGTTTTGTGTATAGAGGTGGGAGGTTGTGTTTGGATTTGTTTTTTGGGGTGGGAAACAGCTGGATTAGGGGGAGGCAGAGGGTGGAGAGGGGCACTGAAGGGATGAGCAGTGGGGATTCAGGAGGGATGGCTCAGGGGGTGACACCCTTTCCATGATCCCAGTGCCTTCCCCTTGTTGGAACAACATGACACAGCTGGGGCTCAGGCTAAGCAGCCTTTACCCCAAAAGGGCCCAGAGGCAGCTCAGGTGTCCCTGCACACTGACAGTGTCTCCTTCAGGCAGTCTGTTCCTGTGCCTCCTGTCCATCCCCTTGGGCTCCTGTTGCTTGGAGAGTCCCTTAAGCAAGCCCCAAATTCCCAATGTGGTGGCACTGAATGTCCCTCTCTTGATGGGCACTTTCTTTTCTTGCCCTGGGAAATCTGATCTCAAGAAAACATAAAAAGAGTGATGAGAATCATTGTGGGAAAACTGGATGGGTTTATTTGTTTCTAACTCTGCCCCTGCTTCACCAGCCAACACCAAGTCTGTTGTTTGGCATTCCAAGGAAGGGTTGGAGCACATCCATCCCAGCAGGCAAGGTATGGGTTAAGGCTCCAAGTTGTGGATTAGTGCTCCACCATCAGTGAGGGTTCTGGCTCTGAAAGCTTCATGCAGGTACCTACTTTTTTGGTGAATGAGTGATCAGAGCTTATTTCAGAGGCAGTTTGAGCAGGCTGGGAACATCCACACAGCTCTGCTGGCACATGGTGCCCCATTCCTGTGTGCTGGGTGTCACTGTCACCCATTCCTGTGTGCTGGGTGTCACTGTCACCCATTCCCGTGTGCTGGGTGTCACTGTCACCTCTGCAAGTGCTCCACAGGTGCATTTATCTATCTGAGCCTGTCCACATTCACTCTCTGCAGTGTTGTGTTTGTGCTGCTGGGTGAAAAAGGCAAAGGCAGTCCAAAGGGAAACCCCCAGGAGCTAAGTTGCAGTAAATCAGAGCACGGATGCTTTTATATTCTCTTTATTTTTTGCCAAATGCCACTAAGACTGCAATAGCACTTAGTGATGGAATTTAGCACCTTCATGGTGCTTTTTAATCACCAAAAAAAACTTTATCAAAGTTACTGGTATTCCTGTTTTGTGGGTGGAGAAATTACAACAGGAGTTGTTAAGGTCACCCACCCAAATAAGGACCAAGCTGGAATAACACATCTCTGGTTTTCCTCTGGATCCATTACACTCTCCAGTGAATTCTGATAGTGTTTTCATGGAATTTTGAAGAGTTCTGAGGAGAGGACCAAGTCCAGGATTTCCTGGTTGTGTGGGGGATCAGAGCTGAGTACAAAGATGCCCTGAAGTCAAGGAGAACTTGCAGATTCCTGGAGCACAAGCAAAGTGTGATTGGACATTCTCTCTCTCCCTTTCTCGTGCTTTTGGCATGAGCAGGAGGAAGGGGAGCTTGGGTTAGGCTCACTCCCACTGCATCACTTTGTCTGGATTATTTAGAGAATCTCCCCAAGACTGTTCTGGTGTTTGTGGAAGCCAAGCAAAGGCCTCAGAGACAGGTACCTTGTAAAAGGAAGGGTTTTCAGTGCTTTCAGGTCCCTGGTTTTAGTGTTTGAACCCAGGTTTGGAATTATTTCTATTATCGATGTAAACCCAGCAATGCTTATGACTTAGGTTGAGAAGTTGTGGAATACTCCTTTTTAGAGCCTGGGAGAATTCACCCCATCTATTTTGGGAAGCAGAGATATTTCCTTTAAAGAAGTGAAATTATTTATGGGTAGCTACCAAATAGAAATTAGGATTTATTGCATCCTTTCAGTAGCTCAGAGAAGGGGTGAGTGATGAGTAGTTGGGTGCAGGGTGAGGTCAGTGATGGAACAAAGAGATGGCAAAGCCCACCACACACCTTCTAATGCCTGTAGATTTACAGGAGCTTCTATTTTCCTGTGCTGTTGGTTTGGGTTTTCCCCCCCAAGATAATTTCTCTTTCTTCACCCAGTATAGAAAAAAAAATTTTTAAAAATTACAAAAGGTTTCAATATACAGCAGTTAATTACTACATTACAGCTCTAATTAAATTCTTGGAGACTCTGCACAGTATGATGTCCATGCCAAGAGGGACATAACCCGTTCTTAAGTGAATACATGTTCTTGTCAAGTTAACTTATCTGCATTTTACTCACATGAAATATTCCTCATCCCTTGCTTCTTGACACACGTGACTGATAAATGTTTTAAAGGCACATTTAACATTGATATTTTTGTCATATGAAATGACAATGGCTTCAATAATTCCCAGATTTTATTTCATAGGAAGTGACACATTGTATGATACCAAACTCCCCAGATCATGATGTAAGCCATGCACCAGTAGGAATATATTTATATATATTGTATCAAAACTTGTCCTTTGTGTGAGTCAAACTTAAATGTTTCAGCCACATGTGAGTAGTTAAAGAGTGTTAATATTACAACACCTTGTACAAATACTGTGGATATTCAAAACAGCCAGAGCTCAGCTTTCTCCTCAGTTTGCTTTGAGACATTTAATAATGAGGAATTTTGTCTTGCTTTTTGTAATCAAATCATCTGAGAAGGGAGATACAGAAAGATAGATTTTTATCAAGTCATTTGCAGATTTAAATGAAGTGTCATGTAGGATTTTATTAATTCTTCTACATTTCTTTATCACGTATCTGTCAGGGTCATAGGTAAATTTTTTTTGTTCAGATTTTTAGATAAACATTTAAGTCCTTGTACATGTGGACAAGTCTGTCTCAAGCAGTTTTAGTCTTGAGAGAACTTCAGTAGTCACAAAGCAGTAATGTTGTTTTCCCATGGAAATAGATGGGAGCAGTCTGCCTGACCTTAGGGTTCCATTAGATCAGATGTCTCCAGAAATTGCATGTATATGTGTAGCTTAATGGCAGGGAAATGCAGCTGAATGTGCTTTGTGCTGGTCTCATTATTCCTTTGATATTGAGCTTTTACATCACACCATGTCAACACTTTGGCTTTGGCCCTGCTTCAGCAGAGTGTTTAAACACCTGCCTGGCTTTGAGGGCTTCAATAGGCATTGACTCAAATGCTTAAAACCCAAAACTTGCTGAGCAGGGGCCTGTTTGGGCCACAGCTCAATACTAGGGCAATATTTAACAAGGGTGTGATGCTGGCAGTGGGCTCATGTGTGGTTATATCTGTATTATCTCTGCATTTTCATGGGGACACAGAGCACAGCAGCTCAATACTAAGGGTGGCCCTGATGAGTGGCAAGAATGAGTTCCTGCAGTCAGAATAGTGTATCCCAAGCTTGCTTAAATTGCAGTTCAGTTTGACTTTTTACCTGAATTTTAAGTGAGCCTTGGACTTAAATGGCTGTTCAGAGCTCCCAGAAATTCCTTTTTCAATTTGATGGTGCTTACCAAAAACATCAATTAAAAATATGTGTGCAATGTTTTGAGGGTTCATTCATTCCTTTTCCTGAGTCTGTCATTTCCCATTCTCTCAGCTGTATGCATCTTGCTTTATTTCATATATTCCATTCCATATATTCATTTATATATAGTTTATATTTATTATATTTTTCTTTATTTATTTATTCATGTAGTGTGAGAGACAGTTTCTGTCTCTGAACATTGATGGGGATCTCAGTGTATAAAATGTGTTGTTTCCAAGCTGATGACATGAGGCCAAGCAGCCTTTCCTTACTACTGCTAGTAAAGAGGTGGCAATTGTCTTGAACTGGTGAAGCAGAGTTTGGCCTTTTCTGTGCATGCAGTAAAATCTCCTTGAAGGTGGGGAAAAGCCATTGCAGATATTTCTCAGGAGCCTGTGAGGATTCAGCTAGGGCATGGGGCTTGGGTCAATAGCTTTGCATGGACAAATGTTTTAAAGAATTGAATGTGGGAGCTTTTGGGGGATTTTGCCTTCTTATCTCAGGAGAATTTTTGAAAAATTAATTGCTCTCTTTTTCTGGTCAGCTTTACTTCTCAGTTTTCATTGAACACAAGCCTCAATAATTTGTGTTTCTGTTGGGTTAACCTGAAAAATAGTTAAATCAAGGGGGTTATGCTGATTGAAATGCTGCTGTGTTTATTTGAGAAAGTTGAAAGTGTTGGCCGGTTGTACTTTCAATAACCTCTAAAAATCCCCTCTGTTCTTGTCTTTTTCTGAATCAGAATGAAAAGCAAGCTTTCAGGAATCTTCACTTAAAAAAACCCACCCTAAAAGGTCATCCTCCCAGCAGTCAAATGTAACCTTGAGAGAAAGACACCACTTTGGAGCAGCTCCTAGCCCAGGGGTGCACATTCTCCCACAAGACATGGGGAGCTGTGGGCTGTCATCTGAGGCAGGCTTTGAGCACACAGCTTGGGTGAGCATCCATCCTGGCCTGTGGCATGTTCTGGGGGTTTTTCTGCTTCTTTTTTTCATTTTTTCCCCCCTAACTCAGTTATTCTGGGATTGAGAACTTTACTGTTGAAACTAGCTAGGTTCCATTAATTTTTCTTTTTGGATTAAAAGGCATTTAATTGAAAAATTCAGAGGAAGCAGTACTGCTACCTGAATTTGAGTACACCACTGAGATGAGAGACAGAAGAGCTGCAGCAACAGAAGGAGTAAATTGTTTTAGCCTGTGAGCAGCACTCTCACCCCTTGGGAGTCCCTTGGGCTGCACAAGAAGGGAAAGGGAGCTGCTCTAGCAAAGTGCCTTTGGGGCTGGCATCTGCAAGCTGAATTCTTGCTGTAGGGATGAATCAGCACTAGAAACATATGTAACTGGAGACCTTTGATTTTATTATTCCTTACTGTACTTCCACTGGTCTTTTTGGGACTGATTTGATGCAGAAGAAAGCACTTACAGTTCAAATGATGTGGAACTTCACTGCAAATGTGGTATTGTTTCCTTGTTGTGAGTAGTTTTTTCCTTCCTTTCCATGGAAGTTGTTTGCCCTGGTGGGATGAAATGCCACTTTCACAAGTGGAGATCTGCATTTGTTGTACCAGAGCAGCATAAAGGAGATCAATTCTCTTTGCTCAGGGTGTTCTGCACTGCAGAGCTGTCCCACAGAGCAGGGTGAGGTGACTCAGAGGTTCCAGTTTTACTTTCTCAGGAGCAATCTGCTGCTCTGCTTCTTCCATGCACCCTGAAAGAGGGGAATGGTTTCCATTGACTCCCTGTATCAAATGCTGTCCCTAGGAGCTCATGGAAATCCTGACTTAGAGCTAGCTGTCTGTTGGGAGTTGGCTGGGGGTGGTAAAGGTGTCTCTGTGCTGTTTGTTTGTGCAGAATCTCACAGGCTGAGGCCCTGGGTTTGGTTGAGGACTCTTTAAGAAGTAATAAAATACAAATGATGTCCAGGAGTAGCAATTTCCCCTCCTGTTCTAATACCTGTGAAATTGCTGGACCAAAGTGGGAGCTTTGGCAGAGCTGCCTTAAGTTATGACAGACTAAATCACAAGCTTTTCCTTCCCTCATTCATTTATCCTTTCCTTCTTGCTTTGCTCTTTCCCTTTGAATATTTTTGATGAAGTGAATTATTGCCCCACTCCACCATTTTCAGTGTTGGTTTTCTAAGCCATTGTTCCTTGTTTCAAGGGGAGCATTTCCCATGAGGTCCCTATTCAAAGGGAATATATATGATAAATATATATGATAAGACAAATTGTTTCAACACTTGCTTGCAAGGCCAATAAAAAGAAATGCTGTAGTGCAAATTACCCTTGCAAATGCTCTCTAAAAAGCTAATAACATTTTTCCCCCCAAAGGATAGTTCCCAGCCATAAGGAGAGTTTCTCTTTCATGTTCATTTGCCACACAGATTTATAAAATGATCCCAAATCCTTGCATAGGCTGTGAGGGATTGTGGCTTTGAACTGCTGAATTGGAAAAGCTATTAATGGAAGAGGAAAAGTTTTCAATTTCAGTCAGATTGGGTCAGGATGGTATAAACTCAGCCCTCCAAGTTTTGGTGTAAGATGGAAGGCTGTTTAGTCTTTGTTGATAATTTTCCTAGCAAGATTCACAAGGTTTTCTGTTTAAAGGCATGAAATGAGATAAGAATGTAAGAAAAAAATCATTAGCATATTCACTGCTTTATTTTATTTTTAAATAAAGACAGTAATTTTAATTTGCTTTCTGTGGAATATGGTATGATTGGAAACTTTTCATAGCCAGAACCATTAGGGCTGCTCTGCCCTGGAGCTGGTCCTGCAGTGCCAGGGCTGGTCCTGCAGTCCCTGCTGCCTTGGCACGGGTTGTTCTTCCCTCTGTGACACCCAGGGCACACCAAGGGGCAGCCTGGTGGTTCCCAGCCCCATGGGGCAGGAGGATGAGGGTGCCTCTCTCAGCCCCAGGAGCAGCAGGCTCTGCCCCCAGCCCTGAACATCCCTGGCCTTCTTGCAACCTTCCCTTCATGCACCTTCCCTTTCCAATGGGACCTGCAGTGTCTCAGTGGCTGTAAAGGACTTTGGGAACCACAGCTTGGCCCAATGGCTTCCCCTCTGTGCCATTCTGACAGAAGGCTTTCACAAAAATCAAACAGTAAATAACTCCTGTGGAATTGCATCTTATATTTCCTGCTTTTAGGGGTGGTGGGGTAAGGGATGGAACAACCTGGATTTGTGTGTGTGTTTTCACAAAGAATGTGTCCCACCAGCTTCTGGAGAGCTGCTCTGGAGGGTGACTGTCTGTAAAAGGGTGGCTTGCTTGTTTTGGGTTAATGTCTGTGATGCTGTGGTGGGCTCATGGGATGGTAACTCCCGAGGCTGGGAGAATGGCAGTGTTTAAGAGTGGGACTTGTATGTGGTTTAATTCCCACAGGTCGTCATTGTCCTCCTAGTTCTGGTGTAGGGGCTAGGCTTCAGTGGAAGGAGGTTTCTTCTGAGCTAAGAAAGGAGAAGGCCTCTGATGTGATGAATGAGGCTATTCCATATCGTAACCCTTTTTGTACAGCAGGGATGTGGTGGCCTTGGAATGTGCTTTCTCACACAGTGTCACATCATCACTGGAATTTAACAAGGACAGTGGGGAGTAGACCTAGGATGAGGAGTCGAGGGGAATTGTGGTGAAATCATAATCATATCATTAGTCCTGAAGTAGTCAGGAGGGCAATGGCTGCTCCTAGGATGGGTCAGGGTCTGCTCTGTGCTAAGAGTGTGCTTGGTGTGCATTTGTGAGAGTTTGATGTTTTCAGCAGTAGCACGAATACATGGGCTTGGATTCTTGCTACTGCTGCCTCTAGGATGGTTAGTAAGAAGAGGACTAGTGGGGTTAGAAGTGAGCCTGCTGGTATTGTGGAGAAGAGGGCTGTGGAGATGGGTTGGATGAGGAGCGGGCCTGCTGTGAGGTTGGCTGGTAGGCCTAGGGCCCGCTGGTGGATGGATGAGTGGGCTTGTTGTGTAGGCTTGTTGCTTCAATTAAGATTAGGGCTGGAATTAGTGGGGTTGGAGTGCCTTCTGGTAGGAGGTGGCCTTCCCAGCCCCCTGAGTGACTGTGGAAGGCCCTGGGCTTGGAGCAGGGACTGAATTTGTACAGGCTCTGACTCACCCAGCGCTGCCCACCCTCAGCTGTTTCCAGCCTGACCAGGGTTTGAAGAATCAGCGTGAGGATTTTCCTGTGGAAAGCTCCCCAGCCCTACCTTGAGCCAGATGGGGTTGATGAGGTGGTGGCTGCTCCTTGTCCTCTCCTAAGTGCTCCTGACATGTTTTTGAAGCAGAGCATGTGTGGGGCTGCGTCCCTGTGACGGAGCCAGCCCCGTCTCCTTCCCCCATTTCCTTTCTGCTGTTAATCTGGTAACTGGGCACTTATGCCATTTGTTATCTGTGTAATTGGAGCTGGGGATGCTGCAGCAGGTGAGCCCCATCCATGCCCGATCCCCCCTCCCACAGCCCCAGAACCCTTCCCCCTCTCCCCGCAGCAGCAGTCCCTGAGCACAAATAGCTCTCAGGAGCTGCTGTATATTTGATTTTGTTTGCAAGCTTGTCTTATGACCAGCTCTCAGCGTGGGAAGAAGCAGGGAGTGGGGAGATGGAGAGAGAGAGTTGTTGCAACATATTTTAACATATGTGCTTTAGGCCTCTTGGTGGACTCCCTCTTGGGAAGAGGGGAGGGAGCGTGCCCCTGAGCAGCTGGTTGGCTTTGCTTGTTTCTATAGCAGCCTGGAGGAGGAAAATCGTGTTTTAACAATAATATATTCCACCAAAAAAAACCCCAACAATTACAGAATTCTTTTTTATTATTATTAAAGAAATTGCATTAAAGATGAATGAGCATATATTGGAATAATTATGTTTTAAGGTGTGTAACATTAAAAGGTGCTGAATGGAATATCGACTGTTTTGTAGGAACGGTAATAATGAGATTTCTGTCACTTAATCTTACAATAATTGGGTTATTACTATGCAAATTAAGGTATTACTTAAAAAAAAAAAGAGGAGGTAAGACAGATCCTTGAGGCAGCCATTTATCTGTCCTTAAAGCTATGCTGTCGATTCTCTTTAGGCTGAAGATCCTTTTTTAAACAATTTGGAGATGCTAATTTCATTATTTTTTCACCTGTGTTTCCTTCTAGGATGTTTTTTTATTCTCCCCAGGTAGCAAATCAGGACTGGTGGTTCTTAAACATTTTCTAGTCTCTTATGGATTCCTTTAGGAATAATTAGATCAAATAACTATGATTATTACCTTTTTGTTCCCTCTTTCTTTTAAATAAAATAATGATTTGTGTATTTTGCCTGAGATTTTTACAGCGGGATCACAGAGAATACACATAAATTATTTTATTTCTCCTTTCCCTTTAGCAAAGAATTATTGAGCAGCTCATTATTACAGATTTCCTGATTTCCATTAGTTATTCAAGTTTACTTACTCTGGCTTGTTACTGGCCTTGAAGAGGAATTGAGGAGAGCTTTGAATTTGGGGTTTTTTTGGGGTTTTGTTTTTTTTTTGTTTTTTTGTTTATTTTTTCCTCATGTTTACCTGCTTATAAAATGGGGTGAATAACAGCATGCTAAGAGCACATTTATTGGTGAAAACCCATAAATTCATCAGGGCTTGTAAGATGATTTGTTTCATGAATTAATAACAAGTTTATTAACAACGCTGAGTAATTTTGCACAACTTTGACACTTCCCTGGATGTTTCAACGTTGTGAATTATTTTGTATTTCTTGTGGCAGCAGTTGTGAGGCGCTGCCTGTGACAGGGGAGGGCATTTATTTATATTATGTACAGGTGATTCCCAATCCATTCCTGGTGCCCCCATCACCCCCTGGAAGTGGATGGGGCATCTGTGGAGGAGAAATCTTGGTGAAAGCTGTGAACTTCCAGCATGGCCTTGGACATAAAAACACCAAATTACACATTACCAGTGAGGTCACACTTTGTTTCATGGCACCTACTCCATCCAAGAGCAAGCTGTTAACCTATTAGGGATCCACAGAGAGGTGAGGTCCTTTTATTGACTCCTCACTGGCAATTTCCCCTATGCTTAGTGTATTAATTCCTGCTTGATTAACAGCTCTGGAACAAACTGAGCCGTTGACCTTGTGCACCCCAGGTTGTTTGATTTAATAATCAGGAAGAGTCTGCCTGTTCAGGTGGGTGTGCCTGAAAAAAATGAGTTGTAATCTTCATTTGGATCTGAACCACAACAGCGTGGGGTCAAAGAAAAATCACCATAGTAGAAATCAGATGGCCAGAAAAAAAGACCAGTGCAATTTCTTCCTGGAAGGGCCATGTAAACCACCACTGGTGACCCCCAAACCTTTGCACCCCTCTTGTTTCTGGGGTGAACATTCCTGTTTCTGAATGGCTGAGCTAGATGCAGTGAAATAAAATAATAAGCCATTTCCCAGAACTCACAGTTAAAAAAAAAAAATGTTTGAAGCTCAGAAAGATGATTTTGTTTAAGATTTCAGTTTAACACATATGCATCCTGCCCTGGTGATTGCTTGTGGTTGCCAGGAAGTTCTCCAAGAAATCTGCAAAATGTCTAGTCTGTGTAACAGACGGGAGAGCTGGAGAAATTGTGTGCAAGTCCAGAGTTTTAGATTTTTCTCTCTTTTTGGACCGCTTAGACAGGATGTGTGAAGCTTGAATTCTCTCTCTACACCCATTTGAACAAAACCTCTGAGCCTTTATTGAGTCTGTTCTTCCCTGACAGTTCCAGGTTGAGAACAGGGTGAGCTCCTTAGCAAGCTGTGCATGGCAGAATTGAAGAGGGACCAACACAAGCGTTCCTTAGGTAGGAACTGAAATTTGAGCAGCTCCTTACCCTGTTTTGGTGGAAAACCTATGGGATTAGTAGCTAGAAAAGAACATTTCCAGTCTCTGCCATGGCCCGTGGGATGCATCCTTGGAGCATCAGCACACCCGACAGGATGATGGGGAGCCCGCAGTGGCATCAATTAATTGATGAAATATGAACAAGGTTGCATTTCCTCTTTATTGAGTGACAAGGGCCATGATTTTCCATGCTGGGGGCACATCAGAACAGTAGGAGAAATGAAACCCACCCATTTTGACTTCCAGGGTCCTCAAGCTTCACATGCCCCAACAGCTGGCTGTATCTTCACCTCTTTTAACCCCTTCTCTTCCAAGGATCCTTTGCCAAAGCTCCCTTCCCTGCATGGCTGGGGAAAGCAGAGCAGGAGGGGCTGCAGTTACCAATCTCTGATTGAGCCAAGGGACAGCAACTGAGCTGAAAGGAGCTCCTAAAATCTGCCTCTGGCACAGGTGGGGTCTTTCCATGGGTGAGCACTGAGGGCAGCAGGAAATCCTGCATGGTGATTTAAATATCTATCTGTGCAGATACTTAAATTTATTGCTGTTTCTCTGGGTTTGTTTTGTTGTTGGTCTCTTAAAGCTGTTATTATCTTAAATCTTGGATAGCCATTGCTAGGCAGGAGGTGTGAATGTGGTCATGGCCTCTAATGAGCTGAACTTGGTTTTACCGGCCAGGTGGAAGGAGTTTCATTGTTTTTATCTGTTCATTGTTTTTATCTGTTAAAACCCATAATGATGATTTTAAAAAAATCATTTATTGACTATTTTACATACCAAGCCTAGAAGCACTCTGATCTTTTCTAATGCTTTTGACTGTTACTGTAGATATCCACTAGATATTTTATAGTCTTTTTAAATGCAAATAGAAAAAAGGGAAAAGTTCTGTCCCATCAGCACGTCTGAAGTCACTGCTGTTGAGTCTTCAGCAACAGACAGAGAAAAAGATGTTAACAGTTGTAAATTGAAGCAAAAGTGGCTGAAATATGTGTTTAGATAGAACAAGGCTGGTTGGGAGGGAGAGGTGGGAGCCATCAGCACAGAGGTGCTGAATTGAAGCCATCGTTCCTCAATGATGTGAAAATACAGAACTATAATGCAAATAATTGCTCAGATACTAGAGGGATATTAAAAACACAGTGTTTTATGTAATATAGCAATTTATAAAAATTCACTAGCAGTTAGTGTGAGGGTAGTGGGAAACCCTATAATTATTTGGGATATGTTAATAGATCCAATAGCAAGCTTGGGTGCTAAGCTCTAAATAATTAATTTTTGTTTTACTTTTTTTTGCTGGCTTTCATCTTTCCTCTCCCTTTATAATGAAACTCTGCCACCTCTTTCCATTCTCCCTTGCTGGCTGGTGATTTCCCCCTCGTGTGTGATGGCAGGCAGATGGCTCTCTCTGCAAATAATACTTGGTGCTGTTCTGTGGCTTGGCCACTGAGCAGCATTGGAGCAGTAGGGTAGTTGGATTCTCTGTGTGAGAAGCAGTGACGTGCTCTGCCTTTCCTGGGAGCAGGTTTGTGATTCCAGGCTTGCTCATGAATGTGCTTTTTCCCAGGAGACTGTGCAAAACACTTGCTGAGGCACCAGGTCAGCTGTTAAAAGCTAATTCTCAAATGGGTTCAGCTCTCAGTCCATATGTGGATAACCTATAAGTGGGAGTAATTGAGACATTTAACCAGACAAAAATCCATGTTGCAAAGCAAATGAAGAGGTTATTATAGATTCATGATGCTTTGTTTTCACTTGTAGTCAAGGATGATGATACTGGCTATAGCTCAAAAGAAAGATGGATGTGAGGTATAAATGTGTATAAGTTTAAACCTGAATGCATAAAATGCTGTTATTTTAATCTTAACTCTTGACTGAAAGTGGATTATATGGAGCCACGTCCTCCCAACTAAAAATCTGGAAAGCTTCATGAATGCAAGTAATTTCTCTTGACCTTGAATTTCTCAGTTGAGTTTGTAGTATGAGGAATGACTTGTCAGAGATAACAACAGTGAAGACTGGAATTAGTGCTGTATGTATGGTGAATTTGCAGCCCCAGACCCGTTTGCTGGTTGGGGTTTTTGCCCTTTTCCTCACTTCATGAAATTGTCTTTTCAGTGCTCATGCAAGCCTAATTTCAGTTTCATGTTGCATGGTTTCATGTCCCTCTAGTTTCCCTCAGAGCTCAGGCTTTGAATAAACCCCAAACCCCAGAACGAAACTCAGCTGAAACCACCACCACATTTTGCATAGTTTCCATCAAAACCCATAAATTGATCAGGTTCTCTCTGCCCTAGGCCTGGTTACACCAAAAAGTTTCTGGAGCCTTACTAAATGTTCTGTAAATCTGGATCCCTTGGCCTTCCATATATCCTGATATACTGCTCTGAGGATGAAGTATAGCCACAAAATTCTGGAATTCTTCTTTAGTATCTTGACTTTGGGGGGGCTAAGTTTTTTTTTTTTTATTGACCTAGAAAATTGATGAAGCTGGCCTGAACAGTCTCTCTGAAGTGCCTCTTTCTTTCTGGCATGGTTTGGTAGAAATACAATCAGCAGAAAACAGCCCTCACCATGTTCCTGTGACAGGAAGGGTGCTAAGTGCAGGTTCTTCTCAAATGCCCCAATGAATCACCTCGGATTTCAGTGCAGGTCTGTGAGATCTTTGGGGTTTTTTCTTCTTTTTTACCTTGTGGGGAACCTCTTGAAGGAGTTAATAGCATTAACAGTAACATAATCTCCTGGGAGTTCATTTTTACATTGAAAGTACTGCAGTCTTCTGGGAGTTCATGTTTGTAATTTGATGAGCAGTATTAGACTTTTGACATCTTCTTCCTCACCCTGTTTTCCACCAAAAAAGTCACTTGTAACCAGGCTGCTGGTGTTTAACTACTCCATGAGAAATGTTGAACAAAGATGCACACTGTGTGTCTATAACCAGTTACTGCCCCATTTCTCACAATGTAAAATTCCCTGTACCCACCAAAAGCCAGACCTTTACCTTGGACCAGCTTCCAGAGCATTCCCCCGTTGGCAGGCCCAGCAGTCACATTTTGTTCTGTGAGCCCAGCTTCCCTGATTTAATTTTAATTTTAGTTAGGTTTGTGACCCCAGCTGTCAAGGCCTCCAGCTCTGAGCTGGGTGCTCAGGCAGTTTCTGCTTTGGCAAATTGCCATTTGGGTAATTACATGCTCTTTACTTTTGGTATCTTCTTTGACTTCAAATCTGGGAGCAAATCCACTCCATTTCTGTTTGTGAAGTGGTGCCATTGCTTGATGGTTACAATCTATTTCAGAACAGGGTTGGGGAAGTGCTGCCTGTCTGTAAATGGTTGCTGGGTGCTTGGGATTGCAGGGAAGTTGGTGGTGTGGATATGCTCACATATTTTTGTATACATGTGGTTGTTGAACTTGGCCATGCAACAATCCTAATGAAGCTAATAACACCAGGGATGGGATCTTTGGTGAATTTGGATGTTCAACCTGCCCTTCTGCACCTCCATCCACTCCAGCGGAATGCTCTGTAGGGACACAAGGTCTGGTTGGCTTGTGATAGGAAACTTCCTTTGTGGTGCATGCTTCAGGTTGCTTTCATTTATTTCTTTTCTTTCAGAAAAGAAAAAATGAAAGTTTAATTGATATGACTACATCTTCCTGGGCAATGGGGATACCACACCTTTTCCTCTGTGCTTTGGGAAAAATGGCTTTATGAATGTTGCTGGGGGATTTCTTTGGCAGTAATCAGTAGGTGACAATATTAGAGTTCAAATTTAAATCTTTAATCCTAGACTGTAAACTAAATATAAGCAATTATTACTATTTTGGTTTGAACATTTTCTTTGAAGAGTTTATTCCAAGATTTTCTTCAAACCAGGGAAACAATTTGTAATTTCAGTTGGATTTGTAGTTTAAAAGAGGTGGCTTCCATATTTATTCTGTGAAGACATCAGTATCCAAACTTGAGCAATATTTGATGCTGGCTACAAACAACAGCCTAAATCAGCCCTGAAATCTTCCTCCTGACCCATTTGCCACTATTATAATAATAACTGTCATTTATGTAACATCTTTCATCACGCTGAATATCCAAGCAATTTACAAACACGTGCCCTGATTCCTCAGAGGAATCTGCAGTCAGTGGGGTTTAAATTTGTCTGGGGTCAGGGAGGTTAATAACTCCATTCCTTCAGAAGGTGCCGTGCTTTTCATGACCATGAGCAGCACCTGCCAGAGCAGCACCTCTGGCTGTGGCTCCTGCTGCAATGCTGGGGCTGGGATGCTGCCTGGCTGGTGCAGGCACAGCTCTGCCCCTGGAACTTGTGTTTTCTGCAGGACTTGTGGTGTTCTGCATTTTGTTTCCTCCCCTCTGCAGAGCCCACTCGTCTCCATTCTTGCCACTCCGAGTCAGGGGATTTTTTACCCAGGTGCCAGGGTAGCAAGGGATGTTGTTGTGTGTGGGGTCTGCTTGTGTATAGGTTGGTTTTGATTAAAATGTGGTGAGGGGGGGAAATACAAAGCCACAACACTGTCAAAACTGAATTTTGGTGAGTTTATCCTTTTGGCCTTTATCCTAACATTTCAAATGAATGATGCTTTTAAATTAGTGGAAAGCTGGGGGTGTTTGAGCTTGGTGGTTCTGAAAATAGATATTTATGCAGATGAGAGTGATGTGTGCATGCTACAATTCACCACTGTCTAACTCCAGATGTCAAGCACTTCACTGTTCCCAGTGCATAGGTCTAAAATATGTTCATGCATAACATAAACTTGGTTTTACAACCACTCATATTTAGACTGATTACAGGAGCTTAGCTACGTCTGCATACTTCTTGCATGACTTCTTGTTCAGGAAAGTATCAAAAGGGATTACTAAAAGGCATTTTCATTCATTGCTTGTGAGGTTTAAGAGGTTAGTCTTTGAAGAAATAGGTCTTATTATAACATCTAGCACTTCTTTGTTTCACTATGACAGATGTATATTTTATTTGGAGGTATTAGGTACTTACGTATTTCAACAGCATTGAAGGATCTTCTTGAGTTGGACCTTAAATTTCAAGCAGATATAGATGGAGTATTGGAATCAGGTAATATACTTTCCAATGTACCAAATGGAAAAAAATGCTAGTAGTTAAACTGTGTGTACAATAATTACACCTAAGAGATCACGTTTAATGTTTATATTCTCCTGTTAACTTACTTTTATCTGCATTCACAAGTCATTCATAGATAAGTGCATATTTATCTAGATAACCAGTAAAGCAAACATGCAATTGATGAGATTTTGACTGTGGAAATCATTACAGCAAAGCTGGAATATTATACTATATACGCAAGCAGAGAGTATTCGTGTGAGAGCTCTTACAGGATATTCTCAAATGAACTATGCTGTAAAATGTCACAGTAAAATGTAGCTGCAAGGCCATTGGAAATTAGTAATTTAGGTAGTATAAGTATTATTTTACAAGGTTTATCCATTTATCAGTGGTACCCAATTCTGTTGTATCCTAGAGAAATGTCTTAGCAGTAGAGAGACAAGTACATACACATAGCTCAGTGTCTCGGGAGGGTGGGGAGTTATGATTGCAGCTGCTCCACAGTAGAGTTCCTTCTGTGGTTATCTGCTGCCAGTGTGACTGACGTTTGTATAACTACTGATATTTTTAATAGATACGCTTTCTTGAACTAAATTGCCAAAAAAAAAAAAAATACAGATGAAATGGAAAAATTGGTACAGCACTTGTCAGTGTGATTACGAGAAAATTTGTCTCCTGTATTTGAGCTGTCGTTTTAAAATACCAAACCTCCCATTAAAAATAAAATGCTATTACCCTTGATGGTGCAGTTTGTGATGGCCTTACTTTTCAGTGTTGGGGCTGTTGCTAACACTCTTGCCAGGAATGTTCTGTGTCTTGTTCCTAGCTCTGTCCTGAGCTGAGGAGCCCGAGCCCTGTGCCCACAGCTTTCTCTTGCCTAGATCTTAGGTTTGTTTTGGCTTGTTATTTACTGTCACCAATTTCTGCAAAAAAACCCCAAACCCAAGTGTGCAGTTCTGCATGAGGAAGGGCTCATTAAGTGCTTGGGGTCAGCTCAAGGTTAGCAGGATGCTCACAGGTGTCAGGTGCCAAGCTGTGGTTAAGGGGAGCAGTGTTCCTGCCTGCCTTGAGCGTGGAGAACATCCTTGAGCACTGCTAAGTTCTGTTTTATTTCTCCTCTCTGCAAAGTGGTGGAGACTTGAGGGGTTAATATGCCTTTTCCCTAAAGTTCATTAATTGTGAGGAAAAAGCCCTGACAAATATCACCTTGCTGACCTTTGAAACCTGCCTGAGTGCTGGAGACAGAGCGAGCATTGTTGTGACAGCACCAGCAAGGGTTAATCAGCCCTGCCAGCCCGAACAATGGAGACGGGGGCAGCTTTAAACGAAATGAGCTGAATATTTCATTCGGCCACTCAGCTGCCTGCTCCAATTGCCTCCTCTGCTAAAATGAGAGCTTAATCTAAAGTGACAACAACATCAGTTTCTATGTGCTCCAGTCACACAGAACATGACTTCCTTAACATAAACACTATTTACATGGGCCGTGCGCACGGAGCAGGCAATGGGAGCGTGCCCGGCTCGCACAGAGGCTGCAATGAAGGACGAGGAGCAGGCAGCTGAGAATTAGCGCTGCCAAATGAAAGCCTGACCCGCAGAGGGCATGTCCCTGCTACGTTTTAAAGCTGGAAAGCCTTGCACCAGTAACCTCGCTGCCAGTAAAGACTATACAATTTCACAGAAAATAGCACCTTTTCAGTTTAGACACTTAACCAGACGCGTTGCTTCTGACCCATTTTCCTGCTCTGTGTGACGTGAGATGACAGGCCCCCAGCTGCAATTACCACTCACTCAAACAGCTGGAACTGAGAAATGTCCCCTGTCCTTGTGCTCTCAGCTCAGAGCAGGGCCTTGCTTTGGGGATGCTGCTGGGCATCCAGCATCCCTCCATCAGAGTCCAGCATCCCCATGGCACCCGAGCTCTGCCTTGGTTCTGTGAGGGGCTGCCACTGCTGCTGATGGTGTTCTGCTCCCTGAGGCACCAACAGGAGTGCCACAGCCCCCTGGGCTCTGGGCACTGCCTCTCTGCACCAATAAATGCCTGTGCTCCATGGGGAAGCTGTGCCCAAAGAAGGGATCTGTGGAGTAGGAGGTTGGATTCTTCCTTCTCTTGCTCTGCTCTAACCATAAGGTCACTTGGTTTATTCCAGCAATCTTTCTTTTCTCTTTCTCTTTATTTTTTTATTTTTTTTTTAACCCAATGCCATGGAGTTTAAGCATTTATTCTCCCCTCTGTGCTGTCAGACTTTTAAAAGGCCTCCTCATTGGGTAAACTCTGGATAAGTTACTGGGAGGGAAGGCAGAGAGAGACAGTTTGTGGTACTGCCAGCCAGGAGGGACTCACTCAGCTCCTTCCCTCCCTGGTGTGAGTGCTGTGCAGCCCTGACCTTGGCCCAGGGACACAAAACTGTGCTTTTCCCCTATCCCTGTGGTGGTGCTGGGGCTGTCCAGGCAGCAGGTTATTCCCCCTTCCCTTATTGTTGGTGTGGAGTCTCTTGTTCAGCTGAGCAGGCTGAGCAATGCAGCAATACAGCACCAACAGTTCCAGGTGTCCATTCCCCTTTGGGCACTGTTGGGAAATTCGCTTTTCCTTGGCAGAGTTGTTCAAGCAGATATTACTCACTAGTTACTTTATAGGACTTTCCCCCCCTGTTTCTGCCATTCTCACATTAAAAGTTTATCTTAAAAGACATGAAAGGAAGTGTTGGATAACTGGGGAGTTGAGCTGAGCAGGACAAGAGGGGTACCTAGGTCTTAATAAGACATTGCAGAAACAGGGAAAGCCTGAGAAATGGGGAAGGATTCTTTTCTGAAGAAGAAAAGGTTTCTTTCCCATCACTGGTCTAAGAGCAGAATTTACCAAAAAAACTACTGATCCTGAAAGGATTCTTGCTAATCTTGTGTTTAAAGAGCAAGAGCATTTGCTATGCTGAAAATTTGGAACATGCTGTTTGTTCTTTTATCACTCAATGTTACTCTTAAAATTTAGTACATTTATGAAGTGTTCAAAATGAATGCTTGCATCAGAATGAGCGGTCCAGTGACTGTAATCCTGACGCTGAAATCCAGAGCAGTTCCATCTTCACATTAAAGATTATTACTTTTGCCAAGTTAAGTGGACTTTTGTGACATTTCAAAAAACATACTGAAGTTAACTTTGAGCTGCTGCAGCATCACTTCAAAGAAGGAACATAGATCACTTGCAGTGTCAATACAAACCTAAAAATAGTAGCCAAAATCTGTGCTTTTTGATGCTGTCTGACTACTGTCTTCCTTTTTCTCCACTTTTGGTTCCAAAAGGGGGTGTAAGCAGTCACAGATTTACAGAATTACAGATGTATCCCCTGCACCATAGGAAAACAAGGTCTACTATTGCAGAGCTGCAAAGCACTGGCTCTGGTTCAGGAACTGACACCTCTTCAGAGAGAGCACTCACTAAAATCAGCTCATCTCTGACGTGCAAGGGGAAAAGGCGAGACAAATGTGACTTATGGGGTGGATCAGGGTCACCTGAGACTGCATCCCTGTGTCAGGCAGTGGTGCTGCCCCTCGGCTGGTAGGTTTCCAGAGGTGCAGGGTTTGTGTTGATGTTTTTACTGTTTCACAAGAGAGCCACTGATCACCTTGTCATGGAATCACAGAATGCTCTGGGCTGGGAGGGACCTTAAGCTTCATTCCTAAAAGGGTCACTCGGTGCTTTTTATGGCATGGGTCATTCTCAGAGCTTCAGTCCCAGAAACAGGGATTGGGCCTGAGTGGGGGTTGGTACCAGAAGAACAACAGGGTATGCCTCACTCTTTTTTTTTTTCTTTTTTTTCTTTTTTTCTTCTTTTTTCTTTCTTCTTTTTTCTTTTTTTCATTTTCTTTTTTTTTTTCTTTTTTCTTTTCTTCTTTTCTTCTTTTTTTCTTCTTTTTTCTTTTCTTGTCTTTTCTTGCTTTTATTTTTCTTTTTTTTCCTTTCTTTTTTTCCTTTCTTTTTTTCCTTTCTTTTTTTCCTTTCTTTTTTTCCTTTCTTTTTTTCCTTTCTTTTTTTCCTTTCTTTTTTTCCTTTCTTTTTTTCCTTTCTTTTTTTCCTTTTTTCCTCCTCCTTTTTTCCTCCTCCTTTTTTCCTCCTCCTTTTTTCCTCCTCCCTTTTTCCTCCTCCTTTTTTTCTCCTCCTTTTTTCCTCCTCCTTATCTTCATTATTTTCTTCTTTTTTCTTTTTTCATTTCTTTATTTCTTTTTTCTTCCTCTCTCCTCTCTCCATTCTTTCTTTTTTCTTTTTTACCTTTTTCTCATTTTATTTTTTCTTTTCCTTTTTTCTTTCTTTTATCTCTTTTTCTTTTCTCTTTTTTCTTTTTTTTTCTTTGTTTCTTTTTATTTTTCCCCCTTTTCCTTTTTTTCAAGATGGCAAAACTAGAAGCAGCATGAGAAATAAAAGGGCAAGCAATGGATGCTAATGCAAGGGATTACTAAAAAAATCTGGTTGCTGAGGATTGCTAATCTCTCTATTAGAAATATGCTTATTACACAGTTATAAAACTAATGAATGTATTTTTTAACATGCAATAATTATCTAATTATATATAAGGCATTAGTTTAAGTAGACTAGCTCTCTTACTAAAATGCTGTCTATTACAAGTAGATTTATTGAGGATTAACAACTGCATAATAGAACTGTATCTATTTCATGATTGCTAATCCTCAATGAATGTTTTTAATAATTAATTGGCACTTAACTAAAGGATTATGTTCATTGTGATGGAGTTTGTGAAGCCATAGAACATTTTTGTGTATGATGAAGTGCTAAAGGGAACATGCCTATGATATGGTTAAATAATTGGGGGTGGGACATGATAATGACACATGTGACAGAGCAACAAAAAAGAAAAACAAACAAAAAGAAGGGGGGAGGAATAATGAGGAAATCACATGTAGTAGTAAGTTTTTATTTCTATTGTTACCTGATACATTTTTGAAAGAATTGTTCCACTTCTTTTATGTTATGTAGGAGAAGCAGTAACTGCCTACTAAGACATCAAAATATTTAATGTTGGAAAATAGGTAAATGGGAGTTTGTGGTCTAAAATGGTGAAATATTTCGGTCTGCCTGGTGAAGATCTTCCAGTATTTAAGTTTTGTTCTTAAAGTCTCTACTAGGGACATGAATTAGTGAACTAGAACGTAAACCCAGTGTTAATTGTGACTCAGTGAGTTCGGTAAATATGTGTCTGTGTGTTGGTTTGGCCTGGTTTTGGTGGTGAGGGGGTTTATTTTTTACTTCTCATTGTCCTCCTCTGACTTTGTCCATAATAAACTCACTCTGTATCTCTGGCTTCTGTTCTGCCCTTGCAGTGTTTTCTCCCAGTCCTTAACTCATGAACCCTTCATTAATTTTTTGTTCTCCTCTGCCCAGCTGTGGCAGGGGAGGGTGTTTGGTGCTTGGCCAGTGCCAAACCATGACCCTGTGCCCAAGTGATGCAGAAGGAAGGGTATGTTACTCCAGGATGCAGAAGGCAGGGCATGTTACTGCAGGATGCAGAAGGAAGTCGTATCTTATACCAGAGCACAAAGAAATGCTGTGAATTTTTCATGGAGTCAGTTATGGAAGCAAACAGGAGAAAACATTTATTTTGTTGGCTTAACTGACCCCAAGAGAAGGCACTGGTCCTGAAAGAAACTTTAAATTTTAGCTGTTAACAACAGGAAAGGCTGAGTCCGTGCAATCAGTCATCAGTCACTGCTGTGAGCACCTTTGGACTTTTTGTGGATGAAAAAATTGTAACTAAGAGCCCAGGTCCCAAAGCAGAGACCTGAGGCACCTGTGTTAGTGCCTTAATAGCAGGAATTTACCAAATATTCCCTAGAAAGCTTTATGGTTGCTGCAGAAGGAGGTTGTTCCAAATACTGCATATTTTCTAATGGAAGGTGATAACTTGCAATAAATGGCAAATATTCAATAATTCAAGTTATTCATAAGTTTGTTAGTGTAACTGCTGACATAAAAAAATGTAGCCAGCTTTACTGTATGAAGACCTTTAACCTCACAATATCCTTGTATATTATAGATGTATATTTATCCTTGTAGTCTTCCTGAGTTGCCTCCCCTTCTCCTGAAGGCTATAAACTCCCCCTTTTCACCCCAAATTCCAGCTAAAGTGAAATTGAAGTTGCAAAATTTGCTGTAGCTCTTGGTGTGTGTGTGTTTGGTTGGATGCTCTGTAATCCAGACTTCTTAAAACAAATCGTTTTGCCCTGGTTTGTACTGAGTGTTTTTGGAAAATGGTTTTGCCCTGGTTTGTTCTGAGTGTTTTTGGAATTTGATTTTCCCAGACTGGAATGTGTTTGAATCCCATTATGGTTCTGATGAGTTTTGGAAGTGAAGATGCTGTCCTTTCTTTGGGCAATGTTTTAAGTGCCAGTGCTACACAGGGCTGAGGAAAGTTTGGGGATGGGGAAGGAATCAAGATGTATGGATACCCCATTTCATTTTTGAAACCCATTTTTTGTGGTCTTTTTAAGACAGAAACTTTGGGAGTAATGAGTAGAAGGGAGTTTAGAGCCAGATCTCAGGCTGAGGAGAGGTCCTGGTATCCCCTTCAAGCTTAGGGGCTCTGAACTCAGACAATAATTGGGAAGGCCCTGAAGGTTCCAGTTCTGCAGACTCCCAGGAGCTCAGAGTGTGCCATCCTCTTATACACAGCTCTGCAGGCTCTTTAAAAAATGTCAAGGTAAAAGCAACAACAAAAACTCGTTCTCAGGTGAAATGTGCTTTTCAAAGGGTGGCAACCCTAAATGCCCACAGGATTTGGCAGGCTGGGAGACAAAGGCAGCCCTTCCCTGGAGCCCAGCAGCAGCTGCAGGAAGGTGGATGCAGTGAGGATATTGATGAGATTCCTAATTTGTTTAGCAGACAGGGAATGAGGGTTTGTCTGCTGGCTGTCATCATCCATCAGCCGTATGCTGCCCCAGGCAGTGGGTATATGCTGTTAGCCTGTTACTAATTTTACTTTGTTTTTTCTCAGCTTACTTCTTTTCTTTGCTTCATTTCATTCATTTGTTGTGACTGAAAACTAAACAAGAAGGAGGAAAAATAGGAGCCCATTGCTCTGTCTGTTTGTCAGAGCAGGTACCCCCAGCTCCTGCCTGGAGCCTCTTCCACCTCATTTGGCTGAGAGCTCTTGCTGAGAGCTGCTGTGGCCTATAAGGAAAATCTCTGTCATGATCTGAAAAGTTTGCTTTAGAAACTGGGATCACAGCTATATTTACCCTTCAGAATCAGTAGGAGAGAGCTGCACCATCAATACACAGTATTGCACCAGACTGGGAGTGAGTTGATGATGCTTCAACATTGCCACACCTGTGTTGATAAAGTGTTGTATGTGCCATGACTTTTGAGGCTTTGGTTTCTTTTTTTTTGTTTGTTTCTGAGATTTTTGTTCATTTTCTGGTTTATGATTTTTGGTTGGGGGTGGGTTTTTTGTATTGCTTTTGTTGTTGTGTTTTTTTGAAATTTATGAGACATTTCAGCTTGTGCTAATCAAACCAACAGTTCTGCAAAGGGCAGGAAGTTAATGCAAAGGAATTTGAGATCAGAAGTATTAATTGAAAGCTCAAAGAAGGTTTTATCCCATACTCATTGTAGTTTTCCATTAGGCCAGTTTTGAAGAGGGATCTGATTTGGAGCTGCAGATTATTTGATCTGGAATAAGCTTCCAATGCTGAGTCCCCTATCAGAGATGATGTTTAATGTGGTACCTAAGGGGGCAGTTCCCATTAAATCTGCACCACAATGTTGTCTCACTAACTCAAAATTCATTTAATATTGTGGTTGTGAGCATCTTCAGCATCTTTTCTAGGTGGAGCTCAGAGAGCATCAAAGGGTTGTAAGGAAATCTGCATTTCCAGGCTCCATTGCAATGTCTCCTTTATTTTCATTCTAACACTTCTAGCACTGATTTTTAGTGTCACTGAGCAGTGCTTCAGGTATTTGAGCTTTGTAGAAGTCTTCAAAAAGACCAAGAAATGATCCTCAGGGAAGTGAAGCTTGTGCTGGTATTGTTATGGAAGGTGACACACGTGAATTTGAAAAATTGCAGTTAAAAACTCAACAGGAGGTAGATGCTGGTACATAGTGAAAAAATTATTTTGTGGCTGTTGTTTTTTAAACTCTTCTTAAATCTTTCCTCCTGTTTTTTTTCTCACTCAGTAAAAGTAATTTATGGCCCTCCTCTTTCAGTCTTTTCTCGTTCAGAGGGAGCAAATTTTGCTGATGGCTGTAGTGCCAGCATGGAGTGTTTATTTTATTAAACATCTCTTTATTTCCTGCCTGCATGGAGGTGGTGGGAAGCCTGTAGGAACCTCCTGTTGGTGGCTTTGCTGGGCTTCTGCTTCTGAAGTTGGTCTTTCCTGCTCCCTTTTCAGCTCAAGGAGTTTTCAGGGAACAGACAAAGAAATCTTGATAACACCTGTTTTGTTTTGGTTTTGTTTTTTTTTTTTGTTGTTTTTTAAGATGTTATAATCTGCTCACAAAACAAAGCAATTCCACTTATTTTCTAAAAAAAAAAAAAAAAGTGCATTTTTCTAACCAGACCTTTGTATGAGGCTGGTGCTAAGTAATCCATGAGTTGAGTCAAGGGATGACTTCAGGCAGGCTTGAGGATCCTGAGCTTTGAAAACTTGTTAGTTTAATCAGCTTCCCACATGTAAACAATTTCAGCAGGCTTTCTGGGTGGCTTTTAATTTATCTATTTTTTAAAAAAAGTTTTTAAATACAGTTGATGAATATCTAACATAGTTTTATTTTGCTATTTTTAACAACTTTCTTTTGCTTGCTGGAGCATTGCTTGATGATTTATCCCAGTCTGGATGGAAACCCTGCACAGGGAAAATAAAAAAACTGCAGAAAATGTTTGAGGTGGCAGTGGCTCACTGGGACCATTGCAATGCAATGATGTGTTGGGTTTGGTTTTTTGTTTTTTTTTTTTGTTTTTTTTTTAATGGATAGAGGAAGGAAGAACAAAAGAAAAGCAGGACACATTTTATGTTAAATATCATTATGTTAATGATATTGAAATTTGAGATGGAGAAGCACTTTCATAGAATCATCTAGTTTGAAAAAGGCCTTTAAAATCTAGTCCAACCATAAAACTTTTCAATGAGCCTCAAGGGTAAACAGAATTTTTAGGGACTCTGTGGGAAATTGCTGGCTATTGGGTTTGCCCTTATGTTTTTATAGTCATCAAAGTGTCCACGTGCATTGTGATTTTCTTGTCTAAGGCTGCAAATGGCAGCATTGTTGTGGAATGTGTGGTGATGGTTTTGCTGAGAACTTCTGTGGTATCTCATAAATTACTGAGGTCAAAAGAGGCTTTTTTTTGTCTAGGAACTCATCATGATAGTTTGTTTTTAAATAGGTAGGAGTCAAGTTTTCCTTCTTTCTTTTTGACTGACTTGTGTGAAGAGGAAAAAAGCCAACCAGGAGGTGATGAGAAATGGGAGAGTTGTTTCTGTAAAGCACCAGGGCTAAGAGATGGGATTATTTTGGCTTGTTAGTTGCAATTCTTTTTATCAAAGTGTGTTTTTTGCAGGTTGCAATGTGTGTCTGTGTGCTTAAAGAGGGCAAATTACAGCAAGGAAGAGGCAGCAGCACTGACCATGGGGGCAGCTGGGGACCACAGGGGCACATCTGGGCAAGCGGACAAACAGTAGAAAGAGGAAAAGGGAAATAAAACAAAGCAAAGGAGGCAGTGAGAGGGGTGTAGGGGTGATTTTGCTTCTGTCAGCCATCCTGGAGCAGCAGTGGTGGCCCCAGAGGATCCTGTGTGTCCCTTTAAAAGCAGTGGGGGGCTGGAGCTGGGGGAGTGCTCACAGCAGCATGGATAACACAGCTGTGCTCTGTTTATGCTTAGGCTACAATAAAAAAGCTATAAAATGTGAGATGTCATAGCTCCACTTTGCTTTATTTATACTGTTTCCTCTGAGCTCTGTCACACTGCACATTCATCTGCTAAGTTGCAGCAAGAATGGAGATTAAAATATCACAGCTCAAAATAGGAGTCAAGCGGAAGGAGATTCATCATAGCCCTATTAAAAAATATGTAAATATGGGAATGAAGTCATTTTAAAGCTGTATGGCTCTCCTTCTCAGTGGGCTGGGGAAAGCTGTGAGTGATGTGCTATGCGAGTGACAGATTTATGGGACTTGTTCTTCTTTCTATTTTTCACTCCATTCCACCAAAGTACTTTTAAGATTAAAAATATCAATTTGAATTGCAAATTTTCTCTCTATGCCATATATGTATTTTTTAAAAACGTTTTCTTCTTAACCATTACCTAAACTAATAATGGAAAGAAGTGTTATTCCCAATTAAAAGGGGTCAGAAGCACGCTCAGACGTTGAAGTTGCAGTAGAGAGGATTTGCCCTTCTGGAGCACTTTTTATCCAGGATCCTGGGAGCACTTTCAGTCATTGTGTCAAGCCTCTCATGCCTCTGAGATAGGGGTACACACCAAAGCACATTGAGCACTTGCAGTTCCTGGAAATGTCCTGTGGCTCTCAAACCACATTTTAAATGGAGGTTGCTCCTTTTCCCTCCTACAGCTGTTCTGAAAATGGGGCTGGGGTAAGAAGTCTGCATTCCCAATTTCTCATCGTTTTCCACAAGTGAAATTAGCAGAGAAAGCTGCCTCTGCTAGCAGGAGCAGTGATCTTTTGAACTTTGTGGTCTTTGATGTGGTCGGATCTGGGCACGAGTTTTCCCCTGGAAGAACAAAGCCCAGATGTTACAAGATACTTGAGAAATGAGGGATTTTAATTAATGCCCTAAAGATACAAGGAAGCCACCAAAATATCTCGCCCATGTTCAGGTCTGAAGCCTGTTTTTGAGCAAAGGAGGTGGAATGTGCTGCCACTAAAGGGAGCTGTGCTTTGTAGGTCAGTGTGGGTAGGGTGCAAGGAGAGGGGAGCCAAGGGAGAGGGCTGCTGTCCTTTCCTGCGGTGCTCTGGGAGCTGAGGGGTGAAAAGGAAGCTGGAAATTCTTTAAAGCAAAGTGATGGAGGCAGAGCAGTGATTGTGTCTGCAGGAACTCTGTAGCTATTTACCCTGAAGAAGAATTTTGTGTGTCTGTCCATCCAAGCAGGATCCCTGTTCAGCTTTTGATCAGCAGCTGAACAGTACAGAGAAATTTCACCCAAAGGAGGGAATAAAATTTATCATTATATCTTAAAAGTTGCTGGAAACAGTTTTTTATTTGTTTCTTAAATGATGGTGTATAGATGCCAGAAGTTAACCAAAACTTAATTGACTAACATCCTCAGAAGCTGGTGCTTTGTGGATAAAAAAAGAGATTCAGCTGAGCAAGACCATGTCATCTGTCTGTCCTACAGCTGTGTCAACTTATAGGACAGGTAACAACAGAACTGAGGGGGTCAGACCACAGGTATCCAATAATTTTACTCCTGGGAATGCCAAAATGCCCAGTGGCTGGAGAGGTGTATGAGATCTCCTTGGCAGCAGTAAGCAGGAGTGCCCTTGGGTTTGCATGTCAGGTTTTTTTGTTTCCTTTCTTCCTGGATTGCTATGAAATAGAGAAAATGTCAATTATTTTTCCTACTCCAGTCTGTGATTCTGTAGTAGTGCTGGGATATATTGATGTGTTCATTAAACTCTTATTGTCAGCAGAAGACATATTTCCTTGACAGGCTATTCTTGTTTCTGGCTGAGATTTGGGGTTTTTTGTAGGCTGCTTTAGCCTGTCAGTGTAAGCCTATTGACCCTATAACATTAATGTGTATACATGTGTTTTCCTAAGGCAGCTCTTGTGAGCCAACAAAGCTATAAAAATACACTTGAGCTTGAGCATTCCCAACTCTGCATCACCTGTGGCTTGTAGTCCTCTCACAAGCAGTGATCCTCATTCTCCCAAGTCACTTGTCTATTTTGGGGTTTTTGCTTCTGTTTGGTTTTGCATCAATCAAATGATGAATTATTTGGCAGAGACACCAAGAACATTTTTCAAGATGCAGTGTGATTTATAAGCCCAAATCCCATTTCAAAAATGACTTGGGAATAATTTAGGAATGGCAGGCTTGTTGGAAAACAATGGATTTGGG
>JAHXMQ010000028.1:6362756-6393297 GCA_020466415.1 Ammodramus savannarum pratensis | reverse complement strand
AGTGCTCAAATCCTGGCCTGGGCATCACAGTGAGTGCTCAAATCCTGGTCTGGGCATCCCCAGGGGCTCAGGGCAGGCAGAGCTGCTGGCTCTGTGTGAGCTGAGTGGGGCAGCCACTGCAGAGCTGCCAGGGAGCTTTTCCTCCTTCCTTTGTTCATGGTTCACTGGGAAGGAGCATGCTGCACCTCAGACCTGGAGCAGCATCACTAATATCTGCATACAGGGGCAATGTGTGTCCCTGTATTTACATTTTCCATGCACACGTGAGTTACCTTGCTTTGCTGAGCTGTTCTAGGAGTTCAATATTAAACAGTTCTGTTTCAGCCCTGATTCTGAGGCTCTTTGGGCTCATTTGGCCACTTCAGCAATGTGCAGGCTTGCATGGTTGGACAGACTGAAGAAATGAAGCAGAACTCTAAAAAGAAGTGACTTGGTTGCTCAGGCAGTTTTTCCAAAGGAAAGAGAGTTTATGTGAATCCCTGGAAACTGCTTCGCATTGTTCTCATTCAGGAATCTACATAGGAGCCACTTTTTGCCAATAAAAGCATTAATTCATGGGTAATGTGGAGCCCTGGCCATTCCCATGTGGAAGCTCTGCCAGATTGGGTCAGATGCCTCCACCTTCTGAAACTATGTATGTTTATGACATGCACTGCTCTGAGCCATAAATAAATCCGTGGCATTGTGCCTGTAATAATCTTTCTGCAGAGCTGTGCAGCCTATTACCCATTAGCTGATGTATTTATCATGCTTACTGCTCTTTTCCATTATGGCTGTACTACGAGTGTGATGGTATCTGGTAAAGTCATTTAAAAAGTATTGTTTAAAGTACAAAAATACAGATCTTGTGAAGCACCCTTGAAGGTAATGGAGCTCCATGTGGGCACAGGGCTAATTATTGTGTTCATTTTGCTGCTCATACAACTGAAGTTCATCCATACACAGTGTGTGTGTGCACAAATGCATTTATTTGAGACATGGACACCCTCATGCTTGTGTACACTCAACTATTATAAAGACAAAGTTAATACAAACACAAAGGATTAAAAGATTCCACGAGTGGAGGTGTTCATGGGGAGATACTACTTTGATATGTAGAAGGAGGTGATGATGGAGTGAAAGATTTTGTTACAATCTGTATATCTACACTGGAGCTAAGGAAATGCCAACTGTGCAAGACTAATGTTCCTTTGTTCTTAATTATTTCCTTTTTTTAGGAGTAAAGGAATAATTCTGCAATAAAAACACTTTGGAATAATTTAGCTTTAATCTTGTATTGTTTACCAGTTTTTATATAGAGATAATTTAAAAAGAGAGGGTTCGTAATTAAATGTGATTGTCATCACAAACCCCAAATTTGTCACAAACTCTGGCTGTTTGCATATTTTCTTCTGGCATTTCTGCTGCTTCCTAGAGTTTAAAACTAACTCTTCCTTGAAATTCAAAACTACCTTGAAGCCTTATGATTCTAGAAACCCCATCAATATTCTGGTATTATGGAGTGTCCATGACGAGTGTGGCGTTCTGGCATCTCCCCTCTGGCAGCAGCTGAGCACCATTAATTCCAGAGTAAAGAAATGTGTCAGAGCTGTCCTGGGGCTGCCCTGCAAGAGGAGCAGCAGGGGAATTCAGAGGGCTTTGCTGCTCTCAGCTGCCTCATGCTG
This sequence comes from Ammodramus savannarum pratensis, assembly GCA_020466415.1. NCBI lineage: Eukaryota > Metazoa > Chordata > Aves > Passeriformes > Passerellidae > Ammodramus > Ammodramus savannarum. The sequence goes on along the minus strand of JAHXMQ010000028.1, from coordinate 6,391,633 downwards.
CACTCCACCCTGGCAGCTCCTGCTTGTGATGCTGTGCCCACATCCCAGAGCTGCTGATACAGGAGGTCCTCAAGTTTGCCAAGAAAATAACTCTGGTTTTTTGGTAGATGTTCTTGTACATCTTGTAGAAGTTCTTTGGTTTTTTTTGTAGATGTTCTTTTATGGATTTAAGAAAAAGGCGCTGTTGGTGGAAACCTTTTAGAATTTCTGGTTGATGTATCTCTGGATAATTTGTGAAGTAGGAAACTATGAAGCTATCAGAAGAAAAATCAGTGGTCCTTTCAGGTCCCTGAAATACCAAGTAAAGGAACAACATACAGATTAGAGCTGCGTTTCCCTCCCAGAATTTATTTCTTCATTCTCCTTCCAGGAGAGGAAGAAGGCAAGATGAAGATTAAAGGCAATCTTCATATTCCTTATTAATTTTGTCAACTGTTGTAGTTGTTGGGGCATAAATTATCTCCAGGCCTGGCCATTGCCACATATATTGCTGCTTGGCCTGAAAATTGCATGTGCCAGGTTCTCTGGTGGTCCCAATGGAAGAAATGTGAGGTGACAGGACACAGCATTTAGTGAGGATGTGTCCTTCTCCTACTGGCACTTCTGGAACAACAACCAGGAGCTCAGAAGAAGCTTCCACAAGCAGAAGCTTCTGGAAGTTCATTACAAGTCAATCAGAAGTCCAGGACACCAGGTCCTGTGCTTCTAGTGACCCTTCTGCTCTGCTGCCACCATGGGATTTATTTGCTGCTCGATTTACCAAAATCTGCAAAACTGATATTGGTGATATTGATCTTGAAATTTGCGGGGAATTTACAACCATACTCCACTCAAGTCAGAGGGAGACTCCCATCTATCAGTTCTGGATTTCAGTTTAAGGCCTTTGGCAACGCAGCAATGGAAGGCTGCAAGGATTTGCAGTAGAGCTTTCCATCTGCAGAAGCAGACCTTCAGTTCACTGGCATTTCAGTCCTGTGAGATCCTCAGATAAATATAGGTGTGAAACATGAAAAATTACTCCTTTTTGGACAGCATTAGGACAGTAAGATGAATAGAAATTAAATCTCTTTGACCCTGTTTTTGAACAGTTTACATTAGAATCGTGGAATTGTTTGGGTTGGAAGGGACCTTAAAGATGATCTTGTTCCAACCTTAAAGATGATCTTGTTCCAGGGACCTCTTCCACCAGAGCAGGTGGCTCAGAGTCCCCTCCAGCCTGGCCCAGAACAGTTTCAGGGATGGTGTAGCCATCCCTGGGCAGTTTTACCAACATCTGAATCAAGAATTTCTTCCTAATTTCTACTCTAAACTTCCCCTCTTTAGGTATTGGGCGAATTAGACGTAACACAGCAAGAAGTTATTGGGTTTTTTAAAACTGTGGGTGAGGAACCATAAAATAAATGCATTTGTGCCTTAAGTCTTCTAGAAGTGCAGCAGTAGGATGCTTCTCAGTTGCAATTTGGTGCTTAATTTTACAGCATTCTGCTCATCTCTGAGACAGGAAAAACGCCCAAGATCAAAAGTTCTCTCCATTAGCTCTGCCTGGTGCTCAGGTTGGTTGGAATCCCTGGATCTGTGCTCCAGGGCACTGTGACCCAGCCACTGGTACTGGTCCAGTAAAACCCAGGAGCAGCACAGGAGCTCTCATTCCCTGGCTTTGGGTTTGGCCTCAAATACAACATTTAAATAAAAAAGGAAAGGAAAAAAGGAAAAAAGAGCTGCCGGGAGGATCTTCCCTTTTGATCATTAAGACAGCAACAACAAATTATCCCTGTTTAGTGCAGGTTTTGAGATTGCTTTGGTGCCAGGAGTTTTGCCACCTGTTCCCAGCAGGATGAGATGGGGATATGAAGAAAACTGGTAATCTTTGAGAAATAAAATATACATGTGCACTTACAAAGTGAACTTTGATAATCTTTGTAGTGAATGAGGTAAACCATCTCAGCATTACAAATCACTCAGAGGATGAGCTGCTTTAGTGCAGCCCAGACAGCTGGGGACTATTTGTTTTCATTTATTTAAAGGAACCTCAGCAGGCAGATTCAAACAGTAATCTTGCATTTTCTTGTTTTATTAAAAGCAAAACAAACAAACCCCCAAACCTAAAGCAAACAAACAAAACCTCTACCATGGTAAAAGGTCTGTATATGATCTTATTTCTTCTTTATTTTTCATATTCAGCTTTTCCTACAGCTTGCAAATGAGGTAGTGAGATCCATTCTAAACCAGAAGTGATGGAAGAAGTCAGACTGGAAGTGATGAGAAGACACACAGGTTATGTGCTCATGTGAATGACCACAATTCCAAGCACCTCAGTGTCCTGCAGGACCTGACCTGTCAGGGGCACAACCAAATATTTATAACCATTAATAAATTAGAAGGAGCCCTAAGCAGAAATACCTTTCGAGGCTGGAGCTGGGCTGGCTCCTCAGCAGGAAGGTTTACTTTCCCAAAGGCATTTGCCCATCCTTGAAGGGACAAGAGGAAACAGGAAATTAACCCTTTGCTCAGAAGAGACTAGGCTCCTTTTCATACTTGGCAAATAATCAGAAGATACTACCTAAAATAAAAAAAAAAAATTAAAAATAATCTGCATTGCTGTATTTAGAGGGATCAGAGATAACAGATAATATCTTGCTGTTGAAAATAAGATGAGCACTGTTATAATGGCAGCAGTGGGGTCTTGTGTCCTGGTAGCAGTGAAGGGGTTAAATAATTTCTGGCAGCCCATTGATCATGTAAAACCATGAAGCAGTTCCAGTAGAAAGAGATGTGTAGAGGTAGAAAATATCGGACGGAGTGCATGCTCTCTGTGGATAATAAAAATTACCCACTTTCTCACAGATGTCAAATCTGGCAGTTTTCCACTAAAAATTTGGACTGCATATCAACTATCCAAATTATTTTAGTGTCTGTTGAAGAGTGTGTTTGGCAGGGTTTCCAGCAGGAAAATAGGAAGTCGATTTGAAAACATTAATAGTATTTGAATACAACTGCTTAAGCTGATTGTTCCTTAGATGAACTCCAGTGGAAACACATTCTTCCCTGCAAGTCCCCAGCAAGTCTCCAGGTGGGGAACGTGGGGATGTGAAATAAGTGCTGAAGAGGGCAGGGAGAGGTTCATCTCCAGGGGCTTTGCCTTCCTCTCCCTCCTGTTTTGCTCATTTATACAGATCCTGGTTGAATAAGTGGGGATGTAATAACTGGGCAAGAGTTTGAGAGGAAGGGGAGCTGAGAAGGAGGGGTGTGGACACTGAAGAGAGAAAATATTCAAATAACCAGTGTAGGTTTAGGGTTCTGAATGAACCTCAGTGGTGTGGGAGAGGGAGGGAATGTCACTGAGCCTTTGTTATGGTGTGTGTGCAATGGGCAGGTGCCATCACAGCAGCAGCCAAGGGATTTGGGGTTAGATGGCCCAAAAATGGGGAAAAAGGACAGCAGAGAAAGCAGTCAGAGGTATGTTGTTATTTAAAATAGTGTGCTTCACTAGCCTAATCCTAGAATAACACAGGATTTTTAGGGTTAAAACTGGGCCTTGTGGGCAAGGACTCATGTTGAACACAGGGTCTCCTTCATCTTCCTCTGAAGCAGAGATGGAATAATGAATCAGAGTGTCAATACTGCTGTTAGGCCAGAACTGAGACACAGCAGAGTGCATCCAAGAGAGGAAAGCATCAGAAGAATAAACTGAAAATTTCCTGATTGGGAGTTTGGCTAGGAATGGGCTTTTAACTATAGATCCGTGGATGTCATAAAACACTTGAAAATGAAGTAACAGGAGAGCAATGCACTGCTGAAAGGAAGTGGTGGAAGTCATGTTCTGGCAGGTACTCCCACTGGCTCTGACAGGCTGCTTTAGTGCCAGCACAAGTAAGTTAGTGCCTCTAACTGGGGATGTAATCACAGTAATGCAATCACAGAACAAAAAGTAATAGGAAACAAATACACTCTGCTCTCCTGGTGCTCCAGACACCTTCTGTCAGATCTTGAAAATGTCTTGTCCTGCCTTGGGCCAGGAGAATGCTGAAATAGAGCTGCTGTACTGATTTGAGTTTTTTAAAAGTGGAATCCTTTTCAAGCTTTAATGGGGCTGCAGACAGAGCAGCACAGTCATTTCTCTTCTCAAATCCTGCAACTCTTTTGTGCCCTTACGAGACTTTAAAGTGCATCAGCAGCAAGGCTCAGCCCTGCCTCCCTATTTAGTGCTGCCTCTGCCCTGCCAGGGAGATTGGCTGGTTGCTGTGGCATGAATTGTGCCTGGGAGAGGAGGGAGATGCTCCAGGGAGCTGATGCTCTGCAGAGGTCAGAGCCAAGCTCTGATCTGTCACTGCACTGACACACTTCTTAAAAAACAGCTCTCGTGGAACTCTCAGGCTCTGCCACATCTGATCTGCTCTTTTGGTGCTTGCAGAATTACTGTCCGTCCTTATCTGGAGGATAGCAATGGAAATTGAGTGGTTTTCTGATGTGGTGAAATTCTTGGTATAGTGCAATTGTTAGAAATTGATTACTTGGATTTTGGGAAGAAGTCAGGATTTTATCTTTCAGGGGACTTTGAGGGCTCTTCCAGTAGGTGATCTCTGTGGTCTCTGTGGTGTTCCTCTCAGGCTGAGTTGGATTCCCAGAGGGTTTTTTGTCCAGCTGTTGTTTCCAGCAGCATGGCACTCTGTGGGTCCTTGCCCTGCAGTGGGGCAGAGGGTAAATCATGGAGAACAGGAAACTCACTTGGACTATTAGTCAAGAGGAGAAAGGAAGGGGAAAAAGAGAGAGAGAGGTCTTTGAAATCCTTGGTCTTGTTTGTTTGAAGGGAAAAGTGTTCCTGTCAGGTCAGGAGTAGTTAATATCTTTTATTGGTACTTCACCATTGAGTCAGGAAATGTCTCCCCAGATACCAAAATAGCCTGGAAGAGCTGAACTGATCTGTGGAGTATTTTCTTGTATGTCTGTGTTAGAGCACTGTCTATCTTCACCTGTTAGATAATTAATTATGTGGATGTGAGGCATGGCAACTTGCTGAAGCACTACCTTATCAGTTTTGAGTATTTAATGTTTTCTAAGAGAAATTCAGGTCAAACCCAAAGCAAAGCTATGTCTGATCACCCAAACATCAAACAGGAAAAGAATTCTTTTTATTATTAAGGGGTGCATCCAGCAAAATTGTTCTTGAGTCTCCTAATCTGTGCCTGTGGTATCAAAATTTCAGTAAATCTCAGGTTTTCCTTATATAATGAACCTTCTTTCTCTATACATTAATTGTTTGCTCTGTATTCTGTATTTGGCCATCATGAAAGAATGGGCAAGTAAGTCCAAATAAAAAAGTCTCTCTACTCCTTCTCCAGAGCCAAAATGGGATGTCAACAGGACTTTTTGTCTAGATGATTTAGATGGATCTGCCCATGTCACTGGATCCATCACTTAAAGGCCTGTATCACTTTTTTGGTGGTTGGTTTTGTTTTGTTTTGGTTTTTTTTTGTTTTTCCTTGGGAGAAGGATTTCAGTACCTCCCCTGTCTTTTAAGTTTTCTGCAGCTGGCATCTGGAAAGGAGCTCTCTGGGAAGGAGAGTCAAATCCTGACACTGTGGTGGAGTCTGGGTTTAAATCCAGTCTTTGTGGCTTCACTCCGGTCTGCTCCAAAGATTTTAAGTGAAGAGACTTTTGTCATTCCTGTCACATGAAAACAGGAAATTCCTAGGAGTTCCATGATTGTCCAGTTTTGTAATATTCCAATCCCAGTTACAGGAGCTGTAATTTACTAAAAATTTGATTATTTACTTAAAATAAAAATCAGGCTTTGATTATTATTCTATTTTTTTCTTCAGTTATTTAACAGGACAAACTAAATGTTTTACTCACACCAACTATCCAGTGCTCAAACTTGGACAGTCTTTTAACTTTTGGCCCTACTTTTATAGGTAAAGCAGGTTGATTTGATGACAGAGACTTCCCCAAAGCCAGAGGCACTTTCTCTTCCTGTTCTTTGGACACGCATATTTCTTCTGATACCATGGGCATAAATGTCCTTGATCTTCTCAAACATGTAGCTGGTGGGCATTATAACAAGGCTCAGCTTGCTGGGAGAAGTCTGTAAAACTGAGAATGTTTCCCAGTGTGGATAATAAAATCTTTTCCTGCTCCTTTATATGGCTGTAACACCCCCTGAGCATTGCAGTTCCTCCTAACCTGCTTTCCAGATTCCTTTGGAAGTAAAAGTTGAGAGAACAGAACTGGTTTGGGTCCTGATTCTGCAGGTCCTGAGTGCACAGAGCTAAAGGATGTGTGAGTCTATCACTTGAGATAGTTTTGCCAATACAGCTTGGATTCATCTCTTAAGGACTTGTAATAGAAATTTCATGAACTCTCCCCTTTTGATCTCAGAATCTTCTGTGAGGTTTGAGCTCTGTGAGGTTCTGTGGCTCAGCAGGAGATGCAGTGGTCAGGATTTTCAGATTGTTTCATTCCTGTTTGTTTGTTTCAAAATGGGATGGTGTACTTTATTTTTTTAATTAGCTCCCAGTTGAAAATTGCTGGCAGATTAAGTTTACATTGGTGAATGCTACAATAAGAAAATGACATGACCTTAAGTGAAACACTGACAAGTGTGCAGAGGCAATCCATCATTTTCTGATTGTTCTCCTCTCACTCCCCATTCTGTGCCCAGCTTTAGGTGAAAGTGATAATAACACATAGAAACTAAGACCTTCTATCCTGTGACATCTTCCTGTGGTTATTGTTTCTGATTTTTGACTTTGGATGGACTGTGTTCTCAGCTGAGTGTTTGTCTTGGTGGCTGTCTGATATTTTAGCAGGAATTTCTGCTTGCTGCTGTCACTTCAGCATCACTCCCCATTCCTGAAAGTGCTCAAGGCCAGGCTGGATGGGGCTGTAACACAGCAAGGTTTCCCTGCCCATGAGAGGGAGGTTCTAATTAGGTGATTTTATAAGGTCCCTTCCAACTCAAACCATTCTACAATTCAGAATCCATTTGTCAGTCTGTTTCTTCTATGATTTTTCCTACTTTTTGTAGCTTGGATGATTTAAAACCTCCTTCCATGCAGATGAGGCCTTCCCTGTTGTTTATCAGGAGTGACTTTGGCCACCTCTTCAAGTGCAGCTTGCAGTTTTGGAAAGCTCCTATCTCCAACCATCCTGCATTTGAAAACTAATTAGCAATTGGTCTGTTCATGAATCAATCCATTTCATCCATCCTTAGCACAGGAAAGGGGCTTTGCAAGAGTAAAAGGAATTTTATTTATGGAAAAAATGTTTGTGGTTGCTGAGTCCAAAGACCAGGAGTCACAGGAGCTCATTGATTGTTTGTTATATGTGGAAATTGTAACTAAATATTCCTTTATGATTTTTCCTTTTTTAGATGGAAACATTTAAATAAACTTCTACAAACCTGTTGGAAAAGGAGCTTTATTCTCTTAGCTCTTTCTCAGGCAGAGTGGTCCCTGCTAGCTTTGGAGCAAGATTGTCCAAGAAAACTTAGCGAAAGAAAATAAATAAAGCAGCACATTTAAAAAAATGTGCATTCTAAAAGAAAACATTTTATTACCCAAACCACCCACATATATGTTAACATACAGCATTAGTCCTAACCTGCCAAAAGAAGAAAACGCACAACACCTTTCAAAGATGCAAATTGACAATTAACAAAACAATAGAGTTCTAGCCTTCAGTGGCTGAGGTGCAAATTGATAATCAGATTGCAAGGAGAAAGTGGTGGCTGCTGTTTGGGGTTTGAGAGAGGGCTGCCTGTGGAAGGAGGCAGGGAAAGGACTCAGGAATGCAGCCAGTCCCCCAGAAGGAGCACAGGGATTCTCCAGGCTCCATGGGCCGTGTGCTGTTAATTGTGACACCAGCAATCAGAAGGGAGTGGTAACATTTGCTTATGCTGTGGAATTGCAGATATTTTTCTCATATATATAACCAGTGCCCTACAGTGATGTTGATGGGAGAAAATGCAAACCCTGTGTAATATTTTGTTTTTCCACTTACCTTTGGCAGTCTTGCCTTCACTTTGCACATTAAATTCCATCTCCTGTATTTTTCCTAATGGTTCATATGCCCATGAGCAGCTGCAGGTAACTGCCAGTTTCTTTTACCCCAACTTGTCTCAGGTATATTTTATCTTTTCCAAATATAAAATTTTACATAATGATTTCTACTTGCGTTTAAGAGGAAATAAATAATGAGAACTGCCATGGGCTTTTCTAATAGGAAATTTTAGTGCTCAGTGCTTGGGCAAAGCAGGTTGTTGTACTGGAGGAAATGTTCATGTTGCAAATTAAAAGGGACATGAGGAACTGGAGGTTTGTTTGGGCAGTTGTAATTTGGATGCAAATTTTGAAGAAATGGTCATAAACATTTTTTTGTGTTTTCTCACCATCCAAGTTTGTTCTGTGCCTTTGGCTAGCTCCAATGAAATTGGTGCCTTAGGTTGTGGCCTGTAGTATTTTTGCTGCTGTGTACCTGTGAAAGTTGATGGATTTTAATGGGATTTTTGCTTAGTTTGGTTTTAATTTACCAGTGCTGGTTCCCAATGCTGTTTAATTTTTTAACATCTGATCCCTCCTGAAAGATCTGTATCATACCATGTGTAGTCCTTTTTAATTTTGTTCTGCTGAATTCTTCTCTCTTGAAGTTTTGTTACTATGGGATCTGCATTTCAAAAGTAGAAGAGTAATTTAAGGATAAGACCTTTTTAATAATCTGAATAATTTGTTGCATTTGACAAATATCCAGATATATAGTCTGGATTTTTTGAGGCTGGTTGAAGTATTGGAGACTCGGTTGATTTGAAACCGAGCCGCGTGATTAAATGTCCTGGGTATCACGGAAAGTTTCAGCCATAATTACACAATTTTAATGAATTTGTTGCTCTTGAAAATGTTGAGTTGACAGCTGCTTAGGATGAAGTCCTGGCTGTTGCAGCACATGATAGGTGGGGGATTGCAGGGCCCCGAGCTGCTCGGCTCCCTCTCCAAAGGAAGCTGAAGATCACTCAGCAAACGAGCAGCTGAGCCCTCCCTTTCCATCAGCCGAGCTGCAGCATTTTATTTTGTGGACAGCTGGCTGGTGGAGAATGCTTGACATCTCCCTCTGATTTGTGGTCAGCATGTGTCAGGCCACCAGGATGGTTGTGACAGCCCCCATCGTGTCAGGAGGAGTGCAGGAATTTTGGATGCTGACACCGGCAGTGGCAGCGCTCTCCAGCCTGGATGCAGGAAACAGATTAATTCCTCTTCCAGGTGCCAAGATTTAGCACCTTTTATGTATTTTGATTAGCACTGAATAGGAGATTTTTATGCTTAGTGGTGTAATGGCTTGTTGCATTCAGATACCACTTATTATGAACTAGATTGTGACATTCAATATTATCTGACTTCTCTGAAAGCCAGCCCCTCTTGAGTGGATGTGATGTTTGACAAGTAAATAATAGACTGTGGTGCCCCATGCATGTGTTTTAACCTGTTCCACTGAAGTTTTTTTAGCACTGATGCATGTGTTTAAAGAGTGCAGTATGCAAGGCATAGAAGGATGGAAAAGTTTGTTTATGCATTCAGTAATTTCTTCTTGGGCAAGATTCATGTAGATATCATTCTACACAGCATTTTATTATCCTGCCTCTGGTACAAAGGGGTCTGTAATCTGAAGGTTGGGGGTGGACTTATTCTGTTCAAATAAAAGCCACTAAGGCCAGTACTTTTGTCCCTTTTCATGTCTTCTGAAGTCTGGGTGATTTCTAACCCTTTATTTCTTTTTTCCAGGCTATTCATGTTTGCTGTCGGGCAGGGCAAATCAATCTTTTCTAAGCACTCTTTAATCATAAATCCAGATGTATTAAGCTTGCTATTACCTAGCCAGTGGTAGTCAGAAGGAGGCAGGGGGGAATGTCTACTCAGTGTGGCTGAGCTGTGATTGGAATCACAGGGCTACTTGCTCTATCACCTTCACTCTTGGACTGCAGTGATGCTTTTGGTCATGTTGGTGAGCTGCCTTTTTTAAAAATTTGGTTTTATTTTTATTTAATAGAGGCCGTGTTTGTATTCTGTCTGATTATTGTGTTTTGTGGTGTCTGTTTTGTGTGCACTGAATGTTCATTCCCCTTAGCTTACATTTCCCCTCTGGTTTCCAATAAATCTTGGTGGACCTTTGTATCCCGCCATATTTTCTGCCCTTTTTCCCTAGAGTGCTAATTCCCCCCCTCCAAATATCTGTAAAATCAGCATTTTATTTTTTTCCCTCCTGAGCAGCTATTGCCATCAGCTGTTATAAAATAATGGCTTTAGATGTGTCCCTTAGAATACATTGACCCCTCTGTCTGATTTATCATTAATTTCCAGAGATTTGTTCCAGGCTTGAACTAATACCTTCCCCCCAGGGTCCTGAGTTAAAAACCACACTGAAACCCACTTCCTTCTGCTTTTGTTCCTGGAATATTAATTGTATTGCCACCAGCATCCCTGGCACACAGAGACATCCCACCCCAGTTAACGATAGCTGAGTGCTTTCCACTGGCTTCTACAACATTCAAGCTTCTCACACTTATTTCTGAGCTTTTTATTTATCTTGCTACTGTTTTCCAATCCAATACCCACACTCTTACCTATTGGAAAACTAATTTTTTCTCCCTTCTTCTCTTTCTGCTTTGTGCCATTAAATGCAGAAAAGGTGCAACCATTTGCCCTGGAACTTGGTCTCTGCCTAACAGTGCTGGAGTACTCGTAAGTTATGGTTTTATTAGGCTTGGAAGACTTTCTATACATTAATTAATATTAATTAAAATATTGAAAGAGGATAAGCTTACAAGTGCTGCAGCATAGTCAGCAGGGAGTGTTGAAACTTGGGGTTTGAGTTTTTTTCATTTTAATGTATTGCTCTTAAAGTGGGTTGTGTTTGGAACTAGCTTTCTATCTGAAGCCATAACATACAATGTCTGTGTGTCCTGTGCTCTGCTTGTCTCTGCGAAAGCCATGTTGTCTTTTAAACTTCAAATCACAAATTTCAGTTAGTCCTTTGGAGAGAATTCCCATGCTGGGGTGCATTTATCGATGTCATGTTTGTTCTCAGGACTGAAGAGATTGCTGTGTAGAAACCTGTTCCTTTGTAGCTAAGGCTCATAATTGAGCCTAGCTTAGGCCTCAGCCTAGCTTAGGCCTCAGCCTAGCTTAGGCCTCAGCCTGGCTTGTTATTTTCCTGTTGCTTCAGAACAAACCCTTGCTTAGGACACATTTACAAACCTGGTGGACCCATAGATCACCCTGCCAAGGCAAAAGGAGCTGTCAGTCATTGCTCCCTGTGAAAATTAACACCCCAGAAAAGCAAAATCCACTCTGACCTGTTTATCTGTTTTGAACTTTAGCCCTTTTGATATTAAACAAAAGAAAAAATAGTGTTTTGACAATCTAGGAATCTTAATAATTATTTGCTTCATTTGGAATATTTTTTTATAGCTACTGAAACGGTTTAGTAGCCTTTGATCATTTAAATAGAGTGTGTGAACATATATGTGTGTGAAGAAAGAATAATGAAATGCATATTCTATGTTGCTTCTAGTCTGCATGCCTATTGCTAACCAAAATCAATTTTGACCTATGAGAATCCAGTGACACATTTTTTTTTCTACAGAGTTGGTGGAGCCAACAGGTAAAAACAGTACAGACAAATCTCCAGGCTGGAGAGAGAGACCAACCCCTTTTCTCCAGAGACCAACCTCCTTTTTCTCCATACCTGGAGAGAGAGCCCAGCCCCAGCTGAGCACAGGCACCTTGAAATATAATACAATACATAAATAAATAAAGTCACCCCTGAGTCTCCTTTTCTGCAGGCTGAGCACCCCCAGCTCCCTCAGGGCTTCCTCACAGGGTTTGTGTTCCCTCTCCAGCCTCGTTGTCCACTCTGGATGTGCTCAAGCATCTCAAAGTCTTTCCCAAATTGTGGAGCTGCAGCTCCTGCCTGTTTTGGTGGGCTGATGCAGCCTGTGGAGGTCATTTGGGGTGGGCTGGGATGTTCTCCCTCTCCCCGTGCAGGCTGCAGTGAACGGGGAGGGAAGGAGCAGATTGTCCTCCCGGAAAGCAAGAGACTCCTTCAGGATTGTGTAGGTTGTGTAATTTGAAGATCAACATTGCTTATGGTGAACAGATGGAGGAGATGATTAGAAGCTACAAGTGCCCTCCTGTGCTATAGGCCCAATGTCAGATAAACTACCTCTACAGAAAATTATCACTTTCTGAAATTCTAGGACAACTGTAGGTTGTATTCTATGAAATTGAGAGAGAAAACTGGTGTGAGGAGGAGGAAAGGATCTAGACTGTTAACTGTGTGAGACTGCAAACTGCCTCTCAGGAAGCTCAGATTCAAGGTGATTTTAGTGTCTGTGAGTGCTCAACGTTGTTTTTATGGAGCTGTGCAAGAGGAAATTCCCATTATTTCAGTCCTGGAGCTCACTGTGGCTATCATTAGAGCAAAGCAGGGTTATTTTTCCCTCAGTGAGGCATGCTCGCCTGCCTCACGAGGTTCAGTAGCAGTGCAGTGTTTGTACACCAGAGAACACATGCAAAAACCGGAACAAGCAGTGCATTTTCACTGTGGTTAAATAAATCAAAGGCAGTGAGCAATGCCATGAGTCAGGAGGGAAGATGGTCAGGGGACACGGCTCTGTATTGTCCTGCCTTTGCAATGTGTGTGTGTGTGTTCATACAAAGATCTCCCCAAAATCAGAGTGAGCAGCAGTGGGAAGGTGTTCCTGACACGTGCATGGATATGGTGGTACAGACAGGAATGGTGGGTAAATGAACACTAAGATTGTGAAGTCAGGCTCTCAAAGCATAGGAAATGCCAGAATTACATTTGCCTGCACAACCTTAATTCAGCCCCTTTGTGCATATGCATTATGATACAGTCTTTAATTACATGATCACATATCAGACCACTGAAATGGCAGTGCTGAGAGAATAAGAAGATATTCCATATTTTTCTTAATCCTTTTTGTGTGTCCCTGTGGCAGGCATATTCTGTACACATTCAAACCCCAGCTTGAAAACAGAAATTCTATAATATTATTGGTATAACGAATAGATGTGAAAATTAATAACTTCCTCTAGCCTCCTCTGTGATGCTTATCACTGTGTTATCTGCATGTTGTAAGGATGTTAATTGATTCTCACAACATTATCTTGGTGGTACTCTGTTTTACAGATGAGGGAAGTTTTTGAAGGGGAAGGAAACAGTTCAGTCAAATCCTACCTGTATAGCCACAGTCATCCTAAATGCTGGCAGCTATCCAGTTCACTGAAGCCTGCTTAATTCTGAATATTTATCTGCATTAGGGAGTTTCTGGATTACAGCAAAGTGTCTGAACTCTGCTACCCAGAGCTTTGCCCTTGCCACCGGTTTTAGGGGAACCCTGAGGAAAGAAAAAAGGTATTTTCTAGCCTTGTTCCAAAGGGATGCTGCTGTGCACTGGGAAGGCAGAGCCCTGTGGCAGTCCAGGCTCCACACTGGCCTGGTGGCAGACTGGTGGAAGGATTGGATTTCAGGGGAGTGGTTGAGCCCAGGTGGATACAGGCCCTTGGCTATCAATGCAGGGTGACCCCAGTGCAGGGAATGATGTGCTGTGACTCCATGATTCAAGAGGCTGAACAAATGCTTCATTAAGCTATTCTATATTACACTAGTACTGTACTATATTAAAGAGATACTATACCATGCTAAAGAAAACCCCTGACTGTCTGGAGATAGCCACGACACATTTTTGACCTAATTGTCCAATCAATTTAAATAATCATCAGCAGAATCTAATTAACAAACTCTTTTTGGTAAACAATCTCCATAACACATTCTATGTGTGCCAAACAACAGGAGCAGTGAATAGAGATAAGAATTGATGTCTCTTCTCTGAGCTCCTCACTGCCTTCCCCAGGAAAAATCCTGGGACAGAGAATTGTGTCCCTCTCTGTTCAGAAACTTTGCCTTTTCTGTCAGCTCTCCACGATGATAATGAAGAGGAGGAACCTTGCTTCAGCCTCTGTTCAGTCAGCAGAGAGGAGGAAATGCAGGGTTCACCTGGAATTAAATTCCCTGTGTACCCCTGCCTCCATTTGATGTGCAGGGAAGGGAACCCTGTGGTGGGCTTCTAAATGCAACTGGGGCAGATCTGACTTCTGAAAATGTTGGTTTCACTTTATTGCTGTTCATATCTCTAAAACAAAGCAGTTGACTGCAAGATACAGCAGTCTATGTTCAGCTACAGCAGGTCAGAAAGTGGGATATGGAGAGCAAAGGGCTTCCTGCAGGATTTTGGGTTCCTGCAGAACTCTCCTCCTTTGGGATTGCAAATCCCTGCTGCCTTCAGTTCTTGTGTTCCAGTACCTAAAACAAATGAGTTCATGGTCCAGCAGACAACTTTGTAATATGCAACCCATGTTCCTTCCCAGAGCTGGCTCTTCTGGGGTGATATTGTCCTAGAAAAATTGGAATTTGGTCACACAATTAGAGAGTATTGCAGTATGTATGCACAAAGACTGAATCTTTGCTTGAGCTTCCAATGGCTAAATAAGGAATGATTGTGAAATCTTAAAGCACAGCATTGAAGCTGTGTCAGTGTGGTTCAGGTCATGAATGGCAATGTATGAAGCCAAGCAGTTCATTTGTTCAAGTTTTATACTCACTGTTCTTGTGTATTGGATGCTGCATTTATTTCCTCATATATATAATACATATAATATATTATATATATTATACATATAGATAAAATTTATATATACATATATATACATATAGATAATATTTATATAATATATAATAAAATAGATTTTATATTTATATACTTTATTTTATATGCAAGAATATATTATTATATATTTTATAAATATAAATAAATTATATAAAAATTATATTATTTTAATACATATAATAAATTATAATGAATTGCAATTATGATATATCATATATAATAAAATATTATTATAATATTATAATATTAAAATCAAATATAATCTATTATTTTCACTATAAATATTAGGCCAGCCACAACTAAGATTATGATGTTTCCAGTGGTGATGGTAGAGGTTTGGTCAGTGGTGGTGTGGTTCCTGCTGATATGCTGGATATTTAGAGAGAAAAGCAAAGAACATTAACAACACCAATTGTTTGGAACTCAGTCCTTTGAAAACCACTACTCCAGAGATTTAGGGAATTACTCAAAATTTACCTTTGCCTTTATTGTGCTGATTTGTAGCACGTCCCACAGTTGCCAAAATAAGGAGGACTGCTTTGCATTCCAGGAAACAGATTTTCATGCTTGCATCAGGAAAAGAAACAAACTCTTAGCTGAAATAAGCAACATTATCAGCAATATAAATTTTCAAAAGCAATCTGCGTTCTGTAATTCAGGTTTGGGGTATGTAAGGTGCAGCCATATTTGGAGGTTCTGCTCTGCCTGTTGTAGTGGTGATTATGTTCTGCGGGGAGGGATGAGGATTTGCTGCTTTGCCAGTTTAATAGAGGCAAGGT
The DNA here is from genome assembly GCA_020466415.1 of Ammodramus savannarum pratensis. Taxonomy (NCBI): domain Eukaryota; kingdom Metazoa; phylum Chordata; class Aves; order Passeriformes; family Passerellidae; genus Ammodramus; species Ammodramus savannarum. Next base: position 6,376,117 of record JAHXMQ010000028.1, on the reverse strand, counting down.
AACTAATTTGATTCGGGATACTCTCATCATGAGTTGCTTGAAGGTGTTCAGATTTGCTTATGAAATAGTCCCTTCTGAGCTAAGGAGATGGAAATGAGACACTAAAAAAGCTTTCTTGAAATGCTTCCATGTTTCTCAGCTCAGAACATCCCATTTGATATTAATATTAGGTACTGAGGCAAAGTCATCAGGTAGAAAAGGGAGGAAATGTGGAAATAGTCATTTTCTCGTGTGTTTCCTCAGGATGCTATTTTGAGGCTTTAAAAAAAAAATAAAAAAAGCAATTGCTGCTTTGCTGCTGAGGCTGCTGTAGAGCAGGGAAGTGGCAGATGTAATTGAAGTCCCAGGGCCCTGCCCCAGCAGAGGTCCCATCCTGGCAGCGTGCATATTGCTTATATGAAAGCGAACAGATGGATGTGCTTGGTCAATTCTGCCGGGTTCATATGGAAACCTTCAGAAATTTTTCCTCCTGTTTTGAGTGGAGTGCTGAAATCTGCTCTCTGCTGGGAGGCTGTGGGTGCCTGGGATGGGTGCTCTGGTGGCTCTGGCAGTGGGTGCCTCCCCATCAGATGTGTTTATCCCCTCCCTGCAGGACCAACTCAGCTCCTGGAGGAGTGAGCTGGATTTTTTTCAGCTTCAGTGGCATGAGAGCTGTCAGCTGAGTCTTAATCATGGAGCTATTACTGGTAGGGAGTATGAAGGAAAGAGAAGAAATCCAGAAATCTTACTTTTCAGACACGGATTGATTGCAGAAGCACATTTTTATTATTCTTGGGGTGGAGAGAGAAGAGGAAGGAGGAGATTTGGAGAACAAAAACATCACATTTTCTTTAATTAAAAAAACCCACTGATTTTCTGATACTAATTCACTCTAACTTCTTGCTGACAGTTTCTGATGTTTCCCAATTCAAAACAATTGAAAGCAATGAATTGAAGGGAGAAAAATGAAGCATCAAAGAGGAGGGCTGTAGCTGCATTAGGAGGACACATCTTGAAATGCTAATACTTAGTCTGGGAGGGGGGAGGAGGTAGGATTTATCTGTAATGCCTGAAATTCGTTGCTTTTGGGTATCCTCAGGTGTTTGTGTGCTTGCGTGTAATGATCTACATGGCATCAAGGGAAGAATTGGTATGTGGCTCAATTCTAAGAGCCTGGCATGCAGATGTGTCAGCATCTGCATTGTCATCTAGTTATATTTTTTCCAAGTGTGTAACCATATAAAAATATACACAATAAGTATTTGGGCACTATCAATGACAGCTCTGCGCAGTATTAAAGTTCTTAAAGAAACTCATTTTTGCCAGAAAGCTTTAACTTTAAAAATTTCTAGGAAAGCTGTTAAAAATTCTTTTTAATGGCAATCTTTGATATTAAAAGCGTGTTTCTATGAAGATTGGAGTTGTGAGTGCTTGTTTCTGTCTTTTTTTTTAAAGAAAAACTTCTTTTAACCACTAGTGACAATAACTGTTGTTGAAAATGGGGGCTAGACAACAGGAGTAGAAGCTGAAATCATTGGGGGAGAGAGCTAGAGAGCTTGAATTTGACAAAAATAGTTTCTTCTCTATTCCTCACTCACTCTCTTGAGCTGCATCCTTCTCACAAGAACAACTCCACCCACTGTTGTAGAAAATGGCCATCTCTTGGTTTGCTCTTTGGAGGTCTTGTTTTGATAGTGCTGCTGCTACTTTTGGGGTTTAACGTGGATAACCCTATCAAATTTTGTTAAGACATGGAAGCAATACAGAAGGACCCATGTATACTATTTAAAATACCCTTGTTAGCAGAGATTTAACAGGCATTTCATTCTCCACTGTTCATCACATTCACACATGTGGGATGGGCATTAACAGATTGAGCTACATCTTTTCATTTCGATTCTGCAGCAGTCTCTCTTTGTAGGAATATTTTATGTAGTAATAATTTCCTTCCTATTACAGACTTTCTAACTGTGTTAATGGCAGTAGTCTGGCCACAGAGACATCCGTGAGAACTACCTTTGCAGTGACATTTAAACAATTTATTTGATCTTGCTTTAGCATACCTGCTGATGCCTTTTTTCACTCCCTTGATGACCTCAGGAGAACTTTGTGTGTAACCACGGGTCTTTCAATCAATCACGTTCAGCTTAACCAAGTGGTATGCAAATTTCTGCAAGTGTTATTTCTGAAGTATTTGGGATTTGTGAGCCTGCTGGCAGCTGGGTGCCCCTGGACAGCATTGGCATGTCCAAGGAGCAGCTCCAAGGCCAATTGTTGGGTGAGCCTTGACTTACCCAAAGCACGAGGTGCTATTATCAATTTTTTTTTTTTTTTTTGTGCATGATAAGGGAAAAAGCAGAGCTAAGGAAGGTTGATGGCAAGAGGGTATTTCTATATATCTCACATATGCACAATGTTGAATTGATCATCTTATCACCATTTAGGGAAGCTGCAAGTTGTGGATTCGGGGCTGAAATGTGTTACTGGTGTGGGAGTGCTCTTGGCCAAAAGCCTAAAATGAGGAATTTCTCTTTGGGAGGGCAAATCTTGTCCTGTGCCTGGTGCAGCTTCTCCTATACTGGACCATGTGTAAGAGTGCTCTTAGAAAGAGAATAATTTTAAAAAATTACCTCTGCCACTGTAAGCTTTAACACTTCTATCAGGTTCTATCAGGATCAAAAGCCCTGCTATAAAGTGGTGTTAGAAAATCATCCAAGCCAAAACCAGGGGAAGTGAAAGGCAAGAAACGAACTAAATTAACTGGCAAAAAATTTATATTTATCAGCTTGTTGATTTTTAGTATAATTCATGGAAATGAATTCTGTGAAATTGTCATTCCATGACAGCTGATTGGGTGGGAAAGACGTAGGATTGCTGCTGAGTGCTTACATTGACAGGAACATTCCCATTTGCTAAAAATAAAACCCTTGGACAGTAACATCAGACAAATTTGTGTATGTGGGTTACCTGCTGGATGATGTGCCCTATATGGGAAACACTTGAAGCACATGATTAGTCTCTTCAATTTCTTTCCGTTGAACTAAATTATATTTTAGGTATGATTTGTTGGGGCATTTGGGGTTTGGGGGTTTCTTGGTGGTTTTTTTTTTTTTTTTTTTTGGTGGGTTTTGGGTTTTTTGTTTTGGTGGGTTTTGGTGGGTTTCTTTTGTTTTGTGGGGGTTTTGGGTTTTTTTGTTTTGGTGAGTTTTGGGTTTTTTTGTTTTGGTGCGTTTTGGTTTTTTTCTTTGTTTTGTGGGTGTTTTGGGTTTTTTGTTTTGTTGGGGTTTTTTTAGTGCCTTTTTTTTTTTTTTTTAAGACCAGAAGGCAAGCCTACATATTTTAAGTTTGGCTTCTTCATAAAGATTTGTAGATTGAGGTGCAGCTCACACCACTGGTTATCCCTCATGCCTTCCCATTTCCCCATCTCAGTCACGAAAATCAAGTTTGTGCCTCAGAAGTTGTGTGGAAAAGCAAGCAGCTCTCATGGCTGGGTCATGGAGGTGGCCTCAGCACAGGTTTGTGCCCATTGTGTGTTCCTGCATCCCTGAGCTGGGCTCCTTGCCTGCCCACAAACAATAATGATCCCTGCGCGTGTCACACTCCGTCCTCTGCAGAAGGGGAAAATTCAAAGGAAGCATCAGCTTTCCTAAAATTGTCAGCTTTGCTTTTCTGTGGTCACACCAATTTAGTGTCTGGCTCTGATGTTTTCCCTCTCCCCTGCCTCTTGCACACAGCTCTGACTTGCTGTCGGAATTGAGCACTCCAAGGATCAGACAAGGCAAAATCAAGCCTTCTGTCCCTGGGGTAAGGGAAATTATATGGAGTTCAACTTTCTCAAGTGACAACATTTATTAGGCAGTCACTCCTGATGCCTGTATGTAGTTACAGATAGCTTGGTGTTTTCTGGGCGCTTCCCCAGTAATAAAATCCCAAATCACTATTTACAGAAGATGTTGAGGCTTTTTTCAGTGATTCCTTCAAATGCAGCATTTCTTTAAAGATCTTTAATGGAAATTTGCAGCCAGGAAAAGCTAAGTCATAAATCCACTATGAATTTTTGCAGACATCCTTCTTTTGCCTGCCAGCCTAAAACATACCCAGCCCATGGGGACATTTTAGGTGCTTCCATGTGGGTTCAGTGCAAAGAGTACCTCAGCCATGCCTCTATCAAAAAGAAATAAAGCAGAGTTGTAGATAAAGAGTAGGGAGAAAAGAGAGAGTCCCTTCCATTTCTGTATTTCTTTGCATGATTTTTGTTTGGCGCTTTTAAATTTTTTTTTTAAATTTAGTTTTATTTGTTTGGGCAAGTTTCCTGCCATTTACCTTTGCATTTGCATTTCCTATTGATTGGCAATTTTTAAACTGTTTATTGTGCTCTTTTGTTTGGCTGTTCAAGAGCTAAAACAAAAGCCACCAGGCCCTGTGAGGGACACATTTGCATGCGGCGAGCGTTGCCCGAGGAAAAAGTAATTGCTAATGCATATTTATGTGGCACAAATTTGCCATTTGTTTATGCATAAAATTATCAATAGTGCAGGGCGGCCCAGCCGTAGAAAATGGTGACCTTTTTAGCTTAATAAAGAGAAATCAGCTGTTATTGTGAAGAGATCAGCCATTTATTCTGTGTTGAGGGACACTGTCGGGAAAATGGAGATTGGTGCTGGCAATATCATTAAATGGAAGGCCAGTGACCCTTTTGGTACAGTCTATTATACTTTATCTAATAGGGGATAAATGACTCTGCTTGGCAAATAGATTAAAAAAAAAACTGGAGAGAAAAAAAAAGAAAAAAGAAGGGAAAAAACCTAAAAAAGCAATAAAACCTACTGACTTTGCTGTTACAGGAACAGGTAGGTACTGAGGAGGTAGTCTTGCAAAAGCCACCTGGTATTTTTCTAGAACAAAAATTATATGAAACAAATAAAACAACAAAATAAACAACCAAAACCAACAAAACAATATAAATAAATAACAAATAACAATGAAAAAATAACAAAACAACAACCAAAAAACCCCAACCCTAAAACAACCCTCAAGCTTACTCTTTTTAGAATAGTTCTCACTGCTTTGCAGTGGGAAAAGCATCCAGAGCCAGCCTGTGATTCTTCCTAGAGCATGTCAAAGCCACTGTTCTGAAGGGCCATAATGTGGATTGGATTTTTGGCTTGTGAAATGAGAAATCAGTGTTTGAAACTGGGAGATTCCCTGAAGACAGCAGGTTTTCAAAAGCATTTATGCTTTTTTTTTTTTTTTTTTATACCTTCCTTTTTTAAGAGTGAAGAATAATTTGCTGGATACTGAAGATCTCACCTGCAGGAGTTGCAGCAACAGAGTTTTCTCTGTAACACTTGACTAATTCAACTCAAGCTTTAATAGGCAGATTTAAGAGTTGAAGATTTAAAAACTAACAGCTGTAAGCTTGTTGTGAAAATGAAAGTGGATGCACAAAACCTCATGTTTCCCTGTTTCTCTCTCTCTGTAATGCACAGCTGAGTGGAGTTTTAACCACCAGGTGAAATGTGGTGAGCTGTGAGTCACAGTTGCTGGAAAATGCTGCATTTTCTGTACAAAACATGTGCTGGGCTGGGGGTTTGATTTTTAAATTTTATTTTTATCCCTGAGAAATATCCAGCAGAGTAATTGCTAGAGTAATTTTGGGGCTTTTGCTCTCTTTGCTTCCTAAAAATATAACCCAAGTTAATGCCATCATCAGAGAAAAGCCACCACAGTGTTTGTCACCCTGTGTCATCTTCCTGGTGGCCTCAGTAAAAAGCAGCACAGGAACAATGGAACCTGCAGAAAGTGGAAGATTTTTCAGGCAGGGCTGTGTGGAGATGGAATTGGGGAGGTTGTGGTCAGAGGCAGCACTTTGGTCTACCCAAGGCTGTTGCTGTGATTTCATCCCTATTAAAATTTGGGCAATATTTAAATAAAAACATTTCATTGAAATATGAATATAATACAAACATAATGCAAATCAGGTATAATTAATTTCTATTTACAATATAAATATAATACAAATATAATACAACACATCAACTGACTCTAGGAGATGTTATGTACTATATTGTGTCTCACTTTCTCTACTGTTGTAAAAGCCTTTGTAAGGGTGTGTGCTGCAGTTCAGGGTTTTCATACCTAAGATTTTCTCCTATTAGGATTTTTTTGGAAAGGGTTAGTTTAATTCCTGTGCACGGAGCTGTTGCCTGCCCCTGCAATGGGGCACTCCCAGTCCTCCCAAATAGTGACTCCCAACCATGTTGCTGTAGAAACAAAAATATTGTAGGACTAGTTATGGAAATAGAGAGAGAGAGTCAAAGAAATAGTTTAAAAGCAGAATTTGTCTTAGGTCCATCCTATGGAAACTGCAGTAAATATGAAAGTGAGTTTATTTCACATGGCAGCAGGCCCTTTTTTACTGGTTCTGTCTCTCCACTCAAGGCTGTAGCCAAGAACCAGAATTTCAGCAGTCCCTCTTAATGTTTGGTGGTTGCTTCATTGCATTGTTAATAAACAGTTGAATTAGGTGGGTTTTGATCTTTAAAAACACATTTTTATTTTTACTTCAGCTAATTAACTAAAGTTTGCTTAGTCCAAGTAAATCTGATTTTTTTTCAAAGGGTCTTTTTCCATACAGATATTTCCAGCTCTGCTCCTGAAAAAGAAAATCATCTCATTCCCTTCAAAGCTTGTAGACAGTTGTTAGCCTACAGTTTTGAGTTTTGCTTTGTCTTTTCTTACAGTCATAAAAAAAACCCTTTTGAAGCTGCTTGACACCAGCTAGAAAGTTGTATGTAGATAAAATTACCAGGAAGAAAATGCTTAAGTCTGTATGGGAATAAACTTGAGATCACCAACCTGTTCCTGTGGCAAGGCTGTAAGAGCAAAGTCAGTAGGTTTCATTGCTTTTTGGGGTTTTTTTTTCTCTCTTTTTTTCCTTTTTTTCTCTCCTAAGTTTTTTTGTGTTAGTTAGTTGTAAACTAACCCAAACACAACTGAGATTCAAAGTCAGCTGGTGGTGGTTGTTGGTGTTACTGCATTTGTTTTTTTTTTTGTGGAAGGTGACTTCTAAGTACAGAGAAATATGTATGGTCAAAAACCTAGAAATACCTATGGTCATGGAAAATCCTGAGTTTTGTAAAGAGTTTGTTAAGGGAGGAGACAGGACAAGGACAAGCAAGTATTGCTGGTCAAAGCAGGTGGCAGCAAACAGAGAATGAGCAGAATGAGTGTCACTATTTCCTTGTATTCTGCTGACATGAAGAGGTCTGGGAAAGGCTAAAAACATAATGGGGAATATTCTGCAAACAAGTGTTCCTTGTTGTGATTGTCCTGTGACCTGTTTTGTCCTGGGGTTTCATCCTAATTAGGGGTGAATTGAGTGGGGCTTGCTCTTTTCTCAGCTCATGGTCCTTGTCTGCTGCATTGATAATGTGTGGGTCAGGGAAGGAGGATAAAGGACTGGTTTTATATGGTGCTGTTTACTTAATGAATGGCTATTTTGATAACTAAGTAATAAGAGTTAAGAAATTGGTTTATTTCAGTTCTCTGTGATGCTGGTGAACAGGTAGTCTAATAGGTCCCACAAAACTTATCTTTGTAGGAGAAAATGTTGATAACTTCATTGAGGAATGACTTTCCCCCCTCTTTCTTCAGCACAGATTTTAGAGATAGAGATAGATATATATTCATGACTGAGGAAATTTCTATACCAAATATACAGAGGACACATTTCTGTTTGTTCATCTGATTGCTCAAAAATAATATAGGAATTGGAGGTTTGTCTTCACCAAGTTTGCTGCATGCTGAGCTCAGCAGAGAGCCAGGGATGGTTGGCTTTTCAACCTTCCTGCACCAGCCTGATCTTGGTGGGTCTCACATGCTGCTGCTGCTTTTCCTGGAGCTCTCTGAGCTCTAGGGCTGGAAAAGCAATTCTGTGAAGTTAAACCAGTAGGAAAAACCTCCTGGTTTTATATATTGAGGTTGTTGATTGTAAAATTTACATGGTTGTGTGTGTGTTTTATTGAAAAAGAAAAGAAATTCCTGTTGATACTCATACATCTCTTTCATACTACAAATTGTTTTGGTTAGACTATCTTGATACTAATGCACTGTAATAAACCTCAGGGATGCCAAACCTGGCTAGAAGGACAAGCACTCTCCATCTGAGATGAACTTTGGCCTGTGTGAGCACTGGGTGTCACAGCACAAGCTCAGATTTGTGTTTATTTTTGTTAAGCATCCTACCTGTGCCACTCTGTGCTGCATTCCCCCTCCCTGCTGAAGGCTTGGGGGGAGCAGAGAAACAGGAATATGGAGTCACAGCTGTCTCCCAGTTCAGTCTTGGTATTGATTTATCATGATAAGAGGTGCTTCTTTAGTTCTAATAATGTGTACTTTTTTTTTTCTTCTTGCCATTCCATATTTCTATGGCAGCTTTCCCACGTGATGCATGGTGGGTCACACATTAATTTACACCAGCCTCTGTTCTGCAAAAAAGAGTTCATGAACTAAATAAAAAGGAGTGGGGAGGGGGATGTCTAGCAGAGCCCAGGCTTTTGTTTCATGTTTTGGATGTATTTTCTTTTTAAAATAAAATTGTTGATATGCATTTGCTTTTATTTTTCTAGCCTTCCTCTTGCTGATGACCGGGTTGCTGTTTGATCCTGTTTACAAGCTTCCCAAGACTGAAAATAACCCCAGCTCCTCTGCACTGGGTAGGAAAACAAAGCCTTGTAAAGACACAGTGCAATTATTCTGGCAGTAAGGAAGAGTGTGGTGTGAAGGAAGAGCTTGGGGAGGACAAGGGGAAGGTTACTAGGTTACCACAAAAGGCATCATTGTGTGCTCAGTTTGCTCACCCACTCCTGGGCATGCCAGCCAGCAAATCACCATTCTCCAGGGTGTGTGCTCAGTGTCAATATTGTAATTTTGTCTGTACTTGCTGTTACTCATTCAACTTTGCAGTTCAATCTATTCAAAACATTCAATGAGATAACTATGGAAGAGTTTGGGGGCTGGATTGTTGTTTTGTTTTGTTGGTTCTTGTTGGCTTTTTTGTTTTTGTGGATATATTATTGCCATATTTCAGTGGTGTTGCTGTGTAAATATCTACATCCAAGTACTAAATTTTTACAAATTTGGTGTTTCTTATCATTAGGAGACTGGGTGGGGAGGAATCTGGTTAAATGCTGTTGAACTGGGAGGAGACTCAGTTGCAGACAATCCCACCAGTTCTTATGTCTTGTTGGTCCTGATGCCAACATTATTTTTCTTTTCTATATTTTTCACATATATTCCTAGCTCTGTAGACTGTTGTTATACAGTTATAGAGTTTTCTGATTTCAACACTTTTCTAATAGACAGTCGCATTCCTGAGGACCTGTTCTAGTCTTGCTTCTTGTGGCAATCAAGGGCAAGACACCTTCCCAAGACCTTTTTCATGTAATAAGACATAACCAGCAAGCAGGGGGGGCTTCAGAGGGGTGTCACCAAGAGGGAGAATTATTTCATTACCTGTCTTTCTAAGTGAAGATTCTTGTCAATTTTGCTGCTTTGCTAAACCTATAAAACGTGCTTGCCCTGCGTCATGAGGGCATTTTGGACACATTTTTGGCATGTATTTGACAGATGTATTTTGGGGTGTTGTTCACCCCAAAATACGGAGAGACCCTTCAACCCCATTTTGGATACATTTTGGGCATGTATTTGACAGATGTATTTTGAGGTAATGTTCACCCCAAAATACGGAGAGACCCTTCAACAAAGATGTAACTGCACTTTGTCACCTCACCGTGTTTGGCTCTTGATTTTAGGGCTGCAGACACAACAATCCTGAAGCAGCTTGTCTGCTCAGTCTGGTTTCCATGAGGAGTAAACACTGGCAGAATGAGGTTTCAAAGGCAACTCAAAGGGTTTTAGGGTTTCAAGGACAAGCCCTTCCCTCAGGTGGCCTCGTTTTACCCTTGGCAGTGCTGAGTGTGATGGGTTTGCCAAGGTTGGGTGTCACCTGGCTGTGACCAGGTTGCTCTCTTGTTTCTGTACCATCAGTGGCACTTGCTGAACATCAGGGTGAGAAATGCAGCCCTGGTGACAGGTGACACATCCACTTTTACTGGGTGGCAATGAGGAGAAGCTGTGCAAACGCTGTGCAGCTGAGACTGTAGGCCTGACTAAGCTAAAACCCAGAGACAGCCTGCTTGATTTCAGTAGGATTCTGTCCACATGCAGAAGGCTATGTTACTGTTGTTTTTCAGAAGAAAAAAAAAAATTCTAATTAAATTTGAATGCAGTATTATGTGAATGATTGATAATATTATGGTGTAAATCGATGTTTTTCTGCTTGGTGGTGAGGCCTTAGACACACATCTGAGATGACAGCCTAAGTCATGGTATTTTAACATGATTGATTCAGATCTGGAGAAGTTGTACCATTCACTTATATCTTTCTAAATGCCAGAAGTCAGTTGTGACATTCTCATCTTTTCCTCTTCTAAATAAGCTTATCAAAGGAGAAATCACTAATTTGCCAGGCAGTGCTTAATAATCAAGGAAGTGAAACTCCTATTATACAGAAAAAAAAAATCTTTTGCTGAGTTGCTGAATGATTTTTAAATAATAAAAGCTTGCTATTTACTGAGCAACTAATTTTTTAAAATTATTTTTCTTTTTTTAAGGCCTCATTCTGAGAGGGGTCGCTAGCCTTTGAGAATTGAGCCACTTTGTTGACAAATCTGTCCTCTAAATTGAACAGCATTAATTAGAACTTTATGCTGCAGATTCTTACTTTTGAATGTGGGCGGTGGTATCAACAAAAATGTCTAATGAATTTGAAGCTGATTTTCAAAGGTCTGCCACCTGTAGATAAAAATGTGCATTACTGCACATGGTAATCATCGAGGTCAGAGGCTGTGATATGATCCACTGACCTTTTGAAATCAAAACACTTCCTATACAGAAAGAAAGGCACTGATTTCTCTGTCTGTGTTAATGGAGGACGTGTCTGTGTGTTCAGCTGTATTGATACACTGTAAAACAACCACAGGAGAAAATTCCAATTCTGCCAGCCCCAAATTTCCCATCGTTTCCTCTGCAGGCTTGCAAAGCTCTTGCTATTTCTGTATGTGTCGAGGAACTTTTTTTTTTTTTTAATCTAATGATATAGATTGCTAAAAATATTCAGGTGTCTGAGACAGCAGCAAAACATCTCAGAGCCACCCTACAAAAATAAAACATCTCAGAGCCACCCTACAAAAATAAACTAGTTTTGTGTGTGCAGGACGAAGAAATGAGTGTGCAGGAACAGACTTCAGCTCCAGGCTTTTTTTTCAGGGGCATTTGCAATAGGGGAGGGGAGAAACAACCCAGCCACTATCATTGTAAAAATTATGAGCAGCACTTTGATGGTCCTTTTTGAAGTCATTTCACTGAACAGGGGCCAAAGCAAAAGCCTGAAAGGCAACTTGGAGCTGGATTTCACAGCCCCAGCCCCTCTGTGCTGTGTGCAGGGGAGAGCAGAGCCTGTGCACACAGAAATGCTGAGAAAGGCTAAAGGGAAAGGAAGGACATGAAGGGAGGGTTTTCTGTTTCCATCTGAGCACTTGGAAGCCCAAGCCAGTGAAGGAGCAGCAATTTTAGCTAAGCTAATGCAATAGAAGGCCATTGCACCCAAACTGTCTCAGCAGAACTTCCTGCATAATTAGATTGTAAATCTTCTCAACTGAGGAAGTTTTGCCCAGGGTCAGATTGTCTAAGTAATAATCCATTCTACATAAATTAGAAGATTTGAACTGCTGGGATACATTATTACATTAGTTTTGGGTTTTTATTCATAATATAACTAAGGAGAACAAATGCAACAATTCTTTTTCTTTTATTTTAATTACCTTATGTCTCCTTAGCTTTAGTTTACCTCAGAAGGCCTTTGCTGTAGGTTTAGGGATTTCTCCTGAGCAATGATGATGAATTTGTTATATAGGCAAATTAATACATTTTTAATACACTTCAGAAAGTGATGCCACATAATCCTTTGGCCAAGGGATATCACTTCTCCAGTGCAGAATTTAGTCAGAGATGCTGCTGCTCTTTTTGTGCTGTTGGAGTTCTATCTTCCACTATGACCCCCTTTTCAGCAAAGAATAGAAATTCATCCTTGGGGTAAAATAATGGGTGAAAAATTAGTAATAACTGGTTTTAACCAGGTAGGGGTTGAAGTTTAATAGTTCAATTATTTTCTTTGAGAAAAGGAAGATTATGGGTACTTCACATGCATATACAGCTACATGGAAAAGTGATGGGGTAAATCCTGAAGTTGTTATTCAGGCAAAAATTGCCATGGAAATGTCAGGATTTGATCTGCCTGAAGAAAGCCAAGTTTGCAGTACAGCATGGATTCATTGATATGGTTTGGACTTGGCACTGTGTGTTTGGGGGTGCTGCTTTTTGGTGCTATTTGGTGTTGGTACATTTGGCTTTCATTATAAAATGGAGAAGTAGGCAACTGCTCAGGAGAGCCTTTTGGAAATAAAACACCTTTGGGGCTGAATTCTCTTCTTACTGAAAATTCATATGATATATAATGGTAACTTTTTTTTAACACAAGAAGGAAACTATCTGGGGTGGGAAGTACTGCACTGGAAGACACAATATTTTACTTTTTTATTTTTAAATTTTTTTTATTTTTTACTTCTGCTTATAATTCAAACTTGCTTTCATTGCTGCCATTTATAATCCTTATAAAATTAGTTCTACATATTTAAAATTTCAATTATTATTGGAATGTGCAAGTGGGGCTGTGGTTTTTTTGGTAGGTTTGTTTTTGTTTTTTTTTTTGTCCTCAGGAGCATCAGATATAAAGAAAATCAGAAATCAGACCTCAAGACTACTTTTGAGGCAGAAATAATCCAACCATTATTTCTGGTGTAAAAGGTTTGTGAATAGCATCATTTGCCTAGAAGCTGTTTTCCAACCTAATAACTCCTGGAATAATGACTTAAAACTGTTTCCAAGAGGATTAAGGCCCATATAACTATTATGAAGTATAAGTTCCTGAAAAAAGCTTCTTTCTGATTGGTGAAGAGGTGAGTTCTGATTTGGGTTAAAGCTGCTTGCTTAGGAGAATCACTTTCAATCTCTCTGAAGTCAAAAGTGTTGAAGTAATCCTCAAGAGAGGGATTGTCTGAGGGCTTTTTTCCCCTTTCTTTATACATGTAATATATATGTGTGTATATAGATATATATTTATTGGCTGGGAGATGGTCATTTAAAGGGGTTTTTAATCCATTTGGGAGGGGCTTTTTAATCCTCTGCCCCACATGCCTTGAGCAAAAGCTGTTGAGAATGGGCTGAGATTGCAGCTGAGCACTTGGCTTGTTGGTTAATCA
>JAHXMQ010000028.1:6349811-6360478 GCA_020466415.1 Ammodramus savannarum pratensis | reverse complement strand
TCACCTCCTCCTGGGGACCCAACACCACAACTTTTTATAAAGTCTGGTGTTTTGTGCCTTCCTCCATGAGCCCAGCAGAAGGTCATGGTGGAGCTGGGGGTGCTGACCCCTCAGAAAATTCAGCCTCCTTGCAGCCCCTCCAGTGGGGTGTGACACACCTGGAGCCCCCAGGTGCTCCTGAGCCCTGGGATGGGAACACTCCCAAGGAAAAGGGAAAATTCAGGATGGGGGAGCCATCAGCTTGTGATTTGGAAAGGGTTAATGCTGAGGTGCTCCATTGTATTAATGATGGCTGTGTCTCCACAGCCCCGTTGGGCTCTTTCAGGGGCCTCTCAAAACAATGAGTGCAGTGAGGCTGTTCTGTCTAATTACTCCAAGACAGGGATGCTAAAGAGGAATTAATGACAGTTGACAAGTGCAATTAATAATTATAGCAAAGCTGGGAGTCATGCAGCAGGCAGATGACAATAACAGGGTAACTGTACATGACAGCTTTCATCCGTTCCCCCCTGCCCCTCCTGCTTCTCCTTTCTTTTACCCTTTCATGTGAGCTGCTGCACGAGCTGGGCCAGGACACGTGTGGACAAGGCAGGAGAAGATCAGTTCCATGGGTTTGTCCAGTTCCTGACCCCACTCTCCCCAACCCCACACTCTCACTCTGAAGGAAAAGTGGAATTAAAAAAAAAAGAAAAAAGAAAAAAAATTACAAAAATTATCAACAGCACCAACTTAGCAGCACAGGCTTCTGTTAGCTTTCACGGTCAGGTGTTGACAAGACTACTTAAAATTCATGTTGTGAGATTGGAAGGAGAAGGGGACAGGGAAAGGCAGCAGCAAGCTGGAGTTGAAGTGGGATTTCCATATCAAAGGCCAGGCCTTTGGCTCTGAATGGTAATTAAAGTACCCAGATTTCATCTCCTTGGTCAGCTCATGAAAAGGAAAAAAAAATTAGAGAGGATTTTTTCACTCCCTTTAGACTACAGTACAGCAAGCAGTAAATTAAATGAAAGTTGAGCTAAAAGGTGCCTAACGCTTCAATCTTTTGCATCTAATAAAATCTATGATGTTTTTAAAGCATTTATTCAGTTCACATCTTCATCTCGCTGTGATTATAAAGAATATCATGTCTGCTTACATTTATTGGGCACACATCTTGGCCTTCCCAGGGTTGTAAAAGGATTTCACTTTTCATTATGTTGCTGTTGTGTTACGGCCTTTTGGCTTAAAAAAAAATAAAAAAATAGAAAGGCGGGGAGGAAAGGAAGGGGGGGGGGGGAAAGCACATTTTTCTAGTAATTTCTAGTTGGTCATTGTAGGAACCACTAACAGGGTAAACCAAATAAATGCAAATTTAATGAGGCATGGGCAACTAGTAATGAATTGAGCTGCCTCTCACCTTGAGGTTGGTGGCTCAGACTGGGGCTGTGACACTGCTGGCAGTGGCCATAAACCAGCAGGCACGTGGCAGTACTTGCACAAGGCTTTGTCACTTTGGTCCAGCTCTAGTGGCCCCACAGTGCTGAGATGGCAGCTCTGCTTGCATTTGCTGGGGTCCCTCTTAGGGCTGTAGGACCCTGTGCCCCCTGGGTTCCTGCCTGTGGGTTTGCACCTCAGTAAACCCTTGGCTGCACCCTCTGCATTTGGCTGAATGCCCTATGGGGAAAAGAAGTTTCCCTTCTCCTCCTTTCTCCTCCTTTCTCCTCCTTTCTCCTCCTTCTCCTCCTTCTCCTCCTCCTCCTCCTCCTCCTCCTTCTCCTCCTTCTCCTTCTCCTCCTTCTCCTCCTTCTCCTCCTTCTCCTCCTTCTCCTCCTTCTCCTCCTTCTCCTCCTTCTCCTCCTTCTCCTCCTTCTCCCATTTCAATTCTGCTTCATAACTATGGAAGACTGAAACTCCAAGTCTTGGGGTCAAAATGGGCATAACTGGAGGTGATCAGGCTGGGTCAAACCTGCTACAGACCCCTGGAAATATCTTTCCTGGGTGGCGGATCAGTTCTTTGAGCTGAAATGCCAAAGTGTCTCTGGTTTGGTCCATTTTCCTACAGTTCCACCATACCAAACGTGTGACTCCTGCCAGGAGCATTTTGGGATGAGTTACTGCAGGTGTGGGCAGCACTGGATGTGTGGGGCTGTCCTGTGTGTATTAGTGCAGCAGTTCTGATGGAAGGGATAGGAAGAGCTCCTTGGAGCCAAGCATGGAATAGATAAAATAAAAATTTAAAAAGGGGTGGGTGGAAGGCAAAATATTATTGCTTTAACAAAGAAGAACTTAGAAATAACCAAACTAAATACTTGTTGAACACTCATGTACCCCAGACTTGAGGCTTGCAAATGCAGACTTGTATTCTAAATTCTGAAGTTGTTTTTCTTCCTCCCTTTTTTACTCTCTCTTCCTGCCTTTCTCTTTTCCTCCTCTCTTCCTCTGTAAGGTATGCTTTCCTCCCCCTTGCCCCCAGCTCGAGTGCATCATTTTCTGCTATTGTGTTTAAGGAAACTCTGCTGCAGGGGCTCTGAAATGAATAAAAATGTAATCCTCCATGTGCCCATTGTGCACTCTCATTTGTTTTTGCTGTATCGATTTATCAGCAGAGGGAAATTACTGGCTGGAAGAGAGGATGCCAGTCAGAATGACATTTATTTCATAGTACAAGGAGGCTCTCCAGCGTGTTTCCATGTAACCCAGATATTGGAGCTGTAAAAGGGCTTGTAACAAGGTTTAGTGCTATGATTAGATTGTGTGGAGCACCTTGCTTTCATAACAGCAGGCACTTGGCAGGAGCCAGGGCCTCAGGTTATGGTCAACTTTTTATTTCCTTTTACCTTAACACACAGTATTTGGCTTGCACCTCAAAATGTTCCTGTTAAAAACTCAGGCATGCCAGCTTGTGAAATCTACTTGGTATTTATAAGGGTCTTGAGCATTCATGCCACAGAGTTAAAAAGAGATAGAAAAAAAATATAAACTATTTACTTGTTAGCATTTCTAGCTTTGTCCTTCCTTGTGCTTCTAGTGAAGCAGTTTTTTTCCTCCAGTGGCTGTAAGCCATGGTTGCTCAAGGTAAAAATGGAGCATATTTTTTACACAAAACATGTAATAGGTGTATATGAGTTGCAAATGGAGATGGGACTCAGGGGGCTGAATGGTGGGGCAGGGTTGGCTCTTGGCTGCTGCTGCTGGGTGGTTTGTGCTGAGCTCAGCTCTCTGGGGTCTGTTCAGCCCCTTTCCAACAGCACTGAGGGGCAGGTGGCCCAAAGCAGGACTCACAGATCCCAGGTGGGTCTGGCTCCATGGTGCAGCATTTGTGTTCTCCACAGCATTTGTGTTCTCCACAGCATTTATGTTCTCCACAACATTTATGTTCTCCACAGCATTTGTGTTCTCCACAGCATTTGTGTTCTCCACAGCATTTATGAACCTCTGGAGCTGAGACCACCTCCCCTGACCACCTCAGGGACGTGGGGAAATAGGCAGTAGCAGGTATGGGAAGTTATGTCTGTGCTGAAGATTGCTTGATGCTTTCCATCCTAAAACTCTCAGTTCAGCTGTTCGTATCTTTGCCAAACGATTTCAGCTTTGGCTGATATTTTCCATTTTGGGTGTTTGCCTCAGACATGTAAAAAAAAAAATTAAAATAACTTTTCAGCCAAAATGGCTCAGCTGTCCCTAAGCTGAGAGGAAAAAAAGGTTGTTTTGCTTTTATTGAAAATATTCTCACTGTCTCAATGGAAAGCTCAGCTCCCAAGTTACAAGTCTCTGAAATGCTAAATTCTGCATCCAGTAGCAACTTCATTGAGTGATGAAATTAAACAGGTTTACCTAGCCTGTGGAGTTTTATGCTAGACTGTGCAGCCACTGGATTTCATGTCTCTGCTGTCTCTGTGTTTGGGATGGTGGCTGGGAAGTCATGGCTAAGGTGAGCTTAGCTAGAACCACTTAGATCCATCTGCCTACATCTCTTTCTCTCTTTTAAACAGAGGATGATGCTGTGGCTACAGCTGCATCCAGCTGGAGTAAAGCTCAGGCTGCATTTGAGCCACAGAACGAGCTGAGGGCTTTGCTGGCTAAGCTTGACCTAAACTGAACTGTTCCTTGCTAGTCCAGATGAGACGTGTCATTTTCCTCCTCAAGTTCAGGTCAGAAATAGAGAGCAAAAGAGAGTAGTGCTGACCTGTGAAAGAGAAATAAAATCAAATAAGTGGCAGAGGAAAACACAATTGCAGTTGGTAAAGCTGGGAGCACACATTCAGATTGCTCTGTTATGTCACCATGATATTTTCTGAAAAATCCCTTCCCCAGGATTCCTTCTCCTGGGAAGCTGAGAATCCTCAGAGAAAAATGAAAGCAATAATTATGTGATTGCTTCTCCTGTGTTTTGCTGCTTTGGAATGTGGTTGGAGATTGTTTATCCAATGTGTGACTTGTTTTAACTTAATGACCGATCAGGCTGTGTTGGGACTCTGGAGATTCAGGAGTTTTTTATTAGTGTCTTTTAGCTTTCTGTCTGTATCCTTTTGCTATTCTTTAGTATAGTTTTAGTATAGCATAATATGATATATGATATGATATGATATAATATAATATAATATAAGCCTTCTAAGAACACAGAGTCAGATTCATCTTTCCTCCCAACGATGGGGGACCCTGAAAATGCCACCCTGATGGGACTTGGGTGAAACTTGTGTGGCTCCTCCCTGGGGCACCTGTTAGCTGTGTGAGACATCCCCTTCATGCCTCATGTGGCTTCAGAGTTACCTGCTTTGTCAGTACATTGGACCATGAGAAGATTGATTGATTGATTGATTATCTGTATTTTTCCCCCCCTGCACACCCAAGCAGCTATATTTGGAATGAAATATGGATTCTGATAATGAGAAGATAAATGGAGGAAAAAAAATGCAGTTTAAATAGTGTTGTTATCCTAAAAGGAATGCTGGAGTACCATGCAGGCTGAAACAATTTAAGCATATGGAAATGTATGTGAAATCCTTACACCACGATGTCACTTTTGCGTCAGAATCAGCATGTGTCTGTGCTGACAAAATGCCATGCATTACCTTGCCCCATCTGCTCAAAGCACATTTAGGAGTGCCTTGAAAAGCTTTTGCAAGTCATGACATAAATACACAACTGGATGGTGCAGTGTAGATAGAGCAGCAATCTAGCAAAGCTTCCTTTAAAGGGAAATTATTTTAATCCTTTTCAGGCAAGAAATTAATTTTCAAGAAAAAAAAAATGATGCTGGTATAAAAGTATAGTAGCATTTACCAGTCATATCCACATTAAACATTTCTCCCCAACACTATATCAGAAAATAGCTTTCAACATGGAGAAAATCCAAAATCAATTAGTTCAGTTTAAGTTATTTCAAATTTCATTGTTGGTTTTTAAAGAACATCTTCCAGACTGTCTCTAAACTTTGCATGGAAATTAATTTAGTTAGAAGTTTGCTTCCCACTTGCATATTCCAGCCCAGAGAAATTGGAGACTCACAGAGATCAGCAGTAAAAATAGTACCATTAATTCCCACACAGTGGTACCTGAGTAGTTCTTCAAATGTCACTTTCTCTGTAATTATTGACTTTTTACTGGTGCTTTAGCAGAGCTTCTCATGCTATGATACGTAATAAACCCGCACTACTCTCACTTATGGGTGCAGGTAACTGCACTCATCCTACAACATGAGTGTAATTGTCCATCCTCGTGGCTGTATTGATGATTTTACATCATTTTCTTGTAAGAAATGTCTTTTCTTAGCAGAAGGCTGGGAGGTAGCTCAGTGTCTGTGTGCTCCCCTAAAACACAGGGCTCTGCTCACACACCCCAGCTGGTTCCCATTTCTAGGGTGGAGGAGCCTCAATCTTTTAGGCAACTTTTAGGACCACACAGGTTTCAATTTCTTATCTTTGGCTGCCTTCTTATCTGTGTAACCTGATTATAGTTCCATCCATCAGCCCACAGTTTTACTTTAGTAAAACTCTTGGTAAATCTTTATATGCAGCAGCTGGTGTAGCAAGCTCTTTGTGTCCATCTGTGCAACCAGAGGGAACTGTAGATGGCCAGAAGGGTGTGCCTGAAGTGAGAGCTGCTGAGAGTGTCCAAAATGACCATTAATTTTGGGTTTGGTTATTTGATAGACTGCAAGGCTGTGGAAGTTCTGTGGAGCAAAAACCTCAGGTACTAGATAGTGCTTTTTCCTGTTTCTGTGGTGTTTCTGTGGCAGCTGGTCAATTACTAGAAGGAGATGGAAGTACAAAGAAAGGAATTATTGTTGGAAGGTTTCTCTTCAAAATTGCAATGTAGTTTGCAACCTTCAAGCTATTGACAGAGTTGGGACCAACAGGAATCATAGGAGTGCTGTGTAGTCTGGTTCCTCCTTAGAACAGACCTTAATTCCAAAATTAATGGCATGAAAATGTTTATAAAAGGGAAAATTGGTAGTAGCTATTTTTGTGACTTTCATCTTCTTATCCTTTGCTTATTATCATGCTATATTTGGAAAGTATTTCAAACAAGAGCCAAAAGCAATGGAAGGACCTTCCTTTTGAAGCCAAATTAGAAGCATTAGTTGAAAATCTCGCACTGTGGTGTTTGTTCATCTCTTCACCACTGGTGAATTTTGTTTTCTCTTGCAAGTGTGAAGCAGCAGCTTAGACACTTCCAAGGGCTCATTCACTGCGAGGTTTGCAGGTGATTTCAGTCTAATGCAACCAGATAATTGTAGCCCTGGGGCTTGGCTAGGTTATAAAGCTGCTAATCCAGACAATATTATCCAATCATATGTTGTGTTTATATGAGAGACCTCTGCCTTTAATAGTTTCTCCCCGTGCTTGTAAGCCGTGGTTTTGGTTTGGTTTTTGTAGCTTTTTTGTTTTGTTTGGGTTGGTTGGTTTTTTTTCTCAGCAGCCCTATAAAAATGAGACTCAGGAGAAGATGAAGCAAGTCACTGGAGGCATGCAGTGCTCTATAAATACTGCCCATGATGAAGTGCACATACACCATGGGTGAGCTGGCTCACCGTGCTGCAGTGTGTGCTCACCTCCGCATTTAGGAGAGGCTGAGGTGGTGGGCACTGACAACTCTGAAAAATAAACTCTATATTTAGTCCTGGGCCCACATGTAGCTGCAGCAAATGTATGGCAATGTTTTATAAGCAGTGCTGTCAAGTAGTCAAAAAACACATATTTTTGTTTTAAAGAAGATTGTGTGTTTGTCAAAACAAAATTTTTTCATGGCAATGAAAAATTGACAAAAGATTTTGGAGGAGAGAAAAGAAGGTGAAATTGCATGTCAGCCTGGAATCTGGCCCTTTCTCATTTGAGAATTACGTTTACTCACCTCTAATGAAATGTACGTTATTTAGTTACAAGAGGGACAGTTCCTGCAAGCTTGCCACCCAGCCCTTTGACATATAAGAGGTTGATAAAGAGTCACATCAAGCTGTAGCTGCCCCAACGTGGGACAGTGAAAGGTGCCCCTACCCTGGCAGAGAGGTAGAATGAGATATCTTTGAGGTGTCTTTGAACCTGAAATCCTTCCATGATTCTGTAGAAAACCTTAGCTGAAAGCTCAGGGCCATCACTTCCTGTGCAGTGATATTTTATGGGAAAATGAAGCACAATGTCCTGTTGCTGGTACCTCTACAGCATTGCTTTGGCTCACGACACAAAGGAGAAAGAGGGGCTGTCTTCCAAACCAGCCAGCAAAAGGTTTGGTGAGCTACTGTGTCTGGAATACATAACAGAAATGGGGAGTGGCACTGATAAGACTGGCATTGTAGTGATTTGTCATTTTAGAGATGGAAGAGACCTCTGTGCTGCTGATTTTATAAAGTGGGATTGCTTCCACTTACTGAGAAATGAGGAATATGTTCATGATCAGAATATGTTCCTGTGAAGGTGTGCAGAATGTTGCTTGAGCAAATGTGAGGCCTGGCTGTGCAGGATATGTGCTGGCAAATGAGGCAGAGTCCCCTCAGCTCACTGGAGGGTATCAGCAGCCTGAGGATCATACCTTAAAAATAGGAATGCTGTTTTTTTGTCTGGAAAAGCTGGGTGAACCATTGCTCTCTCCTGTGCTGCACTACTGTCTACTTGTGCAGCTAATTTCATCTCCTTCTCACCAATTCTTTCTGAGAGACAGACTAGAGGAGTGAAATGAATCAATCAGGATTAAACCATTCACATTTGTCCTCCTTGGTGTAAAGGACAATACAGTGCCAGCCAGAGCTGTGCCTGTCACTTGAGCCTGCTCTGGTGTCCCTTTGGCCATGCCCTGAGCAGAACCAGCTTGCTGAGCTCCAGCCCTGAACTGGCACCAAGGATGCTCTCCCTGCTCTTGCTCCCAGAATAAACTGGAGCAGAGAGTGCCTGTTTGAAAGAGCTCTGTGTGAAGTGCTGCTCTCTCAAGAAATAGCAGTGGCAGCAGAGAGTTGCTGGAGTGTAGAAATCAACCCTCCTGGCTTTTCTGGACTACCTTCATTCTTACCTGGCTTCAAGGAGGGAGGGAATACATAAAACTAGAGAGATTGTGCAGTATTAACATTTGGAGATCTGTTTTGATAATTTTTTTTTTCTCCAGCTATTTCTCCACAAAAATTCTGTCAGATATATTTCTTGGAAAAGGGATTTCATTCCAGGCAGTTGTGGCAAAGTCTATAGTATTCACTGTGATTTTGCACAGGCTTGGCAAGTTCACATGTTGGTTTATGCACATGAATTGTCTCTCTACCTTCAGCAAGACTATTGACTGAGGCTTGAGAAGTCTCTGTAAGATGGAAGCCTCAGATTTTACACTGAGGAAGAATAATGTCAAATTTGTGATTAGAAATCTTCAGGACAGGCAAATTTCTGAGCATGTGCAGTATCCTTTTGGTGAACCTCAGGATCCCAGCTGGTTTTGGTGAAAAACACAGAAAGCAATTAGCTTGCATCTTAGAGGCTAATAATAACTGAACCTTTGGCAGATTTTGTGATGGGATGATTCTCTCTGTGTTAGAAGCCAAATGAATTAATAAAACAGATTTTTAAAAATCACTTATTCTAACACAGTCATTTTCCTGTCAGAGGTGCATAAAAGCAAAGAATTTGCAACCTGGACTCTGTTACTTTTTGCTTTAGACATTTTGGTAAGGATTAATCTCATATATTTGTGCCATGTTGGAGCAGTTTTCCCTTTGGAGCGACAATCTTGAGTGCTCTGCTTGAGATCTGAACAAATTCCATAAAGTCAGTCCCCTTTATTCCCTCTTTTTATATCCAGGTGTTTTTCTGGATCTCTTTGGTAGAGGAAAATGTGGTCACACAGAGAAATCATGATGGCAATGTCTTCCAAGTAATGGGAAACAGTTTTTGGGAGAAGAAGCAGGAGCTGCTGGAAGGGAAGAGTGGAGGAGCAGTGAGATGTTCTCCAGGATATTTGAGTTTGATATTTGAGTAGTTCAGTTTACTTAGGGCTGAGTGATATGTAAGCAATCATAAATGCTGCTGTTCATGTGAAAACATCAGTCTCTGACACAGGAATTAGATGCTTTCTGAAAAAGTATTCATCAATTCCCCCTTTGAAAACATAGCTGGCTATATTTTATCATGCTTCAGACCAGATATGGAATTATCCAACCTTCCCTTCACCTTTTCTTTCCCACCTGTGGAGTCAGTGGGGGTAGAACAATGCTGAGACACTAATTATGGTACCAAAGGATGCTTTTTCACTGTCCCTGCCCTCATTCTCTGTGAGGGGACCAATGCCAGGGAGGATTTCTGTGTTTTTCTCCTTCATGGCCAAACATGCCTGATATGCAGTGGGATTTTTAGCTGCTGTTTTGGTTAACTGCAAGCCTAGAAGGTGTTGTCTCTTTTGCTGAGCTGTGAGGCACACACTGATTCTTCTGAACAGGTTGTCTGGAAACCCAATGGTTCTGCCTCTTGTTTTCAAAACACAGTAGTGTAATGTGCTCTTACCTCTGGAAAAGACTGACACCTCCACCAATATTCTCCTAAGCAACCAGAAAATCGTCTAAATGCTTCATCCTCACCTGGGGCTCCCCTTCCTGATCTCATTCCCTATCAAAGCAGTCATGTGCAGAGCTGAGGCTGAAACCACTGCTGCCTAGGGCTGCTGCTTAGGCCAAGAATAAACCTGATCAGAGGCAGACTTTTCTTTTTCAGTGGAGCCTTTGCTTCTCCTGCTCCTTCTTCAAGAGAAACACTCACAAAGACCCTGCTAGGAGGATTAGGCTGTTCCCTTCAGCTTCTCATGATGCACCCATTGCCCCTCTGTTTGAGGTCTGCTGGTTTTGGGGGGAAGCTGTAAATTCTTAATTCAGCGTTTCCTTGTGCAGTGTGACTTCTCCAGGCTTTCAGTGGAAATGCAGAGCTGCTTAGCATCCTGGGGTTCAGGTTTCTTGAAAACAGCCATCTGACAAAGGAGGTTTTTTGGTTTGTTTGGGGTTTTTTTGTTTTGTTTTGTGGTTTTTTGTGTATGTTTTGGGGTTTGTTTGTTTGGATTTTTGGGGTTTTTTTGGAATTTGTTTTGTTTCATGGTTGGTTTGGGGGAGGTTTGGGGTTTTTTGGGTTTTTTGTTGTTTTTGTGGTTTTTTTTTTTGTTTGTGGTTTTTTTTTGTTTATTTTGGGGTTTTATGTGTGTGGTTTGGGTTTGTTGTTTGGATTTTTGTT
>JAHXMQ010000028.1:6335774-6349711 GCA_020466415.1 Ammodramus savannarum pratensis | reverse complement strand
TTTTTTTTTTTCAGGAAGAGTAGGTGGGAAAGCAGCTTATTTGTGTTGCTGCTGCTCTGCTGTGCTGGCAGCCTGCATGGTGTATGGTTTTGAGGGCCAGTTGAAACGAAACCGCAGCGTTATTAGCAAGATGTTTTCACCTTCCTTTCATTCCCAGCTTCCCCATTTCCACCAAGCCTATTATACAGGTTACAAGTATCTTATGGCAAGTTTTTTAGTGTGGAGTAAAACCACCACAGGCCTCCCAGCTGCAGAGCTTTGTCAGGCTTTCAACTAAATACTGCCTCTCTCAGGAGTGCAACCTTCTGTCGGCTTTGAACGTTTAGAGTTGTCTGATATTCCCCCCTTCCTTCCTCTTCCCCACCCTATGAGCAGTGACCCCCTTTAAGTAACGAATCAGGGGCTGCTCCTGCAGTTGCAATTCTCAGT
The DNA here is from genome assembly GCA_020466415.1 of Ammodramus savannarum pratensis. Lineage (NCBI taxonomy): Eukaryota > Metazoa > Chordata > Aves > Passeriformes > Passerellidae > Ammodramus > Ammodramus savannarum. The sequence goes on along the minus strand of JAHXMQ010000028.1, from coordinate 6,349,282 downwards.
TCAGCACTTGGCAGGGAGAACCAAGCCAGGCTATTTAGTGCAGCGTTAAATGGCTCACCGCATTAGCCCCCCGGCACGCACAGCTATTAGCTTGTTTTACTGTTGGTAAAGTTACATTTGTTAGCTGCAGTTGCTGCTCCAACAGAAACTTGGTAATGTGGGAAGGCACAGACAATGTCTGGTTGCTGTGCAAGGACAAGAGAGCAAAGCTTCCCCTCTCCACAAGGTTTTGCAAAGGAGTTCCTGGATTGGTCTCAATGGAATAATCTCAACTGACCACGATGCTGTGGTGATCAAATCACAACCAGCTCCTTATCTGTTCCTTGGTCAGCTTCCAGAAGAGCTGCAGAGAGGTGGAGTTGCTGCTCCAACAGAAATTTGGCAATGTGGAAAGGCACAGACAATATCTCGTGGTTGTGCAGGGACAGGAGAGCAAAGTGTCCCCTCTCCACTTTGCAGAGGAGTTCCCAGCTTGGTTGTGGTGGAGTGATCGCGACTGACCACGACACTGTGGTGATCAAATCACAACCAGGTCCTGACCTGCTCCTTGGTCAGCTTCCAGCAGGGCTGCAGAGAGGTGGAATCACCCCAAGAGGGACAGTCCAGCATTTTGAGATCTCCAGGTGTTGCCACCTCTGGCAGGCTGTGTCCTCAGTGATGGGTCACTGCTGGTACCCTCACCCAGTCCCCTGGTTCCTCAGCACATCTCAGGGGAACAGCAGCAGGTGGGGTTATTTATCCTCAGATGAAAGGTGCTGGGCTGAGGTGAGGGCTCTGTGGCTGCACAGCTTTTCCCCAGAGTCTTCTCCAGCCTGTGTGCTGCAGCTCCAGAAATGGGGCTTGGCCAGAAATGCTCCAGACCTCCCTCAAAACAACCTCTCACACATCCACTGTTGTCTGCTATGAGGGAAAAAGAAGTGTTATTATGATCTTGTCATCAGGGCTGTGGGGAAGATCCTGAGCACAGTTCTCATAGCTGCAGAGGTCACTGATCACATTGGGAGGTGGGACTCATGTCTGGCCATGAACTTAGTGTACATGTGTAGAAAATGATGTAGAATGCATAAGCACCTTTGGTTGAGTAGAGCATTCTAGAATGTCCCCTTCCCAGTCTTGGTCTTTGTATAAAAACAATATTAATTGCTTATTTAAGAATCTACTCTCTTATATTCTAAAGAAACATTAACTAAAATATGTTAATATGTATATTTGTATATAATGTCATATATTAAAGAAATATGCTCTAATATGGAGAAAAACCATAGAGAAAATGTTGTAGGCACAAGAGTCAGTGGTGATTGAGGTGGGGCTGTGCCCCATCATCCCCAATTGGCCCCAGCTGTGCCCCATCAGCCCCAATTGGCCCCAGCTGTGCACACAGGTGAGCAGCATTAACAGTAACAGCCATGCAGGGCACAGAGGGCACACAGGTGCAGGGCATCAGCAGCAGGGTATAAAAGAGCTGGAGGACAATTAAGAGCTGCAGATTGTTGAAGTTCTCTTCACTGTTGGTTGTGCCTCCTTTGTGGTCCCTACAGGAAAACACAGACAGGGTCATCAAAGTGAATTATTTAGTATTTGAGCCTCAAAAACTAGTTTGGATCCTGACAGGGTCAGCAAAGCCTTCAGTGTTCCTGATTTTTCTCCAGCCCAGTGAAGATTCCATGGATAAGAGGTAAAGGAGTGGCACCTTTTGTTCCTTGTTAGGCCCGGTGTTCTGTGAAGGGAGCTGCAGTTGCAGGAGTTTGCTCAGCCTGCCTGAGTGATGTCTTTTTCTCCTTGTTCTCACTCACATTGCAGTGATTTGCATCCTCTGATTTTGTAGCACCAAGACCTCTCTGTTGCTGGGCACAGAGATACTGCAGAGCCCTGAAAATTTGGGATGGGAATGGGTGCAACCCCTCTCCATTGCTGGGACAGAGATACTGCAGAACACTGAATTTTGGGAGGGGAATTGGTGCAATCCCTGTCCATTGCTGGGCACAGGGATACTGCAGCGAACTGAATGTTTGGAAGGGGGAATGGGTGCAAACCCTCTCCATTGCTGGGCACAGAGATCCTGCAGAACACTGAATTTTGGGAGGGGAATAGGTGCAGTCTCTGTCCATTGCTGGACAGAGATACTGGAGAGCACTGAAAATTTGGGAGAGGAATGGAGGCAATCCCTGTCCATTGCTGGGCACAGAGATTCAGCAGAGCACTGAATTTTGGGATGGGAATGGGTGCAATCCCTGTCCATTGCTGGGCACAGGGATACTGCAGAGCCCTGAATCTCTGGGAGGGGAATGGGTGCAATCCCTGTCAATTGCTGGGCACAGAGATACTGCAGAGCACTGAATCTTTGGGATAGGAATGGGTGCAACCCCTCTCCATTGCTGGGCACAGAGATACTGCAGAACACTGAATGTTTGGGATGGGAATGGGTGCACTGGGGCGAAGGGAAGCTCTTTGATTTGATTTGGGCTGATGCAATGAGCACCCTGTTGCTGCTGTGAGCAGGACAGACAGGGTGCTCAGCTGCTGGGCAGGGAGGCTTGGATGTGCCACAGGGTTTCAGAGAGAATCCCCTTGCACAGGGAAGCCCGTGCCAGCATTGTAGGGCTCCCGTGCCAGCCAGCTTGCAGGGTTGATTTGGCATTTGGCGAATTGGTAGCGGCTGCCAGTGTGTGTGGTGGAAGGGAAGGGAATAGACGAGAAAAACACAGGGGTTTAAAATAAAAATGTAAAATTATTTGCTTTGTGCCATATGGACTTCAATATTTTGACAAAGCTAAGGCCAAAATTAATCATGCCAGGTTAGAGTTTTTGTTCAAAAGCATATGTATAACTGTCCCCCTGAGTGTGTGTTTGAGTTATGATTTTTGTCCAGGAAAACCTTAACCTTTTCAGTTTCTCATTCTCTGCTCCACTACCAATTGTTCCACCCGTATGAACTTTTCCTGTTGTGTCAAACTTTAAAACAGTTTTGCTTTATTGAAAGTTTCTTTGTAAAATCTCTAAGGTTTTGTTGATTTCCTGTTAAAAATTTTCTTTGGAAGACTTTATTTTCTTTTTCTTTTCACAAAACTAAGTGGATTTTTACAAGAGTAAAAATCCAGACTGGACTGTTTGGTCAAAAAGAAGGGAGAAAGGGATAAGAGGGTGAAGGAGAAGTGAGAACCAGGGTGCTAGTAATGGTTGGAGAGCCATTGCATGGAAAGTGGAAGTCCATTATACTTTTCCTGACTATGATGCTGTTCCCACTGCATGTACAGCACAGGGATTTAAGTTTAAAAATAGGGAATATGGCCAATTTGGGTATTTAAACTTATAACGTAACCTAGCATCTACAGGAATAGAGCCTTTTGCACCTGTGAACCACTGAATTTTTCACTGAAATCCGGCATCTCACTGTAACTGAGGACATTATTCAGGCCTGCCCTGCATTAGGCCATCAATGGACAAGCCTGAATATGCAATTGAATATTTTTCTGCACTGATTCCTATTGTGGCACTTTGCTTCCCCACTAAAAATGCCACATGGAACGTACCTTAATCCACTTCAAAAGCAAAGCTCAGCTGTACAGAGGCACTCCTGAAAAGAAATAAGGATGAGTGTGGAGTGGAGCTGTTCTGTATTAGCTTTTTGGGGCTGTTTTGTGTTATGTACACAAGTCCACACGATGATAGGAAATCTTTAAAGATCCAGTTTTTGTAGGGTTCAGGTGTGATTGAATTGAGTGGTTTTGTTCATCCCACTATAGAGATAGGAGATGATATGAAATTCAAATACAGATCTCTATCTTTTTAAAGTTTGGAAGTGTTCAAAGGCAGGATTTAGGCAATCTTTAATTCATGTGTGTAAGCAATACTATGACTATGTGAGGACAGTAAATATATCTCTATCTGTGATTGATCTCGAGATCAGCCTATCTATTATCACAAAGCCCCTCCTTTGAGAGTGGGAAGTGGGTGCAAATTTGAAAGAACAAATTTAAGCAACTGGTTTCCTTTCACTTTTAAAACCAAACAGTGAGAGAGGCATAAAAGACCTCCAGTTTGGATGATAGTGAAACACTGCTTTGAGGTTCCAACTAAATTGCATTTCTTGTTCTCTGCTGTCGCCTGTAAGACTCAAAAAAAAAAAAAAAATTGCACAAGCAGTGATTAGTATATAATAATGTATGTTCAAATAGCTTATGGTTTAATGAAAACAAAAATTCAAAAGGCCAATATACTGACAGTTAAAATCTGTCTAAGGGGCAATAGGGGGGAACCTTCACAAAAACAATATGCTGATTGCATGCAGCTACCCTGCCGAGTCAAATCTTAAATAAATTATACATACATAGCTGTACTGGAGCTGGGAAATGAAGCAGCTGAAAATGTTCCTGGTTCTGTGCTTTAGGCAAAGCCTGCATCCACTCTGTGTCCTTAATGCAGCAGACATTTGGTTTGTTGGTTTGGGTGCTGGGTGCTTGGGAGGCCAGTGGAAAAATACAGTTTGCATGGGTCAGATCTATGGAGAAGTGTGGGTGATGATAAATAATCCCTCTTGGTTCTTTGGTAAGGAATCCCTTTCTCTCAGCTGCAGCATGCACCCCCAGTCCCCTCCACCCACTCATAAGAAATCCTGATGAAGAACTGAAATGTTGCATATTTGGTAAAGATTTTTCCCACAGAAACAAATTTACGCGTCCAAAAATTCAGTTTCTAAGCAGCGGAAGTTTTTCAGGAATTTGGGTCAAATCTGATAAGTAGTTTCAGCCAAAATAAAGATGAAAATAAAATTCTGAGCATCAAAATGATTCATTTCAACGCACATGAAACAAAGTATTCTGATTTTTTGAGATTTCCAAGAAGACTCATTAACTGTACAGTCTAGTGCTAAGGGCTGCTCACAGGTACTTTTGTCCTTAAACTAAAGCAGGGTCTTGGATGGAATTTTTCTTCACCTTGCATGCTATTCTTAGTCCATTATACATACATAGATGGTCATGGGAGGAGAAACAGAATAATTCTGTAGGAATGTGAGCAGGCTATTCCCTGTGGAGCAGCTCTCTGGGCCAGGGAATGTGTAAGGGCTTATCCTGAACTTGGGCTGAAAAGCTTGATAAGGAGATCCTGATGTACCTCTGGTTAGGGCAGGTATGAGTGTGGTGCACACACAGGTCCTTGCTCTAAATCATATTTAATTTAAGTTCAGGTCCTGATCTCAGTGAATACTGAATCACTAAGGTGCAATGGTAAGGAGGGTCTGACAGTAGCATCTTGTTCACAGGATCTGCTTTTAAACTGCTGGCAGCACGTTCTTTTGCCCAGCAAAATTTTCCTTAATCCACAGTTTTTTTGTATGATTCCCCTTTTTAACAGTGGAAACTCAGGTCTGCACCCAAGGCAGCAAAGATAACTCAGAAACATTGTTAATATTAGCAGAGTTTGCTCAGGTTTTTGTGAGTTTCTTGAGATAAATTGTACTTCCTAAACATCAAATAAAATCTCTGCTAAATGAAAAAGAAAATTTACCTCCTACTCAGGAGATAATCCAGTTTTGGTCTTTGGCTAACACAATCAATCACATTAGGAATTGTAAATCTAGCACAGGGGAATGCAAGCCAAGAATGCTACTGCTCTTTGTGTATTGTCATGAAATTCTGGCTGTTCTACCTAAATCCCCTCTCAAAGATTCACTTAGATTACAGTGAAAAAGAGCAAAATTTGGCCCTTACTTCTGGCACAATATTGATGACTTTGTGCCTTTTTATCAGTTTCATTTGCTAGAACAGATACTCTTTGAACTTATTTTAAGAGGAATATTTCAACACCACTTGGCCACAAACAGAGGTTAGTGTGTCCAGCCTTCAGTCAGCTTATTGCCATTCGAATACTCTGGAGATAAATTATATTAAAAGAAAGAGGAAAAAAAAAAAAAACATTTCAGCTTCTGACTCATTCTAAATGGAGACTCAGCTCTAAGTAATGAAAATTGCTGTGGTTGTGCAGAGCAGCATTAAAAGCCTTGCGCGCTAATTGAGTGAAGCGGCTGCAGCGAAGCGGCCTTGCCCCTCATTATGGGATCCTGCAAGGGCTGCTTGTCCCCACGCTGCTGCTGCAGGTCCATGGTCCTTTGTGGAAGGCAGAGGAACCAGAGGAACCCCAACACGGGGCTGGTGCCACCCTGCCCTGCTCCCAGTGTGGCTGTGCTGCTGCTGCAGGCCCATAGCAGTTCCTTGTGGAACCTGAGGAACCCCAACACGGGGCTGGTCCCACCCTGTCTGGTTCCATTGTGGCTGTGCTGCTGCTGCAGGCCCATGGCGGTTCCTTGTGGCAGGCAGAGGAACCAGAGGAACCCAAATATGGGGCTGGTGCCACCAAGCCCTGCTCCCAGTGTGGCTGTGCAGGTCCATGGTCCTTGTGGAACCAGAGGAACCGAGGAACCCCAACACAGGGCTGGTGCCACCCTGATACGGGGCTGGTGCCACCCTGCCCTGCTCCCAGTGTGGCTGTGCTGCTGCTGCAGGCCCATGGCAGTTCCTTGTGGAACCTGAGGAACCTCAACATGGGGCTGGTGCCACCCTGCCCTGCTCCTCTTGCCCTGGGGTGTCCCTGCTGGGGCTGCAGGCATGGATGGCACCCCTGCCAAGGGGATGGATGGCACCCCTGCCCTGCCCACACCCTGCAGGAAACATCAAACTCTGCCACGAAAAGGGCTCAGGACAGGGCTGGGTGCCATCATCCACCACCCAGGGACTGCTGGCAGTGTGCTCCAGCTAGCAGGAGGCACCAGTGGGGGACAGTTTAAAATCAAAGTTAGCTAAAATTTATTTAAAATAAAATAAAAATTTTAAAATAAAATTTTAAAATAAAATTTTCATTGCTGTGCTTTAACACTACTGGGGTTTTATTGATTTATAATATAAATATAAAATATATTAATGATAATATATTTATAAGTTACGTATAAATAAATATAATATCATTAATATAATTTATAAATAAATATAGTATAATTAATATAGTTATAAATAAATATATAATTGATTTATAATATAATAAAACCCCACTACTGAGGGGTTTTATTGTATTTATTTATAATTTATTAATAAATTAATAAACCCCCACTACTGGGGTTTTATTAATTTATTAAATTTCTGCTTCCATCCTGACTCCAAGAAAAGGTGAGTTATTAGCTGGGAGCCTCAACTCAAGAAATCCATGCCTTGCTTTTTTGTTGCTTTTCCTTAGGTTTGTCCCTTTGCAACAGATGCTTATACTCTATTTTAATCATCATCTCTCATTCTCATCCCTTGGTTTTGCTGTCCTTTTGGATCACCGGCCCTGCTGTGAGCGCTGTCTGTAGCTCTGTGTGTGTGGGGCTCATGCCTGGTTCAGCTGGGGCTCCTGTCCCAGATTCTCAGCTGGTACAAGCTGGCACGATATCACTGAGGCCACGAGGTGGATGGGAAGGGTCTGTGCCATGCCATTGTCACTGCTGTTGGCATTGCTGGGGACAGGGACTCTCAGCCACTGTGATCTTAGCCCAGGCCTTAGAGAATTAACACCCAGGTCTCAGCCATGTGCAGTCTTTCCTCACTTTGGTTGTTTTCATTTTAAATTAAAATGAACAATTTTTACATGAAAATTGAACACTTAAAAAAAGTATCTACTTCAGAGCAAAATATTCTCATTGGAGAAATGTATGGGGTTGTTTTGAAGTTTGTGCTTTTTTGTAAATTTTTCACTTAAAATTAACTCACCAAATTCTCACTTTAAAAAAATTGTTTTGGGGACGAAGCAGGAAAAGGAGAGGAATTTATGCCAAACCTTAGCTTTAGTTTTTGGTTTTTTAAATTGTTTAGAAGAACCCAGAACTGATTGAAACCAGAACCTGGTTACAGCTCCAGGTTCATCCTAACTAATGTTAATCACTTTTCTGAGGTCACTAGATTTTTGAACACTGTCACCTGAGCCTGCCTCTTTAGAACTAGAGTGTTTCAGCCCCCATTAGGATTTTACAGCCCTTAAAGTCCATCTGTGCTGGAGGGATCCTGGGCTGTGTTCTTAACCCAGCTGAGCTGGAGTTGGGTTAGTCATCTTCAACAGGTTGAATGACTTCTCCCCAGGCCATTGGCTGTGGAATTAAATTTATTTTTATTTTTTTGGGTGCTGGAGGTTCCCAAGATGAGCTGTTCCCATTGAAATGTAACCCAGCCCCATCTGCAGAGCTTTTCATCAACACCAAGGTCAATGCCATTGTCCCCACAGAGGGGGGACACCCAAAGTCTGCCAGGAAAGACAAATTTCCACCCACACCCCATGGCCCAGGTCTTGTGGTACTTATTAGAAAAAAAAACAAAAATAAGGTTGGTTCTTCTCTTAACCTTAAATCCCAGAGTCATTTTGGGCTTCCAGCTTCTTCCCCAGTGGATTGGAAGCCTGAGGATGTGATTTCTAACAGTTCCAAGCCAAGCAAATAATCTCCTAAAAGAGTTTTTGCCTTAAATGTCACTGTACCTGGTTGCTGATTGCAGGATTTGGGGATTTTGATGCATGCCTGGCAGCAGCACTTTCAGAGCCTGCAGATGACAGGACAAACACCCAGTTTGCTGCTTGAGTGTGAGCTCAGAAACCTCTGTGTTGGGTTGAAATAATGTCTCAGATTTACAACCTATACATAGCTGGTGATACGGCCAAAGAACTGTTATAGACACTGCAGGATCAATACTGGAGGTGCAGGTGAATGCTCTCTCAAATAACTGTGGGAAACAAAATAAATCTGAGTTTTGCTGCTTCAGTAAAATTAAATTGTCAAGGTATTTAATTCTCTGCCAGGAGTCTCCATTGAAAGCAGCAGAAATCCCAACTGATCTCAGTACTCAGGTGTTGCAGGACACTTGCATGTCTAATGTGAAAAACTTTGGGTTATTTGAGCTGGCAAAAATATCTTTAATTTAGATTATATATAATCATTTCTTATTAGAGGTTTAACTTGGTTAAGTATAATCAGGTAGCTATTGTATAATTTAAATGGCCACTGATTGTTATTTGATAATAACAACTTACATTTATATAGTGTTGTATATCCCAAAGGGATCCCAGATGATTTTAAAGTCTCAACAATGAAATGCACAACAAAGTGAAACATTAAATACAATTACAGCATGACTAGAAGAGATGAGGATATTAAAAATCTGTCTGTGCCTTGCTTCTGCTCTCCTTTGAATTCATGAGCCAAGCTCACCCAGAGTGCAAACGGAGTATTAGTGTTTCTGCCATATCTGATTTGAGAAATATTCTGTACAACTCCCTCCTCTGTGCTGGGAGGGCAGCAAAGGGTGTAAATACCCTTCTGTAATTTTAGGAGTCTCTTGAGGGGCTTGAATTCCTCCCTCTCTTGTTTGGGTGGTTGCTGTACACCCTCAGGATGGTTTGTCAGAAGGGAGGAGGCTCAACAAATGCCACACGCCTGCAACATCAGAGTGGGAAGTCAGACAGTGTTTTGTACAAAGAGTTCTTTTTTTCATGTGCAAGTCTTGAAAGAGTTGAAAATTCAGCCCTGTTACAGTCATTTTTGGGTGAGCAGTGCAGTTTGTGCCTCTGGAGCTGCTCTTCCAGGCTTTTGCATGTTTGAATTTTGTCAAGCCCTGGAGTCACCATCCCCTGAGGCTCTCACAGGGTGTGCAGCCATGGCCCTTGGGGTCAGGGTTTATTGGGGGATTGCAGTGTTAGACCTGAGTCCAGTCCTAAACCTTCAGGGTCCTTCCCAGCCCAAATAATTCTGTGATTCCAGGGTCCAGCTTTGTTCTTGCACTGCTGAAATTCACATTTAATGCTGGAGTGGGTGCACATCTGAGGGATGTTCTTGTGTCCTGCTGCAGCTGGCACTGCCCAGACAGGAGGCATGGACACATCCCTGCCCTTTGGAGGCTGCTGTAAAGGACTTAAAACCATAAAAATGAGAGCCACAGACTTATTTGGGTGACCACATTCATGCTGACCACAAAAACAGAGCCAGGAAGGCAAATGCTGTGTTTGTGGATGGCAATACAGGTCACTTGCTTTGTGATGTTTCTTTTCTAATGTCTAATAAATTATAGGCTAATTCTGAAATATTTCCAGAACCTCTGAATTGCTGTTGAATTATGAAGTGTTTTCCATTGCTGAGGCAAGTTGTTTGCACCTGAAGAGAAAGACTTATTGCTATTAAACATAAATTTGGGACTATGCAAAATAATGTGTAAACTACATTTTTTACTTGTTTGCCAGAGTCCTTGTCCACTGAGATGATTTGCAGTTTCTGAAAATATTAATTTATCCCTGCCTTTTCACAACATATGAAAACAGTCTACTTTGAATAATTTAGCCTTAAACCCATAGTTCTTTCTCAATATCTGAACTTTTCTTTAGTTTCTGTTTTAACACTCAGAATGATTGTGTGAAAGTTGTTTGCAGATACTGCCTTGTTTTTCAGATTTGTAATGAAGCATGAGGGATTTTTACATTTTGTGGCAAAAGTTTTGCATGGGTCTTACTGTGAAGCTTTCGCAATGTCTTTAAGTTGTTTTATTTTGGGAGATGGAAGAAAGGCAAATAGTGACTTAGAGACAAGTTTTTCTGCTCCATTTCCTCTATGTAGCAGATGATAAATCTCAAGTACAAATGGTGCTACACCCAAGACGCTGAGCTCTAATTTTTGGTCCTACATGCACTGGTGGCCTATTTACTAATCTGTAATCACCAATAAATTTGCTGTAATGTAGTTATAAATTTGCTGTAATACAGTTATAAATTTGCTGTAATAGAGTTAAGAGCCTGATTCTGAGTGACATGGAGCAAACACTCTCAAATGCAGGTGGACATTCTGAAATTCCTTTCCATGCTGTTGTGGACCATACCTTTGCTGGCACCACTAAAACCAAGCACTGGGAATCAGAACTGCCTGTAACTCATGGGGAAGTGCTCTGAAAACGTTGTTTCTTTCTGAAATTGTATTTAAGAGTAGGGTTAATAATGATGATGATATTAATAATAATAATAATAGCACTTGTTGTCCTTAGACCTTGGAAGAGGATGCAAGTCTCTTCCAAGCTGGGCAGTGTCTTGTGTGTCCTGCTCTGTTTGACACAAATTGTAAATGTTCATATCTGAAAGACAAATTGCCCTTCCATATGGGAACTGTAGTTTCTCACTTTATAGAAAATCTCCCTCCTGTTTCTGGTTAAAGTTATACATTTTGAAAATTCTGGATAGATTCTACTGGACTAGAATCCAGCCAAGGACATAATCTTCTCTGGAAAGAAATCAGTATTCTTCCTTAAAGACACTTGAATTTTTTTTTAAATATTTTAAGACATTTTTCAAAAGAGAAAAAGTTTAAACATCTCTCTCTTTTTTTTTTTTAATGGCCTCATTATTAGTTGGAGTTTCAGGACTGAACTAGTAATTACTAATCAAAGTTTACCTGTGGGAGCAGAAACTCGATGGAACCTTGTTTCACTTATTTAAACATAAATCTCTACAATTTGAGATGAAATAGATTTCCCCAGGTTACCAGCAGTACCCTTCTCTGTGCCTGTAGGCCATCCACTAAAAAGTGAAAAAATGCACGTACATGCTGGGGACAGAGATGTCACAAAAATGTGCCTGGCATTGTTACACATTGGTGGATTTTGTGGAGCCAGCATGGAAATGAGGGACAGACTGGATGTAATAATTTCTTTATTTGTAATAAAATGGATTATCTTCAAGTAATTTGAAATCCCAGTGGTGAGGACCTGGGTACAATATCATCATTGCAGTGCTTTTAGAGGGAAACTAGAAGTAAATAAAAGAAAGATTTACTTGAGTCAGAGCTCTAATTTTTATTAAGGTTTGTGGTTTTAGAACAGAGAGTGACATGACATAAGGAATGGCAGTGCATTAGTGAAAGTAGGTGTCTGAAAGAAACTAGTCTGTGTTTGTGGGAGCATGAAACTGTTGAAAAGAAACTGCTACTTTCACACTGTCACATAAAACTCCCTGGCAGTGAGGCGTGGAGAAACTCTCCCTTGTTTGTCCAAGAAAAATAGTGCATGCAGGAAAAAATACTATAAATGGCTCTGGGCTTAGTTTCTGTAGTGTTTGATAACAGTCCTTAGGATCTAAATGACAGCAGGAATCAAAGTCCTGGGATTTTGTTATGAAAACTTCTTTCAAAACAATTTTACGAAACACCTTTAAAATGTTGGTGAAATCTGTTAGAACTAATCTCAGGAGTGGGAATAACTGTGAGTTGTTATTACTGCAAATTCTATAAAGCATCTCCTTTGTATATGCTTATAGCACGCAGTAAATATAAATAATAGCTGATTAGCAGTGTAGAGTGAGAGCTCTGTTTTCGCCCATATTGGATAAATCTCCCACTGATGGATCAAACATTTAATCAATGTGGTAGCATGGCCTTCAGCACTATAGTATCTGAGTGCCTCCCAGTGTTGGAACGCTCAATAAGGCTTGGTCTGTCTCCAGTTACTCTGTGCTCCTTAATTTGATTTTGTTCTTAGTTACACTGTTGTAAATCTAAAACTGCTCCACTGATACTGAGAGAGGAAGCCACCTTTTCTGAGCCTAAAAGCAAAATCTGTCCTTCCTCCCCTTGCAATTCCTCAGCTGTTCTCAAGTTGTACTATTAATAATATTTATTTGACTTATTAATCTGCTCCCTCATTTATTTCCCCTGTTCCTGCTGCACCTTTTTTTCCCTTCTGCCACTTTGGGTGTGATCCAAAGTCCCCTGAAGTGGCTGTCAGTCCAGCTATGGATTTCAGCTGACTGGGGCTCAGTTTCCCACTTTCCCTCCCTGCTTTTATCCCCTCTGCAGCTCCTGAAGGCTTCTGTGTGAGTCTGTGGTCTGATTAATTAAAGTTACTTGTATTCCTACAGTTTTGTGAATAAGCACCTTGCTGTACTGGAATCCTAATCCCCAAATTTGCCTTTAATACCCACTGCTTCCCTCAGCTTAGTTTTCCTTTCATGAAAGCTCCCTTTCCTCCTCGTGCCACAGGTACTGGTCTGAGGTTCAGCATCTCATATTTTAGGGGGAGCTTTGCAATGAGCCTGAATAGAAAACTCAGCAGAAAATCCCCCCTTTCCCTGAGATTTTTGCTCAGGACACTTGTAGTAAATATGGGAAGGGTTTTGAATGAGATAGTTGTGACTTGTCCTTTGATTTATTTTTTTTTTTCTTTTCTTTCCCCTTGCTGCCATCAGCACTTGGAAGCAGAAGGAAGCAGAGAGGAGTTGAGAAGTGAAGCTGGGAGACTTGGCAGGTAAGAGGTGTGTTTGTTCCTTGCCAGGGAGGTGTTTCTGGAGGTGCTGATGTGGGTTGGCAGGGCTGGCTCTGCTCTGGGGGATGAGTCTGGTCCAGGGCTGGCACAGTCCGGCTGAGTTCCTTGAGCCCTCAGTCTTTTTGTGCCAAAGCCTTTGCTTTGCTGCTCCCTCACCTGCAGCAGGGGCAGGAGGAGAAATGCATTTTCCAGAGGAGAAATGCA
>JAHXMQ010000028.1:6296105-6310511 GCA_020466415.1 Ammodramus savannarum pratensis | reverse complement strand
GGTTCTAACCCCATATTTACACACTCTAGTACTGATTGTAACACCATATTTACACTCTAGTACTGGTTCTAACCCCATATTTACACACTCTAGTACCAACTGTGCTGTCTCCCCCAGAGCAGAGCTGCTCTCCCTGGGCTGGCTGTGCTGCCCCTGCCCTGTGCTGGCCCCCCACCTCATCTGTGAGGTGTGTGGGAGCCAGAATGGGATGTGGAATGGCAATGTAGGATGTGCCAAGCTTTTAGATCCCTGCCATTGTGCTCATGTTTGCTTTGGGGGTTTTTGTTGTGCATAATCTTTGCTGCATCCACTGCTCGCTGATTTGATAACACCTGTGTGCTAATAGAATTACAGAGTTAGTGATTAGCAAAGGTGTCTCTCTTTTACACTCCCTTTTTATGCTTTATTAAAGAGCATTTTTCGTGCAGATGTTGTGAATGTTTTCCTCTGCTTCCTCCCACACCATAAGAGAATTTCAGCCTGTGAAGTCTTGCTTTGTTATTGCACGGTACAGACAAGGGCATTTCTCTTCTAAACGTTAAATGGAAAAACTAAACATGTTAGAAATCATCTTTCTCAGAGTTTTAGGAGAGAGCATGCACTTTCAAGGGGACTACCTCAGTCTCTGCAAATAGTAAAGGTTCCAAATTCAGGCGTAGTTCAAGATGTGTTTATCCAGCTCCTCAAAGTCTGAGGTGTGCTGATAGAGAATTCTGGCCTGAGATTTCTGTCACAGGGAATTTCTTGTTCCAGTTTCTGAAAACTGAGACCTAAAAGTCCTTCAGTGAAACATTTCAGGTTTTAAAAAATTGTGCTGAATTAAATGTTATTAATCTATTTTGCTAATCTTAGCTGGTTAATGCACTCTCACTGTCAGTGTTCCTGAGGAGAAATAATACCTTAACTCAAGTCTGAAATTCCAAATCATGCAACTGAAATATTACTTGTTTCCTCTTTTCTGGACAAAACTCTTTCTAGTTATGCATTCTTAGGGATTTTGTGCCAGTGTGCTAATGATGGGTTAAACTAGCAAATTTCCCATTATCTGGCTGTCCCCGTTATTAAAAGGATGTAAACTGTCCTATGAAGTGAACCCATCTACAACTGGCACACAAGAGCGCTGCTTGTAAGACAAAGTGTTGGTACACCACAAGATTTGAGCAGGAACTCAGAAGAAATAGCAAAGTTTTAGCTATTTTAACATTTTGACCTTTTTCAGAAAATGAACATATTCTCCAAAGCACAGAATATGTTGAATCAGCAGCAGGCGATGTGAAACCAGATTGTGATGTAATCTTCAAGAAAACCATATTTGTAATAAGGTTAATTAAATTTGCTGCAAGCTTGTGACAAGCATGCTGTAAGTTTGCCAGTAAATCTGGTCTTGCTTTATCAAACTGAAGGGCAAGAATTAAAAAAAAAAAAAGAAAAAAAAAAAGAGAGATAAAGGGTGGGGGGAGGGAAAAAAGCTTCCCTTTTCCAGAACAACTAGTGTGTAGCCAGAGGACATGCAGGCTGGCAACAATAACTAATACGTTATGAGAGGTTGAACAAGTTTAAATGGGATTTGTCTCTGAACTGAAAGGCATATTGTAAGAAATGTCTTTGTCTCCTTGTGATGCTGTTAAATTGAAAGCACGATGGGAGGCTTCAGTAGAGGCAACAAAGGTTGAAATGATAGCCTGCTGTTTGCAGCAAGCATCATGGCTCCACTGATGGTCCAGACATCTGGTAACAACAGCCACTCCTTGTCAGGTTTTGCCCCTCACTGGGCGCCCGAGCACTTTGCTCTGTTTAACTCATCAGGCTCTTCTAGCTCAGTATGCTCTGCATCAAGAATGTTTATGTAATAAAACAGAGCTAATTAAACATTTCAAAGGGAAACATTATTTTAACTCTAATTAGATATGATTACAGTTTCCTTATGCCTGTGCTGGGCTGGTGCTGCAGCTCTCTCCTTTCGCCTCCTCGCTGAATTCTGCAGCATTGTTGTTTCAGAATCATTTCTGCATCTGCTTAAATTGGCTTTGTGCTCCCAGAAATGAACTCACAGGCTCCTCTGCTCGCCCAGCAATGAACTCACAATCTTTGAGCCCAGGTCCCTGTATTTAAAGCCACAGCATAGTGCCCCCAGGCACACGAGGTGAGTTCATACCTGGGGCAGGCAGGGAAACAGGGAAAGGCCTTTTGCTGGAAACACTGAAGGGTATTCCAGCCCTCTTCTTTGGAACACTGAAGGGTATTCCAGCCCTCTTAACACTGAAGGGTATTCCAGCCCTTTTGCTTGAGACAATGAAGGATATTCCAGCCCTCTTGCTTGAGAAACATTGAAGGGTATTCCAGCCCTCTTAACACTGAAGACTATTCCAGCCCTTTTCTTGAAACTCTGGAGGGTTTCTAGCCCTCTTCCTTGAGACACTGAAGGGTATTTTAGCCCTCTTAGCACTGCAGGGTATTCCAGATCTCTTGCAGAAGCACTGAAGGGTATTCCAGACAGCCACAGGTGCTGGCAGGTGGATTGATGCCACCTAGGATGCTTTCAGCTATTTGTGCTGCGTTTCCAGCTTCTCTTGGTGATTAAATTCAGCAGCAGAGGAGGCAGGCAGGTGCCACAGAGCTGCTGATGCTGGCACAGATGGATGCAGGTTCTGTGACCTTCCTGGGAGTCCACGCTGAGGCGAGGCAGTTGTCTCAGGCGTTTCCTTCTGTATGTATTTAATGTAGAAAGATAGCATCTGACAGAGCTTTGGAGACACATCATGTCAGGATACTAAACATCCAAATAGCTGAGAAACAAATACATAGGGAAATCAAAAAGAACAGGCTAATGGCAGTAATAATCAGTGAATATTTTGTCAGTTAAGCAAATGCTGTATAACTTGTTTAGTGTTTTCTAGCTTTTATGACAGAGCCAGTCTGCAGATCATATGGGAGAAGCAGACTGAATATAAGAACCCATCCTTTCTTTGTCATCCCTAAATCCAAGTTTTCACAAGGAATTTCTTCAGCTAAAGGATGTTCAAATGCAAGTTTAATTCAGTGTTTCTTTTGGTATTCACCCCACCCAAGATTTTTTTAAACTCTACCTTTGGTTTCAAAACAAAAAAAAAGGAGGAAAAAAAAAACAAAAAAGGGGGGAAAAAAAAAAAGAAGGCAGGCTTTCATTCAGAGTGGTTCTCTGCAGCCCTAATTAAAATAGACTTCAATGAGAAGTTTTCTTTTCCTCTTCCAACTGAAGCTTAAGGGCATAGTTCTAGCTGGAGAGTATATTGTGTTCATTTTACTGTTTGAGTGGTTTGCTAGAGAAGCTGTCTTTCAAATGCAGTGACTACCACGGCGCCTCAGGACCCAGCTGTCACATCAAGGCTGTTTTCCACATACATGTATTATATAATGTGCATATATCATCACCATCAGGTAGCTGGAGTTTGCACATCTGAACATGGAAGGAGCTCACTCTCACATTTCAGAAGTTCTCTCTGCAGTGGCTTTAGAGGTAAACCTGGCTTATTTTTTAAGGGGGATAATGACATGGGTTGTCCCTTTAGAAAGAAAAGAGTGATGCAAATCAAAGGACACACATCTAAATCTGTCTCTCCATAAGCTGAGCTGCAGCTCTGGTGCAGGACTCTTGCCTTTGTTCTAGGGAAGCTGAAGGGGGGAATTATTTCCTTTAAGTGTTACAGTCAGCCTAAACGACTGCAAGTTACTAGACTGAGAGCAGCACTGGAGAAAGAAACCTCCCATTTAGCCACAGAGGAAATCTTCCATTTAGCCATTTAATTAAATAGGAAATGGCAGTGCATAGCCCAGGCATTGTCTCAGCCCTCGTGGAGAGGATCAGAAGAAGGTCAGGAGCTTGTTCATTTTCCATGCCCATGGCTCAGTCCTGAGACCACCAGCCAGGATGGCCAATTAATACCAAGTGCTTTAGGAGGTTTTGCCTTGTGGGGTGGTGGTTTTTTTGTGGTTTTTTTTCTTTTTTTTGCCCACTAGGATCTAGGCTGAGGTTGCAAATCCATTTCAGAGAAGCTGCTCCGCAGTAGGTGAGAAGGGTTTCAGTCTCTGCACCTCTGAGTAAGAATGAGATTTGTCAGTGAAAAGTGGAATCCTGGTGCCTCCTGGGTTTTGTAGCTAGTGCTGCCACACCACTGAAAGATGCTTTCTCAAAATCTGACAAGTTTTGGTTCCACAATTCGGTCTTGTGGCCAAGGCACTGAAAATACAATGTCAAAAATGCAGCACTGAAACACTCCACGTTTCCTCAGCTTCAAAAAGCTGTGCTCTGGTTTTATTGCCACACTCATTTTCTGAATCACCTGTGCTTCTGAGGAGTCTCTGCCTACTTGTAAAGTTTTTTAAACCTCTCCAAAACAGCATTACTGCTGCTGGGCTCTCTTTAGCTCCATCCCATTATCTCCAATTATTACTGGCTTAACTTGGGGCAGTGAAATTCTGGCAAATTTGAGCACTGGGAGCAGCTGCGAGGCAGGCAGCACTCTGATAGTGTGAGCATCACCTGTAGCTGTCTGCCTGGGTATTTACAGTATTTATGGTGGTTTCTCCTGGAAATCAGCCTGACAACCCCAGCTTGGGTTGTGTGCTGTGCATCACCAGCAGATTTCAAAGCACAAGAATTATTTTTTGCTTGTGGAGATAATACTGACTTCTATGTGCATTGCCTGTCCTGGTAGGAAAGGAAATGTTGTGAAGGCTTGTAACAAACACAGGTTTTTGGAGGAGCTGGCTTGCCTCTCACCCTGCAGGGTGGGTCACTCCCTGGGGATGTGTGGCTGTGCACACACACAAAATATGTTCCCAGTTGTGGTGGTGGCAAGCAGAGGTTTGGAGATAACCGGGATCTTTTTCTTAAAAATAATGAAGTTTTCAAATAACCATCTGACTGTACTTGTAAGAAAGGCAGGGACAGTGTGTGGTGGCCTGATTTAAGCAGAGCATAAGGTTGGCTGTAATCTTTAAAAAGAAGTTTCAGGAGCCCATCTTTGCAGCTAACCTTCATATCACATTCAAAATCCCTGTTGGAAAACTTATGAAGGTATCTAAATGACAGACCATTGGAAATTCAAAAGGAAGGAGCATGAAGAGGAGCATGAGGAGCACCCAAGTGCAGGCAAGCAGTGCAGCTGCAGCCTGGGCTGAAGGAGCAAATTTGTAGGTTGGGTTTGTGTGCATAAAGCCTGCACTGGAGTCTGGGATTTTGCTGTGGGAGGTTTTGTCTTGGGGAGGTGAAAGGAGATGGAGATCTGGGGATTGCTCCTTCACTTATCTTCAGGGCTGCTCTGCCCAGCATCCCAAGGGCTGTGGGATCAACCACCATCATGAGTTTTATTCATAATCCACTGGCATCAGGTGCCAGGCATTTGGCTCTGGGAAGGGAGTGGCTGTCACCAGCCCTCTGCAGCCTCAGCCCAGCCCTGCTGGCCAGCAGGAGCTGGGGAGATGCTGCCAGGACGAGCCTTCCTCCTGTCAGCGCGCTCAGGGATGGAAATGCAGCCTGACAAGTCTGAGGCCGTGCGCGGAAAGAGACAGATAAACTCTGTTAACCGCAGAAGCGGGTTTTAAATACATTAAAATATTTTATCCCATTATTTGTTTTGACCAATTGACCACAATATTAAAAATTCAATCATGGAGCAGCTGACAAGTGCAGTTGCCTAATTTTATTTAAGGGTTCTCCCCCCCCCTTCCATTTTTCCATCCTGTTAACGCTGCTGCCTGTGCCCAGACAGTAATGGGCTTCTTGTATGCCCACGACTGTTATGATCATGTAAATTTATTGGTGCTTAGAAGAAGCGAGCTATTAAAACATTACAACAACCATTACAGCCAGGCTCGTGTTGGCTTTCGCTCCCAATGAACATATGCTTCCGAGTGAATGCCTAAACTCTTATTTATGGATTTAATTTAATATGCGGAAAGAATTCAAAATTAAATTTTGTGTCTGCCTCCAGAGAGTGTCAGTGTATAATAACATGGTAATTTTTACACATCTTTATGAGAAATGGGAAAATTAATTCTTTCTGACAAGTTGTAATTATTCGACTTGGAACAGTTGCAGCTGAGCAGTTTGCATGCCTGTTGTCTGTTATTGCACAGTGCAAGGGGAAAACGTGGGGATGGAGATATATTGTGTGTCTGAGAGTTCCTAATAGCTTCTGACATTTTAGCCCTGCATATTATCAGGGTGCTCTTTAAAGGAGTGGGACTGTAATCTGCTGCCTAGCCAGGGACACGGACGGAGCGGGGACTGAGATGGGGCAGGAAGGATTTTGTTCTGGCTGAGGCTGGGGCAGCAGCTCTGCCATTAATTTGCAAATGGTTAAAGCAGAAAGTGTTGCCCACATTCTTTGTACTCTTTGACCTCACCATTTTTTCCCCTTTAATGAAGGCACAGGTGGGAGGAAAGTTTATGTTTCAGCTGCACAAGCAGAGCTCTCCTGTTCAAGTGTGTCCTTTTCCTTCCTGAGAGCTGAAGGCACTTAGCACCTCTCCACCTCAAGGGACTGGCTCCCCAAAAAGTTGAGCTGTCTTTAACATTAAGAATATTTAAAAATTAAGCACTCTTCTTGTTGAAGCACGAGCTTTCCAGACAAATATTTCCGTGAGGGTAACTTTGTTCTTGGCTAACTTAACTTCTGTTGCACAGTTTCTGCTGAAAGGTAGGACACGTCCGTGAAGCACGAGCCTGAAGCATCACTGGATGTATTAGATAAAAAGGAAATTTATTCAAGTGAATGAAGTGTGTGTTCATGGCTTTGAAGGCAAACCTGGCAGTAGTGGGTGCTGCATTTTTTTTTGTCCTCCTGGAATGGTCCCTTTGGGATAAACACATACTAAAGGCAATGCTTAGAAAACATTTTATCAGGCACACATTAAAGGAAATAGAAGTGCCACAAATGAAAAAACACTGTGCATACTTTCATTCCCAGTGATTTATCGTGGCTGTGCTAGCTAGAAGGGTGCTAATGGTTTAGAAGGTGCTACTGCTTCCTGTGAGACACTGAAGAGGTTTTGTTCTCGGGGGTGCTTGGCATAGGAAGATACTGTGGTTTAGAAACATCAGTTTGTCCAAAATGCAGCATGCTAGCTTTGATTTATGGTCCCATGCAAACAAGTGCTTTCATGGCCTTTGGGCACTGTGGTGTGAGTGTGTCCAGGGAGCCCTGGTAGGAGGCCCTGTGCCTGTAATCAATGGTGATAATCAATGGTGATAATCAATGGCAGCACAGGGCGGCCTCGCTGACCTGCAATCAGGCACCTTTCCTTCCTTACCAGCAAGGGACCTCCCCTGGTTTGGCTTTTGGGGCTCCCCATGAATGCACAGGGAGAGCAGGCAGGGTGGGAGCCCATCCAAAGATGGTCCTGAGGCAGCCCAGGTGGATCATCCAAAGAACAGCTCCCTGGGCAGTGTTAGCAGTGTGGGAGTCAAATGGATTCTCACTGAGGAGCCACAGGTCACAGAAAAACCTGAACTTTCCCCATTAAATTGTCACCTCAATTTTTCTTCACTTTGTTCAAACCAATTGAGGTTTTTAATTTGTCATTGCAGTGAGTCAAGCATTGCACGAAGAGAGAATTTCTCTTTTACATGCATAATAAATAACCTCCAAAAAAAAAACTATGTTGGTATGAGAATCCCCACTTGGTATGAGAATCACCCCTTGGCAAGAACTGATGCAACTCTTGGGGTGTGCCTTCATTTTTCTTTCCTTTCCTTCTTTTTCCTTTTCTTTTCCTTCTTCCCTTTTCTTTCCAGGAAAGGCTGCAGTTTATTCCCCCTCTGCAGAATCCTCTCCTAACTGCTGGCCCACTTAGGCCCTTCTAGAAACTCTCTGCATTTTGAGGAAATACTGCTCAAAGCTCTGTTTCTGAGAACATGTTCTTGTGCCCCACTCTGCATTCAGGGTGACAGGAGTGCCAAGGGTTTGTCAGTTTTCTTCCAGCTCCTTTTGAACCACAACAGAAGACAAATTTCATGTTAAGGCAAAGCCTGGGCTTATTTAGCAATAACTTAATAACAGTCTTGTAATTGCAAATTGAAAACAGAAAATCATAAAAATAAAACCCCAACCAAAGCCAAAGCAATGCTGTAGTTCTGTCTGAACAGCTGGATATGATGATACATGTGCAATTTCTGTAGCTGATTGATTCTTACCTAACCTAGAATCACCTGGAGGGTCCCAGGCTGGTGAGAATGGAGCCCTGGCAGTGTCCTGTGACCTGGCATTGTTCCCTTCAGTTTTCATTGTCTTTTATTACCTGCTTCCTCTCTTACTCCTCTTTGGAATTAAATATTGGCCTACAGTCTTGTGTACTCAGCAGTGACTTTGCTTGGTTCACACAGATTAGCCAAGGGTATCTGTGAACTGTGAGATTGCAAATCTACTTTTTTTTTTCTCTTTTTTTTTTTTTTTCCTCCCCACATTTAACTTAGACCTGACCAACTGCTTTCCACCTCCTTTTACCTGTTCCCCTCTTGGGTGCAGAAATGCACCCTGCCCTTTGCTGGGATATTCTGGGAGCCCACAGAGTTTGCTGTCATGCAGAGGTGATGTTAGCCATGTCCCAGGTGCACCAGGGTAGGAGTGATTTTGGGATGAACTGGTGAAAGATACATTAAAAATCCATTTTGTGCTGGTTTTGGTTTTCCAGTGCACATGAGCCATGCATGGAAGTACTTTGGAGGGATCTGCTCTTTGTTAAATGGCTTCACCTAATCAAAGCTTGTTGACTGAACATTTATGTCACCTTTTGCCATTATTCTCATGAGATTTGTGCTGGATGTTTTGTTGCAATCCCCCTCCCTTCCCAAAACAACACAAGATGAAAAATCAAACCCCAAAATACCCCCAAATATTTCAGTACTAAACTTCTGTTATATGGCACCCTGAATGCTGGCCACATTTTAGTAAGACAAATGCAGCTTCTGGAGAGGTCACTGCTCATTAAATATTTTTTTTCTAATAAGGGGGCTTGTCCCTCCCCTCTGAGCACAGGTGAAGAGGAGAACTTTGAGAGTTCTTTGGGCTGTTTTGGGAAGCTCATTCTAGAAAATGCTGCCACATTTCTGATCTCACACCTGAGTATAAATGATAGAGAAGCAAGCAAAGACAAGTCACCAAATAGGCTTAATTTATTTTTTTATTCCCAACTATCACCATGCCCATTCTGAAATGAGTTTTCATGCACGCTGCTCAATATACCCATTTTCTACTTATGAAAAAGAAAAAAACCTATTCTGTGTTATTCCTTAAGGAGAAGAAGAGGGATTATTTTGGTTTTATTCCCATATTTTCCCAGACTATCAGTCACACAGGGTGCCTGTGCTGTTGCTGGTATTATCATTATTGTGGTGCTGCTCTGTGTGTTGTGTCCAGAAACTTATCAAGTGTTATTTGTTGTGCTGGCCTGAATTCTGTATCAAAAGTTGGAGTTTTGCAAAAAGTCCTGATTATGCAATTTTTTGGTAATTTTTAAAAATTATTTGGGGAACAGACGGTGGTTTAGGACAAGATGTGGGGTTTTCAGAACTGGTTCATGGAACATAAAAATTGCTATTTAAACATAAGCAAGCTTTATCTGTAATAATGCCTCCCTTCTGTGGGGCATTTTCCACAAACCCAGTTTCTTCACACCACTTCTCTTTTACAGATGGCAAAATGAGACTCAGCTTAATTGCTGTGGGATTCTAAGAAAGATAGCAGCAGATTAAAGACTAAATCATGTTTCTTAAATTGCAGTCCAGTGTTTGAAAATAGCAGCATCTTTCTTTACTGTGATAGATCAAGCTTAGCAATGAGTGAATGAAATCAGCACCAATAAAATGAAGGAATCTGGTTCAAATATATGTTCAGAAATTATGATTTTTAAATTTTTTAAATTATTTTTTTGAAGTTGCCAGACTCATGTGAGATTCTTGCATCACCATACACATGCTTGTGCTCTTCATGAGTAATCCTCTTCAGAGATTTTCCTGTGCTAACCACATCCAATAAAATATTGTTCATATTACCAGATCTGGCCATCTCCTGGTGGGTTTTGCTGACTGAGCAGCAAAGTCACTGAGGAAGTTGGGAAGCCAGTGGCTGATCATTGCTGCTGATTGCTCTGTCACTTCTGGCTGCTGCATTAATCTCCCTCTTGGTTTTCCTTCTGCAAGGCAGAAACAACACCTCCTTGGCTTTAATGAGTGCTATTGTGTTTGATGAGATAAAGCACTGTAAAAGTTTTATCACACTGCATCTGCTTCCAGTTTCAGCGTGATTCAGGCTTGCTGCTGAAGGGTTCTCTGGGCAAGAGCAGGGATGGGGGAACTTTGGAGCATGCTGGAATTGGGTTTGGAGGGCAGGTCTGTGCATCACGGCTCCTTCCTGGTCTGCAGCTTTCCAGCTTGACCCAGATTCTTCTGCAGTCACCAACCTTGGGGTGCAGGCCCTGTTGGGAGCCTGGTGCCCCAAACCTGCCTGTGTTCCCCTGCCCACAGGTGGCATTTCCTCCATCCTCCCACCGCCGGCGGATCGCGCTTCCCTTCCCCGGCTTTCCTGGTTCTGCATATCAGAACGTGATTAAAATCATTATATCCCTATCTATATCGCGCTGTCTGTTTTCCTTTTAATTAGGTTGTAAAACAATTAGTTACCACCATGTCTGTCTCTTCCCCCTCTCCTCTCTTTCTGTGCGCCCAGAGCTGTTTGTTCTCCCCGGGCGGGGAGGAGGGGGCCCTGCCGTCTTGCTTTATTTACAGCAGGGTGAAGGTCAGATATAAACAGTTTTTGTTCTTGTGCTGTTGCTTTCTTTTGTGACCTATCCTGCATTGTTTGGCTTTTTTCCTCCCCCGTGCTTTGAAGTGCCGCACACCAGGTGTTCCTGTTCTGAATTACACATGAAAGGACCACATCCCTGGACTAATTAACTAGTAAACTGCACCCGCCTCCCCTGGGTTTAATTGATGCTGCTCTTAAAAGGGGAAGCCAGTTTCTTATTCCTCCTGATTTCACACCGTAGTCATCTCCTCTTTATCTCCCTAAATACAGAAGATACTCTTGAATTTCTCACTCCCAGGCCACACGGTGCTTAATATGTCTTCTCGTTTCGCAATTAATAAAAAAATTATGCTGTACAAATTGTTTGAAAGAAATCCTCCGCATTTTTTTCCTTTTTTTTTTCCGATTTTCCTAATTTCTTTGTGTCTGATGGCTGCAGCTTCTCTGGGGAGAGCTGCATGCAGTGCTCCCAGAGAGATGGAAGATCCAGTATCGTGCTGCTAATTATTTTACTTGATAGTGTTGACCCACCAAAAGCATTGGTGTATACCAGCACCTTTGGTGCACAGCCAATGAGCCATTCCATGGCTCACAGTTCCTTTCCTGGGGCAACATCTCTTGCAGTGTAATGAGCAGGAGTTATTGGGATTTCTTTGTTCGGCCTGGTGGGTGCATCTTGCTCGTCTCTGTGGCAGGGTGTGCAATGCTGATGGCAGAAAACTGTGCAAAGTGGTCAAAACCAGCTTAAAATTAGCCAGCCTGGGTCAAAACCAGCTCATTTCTCTGAAAGTGCTCAGTGCAGGTATTCTGTGGAGTGGATAAAGACACATCTTAGGGTCAAACATGGCACAATGCTGGAGAAAAGGGAGCGGATTGTCCTGTGGCCCTCACTGTGCCACCTCTCCAAACTGGGCTCCATGGGTGCAAAGCTATGTACAGATATTACTGCTCACCTTCCAGCTGTGTCCTGCACAGCTAAAGGACATTTTGAGCACAGCTGGTGGGCTCCTGTTGTAGTGGTTTTGGTTCACTAATTCAAGAGAGATCTACTCTTGGTTAAATGGCTTCACCTAATCAAAGGTTGTTTTGAGGTTTTTTTGAGATTTGAGGATTTTTTTTATTTTTCTTTTTGTCAGAAACTGAGTAAACTGTTACCAACTTCTCTTAAAACATCATTTCTGTGATGCAAAACCTGTGCATTCAGCCTCGAGGTCCTTGCACATTATGTGCAGGGAGCCACCAGTCATGAGCATTTCCATGAAGGAGGTTGACTCCTGTTAGGTATTTTTGAATGTGCCATTTGTATCTTGCTGGTGTTTTTGCCTTCAGAGGTGCTGAGGATGATTTCATTTGACAGACAAATTCAGAAATTACCCAAATAGGTAATGTCCCGAAAGATTGCTGGTTTAGGTTTATGGTTTAGGTATGTCTGTCTGCCTTATGTATTTTTTCACTAATTCTGAACTTCCTGTATTAATTGAGGTCCTTGTTAAGTCCAGTAAATTCTTTCCTGTGATTTCAGTCTGAGCTAGTCCCTGTATTCATTTGATTTGATTTGTTTTCGACTTGCATTGGAATTTCAAACTTAACAGTCCTTTCAAACAGAGGAAAGGGACTCAGGATACCAGAAAGTGAGTGCGCTGCAGCAATATTTTTAATAACCTAAAAGACATTTCTCTAGGTAGATGTTGTGGTGTAGGAATGAGAGCATCACACACCTTCCTCTCTCATGGATACCTGGCAGATGGAAAAGTGAAACACTTTGCTGTATGTGAAGGTTTGGTTTCAGATGTGGGACCTGCATATTACTCAGATGTGTATTTTCTTCAGGGCAAAAGGCATTTCTTGAGGACAGCAACTACCAAGCAACAGTTTGGTGCCAAATTAAGGATGGCACAGAGAAATGGGAGCTTTGCTCTCAGCGCCGCAGAGCTTTGGATTAGGAATTTGGTGGTGCTGGTGTAAAATATTTTGTAAATATGTAACATATTGTGTAAATTTGTAAAATATGATATAAAATATGCTGCTTTCCTTGGAATCATGCACTGTGTGCAGTGGTGGTGTGAATTAGTGGGGCTGCCATGGGGTTCTGTTGATCCCACAGCATTCCCCACCATGCAGAAGTGGATGTTTTGGGGTTTTTCCTGACAATAACCAGCAAAGCCATCACTGTTTTCTCCCAGAGAAGGGCAAGTTTTACACTTTTGTAGGGTGCAAAGTGACTTTTGTGGATCATGCCATTTCCCAATGGGAGCTCAGGCTCTGGAGTAGTCCAGCTGGCGCTGGAGGACAGACCTTAGAGCAATTAACTGAGCTTATATGTCAAAGACAGTCTGAATTTTAATTACACACAGCTTAAGATGGGTATTTTTATATTCTAAAGCAGCTACTTTAAAATATACATACAAAAAAGAACAAGCAGGGAAATCACCTAGTTTTACCAGAAGGTAAATGCAGAACTTTTGCTTCATAGCTCCTTGAAATCCAAGCCTTGCTGTCTTGATTTAAGGGGCTTGAAATCTGGAGCCTCTTTTGCATCATATTTGATTGCTTAGATTTAGTATGTTCTGAATTCTTAATTTTATTTTAATCAATTTCTGCTAAAATTTGCAATAAGTTCCCTTTTAGAGAAATTTTGCTTTAAAAAAATACTCTAAACCTGGTTATTATTTTCTAGCAAAGATGTTTTCAGCTTAGGGCAGATACAAATGAAAACTCAAAAAAAAAAAAGACATAAAGACATTTTATTGCCAAAAAAGCACTGGTATAATTCAAAAGCACCTCTTGCTAAATCATTTGTGAGTGTCTCATCAAAAGCAGAGGATATGGTTTTGTTAGCACAGATCAGGGCTTTGAGAGTGGTTGTCATGCACCTTCTTAATCTTAGTCATTTTAACCCTTTTCCAATGTTTTCTACCCTTCCCTCCGAGCTCTGATGTTCTGTAATTTTTTGCTGCCTTCCCCTTCAAAGGCAAGTTTGCCAGTATTTTTATGATTAACTTTTATATGTCTGAGTTTTTCAGAACGCTATCAGGTTATAACATAGTGTTTAAAAGCCCATCCTCATCTTTTTTTATTAATCCTACCTTTCTTTATCAAGCCTGAAAGTCCTCTTTACATTTCAGCTTTTATTTTATTTCATCCTTCTGGGAAAAAAACAAGAAATATATTGGTGTAGGATTTGAAATTTAAGGAAAAACTTGCAGTGGCTCCCATTGTTCTTGCAATCTGGCAGCTAACTGAGCTACTCCACATAATTTCAAAGAAATAACAGGCACAGCAAACATATTTTTCTAACTGTTTTATTTTTCCTTATCTTTCAGTCATAATATCCAGAGATGTAACATAACGGCTCTATGAACTTAGAGAAAAGAAAAAGATTTATGGATTTTGTTGTTGCTGCTTAAAGAAGAAGCTAGCAATGTTTCTGCTTGCAAAACATTTTATTTTAAAGTTCCACAAGTTTAGATGTCAGGCTAAGGTTTAGCATTACCACTTGTGTGGTAGTTGGAGAGTGGGAGAATGCTAATGTAATGTAATGTGTAGAAAAGCAAGGTGTAGTTACTGCTGTGCTGCTAGATTTGAATGAGCAAAAGTCTATAATATATAATATATAATATAT
>JAHXMQ010000028.1:6221203-6238311 GCA_020466415.1 Ammodramus savannarum pratensis | reverse complement strand
CGTGCCCCATCCAGGCCCGTGCCCCATCCAGGCCCGTGCCCATCCATGGAGCTGCTCCCCTTGGAGCTGGGGACCAGGCTGGCCCCAGTCAGCTCTGCCTCCCTCTCTGCTGCCTGGGACATAAGGTAGAGATTAGGGTTTAATGGTGCTTTGAGCTGCCCAGCGCTCCTCCCTCGGCGCTGTCTCCCCCTGCCCTCCCTCCCTGCCATCAATGGGAGCCTTTGATGTGGCACAAGGGAAGACTGTTGGCTAACAGTCTGGAGCTGCCTCGTTTGAGCCAACCACCACATGAAAACAAATGCGAGCCATCATATTTCATTAACGGGCTGCCCCCCGCTCAAGTGCCCTTTTTGATGTGGGAGCTCATCCTGACAGGAATCAGGGAGATATCAGTGTGATTAAGGCCAGCAATAATAGTTAGTGCATTGTATTGTAAATTACCTTTCTGGGCCCTGCTACTTTATCAGCCCCACTGGCCTTGGCTTGGGTACATTTTTGACTACTCTGTATATACAGTGTATTAGCGCAATGGAGATCATTATGTGGCCTGTATTTGAGTCATTTTTATTTAAGATGCCAAACAATAAGCTGTTGATTGGGGGAACAAGAGGCGAACAATAATGTTCTGTGTCACATAATACACCACCATTTTCCAGCTTTGCTTTAGAAGGGCCCTCTTTATTGTTTTTGTATAAAAATGGTTCTTAGGAGGAGGAATATTTTGCTGAGGTATGTCATTATTTTGCAAATTTCTATTATCTCATCATGTTGTCTTCATTGTAAATTGCAGCTAATTAGGAACCTAGTTAGAGCCCCAGCTTTGAGGCTGGCTTTTTTGTGAAAAGAGCCCACCGATTACCGCACTACAAGAGAGGAAGGGAGAGAAAAAGGAGATTAATCTGGTTACCTAGGCGACACTCGCTTCCATCTGCGAGGAACAATACATTTTTGTTTCCTTGGCTCAGTTCAGATCTGTTTTGTTTAGGGGGGAAGAAAAGAGAGAGAGGGAGAGGGAGAGGCAGAGGGAGAGAGAAGGGGAAGGAGGGAGAGGGAGAGGAGGCAGCCCCACAACAATGCCGGACTCTGTCTGGCCCCGGCTTACCCGCTTCCATCTCTCGGCAAGTTCGGGGTCTCGGGGGAGTGCCAAGATGAAAGAGATAAGCCCCAAAGTTGTCAAAGGTCACAACCTTGCCACACAAAGCCAGCAGTTTTACTCCTAAATCCCCTTCTCCCAAAAAGCACTTAATGAAATAATATACTGTGCTTCTCAACACCCTGTAGTCTCTATTAGGCAGCCAGAGATGCTGAATTTCAGGAGCTGCTTTAAACTTTGGGCTGAACAGTTGCTGAGATGTGATGGGGACCTGCTTAGAGACACAGACAACTTTTCTTCCACTTTCTTTCACTAGCACTCTTCTGGCTTCCCTGACACATGTTTTAAAGGCACAGCTCTGTGAAGGCACAGCATTCTTATTTTTACTTTTTAATTTTTATTTTAAATTCCTTTTTGGTCACCCTCACAAGGTCATGCCATAACAGTGACCTGTATCTCTCTTGCTGTGCATCACACTGTTAAACCCTGGTGTGGCTTTTGCACAGGGCAGACAATGCAGGCACATTATTTGCTCCTTGCCAGAACAGGGACAGAGTAATAACCAGAGCTGATAGAGCCTGGCTGAGAGCTCAGAAATGCTCACGAGGTCTTGAGCTGAGCTGGCTGAACCCACAGCCTTGCTGATAAGCACAATGCTTTCTCCAGGTGTTATGTCATCATGTATAATGCTTTACTGTACAGCAGTGTTATGGATGATGACACAAAGTCACAAAAATATCAAAGTTACCAATTTTAGCTTGTCTGAGCTTTCCAAACCTGGACTGTGCTGATCAAATCAGAGCAAGTATCAGGTTAACAACCCTAAACCTCTTATTCTGCATTGCTCTGGAGTACTGTACTTATATTTTCCTCCTCTAAAGAAGAGTCTAAGAGTTGCTTCAGTGCTGTGTTGCTCACTCTAACTGGAAATGATGGCCATGGAGTTACAAAATCACAGCTGTTCAGGAGGAAGGATGAATGAAGGTAGGACTGATTTTTGGGTGGGGAATGTGAGACATCTCGGCAGTGAGGTCACAGTTGAATTTCCAGTTCTGCTGCGTGCTTTCTCTTGGATCGTGGCCAATTAACTTGGCCTATTTCTGCCTCGGACCTTGACCTACATAAAGCAGGCAAAGCTGTGTTTCTCCACCACGGAGAATAACTTGAGTCTTAATTAATTAATTAGTGTTTTAGGAAGAGTCTGAGGTGCAGGGCTCTGGGTATAGGCAGGACATTTAATCCTTACCTGCTCTGTTTCAGAATAGGTATGTACCTTGTTGGGTACACCTGAATGAGTTATTCTAAGAACTGTCAAGTGAGAATTAAATCAAACATACCGGACTTTAGTCATTGGAGTGACTTGCTGAGATGTTCTGCAGATGTGTGGATGGAGCAGTTGTCGCCCCACAGACAATTAGCCCAGTCCTCCAAGCTCTGAGGAGAATGTCCACAGTGATTCTGCAATGCCATAAAATGAGGAGAGGCAGGAAAATGGCTCTGTGTGGCTTTTTGCAAAAATGGCTCTGTGTCATCTGTGTGCAAAAAGGAGAAGGACAGCACCCTTCAGCACAAGATTGGCACTGTGTGAGGGAATGATTTGGAGAGTGAGGTATCAATCAGAGAATTTCAGCAGTATAAATAAAGGAAGAGGAATATTTTGCAAGTTTTTTAAATGGCAATTTTCTATTTTAGTAGCAATTTTAATTCTGGAGAAACCAGAAATTTAGAATGCTCCAAAATTGTAAGGGACAGAGGGGTAGAAATCTTCACCCATTATTAGCAAGAACCAGAATTACTGCACATAACAAGTTAAAAATGTTACTTTGAGCTACATGATAATTTGAGGAGACTCTAGAGTTAGCCTTCTTGTTCTTAGAGATGGGTGGAGAGTGGGAATTTAGTAAGTTCTGTTGGCCTGCATTGCTCTTGCATCTTGTGGAAAAGTGATGGGGTGTGGACAAGTAATGAGGCCCATCACTTGTTATACAGACAACATAACATAAATAAAGTCACATTGCTCCTTCTGGGGTGTGCTACACATGCATTTGGTCACCAAAGAGCATTATCTCCAGATAGAAATTATCAAGGAAAGAAAAAAAGGAAGACCAGGATTCTTCAAAAAAAAAAAAAAATTTAGAAAACATTTTCAG
The DNA here is from genome assembly GCA_020466415.1 of Ammodramus savannarum pratensis. Taxonomy (NCBI): domain Eukaryota; kingdom Metazoa; phylum Chordata; class Aves; order Passeriformes; family Passerellidae; genus Ammodramus; species Ammodramus savannarum. Next base: position 6,235,068 of record JAHXMQ010000028.1, on the reverse strand, counting down.
AGTGACCAAGAGCTTTAGTGAATGCTGAAGCCACAGAGGTGGAAGAATATTCACAGAGAATTGTTAAGTTCTCAGGAAAGATCAGTGTCTGCTTCAGCCCCAGCATAAAGGGTGGAGCATTTTTGGTCAATTCTGTCATTTATTGTCACCACAGCAATGTCCTGGTGTGCACTTTTAAGGACACATTTAGATGTTTTGTACTTTTCAAGAGGAGGAGTGTGACCGTGTTCACAGAGGTTCTTGGATGAGAGAAGAGATGAGGATCTGACTCCATGTTTCAGAAGGCTTGATTTATTATTTTATGATATATATTACATTAAAACTATACTAAAAGAATAGAAGAAAACGTTTAATCAGAAGGCTGGCTAAGAATAGAATAGGAAGGAAGGATAACAAAGGTTTGTGGCTCAGACTCTCTGTTGAGCCAGCTGGCTGTGATTGGTCATTAATTACAACCAACCACATGAGACCAATCCCAGATGCACCTGTTGCATTCCACAGCAGCAGATAACCATTGTTTGCATTTTGTTCCTGAGACCTCTCAGGAGGAAAAACCCCAAAGAAAGGGTTTTCCATAAAAGATGTCTGCGACAGGTTCCCAGAGCTCCAGGACCTTTCTTTCTCCTGGGGACTCCTCCCTTCCCTGGGAGCCTTTCCATCCTCATTGCTGATCCCTGGCAAGTCTGCTGGGCTCCATCAAATCTGACAAAACAAAAGCCAGAGGGGAATATTTCTCCAGCCTTGCATCCCAAGCTTTGTGTTGGGTTTGCAGCAGTGCAGAGTGTCATCTTGTGAGTCCTCAAAGGGTTTCTGTTCAGCCAGTCCCTCATCAGAGACACTTAAAGACATTTAGCTCTTAAATTCCCTTTCTTTTGAAACTCTTTTTGCTCTGTTCTGTAATGCTTTCCCTGTGTTTCCAGTCCATTACTGTCAGTTCTTTTTGGAATGTCAGATTGCATAAAAGTTGCTCCAAACATTCAAGCAGAGCTTGAAGCAACCCCTCAATGAATTTTGTCTTTGCAAACAAAGTCTTTGCTCCTGCACCAAAACAATTTCTGAATAATCATTGGAAGCATGAAGATCTGTGTTTATTCCAAGAATTTGTAATTATTTTTCTTATAGGACTTGGAGGGACAAGTTACAGTAGTTCATGTTTCCCAGTCTGGCACTTTAAACAATTTTACTTCCTCTTTCACCTTAGTGAGAAATTTCCCTGGGACAATGGGGTGCATGGCAAATGTTTGCCACTTCAGCAGCCCTCAAGCAGCCACTAGCAGAGGGCAGTTTGGCCATTTAAACCACACTGAGAATCAGAATTTATATTGGAACAAACCCTCTGAAAGCCGTCTGGTCCAACCCTTCACTCAAAAGGGGCGCAGCTGGAAGTTAATTCAGTTTGTTCAGGATCTTGTTCTGTTTTTAAGCACCTGGTCCAGTGCTTTACCACCCTCACTGCCATTATTTTTTTCTATATATTTATCATTTTTTTGCTTTTGTGATCATTGCATTGGTGACCAGCCTAGGCTGTGTTTCAGTCCCATTCCAGTCCCATTTCAGGACCGTGTTAGATGTACCTGTTTGATGGAGGGAATTTACCTGGTATAAGATTGAACATCAGTGCATTTTTTGGCACACATGAGGGATGCTCACAGTGGCTGGGTGCCCTGAGATGACAGAATCATTGGTGCACCTTGGCTGTCAGAGAACCTGGTGCTCATGAGTGACCTCCTGCCACCAGCACAGCTCTCAGCCATGGAGAGGAAAGGAGGGAGGAAAAGAGAGAGAAAATCCTCCTATTCCTGAGGAATCAATGCCCAGTCTAAGGCAGCAGTGATCAACACACAAATACAGAAATGAGCTGTATTTGTGCTTTGTCCCTTTCTGGGCCACACCACATCAATGCCTTGACTGGGGGCGCTTGAAAGGACTTGAAAGCAAACAGTTTCTAACCACTTTCACTTCTTCCTTGCTTTATTTTATCCTGTCCCACAATGAGAGGGCCTTTGTGTCCATTTGTGTTTTCTCTGTGAGCAGGGAGCTATGTTTAGATTCTCATGACTGAATTATATCTTACAGATAAGAGCTTTCCTTAAGACAGGCCCTATCATGTGGGCACTCCATGAGACTTTCTCCATTCTACGTCATCCTTTTTTCTGCTCCTTCAAAAGTGAAAAGGACCAACAGAAACAGATTTTGAGGAAATATCTGTGGTTTAAAGGCTTTCCCAGGTTAATATGGAACCAGCAGGAAAACTGTGCCCTCCTCTGCAAATGGAGCTGTTCCCTGCTAGCTCTTGAGAGAAGCTGACAGATATTTCTATATCTCTATTTCTTATAAAAAATATAGACTAGGCGTCTTTGAGGATTTATTTTATAGTTATTATATTATATATCTGATATAATATTATATATTATATTTCTTTTTTTTATATTTCTTATAAAAATATGGACTAGGGGTCTTTGAGGATTTCTTTTTATAGTGCTTATATTATATATCTTATATAATGTTATATATTATATTTCTTTTTTTTGTATTTCTTATAAAAAATATGGACTAGGAGTCTTTGAGGAGGACTTCAATCCAGTGCACAGAGATTTTGTTGGCTGCTTTGTTAAATGCTTCAGTTCAACAGTGCAGAGAGTAAAATAGATGTGTTGCCAGCAAATAAAATTGAAAATAATAATTTGAAAATAATAAATTAATAAAATTATTAAATACAATTGAAAATATATTGAAAATAATAAATTAAAGACCAAAATGCAAGCTTGGCATAATAGTCTTGGTATTATAAAATAATGATTCCTGCATCTTTTCTTTTTTTGACTTTTGGTTTCTGGACTTCTTCAGTGCATTCAGCTGGGCAATAACAGTAAATGTCAATTTTTTTTTAAAGTGAATCCCAACGTGATCTAATGTGATCATTGATTGAAGGAGTTGCAGCTTTGAGAGAAGCACAGGGTGGGAGATTTGTGAGCAATGAAGGCCAATGGAAGATTCACAAAGTTCAGGTTGGATCAGCTCCTGCAGTCTTGGCTGTGTGTAGGTCTGGAGTACAAGTTAATGTCATTATTGCTGAAAACACCCCTTTAGACAAAAAGGGAAGAGCAAAATTAACAAGAAAAGGATGTTCAACACAGGTGTTTAAAGTGGGTACAGCATTTATCAGGAATTCAATTTGAAACAAGTTTTATATGTATTTTTTTTGTAATTGAGCCATTTAAAAACGTAAAATTGATTGGCTGCTTTTCAGAAAGAAAGGTATTTCCTGTGCTAGTGCCCCCTATGGACCTGCCTAGGGGGGACTGGTGAAGAAAATTCACCTTTCAGCTGGAAAAGAGCACGTTGATTGCTCTTTCCTCAGCCCTTCCCTCTGGAACTTCTCATCACACTGATGAGTGGTAATTAAAAATATAAATAAATTGAGGGAAATTGAAGGACTGATGTTTGAAAAATGTGGCATTGTAAGTCAGATTGCAAGAGAAGAAGACAAGGAAATTAAGATGTCCCAAGGGTTTTACATGGTGTTACAGTGAAGCTCCCCAAACTGGGCTGATTGCAGACACTGGATTGACTGAGGGCTTTTATAATTCAGTGTAAAAGTCAAGCACACTGTGCACTACTCTGCACACTTTCTCAGCTCTGCCATCTCATGTATATTCTGGCCTTCAAGGACACCCTTTCTATAGATAGTGCTTTGTTGTGTGTAAATGGTTCAGCAGCCAAATGAAGGCTTTGGCCAGCAAGTCAATAAAACTTGCTGTGAATCTGCACATTTTCTATTGCATTCAACTTTTATGCTTCCAGAGTGAAGATGATTAACTTTTAAAAAGTTTGGAGAAGTTGACTTTAAGTGTTGTTGACAGTTTCAGGAATCATTGGGCAGCCTGACATAATGTTATTCATGATGAGAGTGCTGTCAGCACAGATCAGGAGTGATACCAGACAGAAATGGAAGGCAATATTTTCCTTTATAGGCTTCTATTAATAATGGGAGTTTTGCAGTTAACTCCCCAAGCATCATCTCCCCCCCAACAAAAATGCTGAAAACGTGCCCTGTGGTGCAGCTTGGATGAAATTTTATGTTGGTTGTTGTTTGGACATTGAAGATCATCTCATCTGAGCAGTCACTCTGCTTCCAGTTTCCTCCAGGTGCTGCCGAGGAGCAAGCAGGGAATTGGCTGTGGTTTAACCCCTGAACAGGCTCCCTTTCTCCTTCCAGTGGGGCTGGGAAGGGGAAAAGTGAGATAACTTGTGGGTTAAGAACAGTTTAATAATTGAATTAAAGTGAAAAATCAATTGCCGTAATGAAAAGGAAAGTAACGAAAGAGGTAAAAAGGAGAACAAGAGATGCAAATAAAATTCAGCTGTGATGCTGGGTGCTCCTGAACCATCAGCCAGCTTTCCTCCTGAGGTCCTGGCTGTGCCCTGGGCACTGACAATTCCTTGATTTGGGGTAAACACTGCTCAGCAAGAACTCAAACTGCAGAGTGCTCTCAATGCTGTTCTCAGCCTAACCCCAAAACTCAGCACTGTGCTAACCACTGGGCAGAGAATTAACTCTATCCCAGCCTAAACCCCAAAACTCAGCACTGCACCAACCACTGGGGAGAGAATTAACCCTATCCCAGCCTAAACCCAAACTCAGCACCAACCACTGGGGAGAGAATTAACTCTATCCCAGCCTAAACCCAAACTCAGCACTGTGCTAACCACTGGGGAGAAAATTAACTCTATCCCAGCCATAACCAGGACAGAACTGCTGTTTGGATGGAGGGAAGAGTCTGGGGTTTGTGATCTCCGATTTCTGTGCATTTAGGATCAGCAGCTGTCTCTCTCAGCAAGGGCACTGACTTTGAGCAGACCTCACTGTTGGTGTCCATAGAGCAGGGCAGCCCCAGCAGGACCCTGTCCCCACCCTGCAGTGGCACTGCAATGCCTCTAGTCCCATTGCATGGAATTCCTGAGTGAGTTTCTGCTTGGTCCTTTCTTTTCCTGTGGTGTATTCGTGCTGAGTTTCCAGTATATTGAGTTGCAGCTTGCTTCAGATGATGCAGATGATATTGATAAGTGGCCTGGAAAAGCCAACATGAGGGAAAGGATGAGATTATTTACTCTGCAATCACTTTCTTGCTCTTTTACTCTCCAACTAACCACTCTCCAGGATCTGCAATGTTTGGGACAATAGGCAAAGGAGAGGACACTTTGTATGAGGAGTCCCTCTGTGCTGTCATCCCTGGGTTTGTGTATGGCCCAGGGAGGGATGATCAGCCTCAGTAATGAGGGCAATCCTCAGGAAAATGTCTGATTTTTCTTTAAAATTAATTTATTTCTACTCCTCTTTAGAGCCTACAGAACTGTAGGCACTGGGAGAACTTCTTTCTCCAGCAGCAGTGTGGAAGAAAATGTTTGCATGCTCCTACTGAAAGGTCTTGCATCTCATTTTTTAATCCTTCAATCCACTCTTGTTTCTGTTTGCCTTTAAAGTATTTCCAGTCATTGTATACTTATAAAATAATTAGCATACTTCAGAAACTCCTATTTCTGTAAAGCCAAGGTTTCTATGGTATGAATTTTTCCCAGCTGTGCTAAAACACTCTTGAAATTAACATCAGCTTGATGAGATTTACTGGGGACTGGGTAAACAGGAGCAGCCTTTGTGCTGCTCTAGCTGAGCTACCTCAGCACTTCCCATACAACCTGAGTTTTTAGTTTTTTGGCTGTCCCCACATCTGTTACAGTTATGTTTAGTGTAATAATTTCAGGGGTTTTCTATCCAGGTTCAAGTTTAGGATATTTGAATGGTTTTCTCCTTAAAGGTTTGTTTTGTTTTGTTTTGTTTTTTTTACTTAATACCATTATGCAGACCTCCTGTGTTTTAAAGCAATTTGTTGGGCCGTTCCTGATGGCAGTTACCTTTGTTTTTGCATGCACATCTCCTCAATATTTCATGGGGGCTGGATCTTGCAGAGCCCAGGGCAGGATGGAATGGAATGGAATGGAATGGGATGGAATAGGAGTGATGCTGTGTGCTGGGGCAGGGGCAGAGCAGGGTGAGCCCTGGCTGAGCTCCAGTCCCTGCTCCTGACACTCAGAATCTCACCCTCTGCACAGTGGGGATGGCAGCATTTGTGTCCTTCCTGCAATTTCCTGTGGTTAATCAACCCCTGCCTGAAAAATCCTGTGTATTCTTATACACAAGTGCGTGTTTGACTTTGTTTATGGGCGCTTATAAGCATGCAAAATATTTATTTATTCCAATTTGATGGGGTGATAGTCCCAGCTTGACTGCAGATGTACTACAAAATGACTGAGAAACCCCTTTGTAATGCATCAGGCACTGTAATGTGCAATCCATGCCCCATCCTTTAAACTCCTATGATGCTAAAGCTTGGGATTGCTGCAGAATGCCAGGTAAAACTCATCTTTTTATGTAGGAGTTTAGGACAGTTATACATCTTTATGCTGATTATGAACAGTTCTGGTCTCTGTGGCAAATGTTTTAATTTATAAAAATTCTGAGACAAGCTTGAAGTGTTCTAAAAACTGCAAATACAAAGGAACCTGGTGTTCTTCAAATGCTTCTCCCCAAGGTGAGGTTGGGTAACCACTGAGTGTTATAAAAAAGAAATGTGGCCTCCAAGCCTGAGCTGTGTCACAGGATCAGCCACAGGGGCACTGTCACAGACATCTTTTATGGAAAATCATTTCCTTGGGGTTTTTCCTCCTCAGAAGCTGGGAGGCCTCAGGAAATGTGAACATTGGTTATCTGCTGCTGTGGAATGCAACAGGTGCATCTGGGATTGGTCTCATGTGATTGTTTGTAATTAATGGCCAATCACAGTCAGCTGGCTGGGACAGAGAGCTGAGCCACAAACCTTTGTTATCATTCTTTGCTATTCTATTCTTAGCTGGCCTTCTGATTAAACCTTCTCTTCTATTCTTTTAGTGTAGTTTTAATGTAATAGATATCATAAAATAATAAATCAGCCTTCTGAAACATGGAGTCAGATCCTTGTCTCTTCCCTCATCTCTTCCCTGTGAACACCAGCACAGGAGCACACTGTGCCAAGGTCTGGGAGCAGCCCAAATGTGGCATTGCCAGGTGTCTGTGGGGCTCTCACCCTGTTCTGACAGAGCTCAGGGCTCTGGGGCTCCTGCACAGCTTTGCCATCTCCTCTCTGTGGCTCTCCATCTCTGATAAAAGTGCTGATAAAAGTTCTGATAAAGCTCCAGAGGAGGGTTTCTCACACAGCTCTGGAGGGCGAGGTCCCAGCCAGCCCAGCAACAATGAGTGTCACAAGCAGAGGAAGTGACTCTGAATTTCCCTTTTATGTTTCTGGCTCCTTGAAGCAGCTCTTGCCTTTCTGCTGAGCACTTTGTTGTGGCCTGCTCAGCTGATCCCCTTTTCCCTGGCTGCATGAGAAAATGGCATGATGCAGCCTGACTGCACTGAGGCCCAGGGCTGTGGTGTTCAGCTTCTTATATTGCCTCTCAAAATGTGGTTTCACTCCTGTCCTGATGAACAAGCTGCCAAAGGAGCCCTGAGTGTCGGGAGACACTCTCAAATTTCATGTACCTGGCTTTAATCCTGTTAGTCAGCAGCAAACTGCAATTCCTGACTTTATTTTGGTTGGTGTCCAGGGGATAGAGGATGGTTCTTCACCTACACCACACATGGCAAGGGTTGTGTTCTGTGGGGTTTTCTTCCTTCTGGCAGAACTCTGGCACTGGATGTGAATTAATTCCTTGGCTTTGGGTGGGTTTGTGGGTCTGGGTGATGATGTGATCTTTGCAGGCAATTCTGGGTGATTAATACATGTGAAATTACTGCACTCAAACTGGATGCATCTTCCCCAGAGACTGAAAGACAATCTGAAAAAAAAAAAAAAAAAGGTTGTAATAATTCCAGGTGAAGTAGTGAGGGTCTTTGTAACAAACCCTACAATGCAATAGGCACTAAGGGAATCCTGGTTTACCCTGTCCAGCACTCGTTTCCTTGCTGCTGCCATCCCAATTACCAAATGTATGCAGATATTTGCTGAAGTTTATCCAGGTATATGGAGCACTGAGCTGTGAAAGTTTGCATTCTGGAGTGGCTTGGTTATTATGGAGGACTTGGTGACATGGACTCCTCGTTCCATATATATTCATTTCCTTTATGCTTTTAACACAACTTGTATTGAGCTACTAACCCAACAGCCATTGATGGGTTTGATCTGGCTATGGAAAGCAAAGCACACACATGAGGCAAGTTTTATTCTTGAGTTCATGTTGGTGTGCATGAGAGATATCCCCCTCAGGGCTTCTGAATGCAAGCACCAGGGACTCCTCAGAGGAAACTGCACTGACAGATCTCAGGTCAATACCATCATCATCCCTCACAGAGATTGATTCCAGGCATACTGTACTTAATGGATATATTTTTGTTCTGTTGGGATTTATGTCACTTTGTGGTCCGATTGTGCCAGACATTTTGTCCATCAAAGTAGGAGCATCTACGCAGAGCAATAAAATAACAGCTTGTCTCCTTGGATCTAACAAATCAAAAACCAAAAATACTCTCTGATCCTTCAGGCTTTTCCAGATCTGGAGCACTGCAAAAAAATTATTGTTTGTTGGCAAAAGTTGGCTGCTTGTGGCTTCCTGGATTCCCTAAATAAGCATCTGTAAAAGTTAGCCATCACAAAAGATAACATTAGTGATCTGGGATAATTTTATGAGGCTCTTAAACTTCCAGGTGATTTCTAAAAAATTTCGCTTGTTAAATCAGAACAATTGATTTACCTTTTTACCTGTTATTTTTTTACCTTTTTACCTAACCCTTTTAGGAAAGGGTAATTTATTTTCGATGGTAAATAGTCCCTGTTAATAGCTAGATATCCAACTAAAATGCAGTTTATTGTAAATGGGGCAAATACGACTTGTGAAATAGTCTCCCTGTGCTTCAAAGAAATACCATTAATGCTTGTACAGGCTAATGAATCGAGCTCCAGGACTGAAATTCTCTGTCCATTCACACTCAGCAGCAAAGTTCAGCTGTGTTACAGAAATGCCTGAATTTATGGTGGATTTCTGACATCCCTACATAGGTGGCTCTCAATACCATTCATTTCTTGGCCCATTTAGTTCCTTGCACAAAATCAGGCTTGTCAGGCCCCATCCTGAATATAATTTGCTGAATGTTGCAAACAAGCAACTGTCCTTATGAAATCAATGCTCAGAATAGAGATATATTGCTTTGGAGTGTTCTCAGCCGAGCTTTCTCCCAGTCCTGCCACAAGTTAAAGAAAAGAGCTGCAGCTGAATGCTGTGTCACATCTTCATTTCTAGTACATGCCATGCTCCTTTTTCTCAGTCCTGAATTAAAAAAAAAAAAAAATTAATCATTTGAGCAGGGAGAATATCTAATTAATGTAATATCAATAGATAATACGAATCCTTAAACGGTGCCAACTGCAAATTCCTGCCTCTTTTGATGTGTTACTTAGGCATAATTTCATTTCAGCTGGAAAAAAAAGGAAAGGGTCAGGTTTTGCCCTCACAGGCAAATCCAAAGGCAACATTTACATCTAAATATACAATTAGGTCATAACAAATCACTGGATCAGTCAGTGAGCTGCCTGATCTTTTCTGCCTGGCAATCAAAGGGCAGATTCTGATACCGTTCTGGTAAGGAGCCAAATTGGTTCCATCTACAGGAGCAGGTTCACAGGAACTTTAATGTGAGGGAACTTCTTAGCTCCCATTTCATACATGCATGAAATCCTGTGGCTCCCTCCTAACCCGAGCCCTCAGATCTGAGTGTTGGAGGAGAGCTGCAGTCCTGGCAGCCCACAGAGCTCCACGTGGATATGAAAGGTAGCTGGGACTGCAGCCCTCAGCAGTAAAATCATAAAAAACAACAAAAAAAGTAAAATATTTATCCCCCAGATTCCCACATTTGTCTTGAACAGCTCCCGATTCCAGCTGTGCTTCCAGAGGTTTTCCACAATTCTGTTGATTCTTCTGTCAGTTCATTCTCCAGCTGCTGACAGTGACTTTCTCCTCCAGCACCCATTCTAACCAGAACCTCAGAGCACACTTTAAATACTTTTAAATTGCTCCTTCATGCTGCTGTGACACAGAACCCCAGTGAGGGCAATCAGAAAAGCAGGGGCTCCTTATCCTCACAGGGTGCCAGCTCCTGCTCTGCTGTGTGCTGCTTTAAACTTCACCATGTTTTATAATCTGTTCAGCTGCGTGCTCTCCTGTCATCTGCAAACATTAAATATTTACCTTAAAATTCTAATGCACATCCCAGGAGCAGGGGAGGCTGTTAAATCCTCACAGAGAGAGGTGGTGGGGAAACCTCAGAGAGGGCAAGAACCACCAGGACTCTCCTCCTGTTCTCTGGGACCTGCTGGATTGCCCAGGCTGCAGTGCAGGGCATGCAAAGCACATGCAGAATATCAGATATGTGGAGAATGGACTTGGCCTGGGCTGTAGGATGCACAGGAATTTAGGGGAAATCAGGATGTACTGCCTGCCCCACTCAGGGCACAGGGACTGCTTATCCTGGGTTACACTTTCACTATTTTAACTGAAAGGATCAACTTCTGGAGCATAACATTTATTAAAATAGGTAAATATTGCTACAAAGAGTGCTCTAAAGAGTAGCAGAAATATTTGCCATCCTCAATTTCCCACCTTTTCTGTCCCCATGCAATCCATTACATGATATTGCACACTGGCTGGTATTTCCACCCTGGAAATATTGACTGGTATTTCCACCTTGTTGTTGCATTAACCATCCCTCTGGTTGAGATGAACTTCATGCAATGCTTTTCAGAGGTGGTGCTCTTGATGTGCTCCATTTTCTATCCATTGTGCATTGGCTGCTGACCTGCCATCAATCAGCTCAAATGCCTCCGTGCCCTTTCCAGCCATTTTTGTTTTCTCTCTGTGTGCTGAGAATGAGATTTAAAGCAATGTGCCAGTGATTAAACAATTACTCTGTCCTGTCCCTTTCATATCAACAATTTGAAAGAGGAAAAAAAAGCCAGCTATTCTTTTGTGTGTTTGACTGTGGCCTCGAGCTTTGAATCCAGTCTATGACAAAGTGGTGTCTGCTTAAAAAATATTAACAATAATATTGTAACACAGGTGGCCTTTTCAATTCTATCTGGGGACCTTTAACCATCCTAAGACAAAGAGAGCAGTTTAATGCAGACTTTGATAATGTCATTTTTGGTCACCTGTTAATTAATGAACATGAAAAGCCTGAAATTGGATAGATCTTCTGAGCTAATAATGGCAGCAGTGTGAACTCATTTCCAAAGACAATTTTAGGGAAAAGCAGAAGGGTTGTTTCAGTTTACAAACTTCTGAAAAAAGGATGTTCAGTGGCATTAACTGGAATATCAAGGCCTGATTGTGATTATCAGGGTAGCTTGTCTCTTAACAATGGCAGTGCTGTAACTGTGAGGCATGTTCTTCTCCTGTTGCTGGTAATCAGTGCTTTGCCATGTGGCAAAAAAGATGCCACTTTAACTTGTGAATATCTTGTAAAACTTGACAAAAAAAGTATTTTCAGACAGTTTTTAAATGCTTCAAAATTCTCTTCATTCCGATCTCTGAAATTCTCCGAATTACACAACAGAAAATCCATCTCACTGGGCAATAGTAACCTCAAGTGTGATCTCTGTGTCCCAGTGCTCTCCTTTTCAGTGGAATGGGAAAAGCCAGTGCCTTTTGCTGTTGTGGCATGAAGAGGATCAGTTCCATGCACTGCTAGGGAAGCAGATAAGCAGGCCCTGAACACACAACCAGCAAAATACCTGTTGCCATTCTTCCATATTTGCAAAACAGGTTGAATATGAATCCATCTGTGAGGTTTGCACACAGTTTTGATGTCTCACAGTAGCACACAGGGAAAGCACCTGCCTTGTGTCAAAGCTGATCACCTTCAGTGGGCATCAGTGACACCAACCCTCCCTAAAATGTCAGATATGTGAGGCTTTGTTTCTAAAATAAGCAGGAATATTCTACACTGACTGTGTTTGCCAGTTGGTTTCAAAGTAAAATACGTTTACAATTCTTTATATTAGGCTAATCCTTAAAGAGATTTAGGATTTCATCCATCTTTGGGGAAGAAGGATGTGGGTATGCTGGAACTGGTGCAGAGAAGAGCAGCTCAGATGATGAGAGCACCTGGGACAATGGAAGGTGTTCCTGCCCAGAGCAGGGGTTTGGAATTACATGATCTTCAAGATCAAGATGAGATGATGCTCCAACCCAAACTGTTCTATGATTCCATTATTTAAATTCTGAATTTACTAATTTTGGTGGAGGTTAGCACCTCACAGAGCATTATCATGGGTTTCTAAGTGAATGTGGTGTTGATGCTCATAGCACAGGTTTCATTTGGTTCTCTGCCTGGGGAAAATGACAAACAACAGCTGAGGGAACTCAAAGGATGTGCACCATCCATTCCCACCAGAAAAGAGGATGTTCAGTGTCCCACAGCCTTGAGCTGAAAGTGCTTCCCAGGTACTCAGGAGTGCAATTTGGCTGAGCCACTGATGGAGCACAGGAGTGGAAATGTCATGGAACTGAATGGACAGGCACAAAGAACTGAAGGGAAATGCCAAATCAACTGCAATTTAAACCCCAGATTTTCCCCAGCAGTGTGTCTACCTGCATTCCCACTGGTGAATTGGCAAGAGCACATCCCAGAGTATCCATGTGCAGGCATCTTTTCTGAAGTGAAAAAAAAAAAAAAAAAAAGAGCAGTTAATGCATATGCAGAAAGGAAAATATTCTTATCTCATTAACAGACTTTCTTTAAGCTTGCTAAGATTAGAATACTTAGTTATTTCAAATTGGTAAAACATGCATTCATTATAAACATGATTATAATGATAACTTTGTAGATAATAATCAATTATTTAAATATGAATTATTTCCCTACATTAGAGTCATGTTTTCAGCTATAATCACCTCGGGTGCTCAGTTCCTCCCTCCTTTACAGCACCTCTGGCTGCATGTGGAACATTAACTATTTGCTTCCAGGCACAGGCCAGGAGAGAGCCAGACACAGAACCAAAATTCACTGTGTTCTCCTGACCAAGAAGTTAAAACATGAGCCTCCTTTAGACTTTCTGAGGTGGGAAATAAATGCCATGCAGATGGACATCTTAACTCATAGTTTTTCCCCTTTCATTTTTGTGAAAAAGCTTGCACCAGGAGCAATGCTCACAGGAATAATAAATAAAACCCTGATGTCCTGGCTGTTTGGAAGCACATCCATTTTTAATAAGAGTTCTGGGAGGATTAGCACCCTGCCACAAGAGCTTCACTGACAGCATTGCCAGGCTGAGGGGCACAACCAGCTCTCCTGGCTGGAATATGCTCCTGAGCTCCACATGAGCATTTAACCAAGTTCTTCTCTGCCCCTCGTGCTGTGGAGAAAATCCACCCTGAAATATTGGCTCTCCTGAGCATGTGTAACGTGCTAAACACTTGTAAGGTGGGCTATTCACAGCATTTATGTGCAGCCAGTGGAATTTAATCTCTTTTATTTCTTGCTCCAAGTCTTGTCAGTTGTTTCCCCCCATTCTTTAGTAGGCTCTTTAATATGGTTTGCACATACTTAATATATTCCCTCTGAGGTTCTCAGCACACTTTCAAGAGCTACTTTTGCCCTGCTATGACTCTGCAGCCTATCTAGAATGTAATAGCACCATAATATACCTTTTTTATAGATATATAAACTGAAACATTGAGAAGTTAAATGATTTGCTGGTGGTTATGTTCAGAGTCAATGACAGGAAGGAAGGAATTCATAGAACTGGACTATCAATATCCTGCTTTAACCTGCAGACACA
>JAHXMQ010000028.1:6177687-6221103 GCA_020466415.1 Ammodramus savannarum pratensis | reverse complement strand
GATGGCACACAGGTTACAGGGTGGCACACATTCAATGGGGTGTCACACAGGTTACAGGGTGGCACACAGTCAATGGCATGGCACACAGGCCAGGGCAGGAGGCAGCTCAGGCTCCTGCAGAGCTCCTGGCTCCCCGTTTCCCCTGGCTCCCCCAGAGGCATGGCAGTGCCAATCAGCTGATTGGCAGCACGGCTCCTCTCTGAGCCGCAGCGTCTGTTGGCTCCTGCAAAGTTCCTGCCAGCATTCTTAAACTCTAATTCGGGAAAGAGAATTGCAATCTGGCATCTCCCTGCTGGAAGGGTGCCGACCCCTGCCACGGGCTGGCAGAGCAGGGCATGAGGCTCCCTCTGCTCAGGGCACCAGGGGATTGAGGATTCCTCTGTTCAGGGCACCAAGGGGATGAGATTCCCCTTTTTCAGGGCACCAGGGGGATGAAGCTCCCCATGTTCAGGGCACCAGGGGGATGAGGCTCCCCTTTTTCAGGACACCAAGGGGATGAGGCTCCCCTTTTTCAGGGCACCAGGGGGATGAGGCTCCCCATGTTCAGGGCACCAGCAGTGGGATGTGAGCCTGGCTCCTCTGAGGGTAACGGAGCTGCCCACGTGGTGCCAAGTGAACAAATTGTCCCTGCCCATTGTTGCTGGATGAGGCACTAGGTAACCAGATTGATTTTATGATCCCTCGCTGAGTGTTCAGGGCTGCTGCTTGAAAAAGACATCTTTTATCTGTCAGCCAGTAAATCTCACATGGAGCTGCAAACATGCTGGAGAGCTAGAGCTCAGCAATGCCATTTTTATGAATAGAAACATTTTCAGAATAGGCGCTCTCCTGAACACACAGTTGTTTTACAGGAATTAAAGGAGTCCTTATGGTGGAGGGATAAGCCAACTCTGGATAAAATAAGAATCAGTCTATACTTTGATCTGCGGTTTGAACAGAACCATTTTGAAGAACTTAAAAAGTTCAGACTTTTGTTGGTCTTTTCGCCTTCCTCCTCGCGCTTCTCTTTCCAGGTTTACCTGGAAGCAAATAGCAATACAACACAAGACAAGAGGCTTGTTTGCCCTATTATTGACATGAAATCTACCACATTTGCAACGAATGCTTTTTCTGGTTTATCAACATTACTTAAGAGCTTGGATGTTTGACATGCATGTAAAGCAAAATGCTCTGGTGACCAAAATCCAAACAGCACCACAAAGAACATGTCAGCTATAATGGCCACCACTGTGAGCCTCATCTCTTCAAAACAGCCATAAATCCCCAAGAAGGCAAACCAAGCATGAGGTTGATTTTTAAATTTGGTTTTCTCAATAAAACTTGATTTTTATTTAATTTTTTTCTCAAATGAATGTTTACAACATTTCCAGGTCGCCCAGTGTTCCATCCCATGCTTGAAAACCAAGCATGAGGTTGATTTTGTAAAATTTTATTTTTTCAAAAAATCTTGATTTTTTTTTTTTTGATTTTTTTTTCTCAAATGAATGTTCATAACATTTCCAGGTCACCCAGTAAGTAGTGTTCCATCCCTTGCACCTCTCTGCCATTTTAATAACAGATGAGAGCACATCAGAGGAAGGTGCACAGTGTAGTCCCACTGCAATCCACTCCAGTCTCAATTTTTCTCTTGTTTTCTACATTGCTTGCTGAGTATTAGAGGAGCCAATAACATATTAGCAGTGGCTCAAAGAAAATAGGCTGTCAATGAGGGAAATTGTGGCTGTTGAAACAACAGTTTCACCAAATTCCACTGGTGAGTTTTTGTAGCAATTCTGTGCACTTATGCACTATTCTCTATATTGAAAGTGCTGTAAAAAAATTAACTACTCTTGGAAGCCCCCTAAAACAACTACTGGCTTTTTTTTAGGATTGGGATGCTTAGTGCTGGGGTGGGCCTGGAGTTTACATGAATTTCCAGCCTGTTTCCTGTCAGGGAGCTTTATTCCAACCACATCCATTTTCTTTACACAGGGAATATCTTGTTCCCTTGAACTGGAGCTGCACTCAGGCTCAGATCTGCGAGTGTTTAACGTGAGCAGTGACAGAGCCTAAGTGCCTCAATGAAATCTTGTGATCCCAAGAACCTCCTCTTAGCTCCTGCCTGCCCTGATTGTGCTGGAACTTCCCAATTGTGAGAGATCCTTCACTGAGGATGAAGTGCACTCAGCAGAGCAGCTTTTTGGGCTGAAACCAGCAGCATTTGTGGCACTTCTCATCCTCAGAGATCTCTGTGGATCCAGGGGCTGCTCTGGGGGGCTGCCCTCTCCCCCTCACAGGGGATAAAATGTGATTCCCACTTTTGGGGAGAATGCAGGGACCTGTCATGTTTTTAATGAAATCGTTGAAATTGGCCAGAAAGAATGAAAGAGTAATTTGGCTGCAAAAAGGGTATTTCTCTTCTAGCTTAATGAATTAGATAATGAAACCCTTTTAATGCTTCATCCGTGGTCATTTTCATGTGAAACGAAGGAAGGGGGTGTGGAAATGGCAGTGCTGTCTACTCAGGTGTGTGTTTTATTTGCAGTGCTAGTCATTGTGAGTAAAACACACTTTTTTGTGTTTTATCATTGTCACTGCCATCGTCATTGTGCTACTCACATTTCCCACCAAAGTGATTTTTGCACTTTGTACCAGTTTCTACACAGACTCTGGGCCAGTGGTTGCAGCTTTAGCACCTGGTGGTTGGGATAAACCTTTTTTATACCCTAAAAGCAGCAGCCTGATAAGGTCCAAAGGGACAGGACAGGCTTGAGTTGTGAGGCCCAAGGAGAAGGAGCAGTGAATTCACACAGCAGTGGGGTAGGATTTAAATTCTGTGCCCACATCTTTAATGAGCTTCATTCAGAGATCAGACTGAAGGGACAGACAGACAGACAGACAGGGTGTATGGAAATTGGGATGTGTTCATGTCTGAGGGTTCCCACTCTCTCCCTAAGGAAGGTGCTGGTGATGTTGGTTTTTATTTGCTGGGGTATTGCAGGGTTTTGGGTAGGTTTGTAATAGGTAGATGATGAAGTAAGGATTATTTTCAGGGTGCCTGGGCAGCAGCTTCAGCAGAGGAAAATGGCTCATCCCTTCCTACTCTGCATTTTCTGAGCAGCCTAACCATGGGTTTGCTTTCCGCATCCTTTGAGATTAGTCTTTATTTCAGACAATGCTTTCAACACTAAAAGGGTCATAAAAATAGGCATTTCCTGAGAGCTTAGAAAGAAAAACTGTTAGTCTCCCATCCTTCTCCCTCCCCCAAATTATTTGATAATGGAATGGGAAGCTTTCCCATAATCTTTTGCTTGATTTTTGCTAATATGAACCTGTCAAAGATCGTGGCATTTCCTTACTGTGTGATGTGGAGCCAGCTGGAACCAAACAATCCACCCACATTTTTCATCATCTTTGTGTTCTGATAGGAGCTTCTGCTTGGCAGAAAGGAGAAAATACCTGTTATTCCTTCCTTGCTGTCCTGGTGGCCACACTGAGACTGTTTCCTCCTGGCTGAAGCCTGACTAAACCTCAATAAATGTGACCACACCAAAAATAAAGGGGTTTCTGTCTGGAACCAACACCTTGAGCTTATGGTAGTTCAAACAGAAAGCCAATTAAGGAATGACACTTTCCTTTCCAGTCAGTGTCCCAAATAAATATTTTCTAGGATGAGTTCCTCCTTTGGCTTGAAGATACAGAGGTTTGGGTCAGAAAAAACACCTTCCTGTATCCTTAATCTTCTTTTCTTACAGAAAGGAGAGCTTTGATGTGAGCTCCTGAACCTCAGAGAGAACATGAGCAATTTCTACTGTTCCATGAATTGTTCTCTTGCTAACAAAAGCCATCTCAAGGATGGGCAGCCAGTGCAAAAGCAGCTCCTCAGCCCTTGGTTTCCTGCAGGAGAGAATCTCTCCCATTCCACTTCCCCATTTCCTCCTCCTCTCTCAGTCTACATTGCATCTGTTTTAATCATCAGGGTTCTGAATGTAACATCTCTCAAATCTAATCCATTGCTATGGACCCACCTAGTGACGGCTTTACAGATCCTTTATATTCATAAAGGCACTCGTAAAAATCTTCTCATTATTTTTATTAGGCTTGGGTGGTTTGGTTTTGGGGTTTGGTGGGGTTTTTTTTGGTGTTTGAAGTATATCTCAGTACCCAAAATGAACACTTTGAATTCTTCCTTCAGTGAGAAAGTAATGATACTTAGGTGGTTACACGTGAATAAATTAGCCTGAGTGCAAGGAGTGTGGTCACACTTGTCAGAAAATGACCACAAATTCCATGTAAAACACATCACAACATCACAGAATTGTCTGTGGTCTGAGTGTGAGGGAGCTTTTATTCCCTGTATGGGGATGGAGGAGATCTGTCCAGCCTGGAGCGATGTAGTGAACCCCCTGTGTTATGTTAAAAACTGAATATTCACACACGAGCATTCACTGTGGTACACAGATCTAGTGTGCAACAACCTTTAAAAACCATTTTTAAAGGGATTTTTCACAGTTCTAGGGATTTTTCATTGACTATCCTGTGTTTTAAGGATGGGCTGCAGGTCCTGTGAGGACACTGGAGAGAGTGGCAGAGATTGTGAACATTTACCAGGAGTGAAATTGTGTTTGCAGGTAGAGTTTTAGTGCAATGAGATATTTAGTGAGGTTTATAAGAAATATGTCTTTATTTCACTTCTAAAAACCCCCAACCTGTAAGGTTTTGATTAAGAGTGAAATTCTCCCATCTCATGCATATGAAAATACTCAACCATGCACAGCAGCCACACACAACTCTGCAGTCAGATTTGTAAATGCAAGTCATTGGATCATTTCTAAAAAAACCAATATTTTTCTTATATGGACTAGTCCAACCATGTGCAAACTATCAAAACTCTTCCATGGTACAAAATGTACATCTTGTGCAACCTCTGGTCCAATTCCTCAGTTCTGGAGAGCTGATGCCATTTCACATCACCTTTTACATCAAAGACAGGCTCTGAATTTCTAGATAGCCTTGTTATCAGTGCATGGTTAAAGTTCATTATCCCCAGGTCTGGAGTATGGACTGGGCTCCAAGCTGCTGGAAAAACTGATTTGCACAGCTCAATATTAGAAATATGGCACTGGAATAGGTGCGGCTTAAAACTGGAGGACAACAGGACAACTATTATTATTATTATTATTATTATTATTATTATTATTATTATAGCTATAAATGTGGGAAAACCCCATCCAAAACAGGCATCATGTCTTGGATCTGTTGAAGTTACACAGAAGAAATTCAGGTGTTTTCTAAAAGGCTGTCCACGTCACATTTGTAAATACATTTTTTCCCTCTGTACTGTACTGCAACACAGAATAATAGTTTAGGTTTTCTTCCTTGCTGTTGTAACACAGAATAATAGGTAAAAAGGGTAACAGGTTTGCTGAAAAACTGAGTTATTTCCTATTCATATTCAATGTTATAAGGCTTAAGAGGGAAATCTAACCTGTAGCCATTCTTTTGCAATATTAAGGACTGGCTACTGTCAGAGAAAAAAGTGAAGGAAAAGCAGATGCTAAACTCATCAAATGAAGAGCAACAGAGCAGTGGGAAAAGTTGGACATATCAAAATGTGCACCTGGAAATTGATGATGAGCTGAAATAGGGCTGCTAAATTAATATCTATTCTTTCCTTTTAATATTGGCTTCTAACCTGTGAGGTTGGAGAAAGCCATTTTTCTGCTCCTCTTTAATTGAACAGCAGAATTGATGCTGAGAATTAGTCTAATGACTTTTCTTTCCTTACTTGATAAATTGGTTGAAGTGGTAATAAAAAATAAAATTAGGAGACATATAGATGAGTGTTGTGATACAATAGCTATCCATCAGCACAGCTTTTGTAGAGAAAAAATAGGTATAAAGATAATTGCTTGAGCTTGTCAACAAATAATAAAATTCAATCATTAGATTTTTGTTTCCCTTTAATGGCAGTTTTTGAAAAAGACCTTAACAAGGTGCTTGAATAGATTGACTTCTATATGAGGAAAAAGCAACAAGACTTTTTAGAGAAAAGATAAATAATAAAAATAGAAGTTTATGAAATAAAAGAAAGGGAGATCAGTTCATTTTTATTTTTTCAGTTATAAGAACGAGTCAGTCAGTTGCAAACACACAAAATAGGAAACAGTCTTTTATGTAACTTGTGATTTACTCCTGGCTCAGAAGTAACATGTATTTGGATTTATATACTTTTATGGAGTAGTAAAGCAGGGGATGAGGGACAGGAATGAGTTTCCCTCCTCATCACAGAACCCTTGTCCAGCCTGGGCCCCCTTGTTTGAAATACCAGGGAGATAAAATAATGCACACCTGACCCTCACTGTGATCAGGCTGTGCTTGGTGTCTGAGGCAGAGTCCTCACGGAAATTCAGGGGGATTTTTCAAATTAACAAAAAAAAAATTGGTTTTATTAATTGATGCACTTTTTTTTGTCATGCAATGGAACACAAATCCTGGCAAAGTCATGTTTTGGTGGCCCTGTGTGTCATGGCCCACAAACCACCCTAAAAGCTGTGATCTTTGTACAGATCACAGGCACAAGGCTCTGTGTGGGTGCCTCTGTGCCAAATCCCTGTCCTGGCTGCACACAACACCTTTCAACTTTCACTGCAATATTGGGGCCCTTCTGAAAAATTCATGGCAAGCTGTAAAATAAATGAAAAGCCAAGGCCAGTTAAAAAACAAACAAATTGCAGAAGAAGAAAGTATCTGTCTCCTTCTGCTTTAATTTTCACCCCATTTGCACTTGTGGAAACACCTGCTGCCAGTCTGGGGCTGGCTCAGTCTTCCTCAAGGGAGCAAAATTCACCTGTGCCCTTGTCCCTGTGTTAAATGTTAAAAAGGTGAGTACAAATGGGATTTAAGTTCTTGAAAAAATGTTAAAAAACTTTTTTTTTTGTCTTATATCTGATGTGGTATTACACTGTTCCTGCATTTTGATGTTTTTTCTCTCCATGGCTCAGACTGTTAGCATTCAGAAGCTGTCTAATTTATTTTATTTTATTTATTGGATGGGGTCAGGCACTTTGTAAATGATGGGCTGCATTCTCAGTGAATCAAAATATTTAGGTTGCTTGTGTGCTTCAGTCCTTGGCATCGTGTCACTAATTACTTTAGCACAGCTCTGAAATAATGACAAAAAGAAAACGCATCGAAAAGAAAGAGAAATTAAACTTTGTACAACAAAACAAAAGCCACATTAGAAATAGAAAATGTTATTGAAAGCAAAAAGTGGGTGACCAAATGTGCAGTCTGGATTCAGTACAATGTTAGATGGCAAGAGAAGAGACACTCAGCTCTGGAACTTCTCCAGGCAGAGGAAAATTTACGACATAAATTTTCTTTGATAAACATTCCTGAGAAACTTCTTTGTATTTTTATCTTAATGAATGTCTGTTTGCCTCAGCCCAGTGGTCTTTTTTTTTTTTTCCCTGTGTTTTTATATTCTTTTATATCTCCTTTCTGATTCTTTTATACTGTGAATATACCTCGATGGCAAGTGCTGAAATCTGTCTTGGCAGCTAATTGGTGCTGGAGAGCATTGGGCCTGGGCTGCTTTAGGGCTTCTGCAGAGGCTCCCCAGATATTCTGATTTCCCATATTTATGCCCCAGCACTCTGTGGCAGTATTTCCTCCCTTTTCCCCTGCACAAGGCACAGAGGCATTCCCAGGGGCGTTCAGCATTGCAGCCTGGCAATGTTTCTGTCCCAGGTAATGAGAGATGAGGAGCAAGAGTTAAGCCTCCATAGAAAGAGCAATAACAAGCCATTGCTCTGCTTTATGCCATACTTAGGTGTTTATTTCTCTGTAATAGTGCCTGAATTGAAGTCTGTGTGCTGGAAGCAGGAGTTTGAATTTTGCTCTTACTCAGAAGTGGAAAATCACTTATGAAACTTCATCAGAGCCCCGTTAAAATAAATTAAGGGTTACATATGCTTTTGTAACTTTCAAAATGAGCTGTAACTCCACTTACTCACTGATTGCTGATCACTGCTCAAGGTGTAAGATGGCAGTGTGTTTTACATCTTCTTCCCTTGCGTTTAATGGCATTAGAATCGCTGCTTAATTTAGAGTTTGATCTTCACAGGGACTTGTATAACGAGTTAAATATCAATTGAGTGCATTAAATAAACACTGATTTGTGTTTATCTTATCACAGACTGTATACATAATGTAGGGGTCTCATGCATGGCATACTAGAAAGGAATACAGTTCCAAATTTGTTCTGAATTTGACATTTCAGTATTTCTATTTATGAAACACTTTCTAGATAGCAGTTACACGAGTCCTTATGATTATACAGAGTAGAAGAGAATAGAGTAGATAAAGAGTTTACAGAAGGTAGGAATGGTACCTCTTTTTGTGTTCTGTCTAATTGTAATTGAAGTCTGGTTCAGATGAAGCAGGGAGATCTCAGTTTCAGTGCACTGGGAACCAGCTCCACAATTATTGTCCACCATTGCAAATGGAACCAGCTCCACAATTATTGTCCACCATTGCAAATGGAACAAACTCCACAATTATTGTCCACCATGGCAAATGGAACCAGCTCCACAATTATTATCTACAATTGAAAATAGACTAAAGTTGGGTTCAGGATACTCAGGTTCATCATTTACCATTGCAAATAGACCAGAGTTGTGGGTTTAGGATACTCAGGTTCATTGTCTATCATTGCAAATAGACCACAGTTGTGGGTTTAGGATACTCAGGCTCATCATCTACCATTACAAATACACCAAAGTTGTGGGTTTAGGATACTCAGGCTCATTATCCACAATTGCAAATAAACCAAAGTTCAGGGTTCAGGATACTCAGGCTCATCATCTACCATTACAAATAGACCAAAGTTGGGTTCAGAAGACTGGGAGTCTCTGGGCATGCAGGGTGTGGTGGCACACAGAACCTTAATGAGGAACTGTAGATTTGAAATACAGTTATTTTCTCAAATAATTTCAATCACAGTTCCTATCCATGAGTACGATCTCTGTTTTTATGACTATTTTTTTTAATGGTCCTGGTTTTGTTTAATTTTTTTTTCAGACTGCTTCTGTGCAGACCAAGGGTACTAAGACAAACAGTAAAGAGATCTTGTATACATAAATAATAAAACAATAAACACCCAGAAAACAGAGGGGATAGGGAGAGTGAGAGACCAACACACGACACAAAACCAGGATTGTGCCACCTCACTAATATTTCTCAGTTCTACAATTAAAAGTTACTTATTGCTAAAACAGACATGTAATTTAATTTTCAATGTGTTTTATGTGTACTATTTTAACTTCTGAAAATCCTTATTTAGATTATAATTTGAAAAGATATTAATGTTGAGATTCCTTTAGCCTGGCTGATTCAGAGTGGACAGGATAAAAGAGTGAGATTCAACCTCCTTTAAAAAAATAAATAGGGACTTTATTGTAATATTCAGGGAAGTTTGAATTTAGATGAAGGTTCAGATTTCTTTTTAAGGGTAGCATCAGTCCCATTTTACAGGGAAGGTTGCAGATGGTAGGGCCTTGCTGAAAGTGCAAGTGAATAACTGATAAATGAGGGCTTCCCACTTACAAATGAGATGGTTTTACTTTTCCTTGAAGAAATGCAGTAAATTGAAAAACTCTAAATAGCACAGAAATTTCAGTCCTCCAGACCGCCTTCTCCTTCTCAGATTTTGCTATACTATATTCAGCATTCAGTTTTGCCAACACTGAACATGCCTGATGTGGCATTTACATTCTTTAAAAAAGGCATAGATTAGTTTTATTCCTAAGAGTTAACTTCTCCTCTTGACACATGTACTTAATTCCCATTAATGGAAATGGCAGCTAGGCATGCACACTGGAAGGAAAAATCTGTTCCTAAGCATATGATCCAAACTGCATTGTAGCTAAACATTTCCATGCTCTGAAGTCAGCACTCATTATTTGCAAGATATTTTTCATAATAAATGCAGTTTATTATGAAAACTCAATTCTCCCTCCACTCTCCCATAGTGTGTTGCAAACCCCCTTTCTTAGGAGTCTTACAGATCCATCCTTAATGCTGCAGTTGTTTGGAGTGTGTGCCTAAAAAAGAAAATCCATTTAGGATCTTCAGAGTTCTGCATATTTTCTGTGAGAATTTTCCAGCAAATCGTTGTGTGGAACATCTTACATTGCCTTGGACTTGGTAGGTCTCTGTTATTAAAACCTACAGTGGAAATAACAAAACCCAAAAACCTCTTCGTTTTCCCCCCAGATCTTCCTTTGCTTGCAGTATAGCAGTATATGCCAAAAGCACTAGACTGAAGTGATATCATTTAACGATTAAAAAAAAATGTTTCATTTAAGGTTTTCCTTCTTCCAGTATGCTTGTGTAAAGACTTGAGGATTCTGCCTGTGCAATATTCAGGAGTTACAGGATTTCTAACTTGAGCTGGGTGGATAATTGATTTTTTGGTTCACTTCTTGAATTGGAGAACCACAATAGCAAAAAAAAAAAAAAAAAAAAAAAAAAAAAAAAAAAAAAAAAAAAAAAAAGACCAAAAAATCAGTTAAGCACAAAAATTCCTATAGGAGTTTATGATTTCAGTTGTATCCCCTCATCCAAATGGAAATCAGAGCTTTTTTTTTTAGTTCAAACCAAATTGTCCTCTTTTACTGGGCCTTTTTTTGTTTGGGCATCCCTTAAAGAAAGCAAAGCAAGAGAAATACAGATTCACTGAATTGTTAAGGGAGTAGTAAGAGGGTTTTCCTTTTTCTCATCAGTTAAAGACATTTGAACTTGTGTCTGAAATCTCAGTTTGAGAAGAAAGAACTGTGAGCATTAAATGTGGCTGGGTTTTGGAACTACCACCCACTCAGTAAAAAGGGCCACCAGAGCTGC
Organism: Ammodramus savannarum pratensis; assembly: GCA_020466415.1. Classification (NCBI taxonomy): domain Eukaryota; kingdom Metazoa; phylum Chordata; class Aves; order Passeriformes; family Passerellidae; genus Ammodramus; species Ammodramus savannarum. The sequence goes on along the minus strand of JAHXMQ010000028.1, from coordinate 6,210,219 downwards.
CTACTGGTAGTCAAAAGTTTCAGAAGGAGATAAAATTTCTTATGTTAAAAACTGGACATGCAGTTGCATGTCATGTACATATTTTCTTTCTCAGTGTTTTTTTATCCGAATTTCTCAGTTTTTCCACTCTCTGATGTGCTAGCAGACTCTGTGACATGTCCTGGCAATTTCTAAAAAGCAAGCTAAAAGTCAACATGAAGTGATTTTCAGAAGGGTTTCAAGATTCCCTCAAACCATTTAACTTGCCTTTTCTCCATCTTGCAATTGAACTTCTTATGAGAAAGTAATTTCATCAGAAAGTCTGTACTTAACTGTCCGTATTGCAGTAATATATATATTATCCACATAATCCAGTATAGGACAAGGATGCCATAATACACAATTACTACAACAGCAAGTTGTTTTTTTTCTCCTCTTTGGACACCACTCTGTTTGCCCTCCGTTATTTGGGAGCAGGAGCTCAGTAGTTGCAGATAACTCAGTTATCTCAGTTTTCTCTCCCACGCTTTGATTTTTCTATTTTTCCTCCTTTTAATACGATTCTTCCTCATCTAGCCCATGTCTTCTTCTATAACTCCTGATGCTGATGGTGGCTGCTTTGCTTTATGATCACTTTAGCAGAGAGGCAGCAAACCAGGAGCCCCAGTGTGTGGGAATAACACCAGCTTGGATGGGAGTGTGATCACTGTCCTGCAAAGCTCAGGTGGGAAATGACATGGGAAAGGGGTAAATACAGAACAGACAAAGGAGGAACATGGTGGGAGAAGGGCAGTTGTGGAGCTGAGTTGGTGAAAGGACGTGAGGTTAGAGCTGAACGGAGTTAACACGCAAAGCATGGTTTTAACCAAATTATCCTTCTTTTAATAAAAGGCAATCATCATTTTCTTCCAGATGTGGCTTCTGTGCAGCTCCACTCTGTGAACTCCTCGCAGGGCCAGGTGTGAGGGGAGGCAGAGCAAGGGCTGGGACAGGAGGAGCAGCGTTCATGGATGGGCAGTGGTGCATCCAGGGGAAAATGAAACACCAAGAACAGGGGCCCTGCAGAGCGGGAATGCAGAAACCAAGCGTGTTTTAAACCACACAGTAAAAGCAGAACAATCTGTGGGGAAAAAAGCTCAAATACACATAAATATTAAAAATATATATTTCTTTTCAGCAGCATAAGGGCTGTTGTTGGCTGTGAGGCATGTGGGGTCTTTGTTTTTCATGCTTTTGCTGGAGTTGGCTAACTGTGTCAACTTGGGCAAGCTCCTAAGCCTGCCTGCATCTCAGTTTCCTTATTTGAGGCCAAATTCTCTTACTAAGTAGCCTCCTACTCCACACAGAGATTTGCTGATTTGAATGGAGCCCCTGCAGAGTGAGATACTTTTCAATACAAATAAAGTTTTGGAATCGGCCCTAATTATATTTATTACCTGCAGAGGAGTAATGCGATACTTAACGTGGTTTGAGACCCTCAGATGAAAGAGAAAGTATTCGGAATTGTTCTTTTTAATCATCTGCTGCCTTTTCAAAGCCTAAAAAGGGATAGCCACTAAAAATCATGTGTGGACATTAATGGGTTTGTCAGGCTGCCGTGAATGGACCTCTGTGGGGAATATTATTTGCTGCAGAAGGGAGCTGCCGTGCCCCGCGGTGAGGAGCAGGAGATGTGGGTGATGCTGGGGAAGGCAGGCTGGAGGTGCTGTGCTCATCATCCCCTTTGTGCCTGGGTGAAGTTGTGTGCCGGGCCGGGCCGATGTTGGTGAGCACGATTTGGGAGTGGGATTGCTGCCTGTGATTAAAGGAGCAGCCCCGGCTCCCAGCTGGCAGCGCCTTTACACCAGCGCGGGGCTGGCCGGCCTCCGCATGAGCCTGCTGCTTTCCAGCGTGTGCACCGAGCAGCAAATTAAACGCTGGAGCTGTTGGATATTAAAAATAATAAGCTTTTCTGTTTTGGAGTTTTTCTCCAGCCAGCGGGCATGAAAATGTTGAAAGTTGTATAGATGCTCTGCCCAAATACGTGTGTACATTTCAAAAAGTAAACTCGGAATCTCCGCGCCGCTGGGAGGCAGGGATGAGAGGGGTGGCAATGGACCTCATCGAACTGCTGTGGGGTCAAAACCACGTGCGTTTGTACGGCCCTTAATGCTGTCCAGCTGCAGATGGAAGCGGGGGGGGAGCAGAGAGAAAAGAATGAGGGCAGGGGAGCTGGAAAGAATGGGGTACAGATCCGTGCTCCTGCGTGGGCGTGTGCGCACGTGTGTGCGAGAGAACAGGGCGCACAAGTTTTTTCTCTTTATTTTTTTTTTTTTTCCTTTCCCCTGCCGGTCCTTGCGGGGAGTTGAGTGCCAGGCCCGGGCCGGGCAGAGCAGCCCCGGCTCGCTCGGGAGCTTTTCCCCGTTCGCTGCCCCGTTCCCGGGAGCGCGGTGCCCGCCCAGCGCGCAGGGATGCGCCGTGCCCGGCCGGGGTGCGGGGGATGCGGGGCCCGATCCCGATCCCTGCGGGGCATGCCGGGGGCTCCGGGGCCCGATCTCGATCCCTGCGGGGCATTCCGGGGGCTCCGGGGCCCGATCCCCATCCCTGCCTGCCCTCCCGGCCCGGCAGAATTCCATCGGGATCATTGGAGCGCTGCGCTCTCCCAGGGGCTCCGCGCCTCGTCCACCTTGTTATCAGCGATTGTCTGCGCAGGGAGCGCGACCCAGGGGCTCTGCTGCTCGCCCGGAGAGCTGGGGGGGGGGGAAAGGGGGGTGTGATTAAACGAGAAAAGCCCCAGCAGATGAGCGGAAAGTTTATTTTTGTTGTTGTTCGAACATCCGTGTGTGTGCGCTCGTGTGCGCGCCCGCTGTTTTGGCATGTGGCTACCTTTTCCCTTGCACACAACGGGGCTGTTTGATGGAGTTTGGAGCTGAGGAAACTTTGGGTTTGTTGCCAGGACGGTTCGCAGCACTTTGTGGAAAGCAAGAGCTAACAGTGAGACCGACAGAGTGAGTGACAAGTTGTTTACAGGTTTCCTTGAAGGGGCCTCTGCTATATTTCAATCTGTCAAAGTTGCTTTTCTTCCCTCAGAACAATGCCTGATTGTTGTGCGGGTGATTTTTTTTTTTTTTTTTTTTTCTCTTTCCCCTACCCAAAGTGAGAGAGAGAAAGAGGGAGAGAGAAAGCCAGAGATCGGGAAGGGTGGGGGGGGGGGGGGGGGGGGAAAGGAATGAAAATTCTTCGGAGCACAAATGCCTTTGGTAACATTTTTATGTGTTTAATCTCTTCTCTCGGAGTTGAAATAGGGGAGTTGATAACTGTTTCCATTTAATCAGTCTGCTCTTGTTTTATCTTCTTTCTCCACTGATCTTCCTCAGCGCAGGGGATTTGCTCCTGCCTCGCCGCTTTAGGTGGATTGTCGGGACTGCTTTTTGTTGTGTTTTTTTTTTTTATTTCCCCTCCTCCCCCCGGCGCCCCCGAGCCCCCTTTATCCCCCGCACCCCTCGGCGGTGCTGGGGGCTCGGAGGAGGTGACTTTTCCCGTTGGGTTGCGGGCTCGGAGGGCAGGGCAGGGCAGGGAGGCGCGGAGGTCGCGGCGGGGGGAGCGCGGCGCGGAGCGCAGAGCGCTGCCCCTTTAAGAGCCTGGTCAAGGAGCCCTCGCTGAGAGCGAGCGAGCCGGGAGGGAGGGAGGGAGAGGGAGGGAGGGAGAGAGCGAGCGAGAGAGAAAATCAATCGCTTTAGAAGGTTTGGACTCACTTGACAGGTTCAGTTGGAGGCGACCATAGGTGGCTGCTGTGACAAAGGGAAATTGTGCTTTTCCAGCATGCTAACTGACCCTGATTTACCTCAGGAGTTTGAAAGGTGAGTCGAGTTCTCGGGGCGGGGGTGTGTGTACGCGTGTGGGGGTGTCTCTTCCCCTTTTATTTTTTTTTTTTTATTATTTTTTTTTCCCCTCCCGTTCTGTTTCGTGCTTTGTTTGTTATCGCACTGTTATTTCCATTATTATTTTTTAATTCATCCGAGCTCGCGTGTGCGCGGATGGGCGGCACGGACGGACACACGGACACGCGGGGCGCAACTCGGGCGGGAGGCCGGGCGGAGGGAGAGGATCGCGCTCCTGCTCCGCTCCCCCGGTGCCGTGTCCGTGTCCGTGTCCGTGTCCGTGTCCGTACCGAGCCCGGCCCCGGGCGGCGCTCAGCTTTGTTCGGCCCCGCTGCCGCTCGGCTCCGCGCTCCGGGGATGCCTCCCGGGCATCCTCCAAACTCGCAGCCCCGGGCTCCCGTCAAACTTGGGAAGGCGCCGCGCCGAGCACATGACCTTTTGTTGATCTAGCAGCAGCTATTATTGTTAGGCGAGTTAACACCGCAGCCCTCCGTCAGGAGGAGAACATCCCTGTGCCTGAGGAGAGCGGGGGGGAAGGCGGACACGGAGCGAAGGGGAAAAGTGAAACTCTCGGCTCCAAGTTTGGGTCTCTCTCGCAGTGTCAGGAGCCGGCTCCGGGGATGACGGGCGGGCTGCGGGAGTGACGTAGCGGGCCCGGCTCCCCCTGCCCTGCCCTGCCTGGGGCCGGGGTCGCTGTCACTGCTGGTGCCGTGTCACCTCCGGGGCTTCGCTCCTCTTCCACACGCTCTGCCTCTCCCGAGATGCTCGGAAGCGATTTCCCAGCCTCTCCCGTTGATGGTCCCGCATCCTCCCCTCCGGCTTCTTCTCCAGAGGTTATTAATAGCCCCTTGTGCGGCTGCAGTAAACAACCCAAACTTTCATTTCCAAGCAGTAAATGAAAGAACGCCAGGATGCGCGTTACTGAGGTTTTTCTCATCTTCGTGAAAGCTACCTCCTGTATAAACATTTGGTTGTATCTGACTATGCAATACAAGCTAGGTGCTAGACCAGCTGGTTAAAAATATGCTAAGTCAAGCTGTTCATCGTTCAAACCTACTGAATTTGATAGTAAAGGCATAGAAAAGAAGGCAAGATAAAAACATTTTAAGTGGGCTGAGGAACACGCATGCAAAGGAAGGACAAGAAAGAACACTTGAATTAAAAGATCGGAGAAAATTAAAATTTGGAAACGCGGAAAAGAACTATTTTAACACTTTGAATCCTTGTTCTGAAACTGGAACGCTTCCCTACTAGAAAGTGAAATTGGCTGGGTTGCTCTACTCCAAGGTTGTCTTTAATGCAATTAATTTTCCAGACTTGGAATACTTGGCGTTTTCCTTCGGTTTGTTAGCAGTACAATAATAGGACAAAATTGGTTTTGTTCACGTGCGCTGCATTAACTTAGTTCAACTACCTGAGGAAACTGTTACTGTTTCTGATGTCAAATTTGGTCTGGCATCATGCTCGTGTATTTGTCTTTTTCATGCAATCGATAGATTCGCGTATTTCATGTGCCTCACTAAGTTTATACTCAGAAATTTATAAGCGAGCGATTTTGATCATTCTTTGAACTTGGTGATGCACACAATGCTTGTAAACTCTCTGAAGCAGAAAGAAGTCCTTTCATTTTCCTGCTGGGGGACTTTTTTTTTTAGCTGAAGTCTCTCTGCATTATAAATATAGATATTTATATAAATTTTATATATAAACAAGTCATTTGGGGCGACCATCATCCTTAGAATGAGCTTCTCTACTCCCTTCTTTTTTTCTTTCTTTTTTTTTTTGCCCCAGGCATACGTTTCATTTTCAGAGATCCCAGCTTTGCTCTTGTAAACATTCTAGTTAAATAATCAATACGCTGCTCTCCTTTTGCCATGCAGATAACAGCAAGCAGCAGAAATGGGAAGCAATAAAAACGAACCTCAGGACGTGCAATCTTTTGGAAAATTTTTTTTTTTTTTGAACAATTTTCCCTGTGCGGTTGAAATTGGGGGATAGAGAGCAGCGTTTTTGTTAATCATTACCATTTGTTTACACTGTGTGTGTTTGACTCCAGTCTCACACACACACACAGGCACTGTCCATGCCATACGAGTGTGTTTGTCAGGGAGCAGCCACGAGGACACGCTTCCCCCTGCCCAGGGATCCCAGACCCACAAACCCTGCAGAGCTCTGTGTGTGTGCACGATGCACAGATCATTGCTTTCTAGATGTTTGTATCAGGTTCTTCCCTTGGATTCCCAGTCAGCACAGATCCTGGAGCACGTTGCTGCAGTCTCTTGGCGTCCAGCTTGTGGTGGCAGCATGTCCCACTGAGCTCTGTTGCTGTGACCCGTCTCCCACTGCTCGTTCTCAGACTCGAGCAGGGAATGACAAGGAGGGGAAGGTTTGTCAGGCAGAGCTGTTTGCAGCTCCCATCTCAGAGCGCCCCTGTGTCTCTCCCTCTGTCCCCGTTGTCTCTCTCTGTGTGTCTCAAACACTTGAGAAACTTTCAGCCACCCCAGCTGAGAGAGGGCTGAGTTCAGGGGGCTTCTCTGCCGTGTCCGTGGCCAGCAGCAGGGGGAATTTACGGCACGCACTCGGAATGAAAATGATCCTCGGGATCAGACAAATAAACACTCATTAATTCATTCAGCACCACTGCTAAATTGCAGTAGGTTTTGTGAATTAACATGTATAATTAATTACCGTGGTGGAATTGTGAGGGTTTTCGTCCTTCCCTGAGAAGTTCCTTGCACGCCTTTATTTCTGTTTGTGGTTGTTCAGCTGCCTGATTGAGAGGAGCCTCAGAATGCGTGCGGTGAGGGGGATGATGTTTGCAGCAACATTGTGGGGAGATATTCTAGCTGGGATGCGCTCCGTGTGTTCCACTGGGAAAGGGGAACTTTGGGATGTGCTGTGTGAGCTCCTGTGGCACCCTGCATTGGCTCTAGAGGTCTTGAAAAGAATAAGTCTTTTGTTGTTTCATTTTTCTCCCTCTCTCTTTTTTTCTTTTTTTTCCTTTTCTTTTTTAATTTGGGTCATTATACTTAAATATAACAAGAGAATAGAAAGTTTACTTCACTTAGGACAAGGTAGAGACAATGCAGCCGGAAGCATCGCGGGCAGCTGGGAAATTTACAGAATGATAAAAACTCAGAAATGCCCAACGTAAAGTTTTAATGTCTTAATAAAATCTGAGTAATGAAAAATAGATAAAGTGACTGCTTAACAATATCCCTAGTGTACGGAATGTTCTTAAACCCAAATTAATGACTGCATATTTACATTTGTCTGTAGGCTGTGAGAGAGGCTATGCTGGGTGCCCAGACAGAGTGACATCCTTTCTCTTCTCCATGATTTCCTTCACTTTTCCCCTCTTTATTTTCAGCATGCCAGTGGAAGGTGGAAGGAAGATGGGTGGGTTGGAGCCTCAGCAGGGGAAAAGGCAGAGCTGGGAAGGACAAAAGGCGTGGATGGGAGCAGTGGGGACAGTGGAACAAGTTCAGCGTTGGCTCTCGGAGCATTCCCCGTTCCGCTCCATGGCGTGGAGAAGGGAAAGGCTCAGGGATGTAAAGCAAATCTCTGCTGGGAGGGAAAAAATATACTGAGCTGCTTTACTGCTGCACTGCACGAGTCATTTCAGACTCCCACTGAATTTATTTTGGGGTTGTACCAACACTGTCAAATGGAGAAGTCATTTTCTTAAAAGGAAACTTTGCGTATTCCTGAGTGCTTTTCTTAGCTAAAGTTACCCTAAAAGCTTTATTCTGCTGCATTTGCTGAGAGTTCTGGACAAAGAATAACACCTTTCTGTTGCTCGGCTTGCTCAGAACACTGTCCCACTCTCCTAAAATCTACCTGTGCAAGTAGATTCTTTCATTTCAAAGATTACTATTGAGCTGAATATCTTTTAACTTCATTGAGACATTTTGGGAAAAGGACTTGATCGCTTAAGTTCATGGTTCTAGGGATCTGGGATTTGAAGAACAGATAGAGTGCCAGTGTAAAGTTGCAGATACTGGTTTTTCGCAGTGACAAAAATGAACAGTTTTATTTCCCTGAGATAATTCTGAAGGAATTACTGCGTTTGCAGACTGTTCATTAACGTCCTGCATGCACTAATTTAATTTGTTGTGCTTATGCTTGGCTAGGAAGAAGTTGACTGTTACAGATTACAGATTTTAATGAACATCTCAATAATTTACCAGTTGCTGAAATTGTGAACTAATCTTGGAAGGCAAAAGCCCAAATGAGAGAGCTGATGAGTGACACACCAGCCTGCACAATTCGACTGTTGTATTCATTGCATTTGAATCAAATTGGGAGTTTGGCATTACTAATTCTGGGTGGCTGGCTCATCATATGCATTCAAGGAGTTAATTAAAACACACACAAACACATACACAGTCTCCCACCAAGCATCTTGCGGTGTTTATGTGCGTAGTGTGTTTGATTGGTACCTTTACACGGGCGAGGAATTGTTTTTCCTTCTCTTTCTGTCCAGAGATCTTAAATATATAACTAGTTTACAAAATATTTACTGCCTCTCGGGGAGCTTTAACGAGCATTTATGGCTTTATCATTTAGGAGGCACTGAGGATCTGCTTGAGTTACTTAAATGTGAAGCTGCCTGATAGGAGTATGTGTGTGTGCAGTGTGATATATCTGTAGGTGTATAAAATACACTTTCAACAATATTTATACGAGGGGAAAAAGAGTGTCTCTTCCCAAGGTACAGTTACAGTTTCTCCGCATGCTTTTCATACCGGACTTGAAATGTAGGGTAACTTTATGTTTGTGTGAGATACCTGTGCCTTCACAACTGTTGCAGAAGTCAGTCTGGCATCCTCTTGACTTTCTGTTTTATTTTATTTTGTTAATTTCTTGCTCGGGCCTGGTTATAGCCTAATTAACTCAGGAGTGCAAGGGGAAAAATGTTGTCGTGCTTTACCAGACTGGAAATATTCAATGCCTGTGAATTCTGCTACTGTAGTCAAGAGAAAAGAAGCGCTCAAAGCAATTAATCGATAGCTGTAGTGCCTCTCTGATGATGGCAGGGAGTTTGTTGTTTAACAAGCAGCATCCTTAAAAGCAAAGGGTATTCCCCTCTTAAAGTTCTTATGGATTTTTTATCAAATGTGGAAAACTTGTGAAGTCTCCTTCCTACAAAAGGTGAAATTATGTCCCCAGGAGCTGCTCCTGAGCCCACGTGTCCTTGGGACAGCGTGCAGCTCCGTGGTTCTTGGGAGACAGCAAATTCAGACCAGGCTCTGGAAGAGCTTCAGCAAACCTGCAGGGGCCATGGGGCTTGAAAAGAATGTGAGAAGTGGATGGAAATTCAGGAGTAATTCAGAGAAGCTGCCTGTCTTTTTCCAGGATAGGTGCGAAATTTAATTATTGAATTGTTTTAAACAGACTTAGAAAGAAACATTGAATTCAGCTTGCTGGAACTATCAGATATTGATATGAAGTTCAGGTGCTTCTCATGGTCTTGAGGGAGCTGTTTGTTTTGACAGAAATTGGCAAACGTTTTCCAATGTCCTCGTTTTGATCTGGCTTGGCATTTCTCTTGAACTTGTCTTTTTGTCACCTTGTTTAAAGAAAAAAATAATTCCAACATGATGATATTATTTTTGACTTGGGGGACTCAGAGGTAAAGTGAAAGTGAGGAGAAGCTTGTGGCTCGCTTTGGCAGTTTGAAATTATATTGACCTTGTTTCCCTTAAAAGTACTGTGGGATTAATCAGGTAGCATTTCTCAATTCTCAAACTGGATTTATATTTTGCTATTTTTAAAATTTATGTTTAGTGTTTTAGATTTATGTTTAGTATTACAGATTTCCTTTTAATACTTCAGGTTTTTGAAAGACCAAGTATTGAAATTCATTTTGGCATATGCTTTTTGAGATCTATAATAATTTTATTTTGTTACGCCATGCAGTTCTGGTTTTGTGTCTTCTCAAGTTCATTTAGAGTGTTTTCAAATTTTTGGGCTGTGTTTTTTTCCTGGGATGTGGGTGTCTGACTGCTATTAGACCTAAACATACCATAAAATGTTGCCTTAGTGCTAATTTTCCTTGTGATTTTATTATAGTTTTATCATTACTCATTTGTTTCTGTCATAACATTATTCTGTTACATTTGGGGGCAAAAACAGAAGCAGAGTGAATTGATATTTAATTGTGTTGTGTGAATACTCAGAATTCTTTTTAGTGGTGAGGAACTTGTGGGAGAGATATGTTCTGGTTTTGTAGTTAAGAGCATTGTCTACATCTAGTGTTCTTCTGGTGTTCTTCATGGACCTTTGTAGCTCTAGAGGAGAAAGCCCTAGGAATGTCGTTCATGTAAAGAGAAAGCCATACAGTTTGTCATCCTCTTGGTTTCTTTGGTGCTGGGCTTAATGGTTTTAGGAATTTGGGAATGGAAAAACTGACCCAAGTTCCGTTGATTCATCTCAGAGGTTGGGCATGGCCAAGGTTAAGCGAGCTGGACTTACTCACCATTGCCAGCAAAGAGGACCAAAACTAAAGAAAATATTAATTATTCCAAACAATTTTTAATGCATTTATTGCTTTTTTTCCCACTGTAATTACATGGCAATATTTCACCAGTAATTTTTTGCCGTTTTTCCCGGCGAGCCTCCCGTAACGTCAGGGGCGTGCGTGCCCGTCCGCGCACATTTGTGTTTGCCCTTTGTGGTGTGGGGAGTCTGCTGGGGCATGAGGGGACTGCACACAGCAGAGTGGGATGAAGTAAAACTCATTGAAAGACCCAAGTGCATCTCTGCACGCCATTTTTATACATTTGGAAGTATTCCTTGGTTTAATAGAATGTGCAATGAATGCAGGAAGCGCGCGGTGTCCTCTGGCCTTTAGGGCTGACCTGGGTTGGGACTGGAGCCCTTGAGCAGAGCTTTGTGCTGGGAGGGAGCTGAGGTTCTGAGTGCTGGGTCAGGCTGCAGAGAGGTCTTCTGCTCCCAGATGAATTCCCTCAGCATCCTCATTGCATTCACTTTGTCAAACAACAAGACTGAAAACATCTTCTCCCAAGAATTAGTGAGGTTTCAGTTCATGGGGTTTTTATCCCTAAATTTTGATACCATGGCCTCACCAGGGCAGAGACTTTTTTGGATAGACGTGAGATGTGTGGGAAGGTGATGGTTGGAAAGGGCGGAGGGAAGGATGTTCTTACCCGTTTTGCATGTCTATTAACAAACTGGGTCATTTTGCTGTGTTGTATTTACATGACTTGTTCCTGGGATGGTGTGAAATGTGAATCACCAAAACATGATGATTATTTAAAAAAAAAAAAAATAGGCTAAATGAAACATAACTGAAATAGAACTGAAAGGCTAAATGAAATCAACTGAAAACAGAACATGCAACATTATTCTTTTGGTACAGTTTCCTTCTGCAGTTGCTGAGTAAAGCCAAATAGTTCTTTTTTTCCATGTCTGTTAAAAATATCTAGGCTTTTGAATTTGAATATAACAGGGACACGGAAAATACATTTCTCTCTTCAGGTTCAGCCTTTGATTTGTTTTTTGCTCCTGGGTTTTGGGCACTGAAGTAGAAATTTATGGTGTGTTTTAAAGAAGGCTACTGGTTCTCATCTTTGTCAAAACCCCACGAACATCGGGCTGATTCCGGTTTTACAACTGAGATTAGAATTTGGCAGAATTTCTCAGTGGAAGGCTCTCCTCCTTTGCTTATATTTTGTAAGTTCTGCTCACTTTTTCTGCTCTTGCTTAAAGTCTGAAATGAATTGTGTGACTGGGGAATGTGCATTGGGCGTCTGCATGAAATGCCAGGCAAATTACAGGGAAAATGCTGTGCCCCTCTGCAGTGTGCCATGCAACTCTTTTATAGATAATCTTCATGTGTATTAGTGTCATTGATTTAGTGTGTTTTTGTAGAGTGCAAGCATCCTGAATCAGGACCCCATTATGCTTGTCACTGTACAAACACAAAAAAAGAAGGTTTCTTTCCATTCCACAGAGCAGCCTTTGTGCTTAGAGCTTAGAGTAATATAAATGTGTCTTTGTATGGGGAAAATTCAGAAACAGGGAGTAGGTAAGAGATCCCTAGCATGGTTCATGAATGAGATTTCAGTCCTGGAGCCATGCTTAACAATTTATAAATTGAGCAATATATGTGTATGGGTATTCTCTTTCTGTTTTTTTTTTTTTTCCTGACGCACGTATGGAGAAGTTGCTTTACTGTTAGAAGTGCTGATATTATTAATAATAGATTCATTCTTCCTGTAAAGACTTTTGATTAGGAATTCAGAGCATTTGGTAAGCATTGATATACAAATCATGAAGATTTCTGTGCTTTTTAGATTGAGAAGCGAGATTAGCCTCACCCTATAGATGAGCAAACTGAGGAATGCTGTCACAAAATCTTTTGCATGTGTGAGTTTAAAAAGTAGCGATGCTGACTGGTAGTCCTGTTTTTTAACCTCCAGACACCCTCCTTTTCCCTTCTTGAGAGCCTAAGAACTGCAAATTACAGACTTCTCCCTGTCCAATTATAATTTCTAAAGGTCTCATTCTAGCAAGATGAACTGTAGTATTCAAATCGCTTAAGTATGTAAAATAGGGACTGTGGAGTATAATTAATAAAATAAATTAAAGGAATGTTTGCAGCCACAGTTGTATCGTGGAGGGCTGGGAGGGAACACTGTTTGTAGACCCTCCAGTTATCTGAGGTGCTTCTGGACCAGCTCCTTACCTGGAGGCAGGTTTGGATAGCTGGAGTTGGGCAGCAGTACCTGCTAAATGCAGTAATTATTATTTTGCAGTGATTTGGGAAGCTGTGTGTGCTGCAAACAGGTGAACTTTGGTCCTGGGGAACAGTTAACATCTTCAGTTGTGTGTACCAGAGCTGTCACAGGTTTTGTAGCCTAAGGACCAGGCATGAGGTGAGCAGGGAAAAATTGTTCATGTGGAGAGTATTGATGTGAGGAACAGACTCCTCTGGAAGTGCCAATGTGGGCAGCCACAGTGAGCAAACCAGCCTAAAAGCAAAAAACCCACTGCAGAACACAAAATGCACCATGATTCTTCCCCAGACGCTTGACATCCACTTTTTTAATGAGATCTGAAATTAAGGAAGTGATACAGGGTTATTAAAAGGGAGGAATTATTTTCTTATTCACGTTAAAAGTTGTTCTAATCTGTTTTAGTGGGTTTTTCCCCTTGTTTCCAAGTGCACACTCTGTTAGACTAGAGCTGAAGTCTGCAGGTAGCTTTGCATCTGGGCTGTGTGCTGCATCCTTTCCTATACACTGTTGAGAAAATGAGTCCAAACCGAGGCAGTCCTGGGTGGATTTGATCTCTGCAGCCTTTGAATATCATGACTAAGCTGTTAAGTTATTCTCTTTGATGAGCTTTTTAACAGTGACATTACTTTCAGGATAATGGATTATGATCAGGCCAGTTTTTCAGTCGCAGTTTTTCAGCAGTGTGCTCACAAAGCCCTGTTTTGTGATAGGGCCAGTCCAGGCATCCTTTAAAAAAATGCCCATTCATTCTGAGTATTTGGGCTCAGCAGCACTGGAGTTCAGTGTCACGTCCTAAAAGTTAATTAATTAATTAACTAATGTCCTGCTGAACTCCATGAGAAAGGCTGGTGTTCTTCACCCCAGTCCTGCAGGATGGCATGAAAATGTGACTGGTGAGGAGCAGAATCCTGACTTTCCTTAACCTGCAGATAACATCCATGGGTTGCAGTGGCACCAGAATTTCTGAAGCATCAGGAGGGATTTCTGCAGCTTCAGCAAATTGGGGATTTTGGGAGTTCCCTGTTGCTGTGCTTTGGTGACAGTTTAACTATCTTTTTCTCCTAAACAACAAGCATGCCTGGCAGATCAGAATGATCTGAATGGCCATGATGAAAATTTACCTGAATTATGCCAGAGCTAACATCTGGCCCTTAGTGGACTTGGCACTGCACAGAAAATCAATCTTTGTTTTGAAACTGTGTGTTTCCTAAGGTACTAATTCCCAGTTGTGGCCAGCAGAGAGACTGCTGCACAAAAATGCCTTCTTCCAAATATACATTTGTTTGATAACACCAGTTTTCCAAAGTGTGACCTCTGTTAATTTGTCACCAGGCAAATTATTGTCACCTGTTCACTGATTCCATGAGAAGCCCAGGCAGACAGCAGAGCCCCATGCTGGTAAGCATTTCTGGTTTTGCTGTTTGTGGTAATAAGGAACCCACTTAGAGATGGGCTGAGGTGAGGTGCATGAGCTGTGCAGGGTGGCAGGAACAGGTTCATCTTGTCTGGAACTGACTCCTCTGGAGAGCCTATCTGATGTTTACTTTTTAAGTAAGCTAAATGGTTATCAGATAAGAAAGACAAAGTCTTTGTCTTAAAATTACCTACAGAATTTCCTGCTAGATGTTTCTTAGAAAGATGAGAACAAGATGAATGGAGTTTCTGCTGTTGTATTTGGGCAGAATTTGATGTGGAAGCCTGTGTTTTGAAAAGCTGCTATAAACACTTAGAGCATAACAGAGAATTATTTAAAAAGGAGATAAATACAATAGATTTTTACATAAATGTGCAGTCTATTGAAAGGCCATCCAGAACACTGATACCAATTTAAGATGATGATCTTTTGCCTCAGTTATGCATCTGGGAGGTATTAGCTGAACATTTTGTGGAGAACTGTGAATACCTTGGTTGCCAGTTGTCTAAAGTGCAGCTAATGATTGCTTCAGTGCCAGTGTTTTGATGGCTGGAACCTGGGCCTGAATATGAATACAAAGAACTCCATCTGAAAAAAGCGCGTGTGCGCACACACTCCTTGCACAAAACAGATTTCCACCATCTGCTTGGCACTCAGCTTTGCCACCACAGGCTCTGATATGAAAGGGAGCACTGTCCAGATTATGAAGGGTATCGCTTTCACTTGTTTGTCCAGTGGTTTTCTTGGGTGCAATAATGCAAACAACACCCTTTGGCCGAAATTTCGCGTGCGCTGTCGTTCCTCTGGTGGCAGCATCCACCTTACCCTTGCAGAAGGTGTTTTGTGGAGAGGGAAAGTTTGTGTTCTACACCTCAGCCTTTCCAGGCAGATCAGAGGGGGCTGGATGAGTGGCCCTTGGAGCTGACACCCCAGATGGTTTATGACACAAAGCACTGTTTGCTCAGGAATATGTTGTGTGGCAGAGTCTGTTGCCCAAGCACTGCAGAGCGTGTCAAATCAGCATGGAAGTTAATGGACCAAGAGCTCTTCTGAATTTAACACTTTCCCATTTGATCGGAATTTACAGCTCTGAACCAGGACCAGGGCTTCCTTCAGTGGTGCAGTGCTGGAAAGTACAGTTGATACCATAAATTACAGGAGTATAACACAATCATTTTGATCCAGTTTGTCTGTTGAAAGTTTGAGAATGAGTGAGACTGACTAAAGCCTTTGGTAAAACCCTATTTATGAAATGTATAGCTGTATAAAATAAATGTTGAAAGTTAGGAGATTTGGGTATGTGGGAATTTGGTACTCTGACCAGTTCATGTTTTACCCTTAAGCATAAAAGACAAATAAACAATCTGTGGAGTTTTTGCTCTTTGTTAGCAATTGTCCATAAAATATGCAGGGCAAAACAGTTTCTCCTTTCCTTTTCTTCCTTGAAAGTCCTTCTTTGAAAGGGCTTGATAGATATTTAGGTGCATGTTTGGGAAAAGATGGCAAAACCAGCATCTCCTGTGTGTGCCCAAGCCTCAGTGTTTGGCCATCCTTTAGTGCTGTGTCACATCAGTCCTGCATTATAGGTTTATATGTATATGGTTTATAGGTAGGGCTGGATTGTTTGCTTCCCAGATGTCAGGAGGGTGAATAAAAGGACTGATTGATATTTATTTCTCATTTTAATAAAAATTTTATTTTCTGTATTACGTGGTCTCAAGACAGTGCTGCTTTAGACTACTATATTTTATTAGCCTGAGCCTGGCTTTTTGTGGAGGTGGTCTGAGATACTGAGAGACAGATAAAGTTGGATTTCTATGGATGAAATTATGATAATATTGGAAACTGTGTGCCATGAAATGGGTTTCTTCAGGAGTGGGGAACAGCAGCCTGTTGGGCACTAATGATTGCACAAGAATGGGCTCCTGTATTCAGGGATGGGGAGAAGGAGCTCTGTAAAAAAAAAAAAAAAAAAACAGTTTTGAGTGAATTCATAATGAGACCTTTGCTGCTGAGCCTTCGTGCTCTTTGAAATTTTAGAGGGGAAAGTTTTCTTGACCAATGTCAACAGTTTGGTAATTTTCGTTGCTTCCCCTCCTCCCTTTAGGTAATATAGTCGTGTTTATTGTCAGTTTATTTTCTGTAGATTCCTCCAGTCCTCTGTGGTTGGGAGGGATTTCTGGAGCGGCTGCATGGCAAGGTAAATTAGAGATGGCAGTTGGTGGTGTGGGAGGAAGGGTTGGGAGGAGGAGGAGGCAGAGGGTAGGAGAATGCAGCTACAGTTTTTAAACAACCTCCCAATTGTCCCCCTTTCTATTAAAATGGCAGCTTTTAAAGCCAGACCCCTGAAATGTTTAATTTGATTTACACTGTTAAGGCTAAGTTTCCTCTATGCTCTAAATATGAGATGAGTAAATATCTTGCCCTCTCTCTTCTTTTTTTTTCTTCTTCATTTCTTCTTTCATTTTCGGCACTGAAATTCTGGTTGTATCTTTCTGGTCTCTTTGTGTTGGTTTTAAGCAAACTGCTGCATTCCATCACCCTTCCCACTAAAATTTAGGTCTCTGACCTATGGAAATCTTGAGATGGAGAGAGGCTGGTTTTCAGAGGATGCTCTGGTGATTTTGGTGTCACCATCAGCTTACAGCTGCATCTGCATTAAACCTGGGTGCCAATGACCAGGTGTAATGGCTGGACCTCAACCCTCCTTGTGGCCTGTCTTTCCATAATCCCAAATAAAGGGGGGTTTGCAATATCCACGTGCCAGATGGCAATGGGATGTCAGGGACATGGCAGTGCAGGAATTAGGAATCCCTTGGGTTTGGGGTCAGTGCAGGAATTGGGAATCCCTTGGGTTTGGGGTCAGGGACATGGCAGTGCAGGAATTGGGAATCCCTTGGGTTTGGGGTCATGCAGGAATTGGGAATCCCTTGGGTCTGGGGTCAGTGCAGGACTCTGGGAATCCCTTGGAGGTTTACATTCATCCTATGCCTTTAAGAAGCCCCAGACAAATAGAGGTTTGAAAGTCTCCAGAAAAATTTAAATCCTTGGTTTAAAAGACTGCATAAAGTAGCAATGGGGAACAGAGACACACGGACCTCATTCTTCAAAGAATATCATTTATTGCAACACACCAAGCCTCTTTATGTTCCAAACTCAACCCAAAGCAAGCACTCACTGGCTGCCTGGTGTTACATCTCACACCACAAGCAGCAGGAAGGCATGAGCATGTGTGTAGGAAGAGTGCATGATTTCCATGAAGAAATCAAAAATTGTTTGGGAAAACATTTTGTGTGAGGCAGCACTGCAAAGCACTTGGGATTCCTTTTGGAATTATGGGGCGCTTGTGAGTGTTTTTAATTGTTTGACTCATGCAGTCTCTTTGGAACTATACCCCTTCCATGGGTGTTTTAGGGAAAAACGAGAGCTCATTTTTCCCCTCTCCTTATTTTTGTCTGTGTGAAACATCCAAGCGAGTGCCTGAACTAGATTGTTTGCTGTTTTTAAACCCTGTATCAGGTAGAGATCATAAAGAATTGTAACTGAGAACCATTGTGCAGATTACCTGTTTTTCCTTTGAGACGCAAACACCCAGGGTGAACAGGAGGCTCTGTGTGGCACCAAGGGTGGGTCTTGTATGGTGATTTTTAATCTGAAACACCTGGGCAGAGCAGCAGGTGAGTGTGTGATGTTCCAGGTGCCCGTGTTCAGCTCCAGAGAGGAGCACAGGGGTTTAGTGGGTGCAGATTGCTGTGCCTGCTCCCACCTCCGTGGCTGTCCCTGCTGGAACACCGCGGGCAGTTTGTCCTTCCTCTCCTTGGTGGTGTGAATGAACAGAGCTGTGCTTGTCACAGACAAACCCCACATTCATGTGCCACCACTGCACACAATGCTCAGCCTCTCCCTGACTTCCATCCGTGCTGGATTGGGCCCATCCAAATAAATAAAGTGCGAGCGTTGTTGGCCGTGCCTATTGATGCTCTCCCTGGCACAAAGCGCTGCAGAGAATCGTTCCTGGATGAAATGCAGTTGCATTTATTAGCTTTCCAAAGGAGGGATAACCAAAGTGGACATATGGGGTATTTGAAGTGTGATTGTGTGAGACTAAGAGAATTTCAGGAGAATAGCTTAAGTCGCGGGATATGTGTGATGCCCTTTGTGTACGAGATGTGGGGTTGTGGAATTTATTTTGCATGCGCTGGTTCTCACTGAGAAGGAATCCAGAATACAAATATAGAGTCATATTTAGAATATGTGAGGAGTGCAGCCTCGCTGCCATAGACTTCAAGACCTGTTAATCAGGCCTGATAGTGAAGTGATCTCTGGAAATACTTCAGTTAAGTAGGTTTAATCCTTATTAACAGTAAGTTGCTTGAAAACCATTTTGGGTAAAGTCTGGGAGGGAATAGAGTAGATTGAACACATAAATAAAGGCCAGCTCTGTTAGGCTTTGAGTGACTTTGATTCCTTTGAAGTTCTGTAGGGTTTGGACTTGCTAAAAGCATCGGGCCACGAGCAAAAGAATTTTCACCTCATCTTCAATTTTTTCTGCTGTAATTTTCAGCGTCATTTTCACGTTAAAACGGGGCACTGCTTACGTTGCTGGTATATTTTAGGTGTTTCCCCAGCCCTCCCCATGACTTGGTTAAGCCGTGTGAGACAGGAGGATTAAACAGTCTGCTCTTCTCAAACCTCATTGTGGAGTGCCCAGGTGAAGTGATGGATGCAGTTTCTGCAGGTTTAGGGAAGTTTCCTGTGGAGTGCAGAGTGATTTTTATCTGTGGATGGCTGTGATCAGAGCCTGTTCCTGGCACAGAGGTGGCAGAGGGCAGTTCTTATTTCTGTGCGTGTTTCTGTGCTTGTTTCTGTGCTTGTTTCTGTCCTTTTCTCCCCATCGAGTGGGGTGGAGGGAAGGAATGAAGTGTCAGGGTTTTGTCGCTACTGTTTTTTGGAAATGTGTCCAAAGAACTATTTTGGAAGATGACGGTGAGCCTGTTCCTACTATTTGCACTGCGTGGCCAAAACATTGTGCTCTGGTGTGAGGTAATAGATGTGGTTTGTGGTGGGATTGTGAAAACATTGCTTTGTTATGATGATTGGAGAAAAAAATCCCAGCTACATGGTAACGTATTTGTAATATTTTATTGAAGTGAAACGTGGAAAATACAGCATAGCTTGGAGTCCCCTTGGAATGACTTCATGTCTGGGGAATGAAGAAGCAATTGTGAAACACTGGAATGGGTGGACATGACATCAGTTAAAGAATAGATTTTGGGGCATTTGAGTATAGTTTACATTTTTTTGTCATTGTTTGTGCTTCTTTTGGTGTGGGGTTGTTCAGGTTTTTTAGCATCCCAATTACTTGTTCATTCAGTGGGCAGCAGGATGCACTTTCATATGGCTAATAATCCAAATTAGAAGGCATATTTTTATTTTTTCCTGTAAAATGTAGGCAATATTACCTAAAAGATAAAAAATGTGACTGCTGCTGCTGCAGGGTAAGGAATGGGACATGGTTAATGCCTAACAAGTTCTGCACTGCAGTCACTGAAGGATGCCCAGGTAGGTAGATAGCAAGAAGACATCAGACTCACTCCTCTCAACATCTAGTCTTGAGGTAAAGCACTCAGAAAAGTAAACAAGAGGAGATTCATGCTGTCACTTCACACACTCCAACTGGGCAGGCTAAACTGCTATGCTGACCAAGAGGTTTGAAATAATTTTTGATATTTTTTTAAATTGCTTGGACCTTTTATGGATTTTTTTTAATTATTTTATATATTTTTTTAAGTTTACTAAGGATATGCAATTAAAGCAACACATTATGGCCAGGGCACTTGAACATCCCAAGTGTATAAAATTTCTTGTTCTCCTGCTTTGAGTGTTTTACATGCCTGCTAGGTGTGTGAGTGTATTTCAGTTCTAAAGCTGTGCTTCACCTGCATTTGGGGTGTTCAGATAATCAGGTCAGAATCCCTCAGTGTTTATTTGCAGTGTTTGCATGAGGAATGGGTGCCAAAGAGCTGCATTGGAGCAGTGTGGCACTGAACCAGCCAACCAGCACTGCTGCTTGCTCCATCTTCCTTTTTCTGTGTGACTTTTTGCATTATTTTTGTTGTGCATTGTGAAGCACTCTCATATTTATCATTCAGAGAGCTGAAACTTGTGCAGTGTTTCCTTAGTGCCTCTTGGTAATGACATGTCTCTGTAAGGCAGAGCAGGATCTACAGCGGAGGTGTAATGAATGACCCCAGTCAGTGGCTGTGATGTGCAATTGATTTCTGTTTTTTTAAAATATACCCTTAATAATTACTCATTTGGCTGAACTACCCTATTCTTCTGTCTATGAGCTGTGTACAGACAGGGGCATGATACATGTTATTACTCACATGGCTGTGTCAATAATGATACAAACTACAGAGACATGAAAAATGGACTGGAACAAATCATGGCAGAGAACTGAACTAAAATATTTTCCTTTAGGTAATTAGTGGCACTTTTTGGTGGGTTAAAAAACCACAATCTCTGAACAATTATATCAAAAAAATCTCTAAATGTGTTATAATAAAGTCTGTGGGGTGCTTTTTCTCCTTTACCACTTTATAAAGTGATTTGACCAAAGGTGCAGCATTGCATTTATTCTGTGAAGACAGTGGTGATATTTGGGTTCATGTTCTGTTTGCACAGGAATGTCCTTTTATAATGTCACAGGTCACAGCAGACTGGCACAGCAGGGCAGTTGGACTGACAAGGTCTCTAGAAAATCACCTCAGATCAATCAAAAAGGAGATATTAGTAATTTATGTTGTGATTTATATTGTAAAAATTAAGTGCCCAGGGTTTCTTTGGAATCAGCTGAGATCTTTGCAGGGTTAAAAGGAGTTTTTACCTCTTGGGGGTCATTTGGCCTCTCAGAATCCCAATTGGTTTGTGTTGGGAGGGAGCTGAAAGTTCCCAAGAGGGGATGGCACCCCTGGGTCTGGCTGCATCCATCCTGAGCCATGGGATGCTGCTCTTGGAGCATCCCTGGCCCTGCTGGGCACTGAAAAGGGAATGGAAGAAGGAATGGACACAGCAGGGATGGGGTGGGAATGCTTACGTGGGTCAGCCTGTGTGAGAGGCACAGCTGCTTTCTGTCCCATTTGTGAATTTGAAATGAAGGTGACATGATGCTGGCTCTTGCTGTTAGGTTATTTTTAATTCTTTTGGGGTTTTTCAAGGTGTGGCAGTGGGTCACTCAGAATTGCTTCCTTTTTTTCTGTGACCAGGGTGAAGGGGAAGGTTTGGTTGGCAGTTTATGGGTTGGGGAAGGTGCTGCTGGAAGTACAGAGGGGTAGCAAAAATGAGAGAAAAGGGAAACAAAGATTGTTTTAGTCTTTTGAAGGTGTATGGCTGTACAGGTTTTGACATTCATCAAGTGGAAAACAGTGAGAGACCAAGGGAAATGTTCCTGTTTATTTGCCTAGGCCTTCCCTGACTCTGTAGGCCATCATCAGCCTGGTGCTGTGGCTGCTGGGTGGGATGGGGAAGGATTTTTTCAGAAAAAATAAATAAGGGGAAAACGGGCTGCTGAGGAAGAAAATCCTTGTGTGGCTTCCCAGATTTTTGGTTTGGACAGCGTGTGCATGTAACTGGAAACCAGAAATGTCCTGAGTGGAGATCCAGGGAGGCTTCACTGGGAGCAGCCTGGTGGAACAGGCCCCAGTTTATTCTGGTGTGGTGGCACTCTGTGCTTCTGTTGTGCCTCTGCAAATATTAAGGGATTAACTTGCACAATGCCACTGAAAAATAGGAATTATTGGTGCCCCCTTCCAGTCCTGGGAGTTGGAGCTCCAGCTGTGCTTTGCCTGGAGAGAAGAGCTCACATCAATTTCCCCCAGTGCAGAGAGAGGCTTCAGTGGGTCAGGAGGAAAAGTTGGGTTTGTGCTCAGGAGGAAAAGTTGTGTTTCTGCAGGCTCTGGAGTGTTTGAGCTCTTCCCTGCCTTCACGTTGGGCTTGGTGGACAAGCTTGCAACCTTCGAGGGACAGGAGGCGAAATTGTAATTAATTCATCCCTAATTGCCATGGCAGTGAGTAATTCTGCCTAATCCATTGCTTGCTGTGAGGATGGAGTAAAGCTGAACGTGGGAGTTGTGGAGAGGACAGGGAGAAGAGGGGGAGTGGGCAGGGAGAGATGGACACAGGCAGACATTTCTCATACCTGTAAAAATCAGAGACCTTTCTTATTTTCTCCTCAGATTGCCTCTTGACTTAATTGGGTGAAATGCAAAGAAATAGACAATTAATTATTTAATTTTTTTTTTAATCACTAAATTTTCTTTTCCCCTTCTTGTCTTTCATTCAGTCCATGAGAGTCTCTGGAGTGTGAAATGTGAAGACACCAAATTGGAATTAATTTTGCTTTTTCATTTAACAGATTGTGTTACATTAACACCACAGCATTGCCAAGCAGCAAACCTTTCCTTTCCTCAGATGTTAGCTGCTAATACAGACTAAGAGCTGCTGAAAGAATGCTTATACTGAAATGCTTTATTTAAGTTTCTCCTCCCTTGTGGCTCGAGTGGGCCCTGATTCTGCTAAGATGTATTCACATGGGCAGGCTCCCTGAGTTCTCTTTTATTGCTTCCTGGCAAGTGAGCTGGATTCTATTTCATACAACGTGGCCCAAGTTAGAATTTCAAAGCTCACTCAGTCCTCAGAGAGACCTTTGCAAGGCTCCCTTCTCCCATCCCTAGACAGGCACTAAACACACAGGGCACAATTGAATTAATCAGGGCTGCTCATGTACAGAAACCAACCAGGATTCTGTTTGAGAGATGACAACTTTGATATCAGAGTGTTCATTACCAGCCCAGGAATTGTTCCTGCTCGTGTAACCGGATTATTAAATTGTTTGCTGATGACAAATCTTGTTTCCAATATTAAACATACATTCAGAGTCTCGGTGTAGTTCTCCTGCAAAGAATTACCTGTAAATTGCATCACAGCATTTATCTTCTCTCCCTAAACTGTGTTTTACTCGCACTTGTGAATGTGGGTTTGTTTTTTTTGTTTTATTTTCAGTGCTGGAAGTTTAACCCAGGGTGTGAGAGGCAGTTCTCAGTGCTCAGGGCTGGTCAGTGAGGTGGTGCTGTTTGACATTCCCCCTGTCCAGAACACCTCAATAGTTTGGATGGAATAGTTTGGATGGATTCCTTGGTTTTCTTTACTCAATATTAAAGTATTTATAGCCCAGGCTCCTGTAAGAGCAGCCCATTCCCTGGCACCATCTCACTGATAGAAATAAAAGTCTGTTCCCTTCTTTTTTTGCCAGATTTGTGTCTCATCTCTCGTTAAGGTTCTGTTCCATTTCAGCCTTCCTGCCCTTTGAACTGGAAATTTCATATCTATTATTTAAAAGCTCCCGGGCTGCAACTGTAAACCTAAATTATTTGAATTTGAGAGTATCTGAGCAAAACTATCTTTAAGGGATGGTTCTTCTTTCAGCTGTGGCGCTGTTGTGTTTTTCCATCTTTATGGCTGTAATCCCACTGCATTTGGAATTACCAGGACTCAGTGTGGAGCTGTTGCCAATGGACAGGGGTCATGAATCCAGTGAGCAGTAAAAGAGCAGAACTCCTTTACTCTGTGTGTGTGTGTGTTTTCAGGATGATGTGGTTGCCCAGCTGTAGAACTAGCCTGCATCTCAGTTTGTACATAACCAGAGCAGTGTTGCTGGAAATGCCATCCTCAGGTGTGAAAGGCTTCAGCTGCTGCTGTGTTGTACCTACAGCCCATGGAGGTAACAAATCACCTGCTTCAGGTGGTATTTTTACCTAATTCAGGGTGTTTTTACCTGTAGATCATCTTCAAGCTAAAGTAAACTTTGTGCTTTATAACCATGCAGCCTTTTCTGGATACTATTTCCAGATACTCTATCTCTAAAAAATTTCCTTACCTGCCTTTATCTCCCGTCTAATATCAATTCTTTCTTTCCTTTTCACTATGGTATGACAATACACCATTAAATGTGTCAGACTGGCAGTTTGTTGTACTCCTGTTTGGGATCACAATTGTTTTTTGAAGTGTGTGTTACAGGTGGGTTTGGTCCCACTGAAGGTGGTGATGGGTGTGTGACATCCATGGCTGCTGCAGCAGAGTCAGCTGGGGCTGTCCATGGAAGGGATTAAAGCAGGAACTCAATCAGTGCAATGATAAACTTAATTAGTGGAATGGTGTTGTACTCTGGTCACAACATTTCCCAAAATTGTGAGAACTCTGTTTAGTGTGTGTACTCAGCAATTCTGGAATATTTTCACCAGGCTGAGTTGGATTTTGACATGCAAGCAAAAAGAAGAATCCCGCTCTGATCCTGTGTGATGAGGACCTGAATGGTGAACCCTTGGTCTGCTCCAGAGTTCATTTTCACAAAGTCTGGAATGATCTTTCCAAGTTTTTACTGTTGGATTGTAAGCATTGACTTGCAGAGGAAGAATGATGAAGTTTGTGTGTGTCAGCTTGGCTTTGGCAGCACCAAACAATGTGCTCTTTGTTAAGCACATTTGAGTGGCTTCAAATTAATTATGGTTGCTGCTATACATGGGAAGGTAAAGAATGTGAAATATAACATTGGTAAGAAATGCTTTCTTCTGGTGGGTAACTCATTTTTAAGCTGCCTGGAAAATGCAGTGTCTGGACAGGATTCCCTTGGCTAGGCAGCTGCCTGCCCTGGAACTTTGCTGGGTTTAATCAGGGCTGGTTGCACAGGTGGCAGAGACAACAATGGCACATTTTCTGAGAAATCTATTATTTTCACATGCTGCTGATGGAAGAAACGCTCAGGAGCAGCTGATAATTAATGATCAATTTGGGGATTATCACCAACAATTTACAAAGGTTGACTTTTCCTTTAGAAGTCCCTTTGGATAAACTGGATGGTAAATTACCTGCCTAAGGCTTTTACTTTACTTGTGCTAATAAGATGAAAATGAATATGTTTGAAGAGCTCTGAACTGAACTTTTCAGACTGCCTGATAATCCATACAACTCTTCTTTAAACATCTTAAGTGAGTGAGCAAATAGAGACCATAATAAAATTGAAAACTGTCACGTGGGCACGTTGCCACCCTGTCTGAGTAATGGGGCATGACAAATAGGAGGCACTGCTGCCGAGTTCATATTCTCATTTTATGGCATGCATTAAATATTTGATCATCAGCCAGCAGAGGGGAACAATTGGGCTGAGGGTATCATTTGCAAATAGATGGGTGAGGTTTGGACTGTGACAGGATAGAGAACTTAGTCTGTGCTTCAGGATTCCTCTGTGCTTTGTATGTGCAGCCACTTCAGGGCCCCTTCTGCATCTCCTCAGGCTGGAAAGAGGAGTTAGTAATCTGAATTTACTTCAGAGGGGATAATAATCCCGATTTACTTCACAGGAGAAGGGACATGTGAAGAGTAATTAGTATTGGAAAGTGCTTTTAAGGATGATGAGAAGGGTAGTGCAAGTATGGGATGTTTGCTGATAAATTGGGTACAAGAATGGAGAGGAATAAGATGAGTTTATAGATCTTGGAGCCAGAGATGGGCTCCCAGTCAGATTTTCAGAAATCTATAAGTATCTTAATATCTGAAGCATATTTGAAATTCTCTTAGCAGCGAGGCAAACTGTGGTTTTGGCACTTTAATGTCTTTTAAAATCTGGCTTGTGCATTATATTCTGCCATGTGGGGTGGGAAGGAGGTGGAGTGAGGTCAGCACTTTCTGATCCTCCCCTTAAAGCAAGCACGGAGATGGAGGGAGAAGAGAGGAGAAAGGTGAATTCATTTGTGCATCTGATGAGCAAATTGTACAAGGGAGGGGTTTACAAATGCCAGCCAGTGAAACTGGGCACGAGTGAAAAGGGTGCAGTGACATTTTCCTGCTAAACGCTGCATTTAGGGGGTTTAGGGTTTATTTAGGGTTTTTTTGGTGTGTTGTTTTTTTTTTTGGTTTTTTTTTTTTTGTGTTTTTGTTTTTGTTTTTTTTTGTTTTTGTTTTTGTTTTTTTGTTTGTTTGTTTGTTTTTTTTAATGTATTTTCTTTGGTTTTGTTTGTTGCAGTTTTGGGGTTTGGGGTTTTTTGGTCTTTTTTGATTTTATTTTTTTTTTCTGGTTGGGTTGTTTGGTTTCAATTACCACTGCCCAGAAAAGAGGGTTGAATAGATTTTAATGTAAATATAGTCATCAGATTAAAACAAAACATTATTGCAGTCTATTGGCAGGACTCCACGTAGGAACTTCCTTGAGAGTTGGACTCAGTGAACCTTGTGGGTCACTTCCCCACTCAGAATATTCTGAGATTCTGTGAAACTTAGCTCTGCAGCTTCAAAATGCAGTAGCTGATGAGAGAACTTAAATTTTCTCATTCCTGATCAATTGCTTTGGATGCAGCAGCTGTGCCACAGAGTGACCCCAATGCAGAAGTTTTATTTCTGGTGTTGCCTTCAGATGGATCAAAAGCCTTTCTGTTGCCCTTTTTACATACAATTCAGGTATGTAAAAATGGTCTGCATTTTTACCTGGCTGAATTGTTCTCACTGCCAAATCCATGTAGCTCATGTAGAAAACACAAAAATTGATGTATGTGTGGGGAGTGTAGAGGGGGAAAAAAAAGTGGGAAGTAAGGAAGTTTGTTGTTCGTTTTTGGTTAAGAAATAAGTTAATTTTCTGAGATGCTCAGCACCTTCTGCCTGAAGGAATCCAGAATCCTCCTTCTCCTGGGGGCCTGTGGTGCCTTTGGAATGCCTCCTTTCCCAAGCAGTGGTCACCTTCCTCGTGAGCCTTCTGGCTTGGGTTTTAGATCTGAACATCTGCATTCAGACTCACTCACAGCATAATTGAGTGTATCCCCAGCAGGGAGAGGGTTTTTGGTAGGAGAAGTCTTTTCAAGAAAGCTGTTACACCACTTGTTATGGCAATGGCAGCCAGGTTTACTTTGCTGTAATGTGTGTTTATTCTTTTCAGAGGGCTGTTGCTGTCATCTGAAGTTGGACTTCATGGCAATATGTGCCTCAAACTGCTAAATTGTTCTAACACACCTCAGGAAAAGCAGTTGCAGGCCAGAGCATTTTAATGGTGGTTTTTAAGTCTGTTTGAAGGTGATGGAGGGGAAGAGTCAAATGTTTATTTGAAGATGTGTTTGAATGAATCTTCCTACATAAATTTGCCAGTGTTGGGAAAGAGGGGCTCTGCCCCTTTTAGATCACAAAGGCCTCTCAGTGGGGGATGGTTTTGGTAATGGGAAAAACAAAAAAGGGTTCCAGCGTGTGGTGGAGGAGGTAAAATAAACAAACACAATGGATGATTCCTTCTCTCCATCAGGGCTCCTTTATCCTGCAGGCTCAGTCAGTGGGCAGCTGTCCTGGGTTAGGGCAGGTTTGGGAGAGAACCTCTCAAGGGGGAAGGATGTTCCTTAGAGTTTCCTTGGGGGAAGGATGTTCCCTTCAGGCTTTTTCTCAGGATGTTCCCTTCAGGCTGTTTCTTCTTTCCACCCTATTCTACAGCTTCCAGAGCTTTTTTAGCTTGACCACTTCTTGCAGTGCTGTGCTTGCCACTGCAGCTTTTCTCAATGAATATTTGAGGCCCTCTATGATTCTCAGAGTTGTCTCTTCAGAGAGGTCTCCCATTTTGCTGTTTGTTGGTTTGGTTTTTACCTTGCCTGCCAATATGCTCTGGTTTGTGCAGGATAAACGTGATTGCATGGCTCAGAGCTGTGTTTTTCTTACCTAGCAGCTCCAGCAGTGTCTGGAGCTGGTTTGTTAAGCTGGGAATTATCAGATTGTTCTTTTCTCTTGCAGTTTTACAGGTATGTCTCAGAATCAAAGCAAAAACCAGCTTTAAGTCAGCCCATGTGCCTGCATGAGGAAGTGTGTTAGCATGTGCAAGCATTGGGTATTCACACAGGTTCTGAAAGTGCCCAGTGGTGCTGGAGATGGAACAGGGATGCTCAGAAATCAGAAAATTACAGCTGTGAATGGGGCCTGCACAGCCCTGCTGTGGGTGAGCAGGTGTGTGATGGCACCACCCCTGTTTTTAATGTGGAACTTTAATTCTGATGTTTTTCTGGATAAAACCTGGGAAAGGAGTACAACAGCCCTGAGGTAACTGAGGCAGATTCTCAGTGCAGCGTGCACAGTCAGTGAGGCAGGAGCCCTCACATCCTGACACACATTTTTCCTCTTCTATCCCCAATTTGTTGGGCCAGAGATGATCCATGAGTGTGGATCATCTGAAGTAGGAGATAGGAATGCAAAGCTGCCTGAGCACTTGAAAAAAGTTCATTTTCTCTCTCGGAATAGCAGAGCGTCTGAGTAGAATTATTTTTATTTAAACAATTTTTGTTTTACTCTATTGGTATTTCAGAGTAATTTTCCGAGGCAGCAATTTTCACTGGTTTCTGAAAGGCAACATCTGGGCTTTGGAACAATCTCTTTTCAGCTTTGAAAATCCTACCTCAAATTGCTTGCACGTTATAAATGTTCAATTTTTTTATTTTTTTTTTGGTGGTGTTTTTTTAGCATAATGGAAAGGCAATGATGTATTTATTCCCTGTGATTTTATCTTCAAGTTCAGTTTGATTTTTCTTTCTTGGGGTCTCCAGGATTATTTGTTCCTGGGCCAGGAATGCACCTGTCATGTACAAACCCTCCAGAAAGGGAGGAGCAGCACATGCATGTGAACAAAAAAGAATAATAAAAATTCTGGCCAGCTGGGATTAACCTGTTGGGAAGAAGAGGTTTACATCCATTAGAGACATTGCTCTGCTTAAGTTTATTCTTTTTTTTTTCATAGCCCCCTTCACCACACACACAGATGCAGAACTGATTTGACTGTGTGTAGTTCTTAAAGGTACAAATGGTTTCTGTGAGGCCTCAGTTCTGCTCCCACTAAACTTAATTAAAGGCCCAATATTTCAGTGATGCAAGTTTGTGCTATCCGTGGTTATCTGCTTTACTGGCATGATCAGTTTTGCCAGGAAACATGCAGGACACCTGTGGATGGAGGTGTTCATGTGTGCTTGTGGGGTTTTGGGTTTGTTTTTGGGTTTTTTTGGGGTTTTTTTGGGTTTTTTGGGGGTTTTTTTTTGTTTTACAAAGTGCTGACACGGTGCAAATGTGGATTCAAGTGATGATTGAAGCAGGTGATGATAGTGCAAATTCAGATGTGTAAACACCAGTGGTACCTTGAAAATCACTTTATTAGTGTAATTATATGTGGATTTACTGGAAGGAAACACACATGCAACATAAAGTTATTATTTTGAACTTTACAGTAGGGAAACTGAGAGTGAAGTGGGGAAAAAAAAGGAAACTTCTAAAAATTTCTGTGTTTCTGGTTTGTGATTACACACAAACTCTGCGGAGGAAATGTTGCTTAGAAAATAGTTAAAATGCCATTTGTTGAGTTTAGAATTTAAATAAAGAAAGGGAAAAGGAGAAGGGGGGTTGAAGCTCAGTGGCTGTTTGCTTGGCACTCACTACAGACACTGGCGTGGTGGAGGATGGAAAAGCTGTGTCACATTCTACCAAGATCTCAGTCAAAATAATGGCTCCTCACACTGAAATCTGGGCATCTTTTGGGGGAGAATTCCTCTTATTAATGTTGATCCTGCTGAAAGTAATTAATCTTTTAACAATGCTTGAAGAAAAATTTGTGTCAGCTTGATTAGACAAATACTGCAAATGACCGATAATACGCTCCCAAAACTGCAAAAGTTTTAAGATTTACTGGCTTTCCAAAATGAGCCCATCTTCCTCACATTTCTCTGTAATAAGTCAGCCATAATTTTCATCATTTCAGAGCCCTTTCAAGTCCTTGCCTTCATTTCTCTCAGTGGGAATTGGGTGTGTGATGTGTGGATTCCCTGTGTCTCCCACTCCGTGTCTGCAGCAGGACTTTCCTGTCGTTTTCAGGTGTTTGTGCAGTGAATTCTCAAGGCTTGGAATCTCTAATTATTTGACCAGATCCTCTTTGTAGTTCAGCAGGCAGAGAGATGGTGATTCCCTAATGTCACAGTGATTGAGGCAGTGCTTTCCTGAAACTTTACGTGAAAATCAAAGCAAAGCTCTGCTGTTTTCGTGGTGGCATGATGACAAATTTTACACCATAATAAAAAAAGTAGAATAAATAAATAACTAGAAAAGCAAGATGCATGAGGAGCTGAAGAGTCAGGGTACATTTCTGAAAGGTTGGGGGCTGGAAGGAAAGGGAAGCCAGAGTTAATTTGAGGATGCGCTGGAAAACAAATGAGCTTGTGGATTTAATTCAAAATCATCCAAGCAGAGTCTTGTGCATGAAAGACGCCAGCGATCAGGCTCGGTTTGCTCCAAACATCAACAATGGCTGCGTCCTGCTGTTTCAGAGTTTGTGCTGCTGGATGCTCATGGTCCCTGACACCACTGAGCGCTCAGTGCCACCACCACCATCACGTCCTCTCCTGCCCTGGACAAGGGCTCCAAACACACAGCTTTGGAGCCTTGACCCCTTGGAAACCCCTTTTCAGGAGCTCAAATCTCATCCTGGGTTAAAAACATTCCGCTGGATTTTTGGCTCTTTTAGCTGGTATTACAGATGAGCGAAAAAGGAAATGATGGTGAAGCTGGCAGGTGCCAAACACGAATCGTGAGCACACAGGTTCTCCTGCTGAAGCTGATTTTGGATTTGTGTCTCTGGGTGAATTGCTGAGTGTTCCTGCTTAGCACACAACAGTGAGATGCAAACCCTCTGTGAGATCTATGGAAGAATTAGGTAATATTCCTTATATAGCAGATAGTGCATTCATTACCATCCAAATTCTGGTTTGGTTGAAGGCTGCTTCCTTTCAGGCCACTGGGTTTCACTAAAAACTTGCTCAGGCATAGTTTTTCCCAGCTACCTGCCTCAAAAAGTCCCTGAAAAGCTTTGTATAGCATGTGGTGGGAATGTTCAGCAGGAACTTTTTTTGACAATGGATTTTTACTAGACTTGATATTACAGTGATGTTTTTGTGCATGAATTCCTTGCAAGTGCAAGATAATGCAGATTATAAAATTTCAGTTGATGGCATGGAAGTTTTAGAAAGTGGTGTTTGGGGTTTTTTTTTCATTTTTCTAATAAAAAAAGGATTTTGTTAACTTTTGCTTGAAGGACACTTGTAACAACTTTAGTATTTGAGAGGTTCAGATCTTGTCAAATTGAAACTATTTATTTACCACTGGAACTTGGAGCAGTAGCTTTTCTCAAAAACCAGTTTCCACAGCATGTGGAATATCAGGTTTATGAGTTGGGCTGCTGATATAACACTAAAATTTAAAATGGTTTCGAAGTCAAATTCCTAAACCTTCCCATTTTATATTCAGAATCCTCTAAACTGGAGGGGACTGTCTGAGATTGTTCAAGCTGCCCCATACAGAGGGGAATCTGGAAAGCCAAAGGGAGAAATTGGGCTGGGTGAAATGGAAATTATGGGGTGTCCCTAAGCATAGGATTACTTGTGGTAGCTCTAATAATGGGCAGCTGCACAGAAATATTGCTGAGGTGATGCTGTAGTGATCTGGGTTTGTGTTAACAAAGCTGACTTGTTCACCAAAACCCCCTTTGAACAGCACCAGTTATTTGTAGCATAGGTGTGCTTTAAAAGATAAGTGATTGATATGATCCTAGAAAGTAATAATTAACAGATTATCCCACCTCAGTGTGAGTGACAGATTAGAGCACGTTTCACTCACAGTTTTTACTGATTAGCAGATTACAGACTTTTGCTTCTCTTTCCCTTTTTTCTTTTTTTTTTAATTGTGGAATTACTTCAGTGAAGAATTCCAAACCAGGCTGTAAATGACTCAAAGATATTGCCAAATGAAGTCTGTTTTTAGTGGTATGTGTAGAAACAAGTCAGGCTTGCAGTTCCCAGTGGGACAGTGTGTGGGAGTCTGCCACCCTTACTCATGTTGAGTAATACCTTATTACACAAGTAATCTTGTCAAAATGAATAGAGTTGGTTTTTTTAGAGGTACTAGTTATTCAGTGTACATAAATAATGAATTACTTTGGGGCCAAAACAGGATGGAAACCGTTGTTAGTGTTAACTGGCACCTCTTGCCAGGGCTGTGTGTATGAGGGATCATGGTTTCAGTGAACCTGAGAGGAAGAACTGTTTTATTAGCATTAAATGTGGTCAGGGATGAGGCAGATGCATTGCTGACATTTTGTGTAATCTTGTGTTTATGCATCTATACCTGTGTGTGCTTATACATGAGATACATGCAGCAGTGCTGCTGTCTGCAATCATAATTATTTCCTGCGGAAAGGCAGCCTGCAGCTTTCCAGCAAGGGCTGTAATTAGAGGCAAATATCCCTGCAGAGAGGCAGACTGGATCCCAGGCAAGGTTTTGGACTGGTTCAGCTCTCAGTATTTGATTTGGACTCGGGCCGTGTTCAGGAGAAGATTCCTGGTGCTGGGCTGGTGCTGCTCTGCTCCTCATCCTCTGCTCCATCCCTGGTGCTGCTCTGCTCCTCATC
>JAHXMQ010000028.1:6150173-6177587 GCA_020466415.1 Ammodramus savannarum pratensis | reverse complement strand
CATCCTTCTACATCCTGTGGACCTGGAGCTGTCAGAGAGGCAAAGCCCGTGTTTGAATGGAAAAGCTTTTTATTTCTTTAAAAAGTGTACCAGCTGTAATTATCCATAACTTTGCAGGCCTGTTTTAATGCTGGTTTATAATTACAGGTCTTAATGCTAGATTACAGCAAGTCATTTATAAATAGTCAGAAGAGAGGGGCCTGGGGAGTTTTTAACCTGTGGATTGCTGTGGGCTGTGAGATTGCTGTGACGGGATTTTGCCTGTGTGTGGATGGGGTGAGCTGTGCAGTGATTGATGAATCCCTTAATTAACTCCCAACAAGTTAAGATTTATGGCCTCATATCTTTTTCTCCTGACACATCTGTGTTTGACACTTTTGAAGACATGGATAAGCCCCTTCTCCAAAAGCTTTTGTAGGTATCTGAAATGTTTCTGAGGTATTTTGCTTAATGTAACAAGATTAGAGTTTTATGACACAAAATTTATTAAATTTTATGGCAGGAACAATCCAATTGGAGAGGATGCAGGTTGTGTGCTAGAGGGCACTATCTCCTTGAGTACTGAACACCACTTCAGGTTTATTTGGGGAGTACAATCTTGGGTGAAATGAACCAAAACCAATGAACAAATGGAGATGTAGAGGGGGACACTTTAGTGAGGTTCTGTTAAAAATAGTAATAATAAAGAAAAATACAGCTATGGAATGATCACTTTTGTGAGACACTGAATCCAAGGGAAAAAGCAAGCAAGAAAAACAGTCATATTTAGCAGCCTGGAATGATTTGGATGGAACCAATAAGTGTAGGAAACAATTCATGTGGATGTAGTGAAGCTCTTACTTGCTCCAGTGGGAAAATCCAGCCGTGCTGAAGTCAATGCAAAAACTCTGAGATCAACAGACACAGGGTGTCAATTTAAGCCTACAAAGAGTCTGTTACAAACTGAAGGGCATAAAGAAATATTTGGAGAAACTTTTGTAATATGAATCACATTAAATATTTGTTGGGTAAGAGTGAGTTAGAACAATGAGGTTTTTACTTTCCTGAAAAAACATTCTTCCTACCAGGAAAAGCATTTATTCAATGAAAATTGAACAAAAAGCATGCTTGGGTTTTTTGCCTGCAGTTTCTACATATTAAGAAGCCTTTCTGAAAACAGGTCTCTTTACAGGGAACAGTACCAAATTTGAATTCATCACCAGAATTAAATCTTCAGTTCCATCTGAACCACTGATAAACTCAAATATGGAGATGCATTTCATAATTCCAGTGTGTCTGTGGAATGGCCTGGGTACAGGAATGGTGTGTCCCTGTTCATCAGAACTTTGCAGATTTAGGTCCTCTAAAAGATTTCCACCTACCTGTTTTTGTTCAGTAGAAGTGATTAATGACATTTCAAAAGGCAATTCTTCTTGAAACAATTAAGTTGCAACAGATTTAATCTACATTTGGAATCTGGTGTGCTGTATTGCTTTTGTACTTTTGTACTTTTCTGGGTTATATCTTAGGGTTTTGGGTTTTTTTGTCAATCCCATCCATAAATTGGTGTTTCCTGTTCCACTGTAAATCTTCTTTCAGAGTGATGTAACTGAAAACCATTGAGAGTTTAAATTTGAGGAGATCTTGAAGCCCTGTGAGCTGTTGTGCTGTCACTGAGGGCAGATCCAGGATGTTTGCAGTCCTTTGTTAGGATGGGATAATTCCAGCACTTCATTAGGTCCAGATCTGGTTAAAAGAGCTCAGTTTCAGGTCATGTTGCTGCTCAGAATTCAGCTGTTTCCCTTTGCTTATTGTTTGTGGTGGGAACTCTGCTTGCATCTTAGACATGGGATCTGTTTAGAGCTGGCATTAGCTCAGTCAGATAAACAGGATTTATGAAAAGAAGAATATTAGGGGATGCATGATGTGGGGGATATCCAGTTTGGGAAGGAACCAATTAAGCTGTAGAAATGATGAAAGACATTTGTAGGTGACTTTTCTTTTTTCACGTTTTCTACTTGGGAACCTCTCAGAGATTTATTTGATCCTTTGCAACGACAGACTTTAATTATCCTTTAGGAAGACATTTCCAAAAGTAGATGTGGATCTATTAATTTATTTATTTAAATCTTCCATTTTCTTGTGGGAATTTCCTGGATGCTGATAGGGAGTAAGAAATTTCTGTGGAGCTGATTTTTGTCTGGTTGTGGACAGAGCTGCCTGAACACAAATTGTATTTATGGCTGAGCTGTCCAGGTTTGTGTGACCATTTCTTAGGGTTTTCTTGGAAGACTAACACAGATTGAAGCTCAATTTTGCTGCCTTAGCCATTTTAGTGATTTGTTAATCTCCTAGGCTGGTGATGGGCACGTGGCTTGTAATTTGAACTGAATATTTTAGAGACAAAAGGAAAAGTTTCTTCTGCCCTTTCTGCTTTCACTTTAGTCTGGCCTACAGTCCAACGTGTAGGTTTTCATTTTAGATCAAAAGCAAAATAATCTCTGTTACTGCAAGTGCGTGGAGGTGGACACCTCTATTATCTTCCTTGTCTGTTTATATGAATTCCCTGCAGAAAATTATTTCATCCCTGTTGGGAACAGTGACAAGCAGAGGAAGATGATCTGAAACTCTATATTCACATCCAAAGTTAACAGAAGAGCTTTATTTCAGCGTGATGTTCAAACTTTCCTTGTGAAGCAATGTGACAGAATCTGTGTTATTCTAGGTTAACAGCAGTAGGAGTTCTTGACACAGTTTGAGTATCTAATGTATAATCCAAATCATCAATACAAAGCAAGGCATCCTCTCTCTCTGTAATTTATTGTCACAGTGAATTGCAGTGGGGACTTTTGTGCGTGGCTTACAATATTTTCAGTCATTTTATCAAATATAACTGTTCTAAAGTATAGAAAATTACCGTGGAATAATTGAGTAATCATCTTGTGTCCGTCCCTTTTTGTTTGCCAAAATTGAGACAACTGCTCAGTGCTGATTTGCAGAGAGGTTTTGTAAATGCTCGGGCTTCTATTAAAGCACTGTAAAAATGAGTAACCAAAAAACTTAAATTCAGCAGCAAATGTCGATCCCGGTGCAGCACAATGCAAAATATGAATAATTCACATTAACTTTAGAAGGGAGCTGTGTGGTTTCTGCAGAAGGGTTTGGGATCTGTCACATCAAATGTAGCTGTAAAATGCTGAATTCAGTGGGCTAGTAGCAAACTGCCAGTAAGAGTCTCTGGTGATCTCTGTCTTGGTGCATATGCTTTGCTGCAGACACGTAGGTGGGGAAGCCTAGAAGACAGAATTCAGGTAGGATGTATGAAGTGTTAGTCTGTTGGACTAAGGCAGACATTAATAGAAAATACAGATTGGTGCTCTGAGCACTGTTCAGAACAGCCCATGTGCAGCTGCATGTAGGTTCTGGTAGGGATTTGGTTTTTTGTCTGAGTTTTTGTTGTTGGTTTTTCTGGGGTTTTTTTCCCTTTTTTTTTTTTTTTTTAATATAATCTAACTTGGCTCAGGAGGCAAGGCTCAAAATGAGATCATTAGGAGCAAAATAAGTCTTAACAAAGGGCTGTTTAAAGTGGCTGTTTGTTTTCAGACCCAGTTGACTGCTGCTGAGAACCTTTCCGTGCTCAATGTGCCAAACCCTGTGGACATGCTCCACCTCACAGCAGCCCCACACATGGCTCAGGAGCTGCTGGGCCCTTCCAGTGCAGCCCTTTAAGTGCAGAATAAAAAATGGGGTCATGAAAATCATAAATATGATATTTTTGAGGAGGAGCAATTTTACTTTAGTCCCTTTAACTTTTGCATACAAACAGTCTTCAGTTTCCTCATTTATAACTTTATTTATTTTTTACTATCACTTATTTTAGAATTATCCATTATTATTATTATTATTATTATTATTATTATTATTATTATTATTATTAGTTTATTTCCCTGTTTTTCACGTCTTCTTTTGGCTGTGCCTGGAGGATTTCTCCTCATTCTGCTTCTTGCAGATGCCCCTGGTTAGCATAGGGGCCATCCATGGACAGAACCTGATTTTCATGAACAGGATTGCTGTAATTAATCCCAGATTTTGTCTGCATTCTAAGACTTCACTGTACCCCCCTCTGTTTTGGAGACCAAGCTGAAAGCATTCTGTGTTCTGTAAGATTTTCAGTAGTGCTTGTCTTGAATGATGCTTGAATTTGCCCATGATTTAGGTTTCTTTCAGTGTTTCTAAAAGTTGGAGATAAACATGTTCTATCAGACACTATCAAAAACTTCACAATGTAGGCCTGAATTTCAAGTCAATGTTTCTGTATGGGTTTTGCAATGTGTGCTCTAGGTATCTTCCTTGTGTATCCTTTTCTATGGAGGTACAGATATAAATTATATTTTCATGAGGGTTTTTTTCTCTGATCTAGCTAGAGAAAGGAATAATTTTATATATAGTTAGGTTTGATAGCAGATCTTCATTCAATCTTGACCTTCATTCAAAGCCCCTAACTTTATTTTGTCAGAAAGCTTAGATTATTAATGTCCAAATGTTTAATTGCTTAACTATACAAGATCTGCAAACCTGGAAAGATCCTTGCAGCATGACTGTAGCACTCAGTTGCTCACATGGGTGAAATTTTGTAAACACAGACGTTTTGGCCCTCTAGCAAGTTCTTTTATTGTGTTGTATTTTATTTTACTTTATTTTTTTTTTATCAGTTGTGGTCGATAATGAGATGCAGATGATTATTCCTTAAAAGCTAGGTTGACAATGGCTTGTATCGGGAGACATTCTATCTTCATAGAGTCCCTTGCAAATGCAAAACTAGATGGGTATTTTTTAAAAGGAATTGCATTTCATTATGCAGTCTTAGGTGAATTTTCATGTTTAAGAAGCCAGAATACAAGGGAGCGCTATATTAGTGTATTATTCTCACAACAAACAAGGCACTGTTCTGTTGCTACCTGCTTGGCCATTGTTCCCAATTGTGTGTGCTTTGCAGTGGTATTTGGATGGTTTCCTGCTCTCTGCCAGCACAAAAAAGGCATTTCTGTTACAATGGCCCCTAACCACACAATGACGGCATTAAGGATTTATTTGGAGGTTTCATTATTTTCTCCTCTTTTGTTCCTTCCAGGATGTCTTCCAAGCGACCAGCCTCTCCGTATGGGGAAGCAGATGGAGAGGTAGCCATGGTGACAAGCAGACAGAAAGTGGGAGAAGAGGAGAGTGACGGGCTCCCAGCCTTTCACCTTCCCTTGCATGTGAGTTTTCCCAACAAGCCTCACTCTGAGGAATTTCAGCCAGTTTCTCTGCTGACGCAGGAGAACTGTGGCCATAGGACTCCCACTTCCCAGCACAACACAATGGTAGGTTGGCTTTGCTCTATTGTGCTCTATCTGCTCTGGGCTCTGCAGCAGCCTGGCACCCCGAGTGGGCTGTGCAGGGCACAGGGCACCCCTCATCCTGGGCAGCAGTGCAGGCTTTCCCTCAGCCTTGCCTGCTGGCATTGGGGTGCTGGAGGTGTGAGAGCTGCACTGGTGTGAGTTGTGTGTGTGTGTGTGTGTGTGTGTGTGTGTGTGTGTTCAGCAAACAGCGAGCGGCTTTGGAGCCCTGCAAGTGAGAGTCACGTTTGGCATGGAGTCTGAAACATCGCCCTGGTGCCAAGTTTGTGCAACACTAGAGCTTCAAAGACTGCTTGAAGGCAAAAGGAAAAAGAAACCGAATTCTGATGATTTAAAAACTTACATCTGAAGCATGATTCACGTCACAGATACCCACAATAAAATTTAGCGCGCTTATGAAATTAAATCAGCTCGCTGCTTTTTGGCCTGTGAGTTCCCACTCTACAGCTGACTCTGAGCACTCAATTCATGGCAGGCAGCAGGCCAAGGGAAGCCCAGAAGTGGCTGTGTCTTAAAGAACACAAAACAGTGCCCTGTTCTTGCTGGCATTGTAGTGTCACTGAGCTGGGTCTGGGCACATGGAGCACTGAGGCAGTTTCAGAAAGGTTCAGAGATGCAGGGAAAGGCCTCAGCACTGATGCATTGTCAGGGAAAGGCCCCAGCACTGATGCATTTGTTCAGAGGTGCAGGAAAGGCCCCAGCACTGAGGCATTTTCAGAAAGGTTCAGAGGTGCAGGGAAAGGCCCCAGCACTGATGCATTTTCAGAAAGGTTGAGGTGCAGGGGAAGGGCCCCAGCACTGATGCATTTTCAGAAAGGTTCAGAGGTGCAGGAAAGGGCCCAGCACTGAGGCATTTTCAGAAAGGTTGAGGTGCAGGAAAGGCCCCAGCACTGATGCATTTTCAGAAAGGTGCAG
This sequence comes from Ammodramus savannarum pratensis, assembly GCA_020466415.1. Lineage (NCBI taxonomy): Eukaryota > Metazoa > Chordata > Aves > Passeriformes > Passerellidae > Ammodramus > Ammodramus savannarum. The sequence continues at coordinate 6,171,294 of JAHXMQ010000028.1, read as the reverse complement.
GAAAGGCCCCAGCACTGATGCATTTTCAGAAAGGTGCAGGGGAAAGGGCCCAGCACTGATGCATTTTCAGAAAGGTGCAAGGGAAAGGGCCCAGCACTGATGCATTCTCAGAAAGGTTCAGAGGTGCAGGGAGAGGCCCCAGCACTGATGCATTTGTTCAGAGGTGCAGGAAAGGCCCCCCAGCACTGAGGCATTTTCAGAAAGGTTCAGAGGTGCAGGAAAGGCCCCAGCACCAGGAACCTGCACCAAGCTCTGCTGTGAGCACAGAGCCTGCACAGCTCTTGCCTGTTTACAAATTGGCTGTAACTTTTCTGTCAGTCCCCCACCTCCACTAGGGCACTGGTAATTTCACTGGAAGGGAAGATAATAAGTGGACCTGCATATTTGAAGGCTTTTTAAAAGGCATTGCAAAATAGGTGATAGTGTATTCTCATAAAAGCCTGCAAGAGCTCCACAGTGGTATTTAAGCCCTTACAGCTCATTATGCATATGTAACAAGCCCTAAGTAAAAAGCCTTGGGGATTATTATTTCTCATAGGACCAAGTCACTGGATATTCACTGAAGCTGCTCTCCTAGACAGAATAACTCATTGATCCTGATCCATTTCCCTTCCTTTTTTGGGCTAATGCTTAAGCTCAGACAGTGCTTTGGAATACATAATTTTAGTTTGTGTTTTTGCAACTTTACATGGAGAAAGAACATCACTGGAGAAATTACTCATGGGCAGACAATGTCATTATCTTTTTCGAGCTTGTTTATTTCTCATCCTTTATCTTATGCTTTATGGAGATGAAATTCATTAATGTAACAGCTCCAGCCAGTGGGATGTGAGGGTATGTAACTAATGTATGGGCTTTGGTATATTGTGGCCTTTTTTAAGAGAGTGTTTTGAAGATAAGGAATTGTTTCTGACAGCATTTAAGTCAATAGATAAAGTTGTGATGGCACCAGTAGTGCAGAATCAGACCCTAATGAAATAAAAACATTCTGTTTTCTAAGGAGCCAGCAGGAGTATTTCAGCTACACCTCCCTGGAACACATAACTGCTCTTTAGCTGATTTTAACTAACCCCTTTGCTTCTTTGGTCATTGCAGTTTTTAAGAATGAGAGGTTTAGCTGATCTCCTGGTGTAGCTTCCTGCTGTGGAGGTTGTGTTTAATGTGATGTCAGAACAGTGTTTTCTGTCATTTCACAGTACAAGGTGCTGAATCAGGGGTGTATTAGATAGCTCTGCTGCAGCAGTGACACACTGCAGCCTTACTGAGGCAGTGTTTGGGGGGCTCTAAGGGTCTGGTTTTGTCTTCATGCATATTTAAAAAGATTGGCAGCCTGTATGAATGTAACATTTTGGTAATATCTCCCTTTCAGTGAGGACTGTGTTGTGAATCATCACTCAGGTAGCTCAGAAAGGATGGATGCAGCCTGTGTGTCTCCAGAAGGAAGGAAGTGATCAGTCTGAATGAGTAAAATAGCCATAATCACTCCCTGTGCTGTTGTGGTGTGTAGTTATCAGAAGGAAATCGCTGGGTAACATTTGGATGACTTCAGTTTGTGTGCTTAGCAGTGACAAAAATCATTCCCACAGGGCATTCACTTTCTAACCTGGCAGAGGGCATTTTGGTACTGTTCGAATGGACATTCTGCTGTTTTATCCTCTCTGGGAAGCAGACCCAGCTCCACAGACTGCAGTCTGATGGAGTTTTACTGATAAAGCTCCAGGAGCTTCACACTTCCCAACTTACACTCCTGGAAATTCACCCCATTGCACTTCACCAAGTTTTAACAGTCTAGTGAGGCAACTCAAAATTCTGGGTAGGTTTTTATAAGAGGAGGGCAAAATTCCTATAAGGACATCTTCAAACCTGATCAAAGTTGGCAAAAATCTGCAGAGCCCATCAAAATGAGCAGGATGTTTCTGAGGATGTTGGAAGTGCAGCTCAGTTGGGCCAGGTCTCCTCTGGACATCTCCACCAGCCTCAACCAAGGCAGGGATCACTCTGTCTCAAGCTTTCTCTTGATAGAGGAAATGGGGTACTTATTTCAAGTAGGAAAACTCTTCTCCTGATAAGAAAAGAAACAATAATTTATCAGATTTAAAGTAACTGCACAGTAGAAAATAAGAGGCAAATGGTTTGACCTGGAATATATCTGAGATTTTTCCCTGCCATGAGCCTTGCAGGGAAGCACTTGAGGATTACAGTATCGGTCAATGGCTCTTCTGAAGAAACCTATTAAGGCTACAGTATTTGGGTAGCACAGACAGTTGTTAGCTCATCTGAGTTACAAAGGTTTGTTTTACTTGTTTCTATTTGCCTGCCTTTATGTTCTATTTGTCTGCTTTTGCAACTCTCAAGACCACTGATCTCGCCAATGGTGTCCGTGTGCTAAATTCTGGAAAATGAGACATGTCAAGGCTAAAAGCACTGATTAAAGTATTCCACAGGCATGGTGTGTTTAAATCAGACCATCCTTTTTAGCTGTAGAATATCAGTGAAATGCAGGATGGGATGAAAGACAAATAAAAAATAAAAGAAGTACTGAAGAAAAGGTCAGTGTGGAAAGCCATAATTTTGCCATTCCCTGGTTGTTCCAAACTGATGGCAGTGGCTGTACTGGTAGCCCACATCTGTCCTGCACTTTCAGGACAAATTTGAAAGGATTTAGATTAATTTTCAATAGTGCTTTAAATTGATAGGAAATATTCTGGTATGCTGTTCAATAACTAAAAGAAGTTGTGTTTCTGTGGTGAATGAAGTCACTCCTGTGTAACTTGGGAATAATATTGAGAATGGCAGTGGTGCTGGTCAAAGTGCTTTGTGCTTTTCCTCCACTTGTTCAAGTAAAAGGTTGTTTAATGCTTCATTTGGATTCTCTTATCACATCTCTCCTGGCCTGTGCCTCACCTGTTGGCCTGGAGTTGTCAGCAGATGAATGGTGGTGGATCAGAACAACAAGCGCCGGAGCACTCAGCTATTGTTCAGGCCTTCCGAGGAGAATGGAAATCTGAATGCATATAGCTTTTTAAAAAGTCAAATAGGACTCTAATTATACTGAGCTAAAGAATGCATATTTAAAAAAAATAAAAAAAAACAACCTCACAGTGGTTTTAGAGAAATTTTAATTTCCAGCGTACCTTTGAGCATCAAGCTTAGGATAAGTTATTGTGAAGATACAATGCACAGTGTTGTGAACACCAGTGCCTTTACTGTGCCAGCTCTCATAATGAGAATTTCATTGTTTGGGGAGAGCAGTCTCCTACACTCTAGACAAAAGTGTAATTACTTTTGAACGATGTGGAATGTGCTCAGTTTAATAGCATGGAGAATAGATTCACAAAGATTCAGATAAAGCTAGCTTGGAAGCCATATGTGCAGTGTGGCAGTATGAAATTGTTAGCAGGCACCATAATTACAACACACACACGCACACAATTTCACAGTTTAAACTAGAAACTGTTGTTTTTGTAAGAGATAGGCCTAGCTGAACAGGACTAGTTCAATTAAAATAAACCAGAAACAGTGGTAAGTTTGCCTTTGTCTGCTGTTCTTTCCCTCCTCTCCTAGTGGTAAATTGATATTTATAAGATGATGAAATTGCACTGTTGCAAACACTGCATTATAAATGTCATCACAGAAGTGGCTGGTGGAAGCAGTTTGTGCAGATACAACTTTAGGTTTTTACCAGAGTTTAATCTTTATACTTGGAGCATTTCAGGGAGTCACTGTGTGGGCCAGGAAGGGGAACAAATGAGAAGGAATCAAGTCAGGACCCTTCAAAGAGCTGCAGAAGTTGCTACTGCATTGTTTAGTGCAGACCCTGGAGAACTCTCTGCAGTGTTTGAGAATCAGCTGTGATGGAGCCAGAAGCAGCTTTGATAACTCTTTGATAACTCTTTGATAACACTTTGATAGCATCTTGCACTCAGGTTGGGCTGATCTGTGTCCCCCCCCCTGCTGAAGTCTGAGGTGACCCATTGCTGTTTTGGTCAGACTTTGAAAGGTCCAAAGGGTCATTAAATAAGTAATGAACCAAGAAACCTTTATTTTTTTCCCCCCATCCCCAAGCAGGAGGGTTAAAACCACATTTAAACCAATAACTTGACAAATCAAGACCAGACTTATAATATATATTGCCTGGAATACAGGGAGCAGACCAGATGACTGTAGTTTTTAAAGGCCACGAAGAGAAGTGGAAACAGCAGTTGTTTGTTTTTGCTGAGGACCATCTTACTGTGAAGCAGTCATGTTTTTAATGGATTCATTTGAATTCAGTTAAGCAGAAAATAATCAACAGAAAAGTAAACACCTTTGTTTTATGGAAGTGCTGGGAACTGTATGTGTCCATTGTTTGCCAGTGATTATGTGCCTAGGCATCAATTCACTGACTTCATACTGGAAAATGTCTTCATTTAAACTTACTGCATAAATACCTGTAAAATCTAATTCAAGTGAGTAGCTGAAAAAATCTGCAGAAAAAAGAGATAGGTAGAACTGTAAAGCCCACATTTGGTGGGAATATTCAAACCAGATGCTCTCTCTTATGAGAAAAAGAAGTATTAAATGCTCTATCAAAAAACTGTGTAAGCAAAAGACTTGGTAATCTTTCTAAGCAACAGAGATAACTTCAAAATTGTGTTTTACATCTGTGGTATCAATTTAAGGAGCACTGCTGAGGACTGGGATCTAGAGAATGCCCCTCTAGGCTGCAAGACCAGTTTATAGCAACAATCCAGAGACTAAATTTAAATGTTCCTGCTTCTTGATACATCTTTTTCTTCCAACAGTCACTCCCTATTTGTGACACAGCGCAGGTGGGGTCTGTGTGATCTTCTCCATCCTATTGGAAATCAAACAATAAATGTGGACTTTGTGTAATTTCTGCAGTCCAGGTCCATCCCCTGTGGCACTCTGCCCAAGTTTATTCTGAAACTCCATTTTTGGTGACATTGAGTCTTTCTGGTGTTGTAGTGAGACACAAACTCTGCTGCCAGTTAAACACCCAATTCTCCATTGTGTTAAACACCCAATTCTCCATTGTGTTAAACACCCAGTTCTCCATTGGTTAAACACCCAATTCTCCATGGTTCTGAAAACACAACTCCAGAGAAATGAAGTTTGAAATTTTTGTGATTTTCCCTTCAGTGGCTGTGTGTCCTTTGGCCAAGCTTTTGGCTCAGTGTCACTATTATCAGAGCAGAGAGCAGCATTCCAGGCTCCCATACTCCTATCTGACATATTCCCCAAGGCAAGGCTGTGGGAATCCTGAGTTGGTTTTGTTTTGCCCCCTACACAGCACAAACTCTTCCTTTTGGACACCACCTTGACTCATTTTTGCTTCAGTAGTGGTTAATTAATTTTAGAACTTCCAGAACAGTTTCCCCATGTGCTTTGTGTTTGCTCCACACACTTTTCATACCCCTGGTGCTTCTTCTGAGCAGCTGGTGTGGCTTTCTCCCTTTCCTTTCAGTGCAGGTGCAGATTTCTGTTTCCAGCTTTACTCCATCAGTTCCTGTCTGCTTGCAGTTGTCCTCTGAAAACCTTTTCCTGCTTTGCCCATTTTGTTCCTCTGCTTGTAGACATATTTAGCTTAGTCATTTTTATTATTTAATCCATTCTAAAGCCCTTCAGTAAATAGCTCATATGAAGATGTTGCACAGGAAGAATGAGTGTTGAGCTATTTGCCTGGACAGAATGTCAATAAAGTAGGGGATGGTTGGTTTGTGATGTGCAGCTCTACTTAGCAGAGATTTACCAAACCTAAAAGGCATTGTGAGGTGTTGGGCATGGTTTCTTGAATTTCAGGGCTGCAGGGAATCCCTGTGGTTATAAATTCAAGTTCTGAGCAGTGCCAGAAGCTGCTGCCACCCTCAGTTGTGTTGTACAGTCCCTTCTCTCACTATCAGAGGTTTGTGTCCATGGGAAGTTACCCACTGCAGTTGGGATTTGGAGCATTTCTTTGTTTTCTGTCTTTTCAATGGACTGGTGACGTGCTCATGGTTTTTGCACTGTCTTTTTGAGTGTGATTTTTGAGGTCATTCAAAATTCAGCTGGATTAGGCTGTGCCAAGGCCAGCTTGCTTTCTCTAGTTTTTCTTCCCACTGCTAATGCTTTTTCAGATTCACCAAAAGCAGTGGTGGTGGTGGTGGGAATGAAAATGGCATTTAAGGCCTCATGTCTTCCAGTGATGCTTTTTCCCTTTCATGGAGCTACTGCATCCCCTTGCCTTCAGTACATCAGTGAAACACCACCTCCTTCTCTGCTGTAATACAAGGGGTTATTCATTTTCTCTAGAAATTGATGCTGAAGAAGGACCTTTGGCAAGTTAACTGCAGATTTCATTATGTGTTTGCTTAGGAATATGTATTTACTTAGGAATGGGCATTTACCCGTGGTGGGTCAGCTCCTAAGATGTGTTCAGAGAGGAGGAGATGGATGTGCTGCAGCATCTCTGAACCAGCCAGTGTTCCAAAGTGTTTAAAAGACAACGAGATGGAGGGAACACACTTTCTGAAGCAAAGAGTCCTTTATGCCTGGGGATGGCAATCATGTCTGAATGGTTTGGCCATTTCCAGGTTCTCTTTAACACCCTCGAGTTGTTTATTTCTGGTTCTGGTTTAGGTGCAGGTGTGGGATCAGATAAGGCATTTTTGCACTTAGCAAAGGAGAAGTACACTTGGTGAATCCCATTAATTAATAATCCCATCACTAGATAAACCAGCACAAGTCACTGAGTGGAATTGTGCCCAATGTAACTCGGGACAGCTTTTGCTAGGGCAGTGTAAACAAGACTGTAATTATACATGGAAATAGTGGAAATATGGAAATAGTCTGCCTCAGCATCCTCTTCTTCTGCTTTTAAACTGAACCCCCCCCAAGGAAAAAATGAGAGCTCTAAAGATTAACTTTCTGTGGTTTGTACAGGCAGCAAGCAAATTACACAGATTGTCTAAAGCATAGGCCAGTAAAATCTAATATCAGGCTGTTATTATCTTTATTTATATTGTAGCAAGAGCATGATTTATTTTTATAGAGACAGAAAAAAGAAACATTCCTGCCCCAGAATGCTTAGCTTATGACCCTGTTCCTGCAAAATAATCTGGTTGATTGGAACCTAATGCTGGTGGTAGCAAGAGGGAGGGAAGGAGAGGTCACTGGCTATAACTCCTTCTGCACATAGCTTTCCGTGGGATTGGATTTTGATGACAGAAAATAAGAAATATTATAGCAAAAAGGTAAAATCCTTCTGACATCTCAAGTCTGAATTGCTGGGGTAGATTGTGTGTGCATCTCTCCACTAAGTCATGTCAGAGGTGGAAGCTTGCACTGCTTGTTAATAGTGCTAGCCAGAAATAATGCAAAACATCCGTGCTTCAGACTCTGTGCTGATTTTCAGATTGAATTTAAAGTGTGGCTTTCATCCCTGTGAGTGAAACCTTCCTCTTTGCCTTCACTTTGGAGTGCTGCAGTTGCAATCAGGAGACTGCTCAGCCTTGGATCCCTCTGTGTTCAGTATCTGCTGAGGGTTCCAGAAAACACCCAGACACAGTGCAGAGTTAGCACTGAGGATTTAGGGCTCTGCTAGGAGAATGTTCACTTCTTGTACAGTTTTCAGTTAAATTTATGGAGTCTCAGTGATGAATTTCTGGTGATTATTGGACCTTGCTGCAGCATGAGGACATTTTGGCTTTTTTCTCATAGAGGAGAGAAGTTATTTCCTCTCACAGAATGGAGCTGGCCACTAACACATGATACAAAGCCATGTAAATCTGAATGTCACTTTTGGGATGAAGATTCCAGGGTGAAGCCTCCTCAAACTGTTTAAAAAGTGTACGTTAAGAAGTAAGCTAGTTAATTCATCTTTAACTTTCTAGTTAATGGCAATAAATGGGGAACAGTGGAGTGTGATTCATTTTGTCCTAACAGATCCTGTAAGTAGGTCAGGGAACTCCCACCCCATAAGTTCCTATTCTTCTTCACAGGTTACAGCTGGAGCTTAGGGTGTTAAGCTCAGCTGTTGATCCCTATAGGTTATAAATCTGTGGTTAGACAACTTCAACCAAAAAAGCTTTGAGTGAGAGGTAATTGCCTGGCCAGAGCATTTAATAATTTGTTGTTGGTAAGTAAAGGTTTGCTATGTAGTGCTTAGCTCTGTTGGGAATAGAAAACATTCTGCATCTCAGAGTTCAAACTACTCAGCTCACCTGAGTTTCTGGCCTGCATCTGTGTAATGATAGTGAGTCCATGGTATATTCTTTACTTTTATAAATATTAAATCTGCAGTACCCCCACTTTTTTTTTCCAAATTCTTAAATTCATATTGTCTTGACAGAGACAGCAGCAGTGTGTTGGGGAGAGCAGAATAGTTACGTGTATAACACTTATTTAAATTCCCTTTAAACCTGTTTGATAAACTCCTCTGGAAAGCAGTTTTCAGAATTTCATAGATCTCCCAGCAGAGCTGCAAATAGAGTCATTCAGTCCTGCAAAGAATGAATCTGTGGCAGATGATGTCCTTTTCCTGTTTGCTTGTGGCCAGTGTAAACTTGGCTTTTGGGCAGTGACCATAGCTTCAGTTCTGAAGCTGTCAACATCAGTATTGGGTAATATATTGACACAGTGAATTCCTGAGCTTTCTTTGTGAATAAATGGATTTGACTGAGATATTTTTATATTTAGGACCTGTATTTTTGTATTACTTGGTAAAATATTATAGAGTTGTTGGACTTGTAATTTGATAAATATTAACAAAGATGGCAAGGTTTTGGTTCATGGGTGAAATTAGATGTTATTTCCAGCTTCCAGGTTGCTAATTTAGCATGGGCAATTCACTTCTGTCATCCATGGCTGTGCCAGCACAATGGAAATTGTCCTTGCCCTTCATCCACGATGGTCTGTGATTTATCAGAGTTTCCACACTCATGGAGATTATTGATGCCATTCAGTGAGGTTGGGGCTCTGTTCACCAAAGTTTAGGCACATAAAAGTTAGGGCAGTCTGCACAGTTTGTGTGAGAAGATAACCACCTGCCTGGAACAACATTTCCAATGTTAAAATAAGCACCCAGGACAAGAAAGATGAATTACCCTCTCTCAAAGTGCTTGTCTATTGACTATGGAGGGATCCTTGATGACTGGGTGTCAAATTTGGGGCCAAAATTAGGTGAGAGTAACCCATTCACAGTACATGGTGCTAAAGGAGTAACACGGGTTACTGTGCAAAAATTCTCTCGTTTTTCTGGAGAAGTGACCATGTTCTAGGTCATCCTTTTTTTGGGGAGGGGCTGGGGGTGTTGTATGTGAATATTCCATCAGAATTCCTTTTTAACCAGTGCTGATGGTGTTTAATGGGGTTTTAAGAATTGGACATTCCCTTAAAACAAACCTTTTGTTGTATATCTATTAAGTAGTTCAGATAATGAATAATCTATTGGAGAATAACGAAGTACAGAACACCTTAAAAAGGCTATCTGGGAAGGTTCTCTTAGTATTGAAAAATGCCATTAATTCTAATGCCATTAATTCCATTAATTCCCTTTTAAAATTTAGGGAATTATCAAATGTTATTAGAAATTCAAATGCTCGATCAAGCATTTTTCTGTCTTAGTATCAGCTGTGATGAACATCAGATTTTATTGTTCAGTTTAATCGATTACAGAGGACCTATGTTAAAGATGTGATTTAGCCTTGCTTGGTCATTTTTTCTAAGTCCAAATGCTTTGCACAGGCATAGCAATGTGTTGGTTAAGAAACTGTAGTAAATTCCAGGCTTACTCTGTAGTAAAATTCCAGCCTTACTCTGTAGAAAAATTCCAGCCTTACTCTGTAGAAAACTGTCTGCTGCGCGTGCTTTAATTCTACTTATGTCCTCCTCAGTGTTTAATCCAGAAAACGGGGATATGTACATGTGCACAGCTTCACATTTTGGCACCGCGTTTGGTAGATTGTGTGCTGTGACTTGTATCATGCCTGCAGGCCATAGGAAAACGACACAAATTAAATGTGAAATAGAGGGAGACGCAATTTAGAGCTCACGTCTTCTAGGGATGCGGTATGGCATCTGAGAGCTGCGACATATTGCAGAGAATCCCCGCTATTTGCCCAACAAGAAGGGGTGTTTTCAGCTGTGCAGCATCCCTGGCTGTGGCTGGGATATCTGTGTGTCTGTGGCTGTGTTTTATTTCGGGTTCTGGCTGTGACCATTGCCACACTCGCTCTGTCTCTGCCTCCTCCTTGTTCTGGTCTCTGGTCCTGTTCTCTCTGCCCTCCTCTGAGGCTCTGGAATTGTATTTACTTCACACAGACACGCGAGTTCCCTGCTCCCTTTTACATATGTTGTTTTCCTTCGTGCTGAGAAAACTCCACAGCCTGACAGGGCTCTTTTTTTTTTTCCCTTTTTTATTTTTCTTTTTTTTTTTTTTAAGCACTCCAAATTCTATCCAGCTTTAAACTCTTATGTTTATAACCCTGAATATCTCTAAAATGTCTTTACCTAAAACACTTTATGGTTTTATTACCAGGTTTATGCCAGTAATAATATTCACATCAGCTTTCTTAGGGATAATCTTTAAGCAGAACCTAGCAAGAAAGGCTTTGAAAACTATCATTCCCAGGAACGCAAATCTGGGAACATGAAACATCGGTTTAATCGCCCTCCCTGACAACTTAACACGACAGATTGAAAAATACAAGCCGATATGGAAGCGGGATCAATGGATTATCAAAGTCCTAAACATCTTTTTGGGGGCGGGGGTGCGCTGGCATGCCGGAGCACCAAGTTTGCTCGGCTTACCCCCGATCCCCCGTGCCTGACTGGCAGCGAGCGAGATTTACACCAGGGAACTCAGGGGGCTTTGTCACGGCAATTGTATAAAGTGATATACAGTGCAAATCGACTGGAGCATGTCCCTGGATAGCAGGCGGTTTACAGCCTCTTCAAGCGGAGATTACTGCTTTATCTTGTCATACTAAATTAACGTGGCAGCACACTGTTAAACAGTGGTGACCTCTTCATCTGTGGAAATTGCTGCCTAGAGGAGAGATGGTATTTAAGACTCTCTCTCCTTTTCTCCCCTCCCCACTTTTCTCCATCCTCTTCCCTTCCTCCCTGTCTCCCTCTCTGTATCTTGTCTTTTTTTTCTTTTTTTTTTTTGCTGTAGGGCCCTGAGGCATTTTTGGGTTAGGTTGTAACATTAAAGACAAAAAGAAAGAAAGGAGGGGGAAGGGAGAGGCTTTTAACATCAAGGTGACAACAGCTATGTGTTAATTGGGCCTTTGTTGTTTGATTAATAGCCACTTTGGTGTAGAATATTAAGACAGTTGTTTGGACAACTTTCTAAAAATGACATGTCCTTTCAGTAAACTGGGATTAAGCGGTGTTCTCTGGTCTGCACATTTTAACTCCTTATTGTTATTGCATTCAGGGCTAAGCTGGCTGCTCTTTTGGAGCCAGCGTTCCATCCTGGCACCGTCCTGGGCTGGCATGGAGTGCCACAGCTCTCCAGGGCTGCTGCTTCCGAGGGTCAAGGTGATGGAAATGGTGATGGAAATACCTCTGGTCCATTTCAGAATGAATAATGCTCCGAGCAGGGCAGTTCTGTGCGAAAAGGGAAAGAGCCGTTTCACTGGGCTGGCAGTGCGGTGCAGAACAGGAAAATTAAATCCCACGTTCCCATCTTTTTCAGTAAACTGAGTCAGTTGAGGAGAGGATGACATTTCTTCTTTAGAGCAGGTTTTCTTTTCTTGGTTTTTCTATTTACTATGCAGTGCTTCACCGTGGGTCCAATCCAAAGCTCTTTGAAGTCACTATAAAGACTGCTTTGTCTTTAATAGGCTTTGGATCAAGGCCCACATGACCTTAGGCAAATTATTGCAAATCAGTGTTATGAAGTGCTTGGAAATTTGCAGGCATACATGTCCAAAGCATTACTTTTTTATATACTTTAAAAAACAGTTGGGAGGCCAGGTGAAATCAGACTGGCCAGGGTGGCCTTGGAGGTATCTGTATGTGCTGAAAATGGAAATGTTATTGGGTGCAAGTTTGGGCTAAGGAGGATTTCCCTGCCTCCTCCTGTGCTGGCTGATGAGTGTTTAACAGGTTCTCTTCCTGTGCTCTTGCCAGTGGCCAAGAGAAAATTATTTCCCTTCCAAAACTCAGCACTGGCTCTGGCAGGCCATAGGACTTTGACCACTGCAGTCCTGTGAAGATGGCTGTAGGAATTTAATTATATGAGATGGAAAAAGATGATGATCTATCTTGGATTTTTCCCTGCTGGAGACAATTGTTCCTTACTGTGAATTTCTTGAGCTGCCACCTACACAAGGATTGATGCAAAATTCTGTGCGTTTTGTGTGTAACATTTTCAGAGGCAAGTTTCTATTCGCTTCCCTGGGATGCCAGCACAGCTTATTTTTGCAGCAGAATATTTGCCATTTCAGATGCAGAGTATCTGTGAGCACTGATGTTATCACTGTTTCCTTTGGTTGAATTTTGAAGGCCATTGAGCTAAGCAGTTATCCCAGAGATATGGAAAGGGCTGACTTCCTGATTTATTATTTGGGGAAATCAATGTGTTTGATAATTTATGTACAGCTTACAGAGGCCACGTTAGTGGCTCATGAATCGATCAGCACCAGCAGAAATGGAAGCTAACGAGCTCGTTTCAATAGCAAGTTGCTCATTAGCAGGTAGGCTCGCTGGTTTTCAGGGTTTCCAGTTCAAAGTCACATGTGCTTTTCCCGTGTCCTCGGAAGGAGCAGTTTCATTGCAAGGAAAAGGAGCACAGAAAGAAAGAGTGGCAAGGTTCTGAACGTTTTCTCTTTGCTTTGACATGAATGTTTACAGCAAATGCTGGGCTGGAGGGGCAGCCATGCCATGGCCTCAGCCTGTGCCCATCACTGTAGAGACATCAGCTTTCTGAAATGGAGTTTATTGGGGAATTAACAGTGGATGTGGGAAGAAGAGCGTAGAGAGAGGCCTCTCCTGTGTTTTGCACAGCAATCCCTGCATCACCAGCACAGCATTTTCATCCCAGATTTCCTCAGCTCAGAAGCGTGTGGGATGCCAGCCAGCAGGCAGGGTGTCCTTCCCTCCATCCCCAGCCACCACTGTGGCCCATCCTGGTCAGACAACACCAGGCTGGGGCTTCTCCTCTCCTAGAAACATTTGATGCCTTGTTTGAAGGCTTTGGTGCATTTTTTTGGTGGGTGTACACAAAACTGGCTTGTTCAGCTCAGTTTTTACCCTTCTTGGTGGAGATACCAAGCACTGAAAGAACATGGGATGACCCTTCTTTGAGGAAATACTCTAAGGGTCAGCACTGAGAAGTTTGGTAGATTTTTATGGTGCTAAGGCTCATAATGATGCCTGAGAGCAGGGAACTGCTTTTAGCTTTGTGCATTAATAGAGTATCCTGGTGTCCAGCACTACTGTTTGGTTTATTCTTCTGGTAAAGAGGCAGATTCATTTTTAGCCTTTTTGAAAAGTAAACCCATTGCTTTGATTACCAAACTTCTGATAAAATGTTCTTCAATCCTTATGTTGCTTGTATATAGAAGTATATATGTAAAAATATTTAGGTGTATATGTACAAACACATGTATTTCAGCTATCTGCTTTAGACACGAGGAATACACCACTCCTAATCAGACTGAAAAATCCCAAAAAACAGTTTCTTGACAGAGTTGCCTGAGGCTCTTACAAAAGAGGGACTCTCAAAACATATTTTTAAAATATTTTAAAAAAAGACAGATTTTCCGAATCTCAGGAATAGATTTTCAACTGCCTGATTTGGCTTGAAATGAGTTGGCTGAATCAGTTTCTTTTTCTTTTAAGTAAGTCTATAAAGCTTTGATGAATCTGGCTCATTGTTTAGCACTTATCTCATGAGTAAAGCTTGAGAGGTTTGGCTTGAAACTTACCAAATCACATCTTTGGAAAATGGCCCAAGCCTATTGATTTATCTGAAAAAAAAAAAAAAATCCAGAGCAAAACACAACTAAAAAACCCTGATCCAGCTTAGTGAGTAAGTCCCTTGCAGATCTATAGAGCTCCTAGAGAACGGGCACATCCATTTCTCACCATTTTCAGCCTTGTGCTTGGTGGAGCTGCAGGGCTGGGAGGGATGGGGAGAGGTCACCCAGACCCAGCTGCACTCCAGGATCAGCTGTGCCAATGCCATTTCCTTCAGAGAATGGTCTGACTTCTTGGGGTTACTCAAACAGGAGGCTTAGAACCTCCCAGTCTGTCTCTGCCTTTAGAAAATAATTCCTGTATAACTGTGGAACCTTTCCTGCATTGGTTTTCTCTCATTAGTTCTTGCCCTAGCCACTGCAGCAAAAGGAAATACTCTCTTTTCTGCAGTAAATGTTTTTGTATTTGAAGAGTGATACCACATTGCCTTGTCTCAAACTGTCCTTTCAGTATATGGGACTCTTGTCTCAACTATGGTTTTCTAAACATTTTTTTACTGTTTTGTTGCTTCTCTGGAACTGCTTAGGGTAGAATCATTCACATTTTAACAGCTATGTCTCCTGCTTAAAACCAGATGCTTTTCCCTTAAGGACAGTGGTGTCTGCAGCAGGTGCATCTGAGGTGCTGCTGAAAACCTCCAATCCCAAGTGAAAACATGCTCTGGGTGGCTCAGACACCATTTCATAAATGATGCTGTGGAGATTTGCTGAATTATCTAGCAGTGAAATCCTCTCTGGTTCATTTTGTGGTGCAAGGAGGGCTTTGTGTGCTGCTCTCTTCTGCTTGGGTACCTGGCAGAGGAAAAGGTCTGGGGCTGCAGAGCTCTCAAATAGCAAAATGGATTATAGTGCCTCCTGCACATCCAAGAATTGTCAGCAAAGTCTGAGCACAGAATCTAGTGGAGAGAGGAAAAAGAAATGTTGAGTTTCCAAGACAAGGAGTTGGCAAGGGGGAAGAATTTGCAATTTAAGGCATTTCATCTGGAAGTCAATGGGAAAAAATAAACATTAGACCTCAGGATATCAATTTTAGGCGTCAGGTTTAAAAAGTACTCAGTCCCCTAAACATGATTATTTTAATATGTATAAGGTAAAGTGTGCAGAAGGTTTAAAATCATAATCCATTTCCTTTTATTATCTTTAAGGAATAAACTGTTTGCAGTAGCTGAAATAAGGTAACTAATACAATGAGGATTATGCTTTTCTGTATGTTACGAATGCAATAAATCCTCTATTAAAAAGGCATTATCAAGTCAATCTTTCCCCTTTATTAGATGACATTTGGTAGGAATTGACCTTGATGTCAGTCAGCACTTCCTGTTCCTTTTACTGTGTTTTGGGCTGCTTGATAAGAGAAAAGCCTCTTCACCTTTAAATAATTTTTTCTCCCTTATCTCTTGATTTTTGCATTTTGGGGATCATGCTTTGTGACCTCCAGAACGAAGGGTGAGCTGTTGTGTTCATGGCCTTGATGCATTTTTACAAAGTAGGGAGGTAATCCAAAGGGGAGAGCAGAGACAAGGAAGGTGGTTCAAACACAGCACTGCTTTTTTTGGAGCTCTGCTGTAACAACTGCAGCTGCAGGGGTGAATTGTTCCCACCTGGGAATTGCTCCCACCTGTGCATCTGAGAGAGGCTGGGGATGCACCCAGGGTGTGGTGCAATAGGGGAGTGTGCTGCACTGCCAAAGGAAAACCACAGTGCAAGACAGGATGGCAGAGATGGGCACCATTCCCAGTAGATAATGAGAGAATCTTCCTGTGGAAGAGCTGCTTTCTCTTCACTCTCCATCCTGACCCTTTCCAGTACAGGATTTTGAACAAACTTCCCAATCTTTGGAGGTGCAAAGTGCTTCTGCAGTCAAAAATTCAGAGTAGTTGGTGGCAGATGACAGCTGCTGATGAGCAGCTCAGCCCCAGCTTCAGTGCAGAATTTGGGTGTAATGTCACTACAGAAAGGTGCTACAGAAACTTTGCAGAGTTCACAACCAGCACACGTCTTGTAATAAAAGAAATAAAGTTCACACGGTGGTGGCATGATGATGGTCACCTCAGCAAACAGGGATTTTGGGAACAGGTGTCATCCTTGGGCTATAAAAGGGTTGGTGGTGATTGGGGTGGGGCTGTGCCCCATCATCCCCAATTGGCCCCAGCTGTGCCCCATCATCCCCAATTGGCCCCAGGTGTGCCCACAGGTGAGCAGCATTAACAGTAACAGCCATGCAGGGCACAGAGGGCACACAGGTGCAGGGCATCAGCAGCAGGGCACAAAAGGCTGGGCTGGAGGACAGGGAGGGCAGATGCTGCAGCCTGCTGAAGAGGAATGGTGTTCCTCCATTTGGGTGATACTCTGTGTCTTGTGGCCATCTCAACTGTGCAGGTAGGGCCAACTCTTCTGAATTTTTTGCATGCATTTCTGAGGGGAGTCTTTAAATGCTCCTGTAAATATAGGATATTAGCATGTATTATTTCTGAGAAAGAAGATGGAAAAAAATCCCACAAGATAAAAAAGAAAAGTGCTGATATTTTGATAAAGCCGATGTGATTTAAGGTGCAGCCCTTGAAAATGGATGGCCGTGTTAAAACGGGCCGGAGGACCTGCCACAGGAATTGTGGTAGGAAGTAGCTCTTCATCACCAGCAAAAGATCAGTTTGCGCTGTAGCAGTTTCCTTTTTTGCTTCCAGATTTATCAGTTCTCTGTCGGGTAGGCTTTTGAACTGTTTTGATAAATAATTGTACTTGTGAAGGTTAATGGAGTGTCAGTCCCTTATTTACTCTCAAGTCAAATGTAGTGCATGCTAGTCAGAAGTGTGGGTCATGCTGCATGCCCAGCTGACCTTAGTGCTTTAAAGTGTGGTTATAGTCAGATAAATGACTGGAAAAATGACATTAAAGGGTCCTATGTTTTCTGTCTTGCTGTGGCTTTTGAGGTCAAATTTAGTTGCATAAAAATATGATATTTCTATTAATTGCCTGTAATGCTATAACTTAACCCAGGGTTTGAAAATACGCTGTGTCTCTTTTTGCTTCACATCATCCCTAGTAATAAACACTTTGGAAATGGTACTTAACCATTTTTTTGATGATATGTCTGCAAAGCAGAGTCCAATTCTTCTTTTGTAGCTGCATTGAGTCCTCTGTGCTGAGGGCAGTTAAAAAGAAATGGTCAATAAAGCAAGCAGATAGACACGACTCAGAAAATACATGGGGAACAGCAGTGTTGAATGTAGGTGACAATTTAAAGGCACTGTTCTGTTTATCCCCATGCATAGTTGGACATTCTCCTGTTTCAGAAGCAGAACACAGATACTTTCATCTAAACTTCCACTAATCTGTGTCAAATTAATTCAGCCCTGCAGTCAGAAGAATGACCAGCAGTTTCCAAAGGCATTTGTTGCTCTCTGTTTTCCACTTTATTCTCCTTAGTGTCTTCCCTGGATATTGTGTTTCTTTTCATAGTGCTTAAACCCTAGAGTAAATTTAAGATTAGCTACCAAGATTTGAGGCATTTCAACAGCTAATTCTGACAGTGTTTTGTTTATCACAGTGCATAATCTGAGCTCTTAATTTACTCTGTTACTTCCAAGGAAGAAAGTTTTACTTTGTATTGAAGTGAATAATAGCTGACATGAAAATAAATAAACACAAGGGCTTGAAATCAAGTGTGTTCAGGAAGTGAGATTTCCAGAACAGTTTAGTCTTCTGAAAATGTGATCCCATTGTTCACTGAGAATAACCTGTGGCGTTAAATGCAGTTTGCTCATGGGGATCTCCTGAAGCTCTTGCTGAGCTGTTCAGTGTTCTGGCCAGCACCTGTAGAAAACAAATGTGTTGAAATCTGGAAAAGCATGTTGATGATGAAGATCTTAATGGAGAAAAGTTTACAAAAGGATTGGGTATTTTAGGCAGGCCTCAGAAGTTCTCCAATCAGTCACTGGAAGTATAATTTAGGTGTTGCTGTTTGAGTCCATGGGCCATTCTAATCCCAGGTGTTCTCCCTTGAAGGGGATGTTTTGGCTGATTTGGGTAACTCTGCTTTCTGTATCACCAGTCTGGATGAGCATGGGCTGGGTTCAGACCGGTTCTGAGCTGTTCAGGCTGGATCCAGCCACATCAGACCAGTTCTGACTGGTTCTGAGCTGTTCAGACTGGATCCAGCCACATCAGACCAGTTCTGACTAGCTCAAACCTGCTTGGACCAGTCTGAACTGGCTGGATACAGTTTAGACCAGAAGTTTGACTTGGTGTCATTGTAGCATCTTTTGGCCTTCTATTTTTGAAAGTCGAACCTGAAATTGAGACACTCTGTAGTGTTTGATCAACAAATCAAATCAATGAAAATATATTGAGAAGGGCATTGTATAAATATGAGTGCAGCCTCCAGTAGTGCTGGGGGGCTGTGGGGAGGACTGGGTGCCTTTCAGGGGGATCAGTTTTATGTGTCTCACTTTTACCCCCTTGTAACACACAAATAAACCCTCAGCATAGTTCCCCTTTACATGTCGTGGTTTTCACTTTTTTTATTTCACATAACTGAGTCTGTCCAGGCATTTTACTTTTCAGATAACTCATACACACATAAATGTACATCTGAAGATTAAAAAAAACTGAAATAAAAAAACTTTATGTAGCTCTTTTGAGTGCGCATAAACTTGTGTACTGTAAGGGTAGACACTCATAGCCCAGAATGGAAGGGAAGAGGAAAATAAGAAAACCCTTCAAAATGCACTGTAATGTCTTCTAATGTGTATAAATACATATATATGTATTTATGCACACATGCATACATATATGTATTTATATATTTATATATTTTAATTTTTATGTATTAATAATATAAATATTTCTATGTTTATATGAAGTGTGATTCAAAACCAAATACCCTGTCTTTGTGTTCACCCCCTCTCTGTGCTCAAGGTCTCTAGGTGTTCAATAGGAGCTTTTTAATTATTTTTCCCTGTTTGATGTTGCTGGGTTTAATGAATGCATTGCAGAGAAGTTTTTGTTAGAAACCCTCTGTACATCAGCTCAGTGCTGGTGGGCACAGTGACACCTGGTTGGATCACATCCTGAGACCAAGTTTTGATAAATTTAAGAGCAGAAAGAGAGATTTTGTGAAACCATGCTCTGTTAGCCAAGCAGTGCTGCCTCACCATAAAGCAGCCTTACATTCTTTCCAGGCAAAGTGGAGGAAATTGTGCTTTTCTTATTTGGGTTGGGCAATTCTGTGGGTTGTGCAGCATCACTCCGTGATGACTGAAAACTACAGGGAATACTCAGAAATCAGTGATTCAAAGAGGAATTTGGAGAAGAAGGGCTATTTCCAGCAAAAGTTATTCATTCTCTGCTGATGGTGGGCAGTTGGCTGTGCCTGTAGAAGAACTGATGCTCCTTGGGGTTTTTTTGGTTTGTTTGTGAACATGACTTACATCAGTGCACGAAATTCATTGTTGAGGAAAATACGTTGTGCACTTAGTCATCTACAGGAATTTGATTTCTTTAATGAAATGATATAAGAGAATGAGAATGAACTGCTTTAAAGCTAATAAAGATCATTTGTATTACTCAGAATAATTTAGGTAAGTGATGAGAAAGGGGAGGGAAATTAGCATTTCTGTGCAGTTTGCTTACTGTGTAATTCTTAATCAGGAATGTCACAACATCCCTTGATATCATCTTATCACAAAGGTCTCTTCAGAGTAGGCAATGTATGCTGCTGACTGCAGTTTACAGAAACAGAAGAAAGAATAACTCATCTGCAGAGTGGGAACAACTGTGAACCTGTCATAAATTAGAATTTATTAGGGTATTTTGCATCACTCAGCCACAGTCTGAACTGGTGAGGTCTGTGTACATTTTAAATCTTGTTTAAGCTCTGCTTGGGCGAGCTTTAGAATGGGACTTAAATGGTGAAATGGCACCGTGCTGCTCCCTGGAGTAGAACTTAATTTGAGGTGTAGTGAGAGCCAGAAGAGTGAGCAGGGAGTTGGTTCTTGATGATCTTGGGTGTTGAATGGGCTCTGCCTTTGCTATGCTTTGGAACCTGCCAAGGCAGCTCATGCTCCTCACCTGTCCTGTGTGCAGTACCACAGAGGTGTTTTGTGACTAAAAAAATTCTGAATAAGCTCTAACCTATACTGTCTTTATATATCAGTGTTGCATTGATTGCCTTGTTATATTAATTTTTAATAATTATCCTGATCTATTTGGCATTTTTGATCAAATACTGTCCTTTGAAGCATGCAAGATCCAAATAAGTTTGGTTCCTACTCTGTAAGCGTGTTCTGTGGAACTGCCTTTCTGTGAAAGGATCTATTCTTTGTTTATAAGCCCAGAGTATGGATATTCCTTTTCTTTTTATATCCTGTGCAATTCTTCCTCCAAAGGTGAGGAAACTACTTTGGTTTATGCCAGAATTCCAAATTTTGTTTCAGTAAAATTGTGTAACAGTTGTAGGTAGGAAGAAAATTAAGTTATAAAAGAGTAGAATAGACGAAATGAATTTTGGAGAGAAGGCAAGTTTGTTAATAACTGTTACAGAAGGTTAAACCAGTTACTGCTTGGCAAAGTCCTGTAACTTCAGAAATGTACGAGTTAGTAGTAGACAAAATAATGGAAGTTTGTGGAAGGCAGGTAGCAGAATAAAGAAATCAGGTAAAAGCAGATCCACGAACCCTTGGGCTGGATGATATTCATTGCAGAAATAAATGAACATTGTAAACTAAAAGAGTTTCTTTTTTTTTCCTGTTCTTATGCTGTACTGAGCTTCAGTGGTGACAGGAAGGCTATTTCTCAAGTTGCTATTCCATTTTAATAAAGTTATGTTTTCTGGCCTTTCTTGAAAATGAAAACTTCCAGAAGATTGCTTTTGTGTGAGGCTAATCTCTGTGGAGGCAAAGGCTGTTTTGATGGTTATCATCTTGTAAGTCTCGTTATGATCTTCTGAACAGCAAAAGAACAAATACAAGGTAAAAGTAGATCAATAGATTGAATTGAGAATCCTCATGAAAACTGCAGAGCATGATTATTTAAGAGGTGTAGTGGATTTAGGCACATACCTTTCACAGAATTGATGCCTTGAGAAGGCTGCCCTAGAGCAGAGAATAGAGTTTCAGAATAAAGCAGGGATTTATTCACAGGATCTCCTCCATGGA
>JAHXMQ010000028.1:6117828-6150073 GCA_020466415.1 Ammodramus savannarum pratensis | reverse complement strand
GCTCAGAACTGCACACCAAAGCAGCACAGAATGTGGAAAATAGAACATCTAAACCTGAGGCATCATAACTATTTCATGTGTGTCTTTTCTTCACTTTCAGCTGAAGGGATGGAGTGCAATCAGCTGCCTGGTACCAGTTTTGCAGGCTAGCAGGGAGCAGATGAAGTAATCTGCCGTCCCGTTCCATCTGCAGGGAGCTGAAGTGTGAACGCTGGGAGCAGTCCAGGAGCCACTGCTGGCCCATGGCACTCCTTTCATCCCGAGTTGTGTGCAGATAGTCCTCTCCCCTCCTTCCAAGGAATTAGCACAGACAATGGGCTTGTTTCGCAGTAACAAAGCTGCTGATCAAACTGGCTTTGACACTCAACATAGGTTTTATTACACTTGCAAGCCAGAGTTGTTGTATCTGGTTAGTAAGCTTGTATTTTTACAAAGATAATCGTTTTATACTGCATGATTTCCAAACTATTAGAAGGATTTAATGTATGCTGAAGCCTCTACCAAGCTGTTTTGATAAGCAGTCTTATTTTTTGTTTAGCAAGGTCTTACGGGCGATCTTTAGTCCCTCAGGGAAGAGCTCATAAAAGTCTTAAAAGTGCTTTTGCAGAGCTTTATTTATTATTTTTAAGCATGAAGATTACTAGCACAAAGATAACAAGGCTCTTGTAGTACAACATGTTCTTTGTTTTTGCAGGTTATAGCTAACATATTAGGAGTTCTCAGAATGCCAGTTTTGTTTGTTGAGTGTTTTGAGAGCAAATAGATGTAATCCTGTATTGCGTTATTTTCTTGAAATGACTTTAGCCAGAGAAAGAGGCAGTAGGAGAGATCTGGTCTGAGTAAGGGTGTCAGGAATCATGTCACTAACCACATTTACTCATTACAAGGTGGTTCTTACAATTTTACTGTATTTAATATCTAAAGATTTGCAAGTTACTTTTATATATGGGGAACACTCCATTGCTAGAAATGGGATGAAGAGGTGGGCTAAAAAGAAAACCAAAGTATAGACCACAGAAGAAAATAATTTAAAAAATCCATGCTTGGCATTCAATATAAAAAAGTTCTAAAATTTCGCTCACAACATTTTCTCATATGATTTTACTACAAACAGATCCACAGTTTGCGTACAATTCTTTGGTTTTTAATAAATCAGGTAGAAACGATGGGATAAGCAGTAAGAAATCCTGAACTGTGCTGTATGTTTGGGGATGGGCTGGAATGCAGAACAGCCAGGGGAGAAATGTTTGTTTTAAGGCATCAGTTATCAGATTGTGCTCTGTGCTGGAGATAGGCTGATAATGGTCTGGTCTGGTGAAGAGGCACTCGTTCTGGTTCCACCTCTTTATTTTCAGACACTTAAAATGAAGTCAGTGAGAATTAACTGAATATACGTATTATTGTGCATTTCCAGAAATCCCACTAGGCACCTCCTTCTATCTGTAGATACTTAAATCCTTGAAAAATCTGTTCCCATGCTCTCTAAATCTCAGAGGATCAAGTTAGAAATCAGTGCAAAACGGATTATGAGTTATTCCTTTTGTGTCAATGCGCCCCAACAGTTTCTCGCAGCTCATCTCTAAACCCTGTAAATGTTTGAGATTTTCTCTTGCTCGTGCAGTTGTGGCAGCAGCCTGAGTATTGTGGTGTTTGGAGAAAATCAAGGTGCATTTCAGTGTTGCTGTCAGATATTGTGGGGTGGCACTTGAAATATGAGAGAATTCCCAATTTCCGGTTCCAGGTGATGGGGCTGTGGTGCCCCACAGAGTAATGCAAGAGTAATATAAGGGCTGAGTATTTATGGCATCCATAAAAATGAAAACACAACCGCTGTGGGGCTTTTAGCCAATGATCTCTGGGCTTTTTATATCAATTATATAAAATGCCTCAAGCTGCAGGAGCTGTTCGTTAATATCTCAGTTTACATATGGAGGAAAAAGGTAAAAGAAAGCAAAGTGTCTGATGTAGCAGTTCCTATGGTTGTCTTTTTGGGCTTTGAACCATTTTCAGCCAGGTTCATGGACACCAAGCCCTGGAAATACCTGTTAGCCTTTCCACTGGAAATACCTGTTAGTCTTCCCACTGAGCCCTCTGTCACTGTATCTTCTGCTTCAACAAGAAGAGGTTGTTAATTAGATACAGCACTTCACATCAAATAAATACAAGCTGGAGGACAAGAGCTAGTAATGATTGCTAAAAATAAGTAATATTCCATTGCAAAGTGAAATTTTAACATTTCAGAGGGAGCACAAGATGTCATCAGGATTGTGTAAGTCTTGGTGGTACCTCCAAGATATGGATCATGGAGTTCCAAATAAGTTGTGTCAGTAAAGCTAAATCTGTGTTTGACTTGAATGTGTTTCTCTAGATGGTAGTAGCATGGTCACAGTAAAAAGAAAACAAAAAGTGCATCTCTGTTCACTGTGTTTAGTTCACCTAATTCAGGTGAAAGTTCTCTGCCACCACGGCCTCTTCAGCTGACTCCTCTGATCCATTCCCTTCCTTCCTCACTCTATGTTGTGTTTGATTTCCTTGTCATCGTTAAAACCACAGTGCTAGGAGAAGAAATAATCAGAATAAGGACAGTGGTTGCTTTTCATGGATCTGATAACCTTTGGGTCTTTATATGATGCCTTTAACCCTTTTATCCCTCTTTGGGTTGGGTGTCAATTCTCACTTGCTAACAGTGTATTTATCACCTTGCATCTGTTTTTCCCTCTATGGCCTTCTGTGGTCTCCTGGTTGCTTATGGTGTCCTCCCCTGTTTCCTTTTCAATCTCCTTGGGATCATTCCCATCCACCACTGATGAGCAACTTTACTGCATGTAGGAGACTTACAGACCAAAGACTATTTAAATATCAGATAGAAGGAAGGAAGTTCCTACATGTGAAAGGCACAGTGTCCCCTGGGAAGCCTGATGGAATATGGGTTTGCTTCACCTTCCTGAAGGTGCCCGGTTGATATATATATATTAAAAATATATAAAAATAAATATAAATAAATATAAATAAATATATATATATATATATATATAAATACAGCCCTCATAAGCCAGGGGGTGTGGTGATCCCTGTTCTGCAGCCCCTGTGACACTGCATCTAGAAGGGGACAGTTCTCTCCCTTTTAAGTGATTTAAAAATATAATTCCCATTGAAAGACAATGGCACTTAAGCTGCTGAAGTAAGTTATTTACATTACATGAGGCAAAGATTGTAAATGGAAGGTTAAGCAAAAACTGAAGGTTTGCTTTGTGAATATTGTGTGTCTGTTTTGTTTCTTTTAAACGTTAACAAATACTGGAAATGTCAAGTTGAGTTTTCTTGTAATTGCTGGTGGGCCTCCTGTGGGCAATGGAAGTATTTCTGCAGCTTCCAGATTTTCACTTGAAGTAGCTGTGCTGTTGAATCTTACACATAGATACTCATTTCCTAAAATATTGTTGGGGAAAGTAAATTTAAAAAAAATAGGAAATGGTACTGAATTGCTGGAGAATCATTTGTCTTCAGAAGAGTGAAGTATTCTGTTTTCTGGTTATCTCCTATGTCATACTGTTATCAGCTTCCTGGTCACTATGGAGACTATAAAATAGATAGGCCTACATGTCTAATGTAGAAAGCAGAGAAAAAACCCCTGCCTTTGGTCTTCTTTACACATTCTGAAAGAGTGAAGCATGGGCAAAATTCCAGCTTTGAAAAAAAGAACCTTTTTGGTTGCTTTTAGGATCACAGGCTTCTTAAAATCAGACAATATCTGTGCTTGTTTTAAAGGCACAAGTATTTTATTCCAGGTGTTTTTGGCTGCAAAACCAGCAGCTTGATTCTCATGATATATGTTTTTTTTTTCCCTGCAGATGCAGACTTCATGCATACCATATGGTGGTAATTAACAGTTTCAGACTTAGTTCTCAGTTTTCTTCTGCTTCAATTCTTGGTTGGTTTGGGACAAAATTTTAATGTCATAGAAGCAGAGTGTCTGAGTTTAATTGCAGACAGGAATAATGTGCATCTCTAGATGAGGAAGGAGAAGATGAGATCTATTTAGAGCACTAAGAGATATTTTGGAGATCTCACCGAGTACAACCTGTTTCTTTTCATTAAGCCTTTAAATGTTCCTCTGCAGAACTGAAATATGCCTCCCTTGGACCCTGGAATCAGAGGGAGACAATTTGAGAGATACAGCTGGAATGAAGAGTTTCTTTTAACAGCACGATGTTTGCACTTTTTATGAGAGCAAGGGTAACATTGTGTAATCTTTAAAACAGATATTGCTCGGTGAGGACAAGTCCATTGTCCAGTGACATGACTTTTCCTGTCAATCACAAAGGTGACAAGGGGGCTAGATTAAGTAAAGCTTGCCCAAGATTAACAAAGGAAGATTATTGACCTCATCCTGAAAGGGCAGAAGCCTGTTTTATCATTAAACCTTGGAAGAGGTATTTCCTCCATAGGTGGAAAGCCGTTTGGCAATATCCAGGCAAATGAGCGGGTCTTGCTGTGGATTCTAGCTCGGAGCAGAAGGCACAGGACGTGGGCTGCTGCCTTGTGTGCTGGGAGGGAGAGAAGGGGCTGCAGTGAGGCTCCAGCAGGATCTGTGTGCTCCCTGTCTGCCTGTCTGGAGGGGAATCAAGGAGCAGCAGCCTCAGGTGTTTGGTGAGTACCAGCCCAGCCCAGGAGATGTGGGCCAGCCCCATCAGCAGGGCAGGTGAGCAGCACAGCCCTGTGCACCTGCAGCCCCCAGGATTAGCAGTGGAGAGGCTGCAATGTGATCAAACTTGAGCAGGTGAGATGGTGACACAGCTGGGAGAGGCTCTTCTCCAGGAACAGTGTTTGTCCTCTGCTCTGCTGGCTCGGACATGGGTCCTGTGTGTGGCTTGATGGATTTCATTGTACAATGTCACCATTAGATATTGATGTTTCTTAATTCCACTTTGCTGTTCTCTCAGTGGAGCTGGGGGAAGTCATGTCAATTTGTCCTTTTAAAAAACAACCTGCTAAATCTCACTTGTTGGGAGGGAACTTCTTCTCAGGGGATTGATTTTAAACTGTTGCTGACATGTCTTTCTTGCTGTTGAGGATTTCTCTGAGTGTTTTCAGGGGGACAGTTAAACTTCTGTTTAACTTGTCAGTTAAAGTTGATATTTACAGTAATTGTTAACGTTTAAAAGAAACAAAACAGACACACAATATTCACAGAGCAAGAACAATCTTCAATTTTTGCTTAACCTTCCATTTACAATCTTTGCCTCATATAATGCAATAACAGAGGATTTTCTTTACTCAGTTTTTTGGCTTTATGCAGCCATTGACACGAGCAGGTTTTATGTGGTGGAAGAGTCCTTTATTTTTACGTGCTAGTAGTAAAAATCCAGACCCACTGAGAGCTTTTGCACATCTCCAAGCAATGACATAAGAAAGAACAAAATAAGAGAGAGGGACATGAAGCGAAGGCAAGGTAACTGATGTGCATTTCATGTTGTGGTTGTGAATGGCAGAATGGAAGGATGCTGGGCTGTGGGGCAGCAGGCTCTGTGTGCTGCAGGATCCCTGCTCAAGTGTCCTGAGCAGCAGAACCTTGGCTGAGCTCTCCTCCACAGCTCTCAGAGCAGAGGATTCCTCTTGGGTTGCGAATCACGCGTTGGGGTGTGATTGCCGCAGATCTTTCTGAATGAATAATTCACTGGTGTGCTGTAATTTAGCCCACTGAGATGTGATTGCAGCTGTTCCCCCTGTATATGTGTTTTGATTGAGGATTAAATCCCACAAGTGTATAAATAGCCATGTGTGTGATATGCAAACACTGCATACGTGCACACCTAACCAAGAGCTCCAAAGAAACTTTTTGCAGGGGATGGTTTCTTGGTTGTATATTTCAGTATCTAATTTACCTTTAAAAAATCTTGTAGAACACTTCCCTTTCTTTTCTTAGCCAGCTATGAAGTCTTTCTGACTGTGGTATTATAAATGCTTTTAGCCAACACTGTAGTAGGAGAGTATTTCTGTTATTAATGAATTTATCATTCCAAGACCTTTATCATATGAGAGATTATATAAGAGATTACTTGTGCCTGTTCTACAGGTAGGAAACTGAAATGCAGGGGAAAAAAGTTTTATTTTCTATGGTTCCACAGTGCACTTGAAAGAAGTAGGAATTGAGTATTCAGAGTCCTTCATGGTGCTTTGTTCACAGACTACTGCATTGTGCCCCTCACAATTCCTTTTCCCAGAAAGCAAGGCAGAGTTTTAAAAATTCTTGTGAGCTTCATTTGAAAGCCAAGCAGTTTGTGATTCTGAAAACCATCTTATATTACTTTACATAATTGTTCAATCCTTGTGTTCTTGTGCTTCTCTTACAACAAACTGGTTTTATATGAGAATATACTTGTAGATATAAAGCCCCGCTTGCATATTTGTACCTCAAATGTGCATGGAAACTGCAGTGGTGATACCTGAGGTTTAGGCAGCTTTTACAAATACTTTGTATATTTGTAAAATGCACAAAGTATTTGTAATAAACAATGTGTGACACACAAAAACAGGAGTGAAAGTCTTTGGGACCTGCTTTGGATTAAAACAAGAAATTTGTTCCTGGTAAAATGAAGAAACACACTGTTCTACACCCATGGCTGGTGGCATAGGTAGATTTAAGAACTGTAACTAAGGATGATGATATTTGGCTTATCTGTCTCAAAGTGTGAATAAGAAAGCAGCTTTCAAGATATTTCCTCTTTTAGCCTCGTGTGTAGGAAAAACAATTGCAGCTTGGTGATAATGGTTTTGAATTTTGGCTCACGTCTGAAATGATGCTGAAGTTAAACATTTTGCTTGTTTGATTGGTGTTAAAAAATCAGTTTACTCAAGTCTATAGGTGAAAAAAACTGAATTTAGTTTCAACTAAGTTTTGAAGTCTGGTGTTAGCAAGTAGGAATTTTTCAAGTGCAGAACAAAAATGGAGGGAGTTGGAAGGGGAAAAAAAAGGAGCATTTCTGTTGATTGGAGTTGGAAAATTTTTTAGGGCTTGGTCAAAAGCTCATTGACGTCAGTAGAAAGTCTCTCATTAACATCCCTGGGTTTGGTTTTTGGGGCATATGATGGCCCAGATTGTAATCTCAGTTAAATCCGATTCTCTTAGGGAATTTATTCACTACTATAACACGTTCAAGCTGCTCCAAACTGTTTGCATTAAAAGTTTTCTTAACCATAGGTAATCTTTTTGCCACAACAAAGTAGCCTGTGAAAACAAATATTTTTTTCTTTATTGCATGTTTTCCATGTAGCTTTACTCAGATTTTATTAAAATAATTTGTAACAATTTATTTTCTTTTATAAAAGTGAGGTTCTTTTCTGAAATACTGTGATTTATTAGCGCAGACATCAAAATTACTCAAAAAATATAAAATTATAACAAAAATCATTAAACACAGTGTGTGTGCACATTTACAGACGATGTAGCACCTTCATACCCTCTGAATTGAAGTGCAAGAGTGAAAACAATTTAAACATTAAGACTTTTTCACCCAAGTCTGTAACTCATATAACAAGATGATCCAGTGGCTTATTTAAAAAACAATATTCATTAAACAGCTGGAGTACAAAAATAAGATAGTGGAAATGACATCAAAATAAAAGATACTCATGTTTACAGTATTATATTTTATGCAGAGTACTACTCTGCTGCAATCTTTGTTTGGAGATGTTGACCTGAGTTTTTCAGGTACAGATGGCATATATCAGCAGAGGGAAAAATGGGTTTGGGAGCTGTGTACAGAAGGTTGAGGTACCACAGACATGAAAGCAGGAGGAATTGTGCAGAGAAGGTTGCTTTAAGCTGGAGGAGATGTGGAGGAGAAGCTCCTGCGTTAATGAAGGCAGGTTTGAAGATGCTGGAGCCAGTTTTGCTTTCCATTAAAATTAATGAGTGGAGCTGTGTGGACTCTCACGTGAGGAGGGCTGTGTGCACGTTCCAGGAAGTCACTGAGTTTTGCCATTGTGCTGCCAGGGAAAGTCATTAGGACCACCTTTGTGAGAAATACTGTTCCTACCAGAAATGAAGGTTTAAGAAGAGAGTAGAATTAGGAAACAGAAAGCAGTTGCTTCATCCTTTATAGATGGGAGAACTGCTTGAACTGTGAGTAAAAATATGGCATATGGTGAAGGACATTGAATGTTCAGTTGCTATTTTATTTCCTAAAACAACTAGCCAATCAAGGCATTAAGTACTTTATAAAGTCAGGAAATTAATGGTCCTTGTAAAAATTGAAGGTTTTTTTAGAAAGAGAGCTGTAAAAGAACAAATAATTACAGGTAATCAATACCATTGTTATTAGGAAACCTATGAGAACAACACTTCTCAATTAGGGAAAAACTGTATTTTATGTTTCTCTCTTGCAAGCTGATCTTTGTTCGCTCCAGCCTGTAATCTTGGTTTATGCTTTATGGATAGGCTTTGTTCTGCCTGTTTTTGAAACATTGCTCGCCTTTTTTAAAGGTTTCAACAGAAGAACAAATAGCAATGAACTCCAAGAACAAAGGACCGTTCTTCCTTTCTTTCCGCCGATTTATTTTTTTTTTTTCCCCTCATTTCTTCAAGAGAAAAGCAAGGAACGTTTCATCTCTTTTTTTTTCAATTTTTTTTTTCTTCTCCCCTTTCAGGAAGTTGATGGCAATAAAGTGATGTCTTCGTTTGCCCCGCACAACTCATCTACCTCACCGCTGAAGGCAGAAGAAGGCGGGCGCCAGGGCGGGGAGTCGCTGGCGGGCGCGGCGCTGGGCACCCCCGAGCGCCGCAAGGGCAGCCTGGCCGATGTCGTGGACACCCTCAAGCAGAGGAAAATGGAGGAGCTCATCAAAAACGAGCCAGAAGGTAAGGCCTGGGAAGCTGGCCAACATTTCCTGTGTTTTTTTCTATTCCTCCAGATCCTTTGGATTGCATATACTTTTTTTAATCGTGCTGGTTTTTCTGCGCTGCTTGCTTTTCCGTGCCAGCGGAATTAAAGATCTTAGAGTTCTTGTCTGCATTAGAGGTAAATTTTATCAGTGTCCCATCACAGCTAATGTTTTTAGCTTTTCCCAAAAAGAGAGTCTAGTGGTCCTTTTGTTACAGTGGCAAGCTCCTCAGTGTGCCTACAGTAAGCCAATTTTAATCACCTGGGGGTTTTTACACCACTACTCCCTTCTCCCCATGTCTAGCACTAGAAGAAGTATTATTTATCATCCATGTCAGTGGTTTTGTGAAATGATCTAGTGTGCAGGTCATTGTTTGAAAGGTGAGAAGGTAAACTGGGAGTTAGTGAAGGCTTTGGTGTGGGACACATCGTGGTGTGTTCATGTGTAGTGCAGGTGCTGTACAGGCAGGGAATGCTGGTGTTCCTTGCATTATCTGTGGCCAACATCATGCAGTGTCCTTTCTGGGTGTCCTTTCCGGAGAATGGGTTTCTTGAGGGTCTCTTTGAGACCCTCTCTCCTGCTGGTGGTGGTAGGACTGGTGGGACTCTGTGGGACTTGTGCTCTGGGACTAAGACCAGAGATGAGGATTTTTATTTTTTGCCTGTTTGGGGCAGAGTGCAGGTTCTCAGTGGAAGATGAGGCTCTCATTGTGCTCTCTGTAGGTATCTCCAGCTCCTTTTTGGGTCACTGTGAGCCAGCTGTGAGAGCATCCTGAGCCTTGTTGCCTAGGGCACAGTGAGGAGACTCTGTTCTCATTGACACTCACTTGTCCTGTTACAGAAATCTGCCCCAAATGTTCACTAGCAGGGCTCTCAGTGCTGAAGCATGAACTGACAGCACCTACAAGGACATTTCAGGACAGTTTCCTGCATACTGGGATGGAAGTATGGACACAAACACGCTGGCACACACAGGAGCATGGCAGGATTGTAAATTAGGCTTTTCTTGACTGGAGCATGCAGTAAGGGTCTTTGAGAATTTTTTAATGTTACTTACAACATTATTTTTGCATTTAGGTGGGTGTAATGGTCAGTGCCATAGCACACCTTGTGCCTTTGAATGGAAGGGATTGCAGGGGGAATGGGTGGGAAGGAGAGCAGGCTTTTATCTGGGAGAGGAGAGAACAAGGAGCTCTGGGCAGTGCATAAATACTCTGAGGTTGTGCAAGCTGCACAGACTCCATTAAGGAAAGGCCACAGATAGACATGAGAATGGCTGCAGAGCTTGTGCATTATCTCAGCTCTGCTAAAATGAAAATATACAGTACAAACAAAAGATCTACAGCTTTGTGAAGAGATTGGGAGAGAGAGGAGGGGGAGCAACTGAATGTTGGGCTTTGCAAATGCGTGCAACAAAAAATCTTTTCTTCCCTCCAGCCATTGTTCTATTGTCTTTCAAAGGCCATTAAATTGAACAGCAGGTTGTGATGAAAATTTCATTAAGCCCTAGTTAAATCATTATGAGGGTGCCATATTCATGTCTCTGCTTACTCCCCATCCAGGAAAAAATGAATAGGAAAGAGTTGAGCTTTTTTTCCCTTTCTCCTTAAAAGCGAACTAACAAAAGTTCAGAAGTTAGAAGAGAATGGGAAATGGGACATGAAACAAAAGGAGGCCAGAGAGGTGAGGTGGCTAGGAAGAAAATTAGACTTGCATAAGAGCATTGAAAGGTGGTGAGGGACAAATACATCATTTTGACAAGCCTCCCTCCCCCTTCCCTTCAGCCAACATGGTTGTTTTTAGAGTGGCTAATTAAAAAATATATATTTCTGGGTGCAGATGGCTAGACTGTTCTTAGAGGTCCTCTGCAAATATGAGTCTTTTCCCTAAATGAGATATATACCAAATACAACACGGTGTCTTCTCTGTCTGAACCCCAGCAGAAAATTATTGTCATGTCTTCTTCATGTAGTGCTAAAGTAAAATTGTCAGTCATCACTGGTTGCTAGTCAGGTAATTAGCATATTAATGAATTTCCCTGTGAATGAGGTGTTACAAGTGGGAATCTTTGATAGTACATGTAGGTAAAACCGCAGCAATTTGTGATAAATGCATATTTCACTAATGATTTTTAGTCTTGCTAGTTTGTGAAGCTTTGTGGGATGAAGATCAAGAATCTTGGTTAAGCTTTGCTGCGTTATGTCAACAAGAATAATATAATACTTTATTTCCCTTTGGGAAGAAAGGGAAACATTTGCACCAGTAGTTGAGGTTTAATTAAATCAATTTCCTGTGGATCTTTCAAAGACCAGATATGAGCCGGATTCCCATTTCTCTATGTACTCAAAAGTTTATATATTATTTAACTTGTACAATGGGCTGTGTTTGCTCTCTTTTTATTGTTTGAAACAGTCCTCTGAATTGCTGTGGGAAACGTGCTTTTCAAGCATTCTCTCAAATGGCCTGTTTTCCTCAAAATCAGAAAAAAGGGAAGGGCTGCATGGACCAACTTTAGGTCTCAATTCAAACCTTGTATCAGTCAGAGTAAGGGCTTCTCTTTAAGGACAAGGGAGATATTCCAAAATATTGATAACAAGTTTGACTCTTTCTAGGAAACTTCATTGATACAAGGGAAATGGTTTTCTACCATTGTGTTTGTTAGAAAATAAAAGGGAAAATCAGTAAGTTTTGTCGGTACAGGACAAGAATTTTTGTATTTTAAACACAGTGCTCAGAGTGCAGCAGTGTGTGAACACTTCCCTGTGCTCTCACAGGAGCTGCTGAGGGAAGCATCACTCTCCACATAAATGGTTTTCATGTGGATTTGCTGTGTGTGTGCCCTTGGTTAATGTGCCCTGCACAATCTTCCAGCACTGCCTGTTCCTCCTTGGCTGTGAGTTTTGGGGAAATTAGGGGCTGTTTTTATCGGGGTTTATACTTAGCTCCAGAGCTCCTTGCTCCTTTCTTCTCCCCCTAATTTTGCCATTTTCCTGCTGCTGGATGGAAGTGTGTGATTGACAATGAGTCATGCTGACACAGAGGCATGAGTGTTCCAGTGGATCTGAAACTCACCGAATCTTACTCATTACTAATACAGTGCTCACTTTTCTTCTCTCAAATTCTGTGGAAAATCCTTACATGCAGCTTTAGCATGAGGCCCCCAAAGGCATAAACCTATTACTGAAGTCACACAGTGTTATTTTACATGAAACATTTCTGTCCCTTCCAACTTGGGCTTCGGCAGAGGAGCCGGTCCCCTTTCATTGCTGGCGCACGATAATGAAGATAATGGAGTGGGTTTGGAGCAGCCTTACACACTGTGACAGACCCCCAGCCCCTGCCCCGAGGGTCGTCTGCCAACCATGGGATTCCTTTTGCAGCTAAAATCATTAGGGGAATGAGACACAGGCATGTTTTTCTTCTGTTTTCTTCAGGCATCAGGGGATGGCAGAGGCTCTCTGTCTGTCTGCTACCCTCGTTTGTAGAAATGAAATGGAAATCTCTTTGAAGTCACTGAGCTTGACACAAGTTTGTGAAAGAAAAGACCAAAGCAACCACTTAGCTCTTCCTTGCACTGTTAATGGGATTGGATTGCTGCGTTTTAATTTATGGCCTGTGCTTGTGGAAAATTAAATCTCTGAAATCTCTGTAGCCTTTCCCCTAAACGTATGGCTTGGCTTCTGGAAAGCAAAGAGGCAAACAAGTAAATTCCTCCCTATTTTTAGAATAAGCTGGAGCATTCTTTGGCTCTTTACATCTCCTAACTTTTCATTAAGAATCAATCCTCTTTTTCCATGTTGGCAGTTGTAACAGGTTATGTATCTGGTCATCTTTAAAACCTTCAGAGTGGGTTTTCTGAGGCTAGACCTGTGCTGTTGTATGGGATTTGTAGGAATTCTGTATAAAGAAATATCATATGAACACCTACCTGATGAGCATGTGTGGGTGCAGTCATTCATCTGTATGGCTCTTTCCTCCTTGGGGAGGACCTCTGAAACTCAATTCAGTTGGGTTAAGTGAATACTTTGAGTTTTCCATAAAAACACATACACAGATGTACACATGTATACACATGCACACATGCAATATATATAATGTATTATATGTATTTAGACATAAATATATATGAACACACGCACTCACAAATTATTCATTTATGGTGTTCCATATTTTTCCTGCTCCAAAATTTTGATCTTAGAGTCTTTAGGTCTTCAGAGGGGGAGCAATAATGTCAGCTGTTGGGTAAGAAGGGAATTATGTGTGTTTGCAGAGCTTCAGCAGGCAATGTGGGTACCAGAGCCTCATGTATTGTAGTAGGCAGCAGTACTATAAGTAATTACTTCATGTGAAAAAAGGGATGAGAAGAGCCTCTTGGGCATGATTTTTGTCTTCTGAACGTCCCCCAAAGGCTGTTTGTATTTGATGTTTAAGTTTACATTATAAATCACAGCACCTGTTAATGTGGTAATTTAAATGACTTGTTTAAGCAGGTCTGTAATCTGTAAAAGCGAGCCATGCTGAATTCAGGCTCTCTGGCTGGGGTATCTCCTAGCATTATCAAACTTTTAATGAACAAATCTTGTTAAAAAAATCAAGATGTCTCCCTCTTTTTGAGCCACAGATTCCAAAGCGGGCCATTCGTGGCCACGAGAAGGGTGGCCTTTGAAATGCAGACTCCTGTTCTTAAATCACATCTGATGAGAAGGGAGGAAATAAAGTGCACAGATTCGGGCAAGGCCCAAGGATGCTGTAATTG
Organism: Ammodramus savannarum pratensis; assembly: GCA_020466415.1. Taxonomy (NCBI): domain Eukaryota; kingdom Metazoa; phylum Chordata; class Aves; order Passeriformes; family Passerellidae; genus Ammodramus; species Ammodramus savannarum. The sequence continues at coordinate 6,136,435 of JAHXMQ010000028.1, read as the reverse complement.
GCTGAGGTTTAAAGTTCTTTTATTTGGTTCCTGGGTGCCCCTTTGACAGAGTGCGTGCTGGAGAGGCTTTGTAATGCTTTTCCACTGAAGGACAGACAAGGGTACTTTGCAGTTGAGTACTTTCAAGTTTTGCTGCTGCTGTGGAAGGATGCTTCAGGTGCCTTGTGGTTCTGTGCTCGTCTCTGCAGTCTGTCACCACAAAATTTCCCTTTTCTTGTACAGCATCAAACCTCCCTTGCTCTTTTCAAAGACCCTGCCATATGGAAATATGCCTCCACATACTGCTGATACAAATAAAAAATAATTAAAACATTTGAAAGTTTATTTGTGGAATAGGGCTGTGTGGAGAGAAGGCCCTGTTAAAGAAGTGTAGCTTAAATTTTTATTAACAAGTGCTTTAACTCTAGAACAGAGGTAGCCTAGTTTGAAGCCGTGCCAGCTCTGCCTTGCTTTAAGTGAAGTTTATTCATTTGTTGCCTTCAGTTTTTAAGTGTTTTCCTTCCCAACAGTTTAGCCTGATAGTCATGGTTTGTTTCAATGGATGTTTTCAAAATTTGCTTAGATTCCCTTCCAACTCTCTCTTCTTACATCCTCAAAGGTTTTTAGCTTTTGCATTTTTCTTCTTCCTTTTGATAAAGGCATCTGAGGTGCTGATACAGCATCTTGAATACAGAAGAAAGCATTATGGTCAAGTGAGATACAGGAAGCCCGTGCTGTTGGAGAGAAGATGCAGCCTGGTTCAGAATGAAAGTCTCCTCTGATTAATCTCTACAATTAAAATTTCTCTCTGGGTTATCTTCACTTCATAATACTGAGCAAGCAGGAGCCAAAGCAGAATGCTTTCTCTTTTCACTTCTCATCTTTAACAGCACAACATACAAGTGGTTCAGCAAGGCAAAAATAATTATTTGGGCTCCTGTCTGCCCTTTGTCCCCCAGACTCCTCACCAGCTGTGCTTCATTTCAGTAAGGTTTTTCAAATTTTGCTGTCATTTTTGACCCCGCATCATTTTGCTGTGCGTTTCCCCTGCTGTATTAGCCTTTGCGTTTTTGTGTGCTCTTTTAATTTCTTTTAAATTATTATTATTTTATTTGCATTTCCCCCTCCCCTGTAAAAGCCATTAGCTTTCTGACCCTGGTGTTGGTCCCTGGGTGATTCTGGAGGAGCCTGTGCCCCAGCTGTAGGTGGGGAGAGTGCCAGCTCCTCATGCCACAGCTCTGGGGATGTCACTTGTGCAGCAGTGAAGAGCCAGCCACCTGTTCCTCAGCCCTCTTGTCCCTCACATTAAAGGTTCAAGCCCTTGCTGAATAGTAACATCTTAATCTGGGCAGCGTGCACACCATTTAGCTGGAACCTATTTGTCGAGCTAGCAGGATTTGTGGGATATTTTCCCCCCTTTCTCTTACCCCTGAGGCACTCGTCATGACCGTGCGTTTTGAAATTAATCAGACCTCGTGTGATGGCGTGGTTTAACATGGAGAAGTGGATATCAAGCATTTGCCCTAATTAAACAGGCCTGCTTGGTGTTGCTCTAGAGGGTGCTTGGTGCTGTGTTTAATAAGGGCTGCAGACGGAGCAGGCACGGCTGGAGTTGGTGGAGAGCTCACTCTAAAGTTTTCCGTGGCACCTGCGCCCTGCGTGCCCAGACCTGGATGGAGGGCTCCCCGTGTTCCTCCCCAAATGTGGGAAGGGGGAAATGCAGCCAAGTGAGGAGCTGAAGGAGCATGGGAGCTGATCAGGGTGCCCTGTCATCCTGTGTGATTAGCTGCAGCTCCCAGCCTGTGCCATCAGCCATTCACAAGGCTTGTCTTGTGGCTGCTGTTTACCACAAGCAAGGGAAAGCCTCTAGTACGGCAAGGAGCAACTCCCACTTGCTTGTTTAGCTAATGAAGTAGCCTTGTAAAAACACTCCTAACTTTGGAGCTGCTGCTGAGCTTTATTAGATACGTGTCTGCTCAGCACTGGTGTTTTTAAGGTGGTTTGAGGGGTGCCAGCTTTGTGCATCTGTGCACATCTCCTGCGTTGCACACAGGCTGTCCTGAAAAAGCAGAATTCCTTCAGCACCTTCCCTTCTCAGGCAGTTTAGTTGTACTGTGGTTTCTGCATTCTTTCAGGGGAAAGCGTGCTATATGTGCATGATTTCTGTGATATATCAATTGAAAAAGTGCTCAAAAAGCAAATAAAATGAGAGTTGGGGGGGTGAATCAATTAAAAAAGTGCTCAAACACCAAATAAAGGAGTTGGGGGGATGAATCAATTCAAAAAGTGCTCAAAAAACAAATAAAGGAGAGTTGGGGGGATGTATCAATTGTATCAATTAAAAAAATGCTCAAAAACCCCAAAAAGGAGAGTTGGGGGGAAACTCTGTGCCCTAAGCACCCTGAAACCTGTTAGGCAGTAATTAAGGACTGATAGCATTTAGCAATTCGACAAGTTAATTTTAGCCAAAAACTAGTAGAAAATTTGGAACGGTCAACGTTTTTAGACAAAATGTTTCTTTGGAAATGATATTTTTTGTTTTTAAATGTTTAAGATGATTAATCTGAAAGAGAAATGAAAACATTTCAATTAGGATTAAATAAAACACTTTGGGTCAGGTGGAAACAGCTTTTCCCCTGACTTGGTTTGGCAGCTGAAATGAAAAAATGCAAACTAGTCGAACAAAAACGAGTTGCAAAACCTGCTGAGGTTTTGGGGGTGTTTTTGCATCTAATGACCTGAGAAGGACAAATGAACAGTTGTTTTACAGTCAGTTAAATATATCTGAGTGGTTTTGAGGGCAATCTGTAAAATTAGTCAGAAAAGCTTGCAAAATTCGATTTTCTCCAAATCTAAAAATTTCTGTGCCTTCTGAAGCCTCAGGTCAGCAAAGTTCTGCAGCACCTTGGGCATTTTATTTTGGAGCAGATTTTAGAATATACAACATTAGATGTGCTTGGCCTGTCTTTGCAGCCCAAATCTCTTGAGTCGGTTTTGAGGACCTGGGAATCTGCAGTTGGTACACCCCAGAATTTTACTTTGCTTTCTATAAATTTCTATATATTTTCTATAAAAATTCCTGCAGCCAGCACGCAGTAAAAAGAAAAGCTCTATTTATCTATTTATTTCCATAACAGTTCAAATTGCTGAAGTAAAGCCCAGCAGCTAGCTAGGCAGGTAGGATGATACTCCACTTATTTAAAAGTTTATTGTACATCCTTGCACTAGCTGACTGCCATCTCTCTCATCCTCTCCCAGCATTATTGTCCCTATTTTATTTTTAATTTCAAACCCTGGCAGAACCCAGAGGTAAGGAACATATTGACACTGCCAAGCATCTGCCTGGTGCTTGACAGCATCATAGAAACCCTTGCAGTGTTTCCTGTGGGTTGCCATTGGTTATTGAACAACACAATGCAAACGGTGCAGTGTGGGTGTGTGTGAAAAGGAAAGGAAGGTTGGGCTGGGGGAAGGAGCCCTGCACGAGTAAATATGTCTTTCATCATCTCTTTTGTTTGGGCTGTTTGCTGGGTGCTGTTCAGCGCTCAATGGGAGTTGTTTGACGGCTCTGCAAAGGGGTAGGAAACCTTTTCTTAAACTTTTATTCTCCTGCTTGTGTCTCGGTCCCTGAAGTTCCCTGCTTTTGTTTTTCCTGCCCCATTTTGGTGTCACCTGGCTGTTGTTGAGGGGTTTGGTGGCTGCTGCTTGGCTGATGGGAGGTAAGCTGATACTCACATCATGTTCCTGCTTGGGAGCATTCTTGTGCAGGTGAAGTGGGCTTGAGAGGGCTTAGGAGAGATTTGCTGCTCTGGTCTTTGGGGCCACAGAGCTCTTTCAAGCTGTATTTATTTATATAAATAAATATATTAAAATGAGAGCTTCAAGGAGCTCTATTGGAGGAGGAAAGAGCTCCAGAGGAGTAGAGTGAGAGGTGAGTGGAGAGAAAAATCAGGTTCTGCTTTCTGCTGAAGAATGCCCTGTTAGCCCTTGTGTGACTGGGTAAGGCTTTCTGAGATGTTTAGCCTTGATTTAATTCGTATTTAAGATTTCTCCTCCCAGCACATTAATATAATGTCAGTGTAGAATGCATTGCATGGTGTAATTACTGGAGAGAGCAGGAGTTGGGCAAGCAGAGGTAATTGAACACATGGCTGTTTATTACAACAGGACAGTGCTCCTACACTGGTATTTAGGGCATTAATAGGCAAGAATTGATTTGTTGTTTTAAGATGAATTCAATCACTGTTGCTCAGGCCTTTGTTTGCTCAGGCCCAGTTTTGCTTTGTTTGTGTTATGTGCCCAAGAGGTTTACACACCACGGCGTGGCATTACTCATGCAGAGGGCTTGGGAGCACACAGCCATTTACGTGAACAAAGGACATTTTTCTTTTTGCCTCTGTTTATCTTCCTCTCCAGTTTTGCTGCCCTCTAATCTGTCTCCATCTCTCTCTATCCCTCCTTTCCCACCCCAAACATTTCTAATCAATGCAGAGGTCCTCCCACATTCTTCCTTCCTCCTCCTCCTCCTGATTCACCCTCCTGGAGGCAAATGGAGCAGCTGGCTGTGCTGTGGGTTAAAAGGTGGAAATGAGTGGTGCCTTCAAGGTTTTCCAAGGAATTCTAGGGCTGGGGGAGCAAGGATTGCTTCCAGAGTGAGCAGAGATGAGCGAGCAAGTCTCAGCTCTGGGTGATGCCTTGGGAAGGCTGGTCTAGAACAGAGTGAAAGAATAGAACAGAGATGGAGTTCCAGAATGAAGTAGGGATTTATGAAAAGGATGTCCTCAATGGATGCACCTTGGGCAGCACCAGAGCCCAGCCAGGGCTGCACCCAAGATGAACCAAAACGGCCCCAAAATGCACGAGGGGCACAGGGTCTGTCCCTGGGATCAGTTCTGCTCCATTTGCACCTTGCAGTTCATTGTCCCATTCCAGCTTTAGGTTATGAAGTCCCATCCTTCTTGGTTTTCTCTCTTCATTCTGTTTGTTTGTTTGTGCTCTGGGGCTGAGATTTGGGTCATTTGTCCTTGGTGCCCAGCTGGAGCAGGAATTGTTTTGTCTCCCTGCTCTGTGCACAGAGCTCACCATCCCCTCATGTGAAGTTCAGAACTGCACACTAAAGCAGCTCGGAATGTGGAAAATATAAAATCTAAACCTTAGGCATCCCAGAAGTTTGGTGTGGTGGGATGTGTGCAGTTTTGTGCTGGCTGGTGCTCTGGAGGAGCCTTTCAGGCCCATCCTGGGGCAGAAGGAGCATCCTGCCCTCTTCCCCCTGCTGCAGGTTGCAGGCAGGAGCACAAAGCCACCTGGCTCAGGGTGAACTCCTGGTCTGCCTGTTGTGAGCAGCAGGGTTTGCATTTTGGGTTCATTGTGCTTGAAGGGAATCTCATCTTGATTTATTTCTGGGTGTGGGAGAGTCAATGGACACTTCAGGGGGATGTGGGCCCAATTCTGCTCTCAGATGTGAGCTCATCACTCCCCCTGGACATGCAGGAGCTTTAGGAAGGCAGCGTTTGACCTACTCCAGGATTGGTAAAGAACCCAACGTGACTTGTTTTTCTATCCCTCCACAGACAGGGATTAGGCCTGTTCCTAGAAGGAGCAGGATTAAAAGAACTGAAAGGTGACAACAACAGCCAAGCCTGTGGGGTCACTAATTGGTGGAAAATTTTATTGCCCAGCTGTAAGGTGTCTAAGCCCAGCAGTGCAGGATGAGTTGCCTTTTGGGGTACAGAAGCACTGATTTAGGAAGGAGAAGCACAGATGTGTGACACAGGGACCAGATCCCTCCTGTCAGGGAGAAAAAGCCATTTCCTACACTGCAACATGCAAGCAACCTCCATTGTTCATCTGAGCTGTAATTTATTAAATTATTGAATCTGCAGATAAATAATGGACACACAGGAGATGAGCTCTGTGCATGTCAGGTCCAGCAGGTTGTGTATGGGACATGCTACTTGGCTACTGATTATTATTGTTTTCCTAAATATCCAGGAATTGCAGTTGCAAAGGCCAGTCCGTATGCCCAAAGGAAAATATGATTTCCATCTCAAAAAAAAAAAAAAACCAACCCTCAATAATCATTGTACTGTACTGCCAGTAAACAAGAATGATAACAGCCAAAGATACAAAAGCCTCAGAGGGGGGAGCAGTGTCCAAGTGCTTTATCAGAAAGGAAAGTGCTCTCCTGCCTTGGAAGGGGTTATCCCAGTGTCCTGTTTTTGCAGTGCAGTTTGGAATGTGCCATCAGCCTTGTCCTGCAGATTAGCCCACACAGGCCTGAGGTAAATAGTGCAGAGACAAGGATCATGTGGAGCAAGAAAGCCTCTAGGTTTTTTATGCTAAACTACTTCTCCTTTTCTGATTAACCCACAACACATACCCCATTTCAGTAACTGAGCATCTTATCTCCCACAGAGTCAGGCATCAGGGGGAAAAGAAAAAAAGAAAAAGCAAAAAAAGTCACCAACTAACCAGAAAATGGTTTCAGCTGTAGTGATTACTGTGCATTCATTTGACCCTGTAGGTTTGCTGGCTTGTTGCAAAGTGTAAAAGCATGTTAGTGCGTTTTTGCTGAGATGTCTATATACAAGGCCTAAATAAAGCCACGTATTTCCAAACAGTTATATTTCCGTGTACATGAAATTAATATATGAAGATGAAACTGGAGGACAGCAGGCTCCTGCTAATGATTGTCAGCTGCAAAAATTCTGGGTTCCACACTGAGCTCATGTACAGCTTTAATCAGCAGTGGTGTTTAACTAAATACGGAGACATTTCACTGAAGGTTATTTTATTTTAAGTTTTTTTATTTTTTTTTTGTGCATTTCCTCTTGCTGTGTCATCTCATTGATTCACAGCTCCTATGAAGCTTTTGGGTATGGGATGTCTGGGATGGTTCTCCAAACAAAACGCATTCTTCTCATACTGGTCTGGCCAAGTCAGTCCTGTCTGAGTTCAGATTAATGACAGAGCTTTCACTGGAGGTCATTCTATAATTAAGTATAAAGTTATTAGATGAATAGTGTATGTATCAAATTTAGTATATGTATCAAGTTTAGGAGCTTGAAAAAAAAAAGGTGCAGTCTTTTTGAGCCAATAATGGCACTTTTTATTATTGTTTTTTTATTGTTAGACAAGTTACTGGATGGGAGAAACTCTAGTTTCATCTTCAATATTAATTTCATATACATGAAATTAAATTATTAATTAATTTCATATATGTGAAATAATACATATATTGAAGATGAAACTCGAGTTTCATCTTCAATATGAATTTCATGTATATGGAAATATAACTGTTTGGAAATACATGGCTTCATTTAGGTCTTGTATATAGCACCAGTGTATGCTGCACAGCACACATGACCCAATATTTTAAATTAATGATGCTCACAAAGACAAAACAATGAGAGGTGGTTTCTTACGTTGCCAGACTTCAGAATTTTCCTAATAGTTCTCTGTGAACTCCTTTTGTTGGCTGTTGCTGTTGCTCTGGCCTCGTGCCACAAATACAAATAGTAATAAATAAGATAAATACAGCACGGAGCAAAGTGCCATTGGAGTGCTGCAGAGAGTTCAGTGCCAGCTCCATCTCATCCTTGGGCTCTCACAGGTTGGTGCTGACCACTTGTACTGAAAACTGAGAATGTAGAAAACACACCTTTGCAATCTGATTGATCTTGGGATGGGCAAAACACTAGTGGAGATTTGGTTTTGATATTTTTATTTGTTTATTTTTTAAATCCTGTTCCTGCTTGGCGAGGGCAGTGGGTTGTTTAAGCAGGGCTAGGTAGCTTTCCTCCCAGGCTGAATGCAGGCCATGAAGCTGTCACTTCTGTAGCTTAATACTGGGTCTTAATGTATTAATTCAAGGCTTTCAGTGATCTAGGACACGACGTGTGCCAGCAGTGGGAACTAAAATTAGAGGCAGACTTTTGGCTGTGAGAGCTGCTTGGGGTGAGAGAGGAGGGAGAGCCCTGGTGTCAGTCAGGTCCAGGGGCTGGGATGTCCAAAACATCCCCTAAAAGCAGCTTTTCTGCAGGATTTTCTGCACCACACCCCATGTGAACGGCCCTTCTTTTTTCTGTTTGTTCCTCTCACTGATACAGCACCCAGTTGTTCATTTCACACTCCAAATCCATGGTGAAAACTCTTTTAGTTCACTTGTTAGACTTTGCTGAACTGGGATTGTAATTCCCACACCCTCCCTCTTCCCTTAAATAATAGCCAATCTTCTATGAAATGCACCTTAAAGGGAAAACTTTATGAAATGTGAAACAAAGTGGAATTCTAGTTAAGCATTCTAAGTTTTCATTCATGGAAAGCAGCTCCTGATGATGTAAAAAAAAAAAAAGAGGCTGAGCAACAGAAAAATAGTTTCTTCCTCCTCCACTTCATTGGATGCGCTTTGTTATGTAAAATATGACGAGAATCATTTCCCTGCAATTTTTTTTTATATGTCATAATTCTGTTAAGGACTCTGAATGGAGACTAATTGGGCATTTATGTTTGGTAATGTGGATTCTCTTGTGCTTCTTTCTTGTTTACTTCCCTCGAACTGAGGGTGCTGTTCTGGCTGTGTGGGAATAATGACTGTGTCACCTCATGAATGTGAGATTGCAGGGACCCTGCTTGGATTGCTGTGCCTCTCGTTCCTCCTCTGTGATTATTTCAGGCCATCTGAAGCAGATTCCTTCTTTTTGGGTAGAGAAACGCTCAGAAGCACAAATTCACAGACATTTAAAAACATCTTCAGTCTTTACCTTATTCTGGCTTGTCTCTCTCTAATGAAATTTGCACTTTGGCACTTCTGTGGGACTCACAGAAACATAAGGGGGGCTCATTCAAATGAGATACATTGAGATAATTCTGCAATATGAGAATTTAGCCTTTATTCAAGCAAAGAAAGATTTGTAAGTTTTTAATGTTGGGGGAAAACACTTCTCTGAAATCCGCGCTGTGAATCTAAACTCTGATATTTTGCTGCTATTCGTGTGCAGCACTTTCTTTGATGACTGCTGGAGTTCTGATCTCACCCAGAGCAGGGAATATTGGGGCTGAGATTTCCTGAGCACAGCTCAGGGGATGGTGTTGTGTTTGGTTTGTTTCACTGGATGCAAGCTAATCAGGGAATAATTAACAGTCAAAATGCCAAGGTCCTCGTTCATGTGAAGGATCTGGCATTGAAGTCCTCAGTAAAGTAACACTCACATTGAATTCACTCAGACTTTAAACTGAACAAATGCTTCAGGATTTGTCCCCAGCTTTTTTGTCCCTGTCAGTTTTTAATGAGCATCCCATAAAAGTGTTTAACAATTGTACTGACTTTGATTTTTTTTTTTTTCAAGGTTTGGGAGAAAATTGCTTTCTCAGGTTGAGGGGGAAAAAACCATGTTGAAACAAAAAAAAAAAAAAGGCACATTTTCTCATCTTGTTGTCTAAGCAGATTCAAAGAGTATCTCACATCTTGCTTTCTGATAGTTGGGGATGTTGCAGAGAGAAAATGCAGGGATGAGGGATTACAGGTGATAGGTGGAGGTGTTTTAAACCACATCCTAAATTCTAATAATTTTACCTCAATCCCCTAAATAATTTGGGGTCGAGGTGAAATTTAGGCAGCAAGGCAGTCACTGGTGTAAATTGTTTGTTTGTTTTATAAACAGAGAGGGGGAAAACTCCCATTTCTGAGCTGGCCATGGTGTTTGGTGCCATGGGCTGGTGTGGGGAGCAGCTCCGTGTTCCTGCTCCATCCCTGCCCGTCACCCAGAGCTCCAGGCTGAGACAGATGGCTGCTGCCTGCGTGGGAGACAGCAACTTCCACATGTGATTTTTTACCATTTGGTAGTAATTAGTTTGTTGTATAAATTAACATTAACTGAACCGTTCTCCAGGCATTGTTTGTAATTATTCCTCGAGCCTCCGAGTTGGGTAAAGAAATGGGAAAGTGGGGAAGAAGCTGCTTCTTGTTTTGTGCAGGGAGAGGGCTCTGTCATCAGGCAGAACAGAGCAGCAGTTATCATTGCATGCCCAGCAAATGAAAACTTTGAAAAAGCCCTTTAAAAAGCGAGATTTTTTTTTCTTTTCCTCTGGAAATATTAATGGAAATTAATGATTTAGATGTGCAGATAGGCTTTATAAAATTTGTAAGAATAAAGCATGGATGTAAGCAAGGGTAATCAGCCCTTCCTGACATCATCATTATTACTGCTGCTACAGCTACCACTGCTGCTGCTTTGATGTGTATTTATAGGGAGTAGAGGGTTTATTTATTTTTTAAATGCATGTTCTCTCAATATCATTCCATTTCCCCCCATTTCTGTAACATTTCCTGATGTATTTGTGGTAGGCAGTGGGATCTGGTGCTGCACATCAAAGATGAGCTGTTGCTGGTTTTCTCTGGGGGTTTCTGTCGTTTCCAGCTCCAGCCAAATGGGAATTGTCAGGAGAACAGCCTCTCACATGTTCCTTGGCACTTCTGCTTCCAGGCTTGGGCACGATCCAGGCATGCAGAGGTTCGTGGACATGAAAAATAACAGGGAAAGTGCCCTCTGCTATTAGCCCAGTATTTTAGCAGCATACTGGGAATCCCTGGGTTGGTTTGCTGGGAAAGTTCAATGCTTCAGCAAGTAAGGAAGTTTTATATCTCATTGTGCTGAAGTTTTTCCCTTTCCTAGCCAGGAGTAGCTGGTGCTGGTCTCTGTCCTTCAGTAGAGCTCTCCTGCCCTGGGTACAAAGCTGGCAAGATGTGACAGAGTGACTCTGAGCATTAAATCCTCTCACACAGGTGCAGAAGTAAAACTCAGGTACTCCCCAGCCTCACTAAAATTAATTTAGTGGCCAGACTATACCCTCCAGACAAAGGTTCATGTGACTTGAGTGTAAAGGTGTCCTGGTGCTTTCTTGTGAAACAGAATGAAGGCAGTTTTACACCCAGACCTGAAACTTGTCTGTGTAAATTGGTGTTTGTTGTGGTTTTACTTCAGCTTGTTGCATTCTGGTGAGTTGGGTCTTATTTCTTCTCTCACTATTGATATTTACATTTATGCAGGTAGGTAATTTAGCCTGGACAACAAATGCTAAAAGAGGACTCGAAATTCTGAAATAAGTAAATAGATGCAGCTCAGTGAGGGGTTGTTCTGTTTCTCTTGGCACTGTGACTTTGCCTATATGAGGCTTTGTGCTGTTTGGGGAAGAGGAAGGTGGGAGGGAGTGTGTGGGAGCTTTGGTGGCTGGAAATGCAGAGAGGATCCAAGCTGAGACCTGCAGCTGAGGGACAGCCACCATGGGTGGTTCTCTTTTTGTCTTGAATTCTGGCAGCGGTTCGTGCTCTAACTGAGGGAATCTGTGATTCCCCAACTTTTGATGTTGTGAAAAATGCCAGTCACTTGTTTATAAAGTTGTAAAAGTTTAATAGTAATAAAATGGTTATAAAAATAGTAATACAATTAGAGTAATAATGATTTGGACAGTTTGAATTAGGACAATATGAGACAATAGAAACAAAGAGTTATGGATGGCCTGGGTACCTTTTCTGGCCCAAAAAAGACCCACATTAACAGAGGATTAACCCTTAAAAGCAACAGCCTGTTGCATATTCATACACCTCATACATGATGCATAAATCCCATTCAAACACAGGATTCTGTCTGGTCAGTGTCAGCTTGTTTCTCTGAATCCCAACAGCACCTTTGAGGCAGGAAGAAGTTCATTCCCTCTGATAATGGAGCAATAAATTCTCTTTCTCTGAAAGGTTCAGGTGTCCTGTGGCTGCTATGTGAAGAGCACGGAGCAGGCTCAGGAAACACAATTTCTTGAGGGATTTTTGCTCTGTGGTGTTTCCTCCCTGGTTTCCCACACGAGCTCCTCTCTCTGTGTGCAGTTTCTGCGGTTTTCAGGCCTGGTTGGCACTGGCTGTGTGCCCGTTCATGGGCTGAGGTTTCATTGAAGGACCAGACACAGACCTGGGGAGGGAAGGTCCCTGGAGATGCTTTTATAGCCCAGCCCTGTGTGCACAGCCAGGAATGGGCCTGCAGGTTGGGTTTGGGGGCCAGGATCAGGAGCAGAGCTCACCTTGCTCAATGGGGCAGCTGCAGTCAGGCTCAGATGGTTCTTGTGCCCAGAACAAGTTCAGTGGCCTTGTGGGGTGCTTGCACTACCAGGAGATGTGGTTTCCATAGATTGTCCTAGATGTATTGGATCAGTTTTCTCTTGGAGCTCATGTCCAGGGCAAGGGCTGTGCTGGGACATCCAGCTGTGGTCCTGACACAGGACACTGCAGGATGATAGCCTGAAAAGCAGAGACAAAATCTAGCCTGCCACACAAAGCTTTTCTTGCCGCCTCACATGCTCTCCTGACAGGCCTTGCAGAGTGCGTTTGTTTGCTTTGTGGACACAGAGTTATGAGCTGTGGCATGGCAGGAAGGTGAGGAATTCTTTGCTTTGTTTTTGGTTTGGGGAAGGAGCTCAGGAGGGTGGGAAGGGAGCGTGTGGGAGCTCCAAGGGAATGCATTAATTAACCCAGGGGGATCTCAGCAGTGAGGAGCTGCAGCTTTAAACCCGGTGATCTTTACCATGGGTCACAGGCCCTGCATCAGACAGGAGGGTGGGCACAATGGGAAGCAGATGTTGTGCTGCTGTGTGACAGCCCCCAGCTCTCAGGAGTGTGGCATTGCTCCCTGGAGCCCCTTGCCCCTACCCAGGGCTCATACATGCACACCCATGCACACCCATGCATGCTGCACACACACACAGGCAGCCCTGGCTCTGCTCCTCTCCCCTGCCCTACCTTCCTCAATGGCCCTGCAACACTAAACAGGTGTTATCCACTCTTGATTTCAGTGCATTTAAATTAATCCTGTCAGCTCAGCTGTTAAAACAACTGTCATCTCCAGCTGTTAGTAATTTTCGACTGGGCACTTTTGCAGGTTGCCAAGTTCTGAGCCTGCATTGTGAATCTCTCGCTGCCTCTCTCTCTATAGTAACAATTTGGAGCTTTTTTTTAAAGGGGACTTGCGTGGCACTGCTTTTACAGAGAACCCTGTTTATTACATATTGAAATAATATCATCACAAAACCCACCACCATCATGCCAGACTTTGGAATAAAGAGCTGAGCCATGTGTGGAGTGCGGTGCATATCAATCTTCTGTGGGCTTGCTGCAGCCTCTCTGTGCATTTTAAATTTGAATGAGAGATGAATCAACCTGAGAGTTTGGGAGGGAGGAGGAGAAGGGGCTCTAAATTTTTATTGCCAAAAATAGAGCTTTCATTTCAGAAGCGCTGGTCTCCCTTTTCCCCTTTGTCTTAGCGTGCATTTAATTTTCATGACTGAATTTACAGGAGGTACCTTGAGCTGAAAACACTTTAAATACCTTTCAGTTGTTAGATTAATGACACACACATGGTATATGTAAAAATTGTGGGGGAAAAGCAGTACAATAACAGTGAGTACATGGTATTGGTTTCCTCTGATGTCTACTGAAACCAATAATTATTGGTTATTATTGATTATTATTGGTAATTATTGGTTTTATTGATTATTCAGGTGCTTCTTGCCTGAATAATAAACCTGAAGGGTTATTCAGGTGTTTTTACCCATTCCTAAGAAAATTATATACTTAAGAAGTGGCTATAGGTAGTCTTTTCCTCAGCAGACTAAGTTGCCAAAAAAATGGGAATCTTTAAAAAAAACCCATGTTTTATATAGTCTCCTACATAAATAAGGGCAGTGTTTCTATATCTTTTAGTAAAATAGACTTCCTATTTAAAACCTCCTTTCTTACGGTTTTCATAATCTTTTATTTTTGAAGTTCTTCAGGCAAATTCTGCTAAAATAGGAGACACTCCCAAATATTACCAGAATAATTATTTTCCTTTCACTTTTTATTCTTGTGCTTAGAAAAAAATATTTAAGGAGAAAAAAAGAAAAAAAAAAAACAAAAACTGTACCAATAATGTAAAAATAAAAAGAAAAATATTCTGAAAAATTACCATCTAATTCAGCAGCGCAGGTGCTGATCTAATTCCCACTTGAAAATGTATCTCTGCTTTTTGGCATGGTCTGTAATACAGAATGAGCAACATCTCAAATTCCAGCACAGTTCTGGCTGTTTATGAAGACCCTCACATTAATCCCTTCCTAGAAAAATGTAATTCTTTATAATAAATAAAGAATTAAAGTAAAGAATTATACAATAACTGAGTTGACATGCTCCAGTCTTTGGGTTTGCCATCATTATCTTTCTTCTCATACTGTGGTGCCATTTCAGTAGAACATGAAGCAACTTCCTCAAATTTCCCATTTCTTAGTGAACAACTGCAAATCTTCCAGTGGAATGTGAAATGTTCTGTGTCACTCTCAGCACTGAGATCTGTGGGGTGCACAGTGTGGATGGGTAGGACCAAATGACAGACAGACAGACATCACACAATGGCCATTGCTGCTGTTAGCAGGAGCTGGGGTTGCTTGTCTTGAATTCTGCTCATTTTTCATGGCTAAATGCTGGAGTTACAGTGGTGCACCAACCCTTTTTCTGTGTGGTTTGGCATTTCCTTAATGCAGGAATTTGATCAATGTTATAGTAATGTGAAATTCTGGTTTCACAGAAGCTGCTGCTGGGCAGGAGTGCTGTTAGATCAAAATGAGTACTTCCTGTAAAAAATACTGCTTTTTTGGAAAATGGGCTGGAATGGCTGAAAATTTAAATAAAGGGAAGACAGACTTTGATGGGCTTCTCCCCAGAATTAGAAGCATTTTGTTTGAGGGAGGCTAAGGAGTTCAGTTGATGCAGTTTCATTTATGGTGTGTAATGCTTTGTTTAAAGCTGCACCAAGCCCTTCTGGGGGATGCATTTCCAAATGTCCCTGCTGGCAGGGATTTATCAGTATGGGTTTAGGTTCTGCTTTGCCCCCAGAGAGCCCCCAGCTGTGTGGAAAGCAGCTGAATTTTACAGAATTTTACCCACTCGTGGTCTCTGAGGTGTGGATGCTGTTCCTTGCTGCTTCCACCTCCACGTCTCAGTCCCACCACAAACTCATGTTGGACTCAGGGCTTCTGCCACAAGCTGTGGCCATTCCTCAGTGCCAAATGCTGTTAAAGTACAGCATTTTTTTAGGATTAATGCTGCAAATTCCAATTTGCACATGTTTTCCTTGCCGTCTTGTCTCTCCTGCACCTTTCTCTCCTTGCAGACTCATAACTTCCACTCCTTTGGCATGGCACCATTGGTGATTCCAGTGGCATCAGTGAAATTACCTGTGTGCAAAATCAAAGTGTCTTCAACCCCCAAAATGTGTGTCTGCTTTGCTTGCTCAAATCAAACTGTACTTCCAAACCTTTGGGGCTTTGTGCAATGTGAAAGATTCCATTAATCTTATCTGTGTGCAGTAAAACCTTGTCAATTCACACTAATGATCCTGGGAGTTAGCAGGTAAGCACATTTTTCAGCTGGCTTTCCCGTGGGCGAGGGACTGAACCTAAACTCTTGACCCAGCACACATCTAAATTTAGGGATGTTCAGAATCTGAATTTTGCAACTCGAGTCAATATTTAAATTTCCGTGGCTTTGCGTGACACGGTTTTGGCCAACTGCTCTGTGTTTGACAATCCAAAGGTGTAGGAGATATCCCCAGGAGCCATAATCTCCTGGGAGATAGCAGAGCACACATTTGAGAGGAGAGGGAAGATTGCTCCATTGCTTTTCACATTGGCTGAAAAATACATAACACCAGGAGAACCAGCCTCTCTTTATTTATTTATTCCTCTTCCTCTTTCCGTTCCATATCTTATTTTTCCCTTCTTCCCACTAACTTGTCCAGTCTTTCCCCTTGTATTCTTGAAGGAGCTCATTAATATCTTTTAACTAGATGTGATGGGCATGAGCAGGCAAGGAAAGCAACAGAAAGAACAAAAATGGTGGTGAAGGTTTGATATCAACAGGACATGGCTATGTGGAGTGCCCTGCAATGTCAATAGAGTGTAGAATATTGATAGGCTTTTAATTAAGCAGTGATTTCTGCAGATGAGATATTAAATGCAGTTCTGACTGTTCTGAGAGATCTCTAACCCCAATATTCAATAAGCTGTGCTTCTCCAGTTCCTGTGTTCATAAAGCCAGGAAAGCAAATTTAAAATTATTTTGCCATGACCCACTGTGTGGTTGTTCTTATTTTGGAGAAACAGTGACATTTTCAATTCAGCTTGTTGTCTAGCAGTGACTGTGAGTGAAGCTGAAAAAATCCTCATTTGCATTAAGGCTGTAATGGTAAATGTAGTGCTGAAGTTGATAAAACTTTCCCAAGGAAACAAGCAGGAAATTCTCTGTCCTAACTATTTCCAACAATAGATAGATATGGTAGATATTTGATAGATATACCTCAGAGTAACTGCATGTTTTACCTGCATGTTTTACCTGCATGTTTTCACTCAGAACAACCTCTTGTGCCTGCACATGTGTGTGTATATTCCTCTGATGTAAATAAGTGCCTATTTCTGCTTTTCTGTGGAGGACAGGAAAGACAAAGCCCCACATTTACATTATTTTTTAAAAAATGTGTTATGTTACAAACTCATTGAGGCTCATTTGTGTTTTCTTTACCAGTAACTATAATGTTATAGTTACTTTCCTATGCTTTCCTTGCTTGTTCAAATAACTCACCTCACATATAAAGTTTCACTATGATTTCCTTCAAAATTTTGCTTTAAAATTTTCAGTTGATGTGACAAAGAACTGCTGGAATTTTACCTTAAATATTATCTTTTTAAGTGGATTTTATTTTCAAATTGTGAAGAAGCCACAAAAGATATAATTCTAACTTTTCTCCTAGTCCATTTCTATGTTTTTTTCACGGCCAAAAACTTCGGACTTACCCATAAAATATTTTTCCATAAGAGAAATGCTTATAAATATTTCACCTCCAGCTAGTTAGAGTAGACAGCTTCATGCTAAGATAGGAGAGGAGTGAGTGCAGCTTTTTCCCTGGTGAGAAAAATCCCTTTAAAACAAGTTCAGTGTATTAGTGCATTTTATTTTTTTTCCAGTTTCAGGGTATGGTTATGAGGAATTAAACGTGAGATAAAGTGAATATAAAAATGTGCAGCTTGTGTTGTCTGTGATCCTGCCCAGTTTTTGGAGGCTTGGTTGGTTGCCCTGATGAGGGCTCTGAGTGTCAGTGGAAGGAAGGCTCATGCAAACAAGAAGGTTGATGTGAAACTGGGAAATACAGGAAACACAAACAGTAAAATGCAGGAATTTTTTCCTTTGATCCTTTTCCCATAACTGCCTAACAGTTTGCAAGCTGTCTAGTCAGAACTCTCTCTCACTGCTTTGTTGGACTTAGCTGAAAGAAGTTTAATAGTAAATAAAGAAGTCAATTACAAGTCCCTTTCTAGACCTCAGCTCCTCCCTGTAGAGCTGCCCCTGCCCTGCTCTTCTCTCTTTTTCCTGAAAACAAAGTGCTGGAAATGATTTCTGTGGTTTAGGAGAAGCCATTTAACCCTTTCCATCGAGCATAAAGACCTGTATGGCAAGATGATGAAGGTGCTTCCTGGGAAAAGCTCTGAGATTTTGTTCCATATTTCTCTCCCATATTTTGAGAAGGGGCTGGGTCAGATCCTGACACCACCTGCCCTGCTTGATGGAGTCCATGTGAGGTTTAGCCCTTTTAGATGGTGATGGGAACTCAATATTTGAGGGATGTGTTGAGACTGTGTGATAGAAAAATGCTGCTTCAGAATCCAAACATCATCTTTGATTTCAGTGCTTGAACATGAACTTTATTGTCATTTCTCTTCTGCAACAGGTGATTTCTGACTATTCATAGCATTAAAATAACTACAAAATATTAAATAAGTCCATGAGTTACCAGAGGGCACAAGAAGTTGATTGTATTGACATTCTGTGGATCCTCTAAATTTTTTTAGAACAGTGAATACTTCAAGAGGGATTTTTGTGTTTTGTTTTGGGTTTTTGGTTGGTTTTAGGTTTTGATTTTTTTTGTATTTTTCTTTTGTATTTTTCATGCAATCATTGGTGACAAAGAAACACAGAAACCACAGATTAACCATTGCATGGAATGGCAGCACCATGCTGCCCCGTGGCACTAAGTAAATAAATAAAGCATTAACCATCTTTGGCACACTTGTTGGCAAACTTGTTGAAAAAAGGGAAGAAAATGACCTGGAGCTGCTGTGGTGTGTCCTCCCCTTAGCTGCTCCATTTCAAGGATACTTGCTGCCCAGCATTACACTGGGGTGAGGTTGGTTTTGTGCGAGGACAAAACAAAGAATTTATTTCTTTTAATGCTTTCAAGAATCCAGAAACCCAAAATTTGTACCAGTGATGCAGGGCTGCAGTGCCATGGGAGATGTGGAGTTTTTCCCCTCTTTGGAAGAGTTTTCTCTGTTTTCTCTGAGCCAAGGCTGGAGCCTTCAGGCAGTGCAGGACTTGTGGAATTTCTGTATTACACCTGCTGTGGAAAGGCTCCTGTGAATGGGCACACTTAGGGGTGCAGCTAAGACACAAAACCCTGTCTTAAAAATAATTCTGTGCATGAATCTTCAGATTGATCCAGTGGAGTTCTGAGGAAGTTTCTGGATGGCTTCTAATGCAGATAATGAGGGAGGCAAGCCC
>JAHXMQ010000028.1:6093689-6112867 GCA_020466415.1 Ammodramus savannarum pratensis | reverse complement strand
CTGTTATGTTCCCCATCCTGATTTTTTGTTTAAGGAAAGGTTACAGGTATCTGAGGTTTCTTGCACACTCCTAGAAACCTGGCCATTTCAGGTTGAACAGGAGATAAACTGTTAATAGGAACAGATCCCCCAGATTTAAACACTTGGGTGGCATTGGGCTGAAAAGAAGACCATGGAAGAGGACAAGAAGGAGGTGCAGCATGGACATCAGGTGTGATCTTGCCCTCCTTTCAGGCAGGAACGAGCCCAGCAGTTTCTCACAATCAGCCCTTGTGCGTCCGTGTGTTTTCCTTCCCTCCGTGTTGTTCCACAGTTATCTGTTGGTACCAGCAGCATTATTACACACAGATTAAAAGACAGGCAGCTTTTAGGCTCCCTGACAGTTGGCCAGAGCAGAGATTAGAGATAAAAGTTAATCCCGTGAGGTAATAGCAAAAAAAGAGTACAAAGAGACGAGATGAGCCGATAATGGTTTGTTTAGGTAAGAAGGCTTGCCTTGCCTTGGCGATTGGCTCTGAGTGAGAGCTTCCCAAATCCTTCTCTAGGAGAGAGTGAGAGGGGAAAAATAGGAGCCAGCAGCGGTAAAACATCATGAAATCATTGCAGCCATAAATGGAAGGTGCCGGACCATGGGGGAGATGAGAGATGTTTTCTTGCACAGCTGCAGAGCTATTACTCAGTTAACACTTGGACAGAGCGAGGCCGAAACGGTCTCGAAGTCAGGGTTTAAAATATCAAAGGAACTTTATGTTTATGTTTCTTGTAAAGTGGAAAATAATTTGAAAATGTAGCAACACGAATATGACTTCAGGGTGGTTAAAATGTTAATAGCCTGGTGTATTTTAAGCTGCATTTCTCTATGGCATGCTCAGAGAGAAAAGTTTGCAAAGGTTTTTTGGACTTTGCGTATTTTTAGGAATGCTCTTAAATGTTCATGACATCACAAATGAAATTCAAACAAATCCATATCTTTCTAGTGAAGTTATGAAGGTATTTTAAGCTACATTTCTCTATGGTGTGCTCAGAGAGAAAAGTTTGCAAAGGTTTTCTGGACTTCGCATATTTTTAGGAATGCATGTGACATCACAAATTCAAACAAACCCATCCCTTTCTAGGGAAGTTAATTCAGCAGAAGATTAGGAATGTGAAACAAGGGGCTCGTTCCTCTGCACAGCCCTGTCATTTTGCAGCTCACACAGATAAATATGTGTTTGAAATGGGAGCTATCTACCAACCACTGGCAATCCAGCGCTGCGCTGCAGTCGCGAAATTGGAGAGGTGGAAATTCACATCTTTGTTTTTTTAAACAAAGCCTGATGAAAGCAGTAACATTCTGATTCTTGACTACAGTAATAATACCATTCTGAAATAGCCAATTAGCAAGCTGCAATTACTGTACCTGCCTTAAAGCTGGCTGTTGCTGGCACCAGGTTAAGAGGTGAGCTGCAGCAGAAATAAAAGTGTGCCTTATTGTGGCATCCAGCCCTAGAATTGATGGAGGAAAAAAATCTGCACTCACATTTCCTGCTCTGTCCTTCTCTTTTGATGAGGGCAGGAGTACCAGAAGATACAATCATAAATAGGGAGAGTTCCTGAGTGACCATAAGTTCCATAAGATATAATTTGTTCTGCTCTCTGAATGTCTTCAGTTCCCCCAAGAATCTGTTTCAAGGAGTCAGTGAATCAAACTCTGCCTTATTCTTCTTTTCTGTCAAGGGTAGAATAGCTAGATATTAGTTACTATTTCACTTAGAGTGTTAATGGAAATTATTTGTGTGCTCACAATAAGGAGGTCTTGGAAGGAAAAGAGATGAGAAGGTTGGAAATTAACCAGTCAGATTTTGTCCTTAAACTTAGAAGGAGGTACAACTATTTTTTAAAATTATTTTTTAAATAGCATATCAAAACAGTTTGATCACTCACTGGAGGGTTTGCCATCTCTCTGTGAGCTGTGGGACAGACAGGGCTTGTCCCACTTGTGGGTTAGTGTTCAAATTCATGGATTCTCAATCGTGCTTATTCATTGTTAAAGAGAGCTTGAGGTCTGAGGCAGGAGTGTCAGCTAACAATCAGTAAGCATTGTGCTGTGTTCTGTTTCTGGGTTATGCATTGCAGAAGTGTTTGCAAAAAGCCACCAAAAAGTGGGATGAGAGCACCACTCCACAGATCAGTAATGTGATGGTTTTATTGAGAGGTGCAGCATCTTTCAGGGAATATCAGTTTCCTCAAAGAGAGGAGCACAGACTGACTTAGGAGCACTGCAGGGCTCTGGAATTCCGTGTTCTCATGTGTGGGAGAGATCCCAGTGCTGCCAGGGATGTCACAGGGACAGGACATCCTCCTGCAGAGGCTGCAATGGTGACCAGAGCTGCCCACACTTGCAAGGTGCTAACCTGTGAATCAAAATGGGTGATAGGAAGGAATTTTCTATTTTCTCCTTCACAATTTCCTCACAAAAAAAAAAAAAAGAACACTTTTATAACTATATTTTCAAGCTAGGACTTTCTTCATTGTGTCTGTCCAAAATGTGACGCAGTTTTGCATCCTTTGCTGCCTGGGAGCCTGTAAAAAGGGATTTCATGTCCTGTTTTGTTTTGGTTTTGGCCATAGAAATTCCGGCCCCATTTTCTCCTTTTTGTGCTTGAATGAGCAGGAAAAAGAAGTCAGAGTTAGGAGAATGTCCTTTTGCAAAGGAGCTCAGAGGAGTTGTTCTTCCTTAAACAATTTTGAAGCTTTAGGCTTGGTTAGATTAGTACCAAGTCAGGTCATCAAAGTTTAAGAAGTTGTAAGAAACTGTGGTAACAAAATTAAGCGTCAATTCTTTTCTTTAGTACAATTAGACAAGAGAAGGAAACAGAAGCCTCTCCACTTGCCAAAAGAATGATCACTTTGCTCTCTTCTATCAGAGGTAATTCCCATTTTTGGACAACACCTTGCCGTACCATTCATAAACAGTGCTGATATCATTTGTTTCTGATAGAATTTCACGGTGCACAAAGCTTGCAAATAATTGGTTTGGGGGTAAATTGAGGGGAGGGCTTTCCCCAATCTTTCCATCACTTGGTGTGTCACTGAGAGCCCAGCTCCATCAGGAGTCTATTACTGATAGCTGAACAATGAGGGGCCTGCAGGTCCTTTGTGATGCAAACGTGGCCAGGGGCATTGTGAACCCCTCAAAAGGCATTGAGGGGTGAAAAAAACAACAAAGGAAAGGACTTTACAGACAGGCCCTTAGATAGGAAAGTGATTCACTGGAAATAGATCTTTGCTGTGATTTTGTTGTTTGGAATCATAAACTGAGTAATGGGCGTTGTTGAAGGATTTGGTTGTTTTATTGAGAGTCAAAGGAGTTTTGTGAAGTTTGGGTGTCTCTCCCATGGGTGTGTCAGGATGCTGTGCTCCTCCATCCCTGCATCCCAGTGCTTCCCAGATCCCTCCTTTTCCTGGGCTAAAGGGTGAGAAATGAGGTGCTTTGGGCTCCCTGCAGCAGTTTGGAGCCATACACAAGGTGGTCTCTGGAAATATCAAGTGTGAGAAGCCTGAGCACTCCTCAAAATAGAAATAGATATTATCCAAAACCTGTCTGAAGGGTTTTTAGAAGTAAACCAGAATATTTTTTGACAGTCTTACCCCAGTGAATGATTATTTATTGCCTGAGAGGGGCCAGTGTACAGTTCGCATGAGCAGTGTATTTCATGTTCCTTTGCAGGGGGGAATACTGGGAAAAATGCTCTGTTTTAATTATTGCAGTCTAACTTCACATACTGATCATGAGTTGATAACGCTCTCAGCTTAGATGACTTTCAAATATTTGTGCACTTTCTCAACTGATAATCAGTAAATAAACAATTAGGTACTACGAAAGTAGTTTTTTAAAAACATTTTTCTTTGTCCATGGCATTCACAGTCAGACACCAAAAAGTTGAAGTCTCAAGCCCCAGGAAATTGATGGAGAATGAAAAATATCTTCAGGTTCTTTACTTGTCAGGATCAAATTCTTTTTCCTGAACTGCCCTACTCCTAACTGTAAAAAAACAGAAAGTTAAGTGAAAATCAGTGTTTATGATCAGGAATGAAACTGGGCTTTGTTAAATAAATGTAGCTTTGCTGTGTTACCACTGGAGATCTGCTGCTGAACTGATCATCTCAGAGGCTGCACCTTACTCAAAAGTTGGACCTTACTGCCAGTGGCACCATGCATGCAAACAGCAGTCAGTTGTACTGCATAAAATCAGAACGTAAAATTTTGTCGTTGATTTCTTGCTTGATTTTTTTTTTTTTAGGGCAGTAGAAAACAAAAATTTAATAAGTGACACTTATTGAGATAAATGCTTTTTCTCAAAAAGTGAACCCATAGAAGTTTTTGAGTAATCTTCCTTTCTTACTGTTTTCTTTTCTTTCTGTTTGTTCACAGAAACAAAATTCTGTGCAGAGACGATCAGTTTGATCGGAAAAAATAATCTTTAGCAAAAGAGAAAAATAACGAGCAAATTTAAGCGTGATCTCTATCAGTAATTCACAGGAAGATGTAGAAAATTTTGGCTCTGTTTTTTTTTCCAGTCTTTTCCAGCCTCCTACGCGTCTGGGTTGTAGGTGGGGTCACGTTGGGAAGTGTTAAAAATCGGCGAAGAACAGTTAGCGGTATGCTTAAAGTTTATCTAAAAGTAAGAAAAAAGTTTATCTAAAAGTAAGAAAAGTAAGTTTATCTAAAAGTAAGAAACTCAGAAGAGTTTGTTAGCTCAGAAGACTTTGTTAGCGAGTGAACTTTGCTGTTAATTTGGGAGGCCCAGGTGAGCCTCAGCAGCGTGCGCAGGTTTGAGCGGTTCCTGAACTTTGGGAGATTTAAAGGTTATTCCCGTCACTGGCAACTTGAGGGAGCATGCAGTTTTTACTCCATTGACTCCTGGCTACCGTTTTGTCCATGCTCTGCTCTGTATTCTTGACAGCAAATTGATTTAACTTGCAGCAGGAGAGAGCGCGCGAGCGAGCGGAGCCCGCGGGAGAGGGGGAGAGAAAGGAACGTGTGAATGTGAAATGTAGCGGGGAGCAAGGCGAGGATCCTGAATGGCAACATTTAGGCATTGACTGTGACATTGTATTAACCTTTTTAATGGATGTATGTAATAAAGTGACATGTAAATGGAGCACAAGGGGAGATATGACACTATATCTGGAAAAGGATAAAACAGTCAGTGAATACTGGGCTATTATAGCAGTTTGCAAACCTTGGATAAACTCAGTCAGCGGTTGTATAATTGGTTATTCAATCCCGAGCCTTGTTCACAGCTCCCAGCCAGGAACAGAGGGACCTGTTGCCAATTTGAGTGAATGCAGAGCCTGTGCTCGGCCGGAGCCCCTGGCTGGAGCCAGCCCTTTTCCTGTGGGCTGCCTTCCACCGCGTCTGCCCCTGGCGCGCCCACAGTGGCCCTTTTGTTGTTGGGGCTGGCTGCTGCTCCCCTCTCTGCGCAGCTACACAAATATAGCAAAATGGCTAAAGGACTCGCTGGAGCTTTCCTCTCGCCGAGTTAAATGTGGGGGCTTTGGGAAAGGAGGCAGAGCCCCAGCAATAAGGAAAGCGCGGTATGGCCGGGTGGGGAAAGCACCATCCTCTTCCAGGCTATGGTAGGAACTGTGAGCTTGTTCCTCCTAAACCATGGTATGGCAGGAATTGTGGGCTTGTTCCTCCTAAACCATGCCCCAAGTGGGAAAAGCGCCATCCTCTTGCAGGGTATGGCAGGAATTGTGAGCTTGTTCCTCCTTAACCATGGTATGGCAGGAATTGTGGGCTTGTTCCTCCTAAACCATGGTATGGCAGGAATTGTGGGCTTGTTCCTCCCAAACCATGGTATGGCAGGAACTGTGAGCTTGTTCCTCCTGAACCGTGCCCCAAGCAGGAAAAATGCCATCCTCTTCCAGGGTGTGTGGTAGGAACTGTGAGCTTGTTCCTCCTAAACCATGGTATGGTATGAATTGTGGGCTTGTTCCTCCCAAACCATGTCCCAAGCAAGAAAAGCGCCATCCTCTTCAAGGATATGGTAGGGACTATGAGCTTGTACCTCCTTAACCATGTCCCAAGCCCTTGGGAGCTCTCTTGGGACAAGGGATCCCTGCCTGGCCTCTTGCACAAGCAGGGCAGCTCCTGCGGGGACCCAACTCCGTAAAAAGCTCCCAAATGTCACAGACATCTTTTCATGAAAAAATCCTTTCTTTAAGATTTTTCCTCTTGAGAAGCTGAGAGGCCTCAGGAACAAAATGTAAACGTTGATTATCTGCTGCTGTGGGATGCAGCAAGTAGGTCTGTGATTAGCTCTTGTTAGTTTGTTTGTTATTAATGGCCAATCACAGTCAGCTGGCTCGGACTCTCTGTCTGAGACAGAAGCTTTGTTATCATTCTTTCCCATTCTATTCTTAGCCAGCCTTCTGATGAGATCCTTTTCTTCTGTTATTTTAGTATAGCTTTAATATAATATATATATAATATTACAATAAAATAATAAATTTAAATTACATAAAATAACAAATCAGCCTTCTGAAACATGGAGTCAGATCCTCATCTCTTCCCTCACCCAAGAACCCCTGTGAACACCATCACACCCAAACATCAATGCTGTCCTCGTGGGTTTGTTTGGTGTGGAGGTTGTCCCTCTCCAAACAGGGAGGCAGCATCACATCAGCCAGCTGGGGATGAGCAGAGAGTGTTTTAAGCACCCTGGTTCCCTCCACCCTCATCCCTGCACACACGGCTTTCCAGTAAAAGCAAGGAGATATTTATGGAATGTCCTGACTCAGAGGCCAGCTGTTTCTCTTCTAGTAAAAATGGTAGTTAGAAATAAATCAGAGGAAGGTTTGATTTCGGTTGATGAAATAATGAATATTCAGCAATATATATAGAAGATGAGCCTGTATGAGCTAATGGTCCCTTCTGGTTTGCAGCTTTTTGTGAATGAAGCAGCAGTGCTGTGAATCCACAGTTTGCTCTTCTCCCTCCTTTTTTCCCCCACTTTTCTCTAGTTTTCAATAGTGGGATCTTGCTCCCTTGCTAGTCTTACAGTTCCTTGGTGTACCTGGTTATACAGCAGTATTTTGTAGTGTCCTCATTCCCTATATGTGGAAGGGAATTATTGACACAGTAGATTATGCACAGGCTTTTTAAGTTACAAAATTGAGGTAATGGTTAAAAATTATATGCCTCTAGATCACAAAGAGATGGGCTTGGGGGCTAATCTCTTCACCATCCTGATTTACTCTAGTTCAGAGAAAATAATACAGAGTGCCTGGTTTAATGAAAGGCTGCAATTCAATCAAGGGGTTCTGCTGAGGTCATATCATTTAAATAGTTACAGCACCTCTTGACTGAGTTACAGCCTTGATAATTCAGTACTTTGTTGTTATTTATGAGGGTAACTTTTCAAAGCAATCTGCATATCTCCCGCTAGAACCTGCTTTGAAAATTTTATACCATGATGTCATTGAAAAAGAATTTTTTTTTTTCTCTTGGTAAGAAAAGGGAAAAAAAAAAAGACAAAACCCCATACCAGCAAAATAAGAGGGGAAAGGAATGCATTGTTTTAGAATAGAAAATTAATCACTTGGAAATGGACTGGTTATTGTGAAGCAAATGCAGAAAGAGTATTGAACTTGAGATACATGAGAAAAACTACAGCAACTCCTGCCAAGGCTTTTAATGGAAAATACACCACACGTTTCACTATAAACACAGCTCTGGGAGCAGAGACTCACAGCCCTGGACAGAAAGGGCCATTGTGGAAATACATTTTTTTTTGATAATCACCGTTAATGTCGCCCAGCCTTTATTGAAGCATTGTGTGGAGTGGCAGGAACACGATGTAGTGGGGGCTGCTGGAACAGTTTGGTGTTTGGGGTGTTCAGACAGAGGGATGTAGTAGATGCAGCAGTCTGGAGTGGTTTATTCTGCCCTGCAGCCTCTCCCCAGTGACAGTGACAAATCCACTCAGCACACACCTCATCTTCCTCTCCCCCAAATATTATCTGTGTTTGGCATTACTCTGAGGCACTGGGGTCTCCCTGGGGTCTCTGTTCCCAATTCAGGGATTGTGGGTGTCTGACTGAGGGTCCCACACTCTCCTGCACAGGGGTGAGTGCTTGAGATGCATCATTGATTTAATGGAGCTAAGAGACTGGTGGGGTTAAAAGAATTGGTGGTAGCCCCTCAGAGAGCTTCCCAAATGTAATTTAAATAGGATGGAAAAAAGCTTTTTGTACCTTGATTTTTTTTTCCTGAGTTAGAAATGTCCAAAGCACTAATAGCTGCTTTTATATGTTTTAAACTCTCACCAAAAGTATCTGTAATATATAAGGAAACAAGTGTTTTAATAAAGTCAGATGAGGGCTTTGCAGAAGCCTATCTTCTTTGCAGAGCTCTCAAGAAATGTGTACCTATGGTGAGCAATTCTTGGAAGGCAAATTAATTTTTCTCTGTTAGTTGTTTTAGAATGGAATTTCATTCAAAAGACTCACAGGGAATTGTAGAATTTCTGTAGCCAAATTTTGAGCCAGCTGATAGATTTCATCTAGGTGTATTAGGAATTTGAGCACTAGAGGCTGAGTTTCATAAAGATCTGGAAAAAGTTTGGTTTGGGGATTGCTGCACTACATTTCTACATTTCCCTTTTCTGCCTGAGTTAGAATGAGCTCGAGATTCTTTTTTTTTTTTTTTTCTTAATTAAGAATCTGTTACTTGCATTAAGAAATTACGGGTAACTGAGAAATGTGTATTTCTGCCTTTTTTCCTATTAAAAAAAAAAAAACAACAGTTGTTTTATATTCTCCTTAATCCTTGAACCACATGATGCATGATATCCTGGCTCTTCTCTTATTTATACAGCCAAAGCTGATGGTGTCACTTTGAACTCTGCCATCCCTGCAAGGAAAGGTAGAACATGTTCTGGAAAGGTAGAATATATTCTGGAAAGGTATAACATAAAACATAAGATATTCTGGAAGGGTATAACATGTAACATAATATATTCTGGAAAGGTAGAACATGTTCTGCAAATGTATATTATATTCTATATTAAGCCCCAGAGTGTGACCTTTACTTTTTTAATTAGGCTGTGCTTTCTGTATTCTTGATTCAGCTTGTGTTAAAATACCTGGAAAAAAGCCATTTTTGATGTCCCAGGACTCTCCATCTCCTCCATCTGCTGTAACAGGGCTCAAGGAATGGGAAGTTCCCAGAGGCAGGTGATGCTGCAGTCTTCAGTGTGGTTATGTGATACAGGAATTTATTCCACTGGCTTTCAAGGTGGAATAGACTCCTTCCATTTAGGCCATAGCATCCCCCCAGGATTAAGCCATTTGTTTCTCTGGCGTTCTCTTAAGGCCTGGCCACAAAAGAGAACTTGGTGAACAATGGGGCTGTTCCCCTATTCAGCCTTTGCTGATCTGTTAAATTCCCCATTAGTCCATTCTGCAATCACTGCACAGCCCACCTTCCCAGGCACCCTGTTCTCAAGGGAATTCACCCTTGGCCTTCACCCACGTCCCTCTGCTTTATCCACCACTTCTGATAGTGACTCTGGGTCCTTTTCTGGCACACTGACACATATTGCTATGGCTCTCCTTCATATCTGCATGCCAAGGGACATTTACACACATTTATTCACAGACTTCTCTAGCTTGCTCAGAGAGAGGTGGGTTTAAGAGAAAATATTTCAGTCTCAGCCCTAGGTTCATCTCAGCATTGAAAAAGAAAAGCTGAATTGCAGGTAGCTCTTTTTCCAAGCATCTCTTTCTGGATGTGAAATAAATCCCTGTGTAAACTGCATATTGTTGAGCATTGTGTCTGGAAAAAAGGAAGGGACCATACTGAGATATCAGTGTTAGTCACAGAATTAAATCACAAAAGAAATGATTCCATATAACAGTTTGATAATGGTGTTACTGTGCAGAATCCATCAGCATTGGCTGTTTCACTGTTAAAATTGAGGTGCAGCTGATACTGGACTGGGATTGAGTTTTTCCACAGCTGCACCAACAGTTACCTGACTGATTTCCATGCAAACATGAGAATTCAGCTGAGTTTCTTAGGGACCTGGAGGTGTTCTTCTGCCAGGAGGTGCATGGCCCACTGAGCACCTTGAGTTTGAGGCCAGGCCCTTAGGAGACACACCTTGTTTTAACAGAGTTATTTCAGAAAATGCCCTTTTCCTTTTGTGCCATGAAAGGTAGAGATGATCAAGACAAGAACACAAATGCAGCGATCCCAGGTTTGTCTGACAGAGCAAAGTGCAGCTTCAGCCCTTTCACAGCAGAGCACAGATGTCTTCACCACCACTCACAGGTGAAGAATGAGGAGGATCCTGAGCTGCAGATGTTGCAGATGTGTTGTGTAGTCTCTTCTGGGTGGCTCTTTCTTCACCTAAACCTGCTCATCCTGCTTGGGTTTGGTGTGAGCCTCACTGATGTCATTGGGGCTGCTCAGGTGAATGCTGTGGAACTGCAGGAAGGAGTTGGTTCCAATTTGTTGGTTCCTAATTTGAGTTCTAGGGAGCAGGGACTGGAGCAGGCCCTGACTCTCCTCTCCTTCAGTGCACCGTGTAATAAAGCACATTTTGGATGTGACAGATGAGGCCCCTTTCTTGGTCTTGCTCTTGTTCTCAGCATTGTTTTCTTCATCTCCCTTCTCTTTTCCCCTCTTTGACTTTTCTGCTTTTACTGACTTTGCTTTCCCCTTGTCTGGAAGCATTATGTTAAAGAGCTGCGCATAATAGACTTCCTCTGATTCCTCTCTGGGTATTTGGGGATTACCTGTCACAGCTGCTGAACCACCCGTGTATCTGGATGCTGTTCTCTACCTCTGAAAGAAAAATGTTTGATCAAAAGGGAGCCCAGAGTATTTCCTCACCCTCTTTATGCTGAAAATAACAGAGTCAAACAAAATCCATGAATGGAGGCAGGTGAGAGCACACAGAGCACGTTGTCAAGGCAGATGGGATGCTGCACTTCAGTGCAGAAACCTGCGTGCAACTCTGGGAGATTATTGTGGGCAAGTCCAAGGATGGCATTGGCCTTAATAATTTCTACCTAATCTGACATAAGGATTTCATGCAAATACCATTTACACCACAGCTAGTAGTGTGATTTACTCTGAAACTACCTGCACTTCAGAAACATTGATTTATGGTGTACCTTTTTTAATGTGATTATTAATAATACTGTTGTCCCTGTCTGTCTGGCATCTGGCAGTGGATGGTTGAGGTTTTGTGGTCACATATGTTGTGCAAGAGGCATTCAGGATGTGGAGTTGTTTGGCATCAGGCGTGTGTGCTCCAATTCTCACTTCCAGGGGTAAAACAGTCTGTCATGCTTTGCAGAAGAATGGAAGTCTGGCCCAATGTTGTTTCAGGGGGATAGGCTTTCCAGTTTTCTGGTTTTGATTATTAAAATTCCTTCAGTGGTTTTATTAACCTCCCCAATGAGTGCTTTCTGGTTCTTTCAGTGTTACATTGGGCTCAAATTATAACAGTACACACTTTCCCTGGGAACTCCATCCACAATCTGATAGCTGTAGCCCTTTCACTACACAATTGTGTCAACTTATAATTGAAATAAATAGGTGCAGATGATCAAAGATGTCCATACTGTTACCTCAGTCTGGTAGATAACACCTGACTCTAAACCAACCAGTTCCACAACGTGTCAATGCTTCAATGGGATTTAGCTTTACATTTTCAACTTTCTAGTGTATTTGTGCTTCTGGGTCACTTGCTGGTTTACTGATTTCATTTGGATGTGGAATTGCCTGATTTTCCTTCATATTTACCTGGTTTGCCAGGACAGTGAGAACACAGGGCTTGCATTGGATAGGGTTTATCTGTTGCATTCCATTTATTAATTGAGTAACCTCGTCTAGTAAATATATGTGGATCAGAAATATATTAGGATCAGAAAACATTTTGGCACAATATTTTTCTCCTGGCAGCAACACTTCTGAGTGCATTGTTTAAATGGGCACAGTCATTTTCATTTGAGGGAAAATTAACTTTCCTTCCACCTGCCATTGTTCTCCGAAGGGGATTATGATGCAGTCAGCAAAATGCTAAGGAGGGAAAAGAAAAATGACATCAGCCTCAAGAGAGGGGGTGTCATATTTATCTGCTAATGGTGTAATTATACTGAGGAACAGCCCCAAATAGGGGTGAGAGCCCCGAATAGGGGTGAGAGCCCCTCTGTGTCCTGTGCCCCCATTGTCACTGTGGCAGGGTGGGTCAGGGCCGTGTGTGGGTGCAGCCCTCCCAGCTCTGCACAATCTCACATTGAAATTGTGAATTATCCAAATGGACAGCGTTCATTAGCCCTGCACTTTGCAGGGAGAGCTGCTCGGAGCCCAGCTTTTCATGGAAAGGTAAAAAGCTCCTCGCTGGCACGGCAAGGGGAGGCTGGGCAGGAGGCACAATGGGGGACAGTGCCACGGAGCTAATAAATAAAAATAATAACTATTACCATCGCTGGAGTGACCCTGGGAGAAGAGCACTACTGAGCCATTTGTTGTTCCCTTTCACTTGTCAACAGCAGTGCCTTAAAAGCCTTGGCCATTGTTCGGGGCCTAATAGCACCTGTTGGGGAGATAGGAAGACAGCTGTCAAAAAAAAAAAAAAAAAAAAAAAGGAAAAGCAGGGTGGGGGAGGAGGGTGGGAGCTGATGATTCTGGTGATTATGCCAGCAAGCAGCACAGCTGCAGCAGGACATTTCCTACTCCCATTGGGAAGCAGCTCTGGCCAGGGTGGGCACGGCGAGCCGGGGGTGCCTCTGTCCCCCAAAGCAGGGAGAGCTGTCCCAGAATAACCCCAAACCCTCAATAGTGCAAATTGCAGCTTCTTGATGAGAGTGCTTATTTTGGTAACCTTTTCCCCTTTATTTCTCTGTGGCATTGCCAAATCAGACCCTTGGTGAGGACAGGTGAGGAGCCCCAGGCATCCGCAGCTCCTTGGGCAGCCTGAGAGAGCCCAGAGCTGCTGCTTTCTGCAGGGTGAGGAGTGTCACAGACATCTTTTTATGAAAAATCCTTTCCTTAGGACCTGAGAAGCTGAGAGGCCTCAGGAACAAAATGTAAGCAATGGTTATCTGCTGCTGTGGAATGCAACAGGTGCATCTGGGATTGGTCTCATAGAGTTGTTTGTAATTAATGGCCAATCACAGCTGGCTCGGACTCTCTGTCTGAGACAGAAGCTTTATCATTCTATTCTATTCTGTTCTATTCTACTCTACTCTACTCTACTCTATTCTTAGCTAACTTTCTGATGAAACCTTTTCCTCTATTCTTATAGTATAGTTTTAATGTAATATATATGATAAAATAACCAATCAGCCTTCTGAAACATGGAGTCAGGTGTCTCTTCCCCAGTCCAAGAACCCTGTGAGCACATCACAGAGGAGCCCCAGGCATCCTCAGCTCCCTGGGCAGCCCTTCCTCCCTGAAACAGCCCAGGGCTGCAAGATGGGCTATTTAGAAAATTGTCTCCTCAGCTTCATCACCCGTAATCCTCGCGGTTTTCATTTTGAGGAGAATTACCACCGCTTCAGGGCTCAATTTTTTTTTCTCCATTTTTAAGTAAGTTGCTCTGAGGTTTTCAGGTGAGAACGCTGTGGTGGCTGTGTGTGAAGGGTTACATTGCTGCTGTTGAATTTAGGATTTCAGAGGTGGAGTGATTGAGCTTTGCAAGGATTTCCCTGGAATTCCAGCCAAACACTGTAGCTCTCAATTTATGTTTTATGGTTATTTAGGTTACATACTTCTGGGGGCTCTTGCTGCTTTGTTTTAGGGTTTGTTTGAGAATGCACTTAATTACTTTAAAAGTGACAGATCAGCATAAAGATCTTTTTGGTCAAAGGGTAAACCATGGAATCTCCCTAGAACATCCTTGATGGTGTGTCAACACCTATAAAAAAGTTAGTGTACAGACATCTCACTGAATGCCTTTTTTAATCACTCTTACTTATCAGGGATGTGATGAAGATGTGAAAAATTAGCAGACCAAAACCATGGCCCTCTGTTAATATTAACAAGATATTATGGCCCTTTAATTAGAGACTGGCTCAGTTGGTAGCACTAATACAAAAATGTGTTTCAGGGGAATATGTATTCTGGTGGAGTATCTCTGTCCAACTGAGATGGAAAAACAAAACTGAAGTGAAATTTAATGTTATTTAATTATAGATGTCTTTGTTTTTATGCTGTTACTCTTGAAATAGTCTCTGGAAATATTAAAATATCTTAGTGGTTTCAGTGAAGCTCAGAATACTACCTCCTTCTGTCATCTGACACACTTTTATTGCTGGGTGGACCACTCCTGAGAAAATCAATTCCTTCTTTCATTTAGAGATGCCAGGAATTAAAGGAGAATTAGAAAGCTGAGAACACAGAATAAGACAGAATTCTTCTTTTTTCATATGTAGGAGAGGATTTTTTAATTTCACTGTTGCCTTCCTTTTCATAAGGATTCCTACTGGTGGAGCTTCAATTAAAAAGGAAGGGGCTGCTGCTCAGGTGTTTGAAAGTGAGTTACTCTGTTTCATGTATTTATTTTTTTGTACATCAGGAAAGAACTGGGCACATTTAAAACTTTCACTTTTGTTTTTTTTAAAGTTTGATAAGGTTCAAAAACTTCCTTCGTTCTTGCATGTTAATTTAATTAGGGGTGAAGAAGATAGTGCTGGTTTGGGTCTCAAATCTAGTTTAACAAGTCTTTTTGCTCTTCCAGTCCTGCCTAGCCGTGTGTTCCTGCTTTGTGCTGGGGTTTGCCCAAGAGATAACTTGTAGGCACAGAGTGTGTGGTGATTGGGGTGGGCTGTGCCCCATCATCCCCAATGGGCCCCAGCTGTGCCCACAGGTGAGCAGCATTAACAGTAATGAGGGCACAGAGGGCACACAGGTGCAGGGCATCAGCAGCAGGGCACAAAAGGCTGCCCTGAGGGACAGGGAGGGCAGATGCTGCAGCCTGCTGGAGTGGAAAGGTGCTACTGTGTGTGGGCACTAGACTGAAGCCTTCTGATGAGGTTTGGTGTTTTTCTCTATGGGTTGAAGCTTTCTGAAATTGTATGGGGATGCTCTGTGTGTCATGACCATCTCAGCTGTACAATATGCTGTGGTAATAATTACTTTAACAACTGGTAGTTGAGTGTATCTGAAGGCCATTCTAACCTCTCCTTCCCAATAAACATCCCTATGGTTTTAGGTAATTTTCTTGTGGGACTGGCAGTAGGCATTGGTGAGCTGTTGAGCAGGCAATCACTTTGTGTATTTGTGGGTTGAGTAGAATCCTGTTTCTGGTGGCATTCACAGATTATTGATTTGGATATTGAAATATTTAATAATATAGCAGCAGCCCCAGGTAGTGCTGTGCTCAGCACCACATCTTTGCTTCTCACACCTGAGCAGCCGTGTCCCACACTTGAGCAATATTTACATTCATAGAGGTGTTTCCCAGTGTCTGCTCCAAAAGTTTAAACTGCTTTTAGACTGGTGAAAAACTGCAGTGCTTCCTGGAAGGCAAGAGGAAAAAAATGTATGTTTTGTGGTCTTTGATTTCCAAATTTAAATACATTCTGTGTTGTGCCTGCTCGTGATTCATAGTGTCTTGCCTAGCTGCAAGTAGTTCCCTCAAAGCATGATTCTGTTGATGGAGAACCATATGTGTATGCAGATGCTGCATGTCTATGTAACCTGCTGATACCAACCATTCCTTCATAATAGTTGCTTTATTTCCCTTGCTTTGAAAATTGTTTCTGATTTTTGTATTGGTAGGAGCTTCTTAATAAAAAATGGGGGTATAAGCAGAGAAATTTCTTCTGTCGATTTGTTTTTCTGCTCTGCTAAAAGCAGAGTGGAAATGTGCCCTTAATTTTGTCTCCTGATTCAGGCCAGAGAGGGTTTGCTGTGTTGCCTGAGCAGGGTGCCATGGGGTGGTAGGTGAGGGTTGTAGGAGCTGTGCCCAACAGGTGGAATGTATTTATAACAAAAAAGGTGAATAATGGGTGCCAGCCCAGTGCTTGCCAGTGCTTTCTTAATACAAAGGAAGGTGCTTGCCAGAAGTGGGAGGTGTTTGAGGCAGTGCTGAAGTTCATTCATGATAATTTGTGCCAACCACATACTCCTTCCTCTAGGAGTAGCTCCTGAGAGAACCTTTGGCTTCTCTCTGTTCCTGCTGCACTTTGTGTCATCATCCTTGCCCAGGCCAGACATCTCACAACTTCTTGCTTATAAATTATTATTCAGTTCTGGAGGGAATGCTGGGCTTTGGAGTGCTCCAAGGCAGGCCCAGGTACGTGTGCATCTGTGCTGCCACTGAACTGAGAGCAGGATTAGCTCCACTCCCAAAAGAGAGCCACAATGCTCAAAAAAAAAAAAATGAACTTCAGGAAGTAGACTAAATTCAACAGAATTCCATCAGACAGTGATAAAAATTGTGCTTCTCTCTGTAGCTTCGTCCCTTTCCTGGAAAC
The DNA here is from genome assembly GCA_020466415.1 of Ammodramus savannarum pratensis. Taxonomy (NCBI): domain Eukaryota; kingdom Metazoa; phylum Chordata; class Aves; order Passeriformes; family Passerellidae; genus Ammodramus; species Ammodramus savannarum. The sequence goes on along the minus strand of JAHXMQ010000028.1, from coordinate 6,096,382 downwards.
AAACTGAGTGAAAACTTCAGGGCTGTTGAGCAAGTCAGTGAAACTGTATTAAAATACTAAATGCAGGAGTAGAGGGACAGTGACGTGCTTGTTAGCACACCAAAAATCACATTTAAAAGGCCTTTAATGTTAATTTACTGGGATGATTTGCTTTGCAGAGCACTGTCATACACAGCTGTCCTGATGCACATCCAGAACCTGTCACGATACAGCTGAGATTTTGCACATAGAAAACACAATTTTGGGGAATCTAAGAGGAGAGGAGCAGTTGTACAGCTCTGATTTTGCACATAGAAAACACAATTTTGGGGAATCTGAGAGGAGAGGAGCAGAGTAGGGATCAGGAATGGCAGTTCCTGTGTGCAGGCCTCCTTTCCCTGTTTCAAGCTGCACATCATATGTGCCAGCATTAAAAGTTTTACTGACTTTGCAGAGAATGCCTGCCTTGCAGACAAGAGACAGCGTTTATTTCCTCTCCTAATTTGAGAGCATCATCTTCCCAATCAGCTCTAAAAAAGCTGAACAAAGGATGACTTTGTTCCTGTGGAACCTCTACTGTCATAACCTTTTAGGCAGTTATTTTTATTTAAGATGTGTAAATTTCAAATCTTTTTTTAATGGGGTACATAAATGACATAATAAATGTTTCTTTCCAAGACTTGGTGCATAAGGTATTTCACAGGCAGTTACTGAAATGTGATAGGCTGAGTATATGAATAGCATATTTTATGTAAGTACAAGATGTTAACATGGTATATAATAGAATTAAACAAGCTGTAATCTGATCTAGTCTTTGGCTCTGTAAAGCTGTAGGGGTGGGGAAGCTATTGTCTTTCAGAATTAAAGTTTTTTTTAAGTATTAAGAGAAGGATGATTATTTGCTGATTCTGTGTCAAAATTGTGTTGAAGTGTCTTAGGTAAAAATGGCAGTTCAGATCGAGAGAGGTTTGAGACTAAGTTAGGACATCAATTTAATATGATTGCTTGGGGGTTTTTAAAGGAAAAAAAATCTATATAACATTATTTTGAATAGTTAACGTACAGTATTTCAACAGGGGAAGCACTGATTAGATCACCACAATCTATTTTATGCCATCAGGATTGCTGAGGGGGCTTCTAATTGTGTTAAATTTTCACATTACTCATATCCCCGCATTAACGAACAGATGCATTGTTACTATTGGGATTTTGCCATTTGGCCTTTCACATCCCCGATCGCGGTTTCCTGCTGCGATCTTCACCGCTCTCGCAGAAACTCAGTCACTGATACTCGGCTGATCCTCGGCGTTTATTGCAGCCCCAGTGTCGGTGCGGGGCTGGGACGGGAGCGCTGCGGAGCTGGGAGGGACACGGGAGGGACACCGGATCGAGCTCCGGGTGCCCCGGGGAGGGACACGGGAATGGGAGCCGGGGGATCGGGCAGGCACGGGTTACAGCAAGGAGGGATGATGCCAAGCTGGGATTCGGACAAGGAGGGATGCTGGCAAGCTGGGGTTAGGGCAAACCGGGGTTCTGGCAAGGAGGGATGCAAGGAAGCAGGGGTTCGGGCAAGCAGGGATGCCGGCAAACTGAGATTCGGGCAAGGAGAGATGCTGGCAAACTGGGATAAGGGAAGCAGGAATGCCGGCAAACAGGGGTTAGGGCAAGCAGGGATGCGGGAAAATTGGGATTCAGGCAGGGAGAGATGCTGGCAAACTGGGGTTTGGGGAAACTGGGATTTAGGCAAGGAGGGATGCTGGCAAACAGGGGTTCTTGCAAGGAGGGATTCAGGCAAACTGGGGTTTGGACAAGGAGGGATGCTGGTAAACTGGGATTAGGGCGGGCAGGGATGCTGGCAGTGAGGGATTCAGGCAAACAGGTTCGGGCAGGCAGGGATGCTGGCAGGCAGGGGTTCGGGCAAGGAGGGATTCCGGCAGCGCAGCCCCGGCTCCTGAGCGGCTCCTGCAGCTTTGAGCCTTTCAGTACGGGTTGGGAGCTGCCTTGCGCTGCTCCACGAGCGGAGCGCGGTGCGTTCTGTCCGCTCTGCCGCGGACCGGGCTGACAATGGGCTCGGAAGTGAGGGGGCTGCTCTCGGTGCCGGCGGGCTCCGGAGCCCATTGTCAGCTCCCAGTGGAGCCCTCTGGCCGCATTCCTGCTTTGCAAAGGTTTGTTGGCTTTCACTGACTGACGGCTCTCCGCCGCCAACGCCGCGTTTGCTCCGGCCTGTGTACGCGCCGCTCCGGAGTCTGCAGAAAAGCACGGAGCAATAATCATTAAATATATTTAATGTATTTAAAAAAGAAACGAGGGAAAGAGGGGCAGTGTGTGTGTGAGCTGTTCGCGCTGTGGGGAATGGTTTCCATCGAGGGGACGGACGGAGCGGGCAGGGGCCGCGCTCGGGGCGGGCTCGGGCGGCATCCCCGGGGCTCCGGGGGACAGAGACACGATCGGGGATTGATTCTAACGGAGAGATGTCCCCGGATCAGCCCGGGGAACCCCCGAACCCCGCGGGCACAGCAGGAGGAGCTCGGGGCGCTGCCAGGTGAACAGACCCGGAGCGCACCCAGCGCCTCCTGTGCTCTCATCCGGAGCTTGTCGCTGCTCCCCCGCACGGCTGTCCGTCCGTCCGTCCACCCCTCTGCCTGCGAGCGCACGGGCTCATGGATGAGGGATGCAGGAGGGCATCCCTGGCACGGGCATTCCCTGAGTATCGG
>JAHXMQ010000028.1:6074466-6093589 GCA_020466415.1 Ammodramus savannarum pratensis | reverse complement strand
ATGCAGGAGCGCATCCCTGGCACGGCGTTGCCCCGGGCACCGTCGCTCTCCCCCCTATCTGCGGCGCGGACGCGAGGTGCAATTAGCCACAGGAGCTAATGAAGGTGGCTCGCCGCGGTTTTCACTGCGGGGAAAGTTAACCAGTCGCTAATAATGGCGCGGTCTCTAGGCCAGACGGTGCCTTTGATAAGTTAACGCGCGCTCCCTTTATGCTGCTGGTAGGGGGTAAACAAATGCCTGAACAAGTACAAATACACATAAACAGCAGTGCGAGAATAGCGGTATATGTCTTAGATCCAGATAATAAGGGTGGGTATTGTTATTTAGATGGCACATACTGGGACACTTATCTTTTAGTACACTCCATTTTCTAACTGAATGCAGTGCTAATCGTGGGATTGAAAGCTATTGTAATTGTGTACCCATCTAAATGCTGACAAGAATATACAATTACATTGTTTGGAATTGAGTTTAATGTTCTCTGAATTTTATTAGCATTTATATTTACTTATGCATTAAAATTCTGCACAAAAAGAGGTCAGAACACAAGAGTTGCAGACATAAATATCAGACCCATCCACACCCTCGCTGCATTTTTCCTGAAAATACCGAACAAATATATTTTATTTTATTTTTAAAGGAAGTGATAGAATCTGAAATGAGCAAATAATGGGTTTCCATTCTAAGCGATGCCTCTTCTCCCTCTGGATTTTGCAGTCTTTTAAAGCTTTTTTTTTCCATACCCAACTTTTTATTATTATTTATAATGCGTGTGTTACCAGAAAAATCTTTCCTCAGTGTGCTTACCACCACACGATGTTTAAACACACATTATAAAGTGGATGTAATTGTAAAGACTCAGAGGGATATAATTACATGTAGCAGATTTAGGAGCTAATTCTTTGCTTCTCTCTCTCTTTCTTCCTCTCTCTCTCTTTACTCCGCATTTTATCAACATAATTATTTTTTGACTGCAGACTAACACCCAGAAACTGACAGGCATCCATTATAGGCAGCAACTTGTTCACCAAATTGAAAAACAATGAGCTGCAGGTTTATGTGTGCCCATTGTAATACAGAATTACCGGAGCTTTGTTCCACTGGAGGAAAAAGCTAATGGTTTTGAAACAGCAGGTGACAAAACACATTCCGTTTTTTTCTTTTTTGTTCCCTTTTTTTTTTTCTTCTTTTTTTTTTTTTTTCTCTTCCCTCCCCTCTTATCAGTTTGTTGATGAAGTCATTACGAACTGGGGGCCCAGAATAGGGTTGGCCTTATTTTTAGCAGATAGACTTTTAATGAGTTCTATTGTGGAGACAGTCATGTTGATTTGCTTACGTTTTTTTTCCCCCCCTTCACTCAGAAACTCCCAGTATTGAAAAGCTACTATCAAAGGACTGGAAAGACAAGCTTCTTGCCATGGGATCAGGGAACTTTGGAGAAATAAAAGGTAACAACGCTGTTTCTCTGCTAAAGGAAATTGAGAATGAATGTGCAGATACCGCTGGCTTTGTGGAACTTTGTCTGCTCCTCTTCCCCTCCCCTTCAAACACGGGAATTCGGGGTTTAAATGAAATGTGTGCACTCCCATCTGTGATCATATAAATCAATGGAATGCTCTGTTGCCCTAAGTGAATGAATTTACATTAAGCTTTTGTTGCCTGTATCGTTCTCTGTTATAAACGAGCCCATCCTATTGCTGGATAGGGGGAAAAAAGAGTCAGTACCAGACATATGTGGTACCACAGTATAGCAGAGCTCAGTTTCTGAAATTTGAGGGTGATCCCATTTCCTTGTTTATTTTTGGACAGATTTCGATGATGTAGGGTTTTTTTTTAATTTTGGGGTTTTATTTTAATTTTTTTTTTTACTTTTTTTGCATGTAGGGAAGAATAAAGAGAGCAAAGTTTGTGTAATGGTACCTCTAGGTACTGCAATTAGCCAGTGCAGATTTTAAAAGACAGCGTGCAACATCTGTGCACTAAAGCATGTTCTTTTAAAGCTCTGCTCCAGAAGGAAAATGACAAAATTTGACCACTCTCCAGCAGCAGTAGTTCCTGCTTTGCCAAGACATTTCCCCATTTTATATATCCGAGGTTGTTTTAGGGAACCTGCGGTTGTTTGTTTTCGTGTGATTTAATATTTTTATAATTCCTGATGATGGGGAACTCACTCCAAACACACGTGTCAGAAATTGCAAGTTTTCAGAGCAGCCATTATCACTCTCAAAGAAGCAGTGGCTCTGATTCTTGTCCCGTTTATAGCAGTGTGCATCTGGAGTAGCAAAACCCAGGCCAGCATTGTTTTGGAAATGTGAAAGTAGAACGAAATTAAAATTAAGCCCTGCTCCTCCTGTGTTTATAAACAGTTTGTGTCCATGACTTTGGGATGTTTGCTTGCTCATGTTGTCCCTGCTCTAGTGATGCTCTCTCAGGCAGGCTCCCAGACCTTGTGCTGGCAGCTTGGAGGGCCCTGTGCACAAGAGATGTGCAATATCCAGCAAGGCACACAGTACAAGGTGCTCTCACAGCTTTGTGGCTGGGTGCAGATGCAGACAAAGTGTTATTTTGATTCTATGGGCCCCCCAGCCTGTCACTGATAAGCCAGCAGCATTAGCCTGTGCTGTTCCACTGCCTTACCCAAACAGGAAAATATTCCCTGGTTTCCCCAGACTTCCCCCTAGCAGGCTATAATTCAAGATATATATTCACTACATCTGTGGGATAACTTTATATCATTACATCTGTGGGATAGCTTTATAACAGAGGGCAGTGCTCCAGCCCCCAGCAGGCTGAGAGGGCCTTGTGGTGATGATGATGATGGTGATGATGGTGATTGTTATGGCTCCAGAGGGCCAAACCCTGGGTTCTTCGTTCCTCCTGCTCTATGGGTGTAAAGCAACAGGTCTCAAAGAGGAAGGGCAGCCCCTGGGCTGAGCTGTGGCAGTTCTGGGTTTTAAATCACTTTGTTTCCAGATGAAATCACCCTTTGCCACGGCCTGATGCATCTTTAGGATGTTTCAGGGGCAGAGGATGGGGAGACACCTTTGACACCCACTTTTGGGCACGTATTTCAGCAGATCTGGCACAGTGTGTGGAGCCTCTTTAATTCTGACACACGGGAACCTTTAGAAGGACTCCCAGTGACTCTCCAGTGCCTGTGCACGCTGTGGAGCTGCTCTGAAGAGTGCTGTGCACTGAGAAGGTGGTCTGTTCCCTCTGCCTGTGATCTTTTTCTTTTGGAGGGCAATCTTTTTTCTCCCTTCCCCTTTCTCCCTTTCACAAGCTAAACTTGAAAGCAGCAGCAGCCAGCTATGTGCTACCACCAGAGAAATTCAACAGTCCTTTCAGTCGTGCCTGGGGGAAAGGATGGGGAGCAGCAGCACAGCCTCAAAGAAGACTTTTCTTTGCTTTAATTTTTGGTTTTTAGCTTTATATTTGGAACACAAGTCGAGTTATTGTTCTGCAGCTCTGTTCAAAAGGCTCACATCTGAGGCTTTTTAGTGCGACTGTGGTTCTGTGGTTGGGGGCATGGTTATTAGGTGTTTGGATCAAGTTTGGCAGTAAGCTGTGAAAACAGGCGCTGGTTTATTTTTCCTACTGACTGCCGTGACAGTTGCAATTATTGTCCATTGTTCCTAGGTGGCTGGAAAGGAGGGAGGATACAATGGAGCATTGCCCTCTGGGGGTAAATGAATTTGACTTCCAGATTCTTGGGGGGTCAGGCAGGCCGATTATTTAGTGCCCAGGAATGTGGTTTTCATGGCACCATCAGCCCACAAACAATGGCTCAGCTGTGCTGCAGCTCTGTTTAGTGGGGCAGCAGGAAAGGTGTGCAAGTTGAGCTGCTCTGTACCCACACACACGTGCACAAACACACGGATATTATGCTGAAAATGGTTTTGTCGTTGTGCAGTTACGGAGTTTTCCAGTTGTGATTTTTTAATTAACTTCTTTCTCTGGGCTTGGCCCGGCAGCTGCGCTTTTTCCGCCCCTCATTTCTCTGTTAGTGATGTTTGGAAACCCCCATTTCAGCACTGTCTTGTGTTTAATACACCCTGGAATGTGGACAGCGCTAGGAGCTGTGCTGCCCAACTGTCCTGCACACTGAGCAGTTTTTTCCATTTAACTGCTCAAAATTTCATTGTGTTTTTCATTAGGTCTGGGGGAGTTTTAGTACATCATGTGCAAAAAGGCTCAGCACCAGGCTACATATTGTTAATGCCCAAGTCTGTGTTGTTGCCATTGAGTTTTATTATCTGGGAGAGATTAAAGAAAGGGAGATGAAGAGGAAGACTTTATTTTCTATTAGCGTGATTCCCTTTAAGCTGGAGAGCAGTGATATTTTATTAAAGACCGGGAAATTGAGAGGCTGGAAGTGGCTGGGCTCCCATGTTCTCATTCAGTTGTTTCTCTTGGTTGCTTTGTCACCTTTGGCTGCTGTTTAACCCCCCTTTCTTCATCTGCACGCCCATAAAGCAGGAGAGCCATCTCTGAGTGTCTGCAGAGGCAGCTGCAGATTGAGGATCACTCTTAGAAGGGTCTGTATCCATCCAGTTACTAATTGAAAGGGAAATGGGTTGTTTTATTCCACAGCTGGACCCAAAGGTACTGCCAGGGAATGCTCTTGAAAAGGGGCAAAGCCTGGAACCTTTCATGTCTGTAGAATCTGTAACTCAAATACCTGTGCTTGTTCAGAGAGGTAGTCTGGGGCTAAATTACAATTTTAGCACTAGAGGTTTCCTAAGAAATTCTGTTTTGATACCTGTGGAATTTTTGCTGTGCTCAAAACAAGTTGCTGTATAGCAAAACCTCCAAAAGTGCTGTTTAATTGAAGTGTTTAAAGTGAAGCTGTAAAACTGTATATTGACTTGGTTAAAGGCTGTCCAAACTTACTCATATCCATCCCATTCAAAAGCAGGGCTCTGGGTTGTTCTTGGATAATGCAATTTATTGGATTCAGTGGAGCAGAGAGATCTTCAGGTCTCAGAGTGTAGAGGAAGGAAAATCACCCCCTTTTCTGCTGTCAGTGTAAGTGCCTTGTTAGCTGTGCACTGCAGTGGGAAAGGAGCTGCTGTCCTCCAGTGTCACTAGGAAAAGCTGTCAAAAATACATTTATTCCTTAATTATCAGTGATCATTCCTATATATATAAAATTAACTTATTAGTTAAATTCTAAAATGAAGCTTCTCTTTCACTGGTGCTGGGCCTCAGGTGCATTGTGGATTGCCCAGCCTTGCTCAGCTTTAACCACGATGAGAACTCCTCCTAAAACTCCCTTGGTGTGCACAAAGCCTTGCTGCTAATCTCGTCCATCTCTCCACTGAAACTTGGCAAGGCACAGCAAGGCATATTTTTTATGTTCCCCACTTAGCTAATTTTGAATAGGTGTGTGGAACAAAAGGTTGAACAGACTTCTGTTTCCAATCTCCCTGAGCTGCTTTTCTCTGGAAGGCATTGTCAACAGAGATTGTGCCTCAAGAGAGAGGGGGCAGGTCTGAATCTGATGTATTTTTGTTGTAGTTTGAGAGACCTTTTGTGTTGTGCGGGTTGGTTTGTAAACAGCTCAGGTGAAGTTCTCTGTGAAAGGGATTGGGTTGAAATCAGGTCTTCATGGAAATGTGGGTGACTCTGGAGGCTGTGCTGGAGTAAATTCAGATTTATGGAAACAGAGATGAGCCTACCAACCATGCTCTGCAGCACAGCACAGAGGTTTGTTTTGTGTGAGGAGCTGGGTTCCAGGTCCCAGAGTGACTCTGGAGTAAACTCAGATTTATGGAAAGTGAGATTTGCCTCCCAGCCCTGCTCTGCAGCTCACCATAGCACAGAGGTCTGTTCTGTATGGGGAGCTGGGTTCCAGGGAGTGTTCCAGGGTTCCAGTGCAGGTGTTTTGATGTGAGATGGAGCTGTGCTTGCTGCAGACCCTGCTCGTGCCCCCGTGCTCAGGGGATGGGGCACCAGAGTCGGCACTGAGGGGTTTTAGGGCTGCCAATAATGGCTAAAGAGAAATAATCCATTCAGCGATACTATAGCTCGTCAGAGCCCCTGAATTAAAGACATATGTTATGTAGATTCAATGTATGGATTAAAAGGGATAATCTGGTAGGTGACACACAGAATCTTGAGATAAGTGAGCTGTGCAGATTCCTGTATGGATTGTGAGGGATAATTCCAGTTAAGTAATGCTGCACAAGTTGGAGACAAGTAAGCTCTGGGTAGTGCTCAGGTTATGTGCAGTAATCCAGTGAGTGACACTTTGGATCACATAATCTGTAAACCAAAGACAAGAAATTCTGCATTTACATGTGGACAGGAAGAAGGAGGGGGAAAGGGAGGAAGATTATTCATGGGGAATACACTGGCTTTAAACCTTTGACTAATACAGCGCAGATCCCCAGGAGATGTGTCAATTTTGCATTTGCAAATTAATGGTTCAAAAGTGTTTGCAAACTTGTGTCAGCTCTGGGTGTTCTGCATTATTTTTTCTGTGAGCAGTATTGTAAGTGGAGTGGCAAGAGAAGAAGGGTGAGAGTCATAAGAGAAGGAGATAAGGTATGTTGGATTGTCAGCTTTTAACCATGATAAATTCAGTATTCCTTGCAACCTACTTGGTGTATTCTTTGTGTTTACTTTTTTGTGCATAAAGGTATTTAATAGGTCTCAAAAAGTCAGGTTCTAATTTTATTTTTAAGATGTGATTACTGATAGAGATAATGGAATGAAATTGAACTAATTGAGGCAGTAGTAAATGCCAATGGCTTTGTTTGAACATATGGGGGCCAAACCACTATATTTAAAAATTGTTCAGAGAGTTGGTTGACAAGAGGGTCCTAAAGCTGAGCTTCCTTTTCCCCACAGAATGTCAGCTCTCGAGGCTGCTAATGGCAAAAGAGGGTAATTGCTCACAATTTGGTTTTACTCATTCTTCACCTTGCTCTGAAATCATAAAAGATTAAGAATGTCTGTCTGCTGAAATAAAAACCTTCTGTATATCTCGCTGTCCTGCAATGGATCTTTACTTGTCAGAGAAGATTCATTACACAAATCTTTAGGTACAGCAAATCAGTTTGAATTGTGCCCTTTTTCTTTTCTTGTTTCTGGAGCCTGTGCCAAGTGAAAAGCAGTCAGAAAGTTTTCTCTCATTATGCTGACTCGCCCCAGCAATAAGATTAAATAATTGCATTTAGCAAGGTGGGTAGTTGTAAGATGCAGTCATTGTGTAGCAAAGGTGACTTAACCTAAATTCTCAATGAAAAATGCTAGTTTTCAGATGATTTTGTCCTGACAGCTGCAGGATTTAGTGGCCTGAGAAGCTCTGGTCTAGTCCATAGTGAAGCATCAGCACAAGTTGCCAAGCACAGATCCTCCCACCCCAGCAGGTACAGAATTTAAAGTACAGTTTGGCCATAAACATTTCACACTGCTGTTCAGGAACAGGAGAAATAAGATGTTAAATTGTGAATTTAGCTCAGCCACTCAGATGTGTTTATCAGCCTGCTTTTCCTGGAGGAAACATCAGCTCCCCATTGCCTCACGTGTGACTTCAGCAGCAAACAGGAGTACTCCTCTTTACATTTATGTCCTAATAGAATTTCAGATTTTTATTTAGGGAGAGCATGACACAGATTAGTTTGCTTTAAAGTAGAAGAACACTCGGTAGCCTTGTCTGTTTTACTTTTCTTATTTCCTTACTAAGCAGTGTTGTTGGGTTTAGATTTCTAAAATGTCAAGGTTAAAAGTAGCACGAGGAGTTAGGAAAAAATAGTTGAGACTGGGATGAGAATGATACTGTGGAGGAAAGATGCCGTAAGAAAACACTCTAGAAAAGACAGTTATTTCATGAACTGCTGATAATTTTATTTATTCTTTGGATTTGGTACAGTTAGGACTAGTAGGGTTTTATTCTTTCTCGGTTAATAGACTGTTCAGTTTGAAAAACCTTCATTTTTGTGTCAAGGCTGTAACCCTTGCTGGCTGAAAAAGGCTGCTGAAAAAGCAGAGCGTTGCAGGAAATGCTTGGGGGTGACTCAGCCTTTAGCTCATGCATGGGCTGCAGCTCAGAGCTGGTACATCAAAGTCCCACACGGGCAGGGCTGCTGCTCCATGGGCTGGATGACATCAATAATTGCTCCATTCATAAGGGTCCCCTTGGCTGAAACCCTACCTAGCCTCCAACTGGGTCAAACACAGACTTAATTATCTATTAAACATGTATTGCTGTTAAAAGTCAGTGGGGAAATTCTTGGCCTTGCTGCAGTAGTTCTGCTGGTGACTTCATGAGGGCCAGCAATAAAACCTCCTGCACCACATAAAGTGCAGAATGACTTTCAGAGAGTCGCTAAAAACTTTGTGCTTCAGTTTGCTCTTGAAAAACATAATGCATGCCATCACCTCAATACCTGCAAACAGTCTTTAAGAAGATCAATTAGGTGGTGCTTTGAAATTAAAAAATGCTTTATACTGCGTGCTCTAATTATTATTATAGATCTTAGCATTATTCGAACACAGAGCACTTCAAAATATTCTGATTTCCATTTAATGAGTTTTTCCCCCATAGAAAACTTTGTAGATACAGGAGGCTTTTTTTTCCCCTTTTGTAACCACAGCTAACGATACCGACATAATACAATATTATTATGTCTCCCAGCCTTTGTACTGGCACATTGTTTTCTTTGATTTCCCTTTGAAAGGCAGATGCTGACAGTTCAAAGCTGTTCAGGCATCCCTGTGGCAGTGCAGGCAGGTGGATCTCAGTGCCTGGGTGGGTGAGGGTGCCCAGAGCATCCCCAAAATGCCTGGGGAGGGGACAGAGGTTTGGGGACATCCCCAATTTGGCTGGCACCAAACGCTCCCTCTGCCTCAGCGTTTGCAGCAAAAGCTGAGAGTGCCTGCCACAGAAAATATTGGCTTTCCCAATGTCTCATTTACATTCCCGTTCTGTCTAATAAATTATAACAAAGTATTTACTGTTTTGATGGCAGAAGCAGTTCCTCTGCCTTTTTTTTTGCTCTGGTTCTGTTTTGGGTGGGGATGCCAAGGTTTCTCCTGTTCCTTTTCTCACTTTAAGTGTGTCATTTGGTCATATTGGTGTCTTCATTCTAATGTTTATTAAAATGTTACTGTCACTGCCAGTCTGAGGCTGTGAATCAGAACTAAGAATGTGTAATAGTTTATTTCACATTTGAGTAAATTTCTTCTACTACTTAAACACTATTATGGGTGGTGTTGATCTGAGATGGAGTTTAGGTTTGCCTAGAATGCCGCTAATTTGAGTCTTCTTTTATTGCCATCTGCTGTGGGCAGAACCAACTGGAGCTCAACCACAACTCTCTTGTGGTTTTTGATCCACCAGGAAAAATTCCTGGGGCTGACTGTGCTCATGTTGTGACCCCAGTGTTGGCCTCCATTAAATAAATAACACCATTAAATAAATAACGCCATTAAAGAAAGCTCACCATCAAATAAGTAACACTGTCCATGCTTTGGCCTTTGTGTGTTATGCAAAGGAATGCATGATTGGCCATGGCAATGTGAAGTGGCACTTTGGTTGACCATTTTAAAAAAAGTAATTGTAGGAAAGGTATGCTAAAAAACACCAAACTTAAACTAAATGCAAACATTTGACATTATTATCAAGACTGTCTGATTCAAGTACTTCCCTTTTTTTTTTCCATTTTCACACATTTACAAGCCAGCAGTTACCTGCAAGATATGTCGAAACTGTGGTTCACCATCAGTGGGATTTCCATGGGTGTGTGAGTAAGACAAGGGGAAATTGCACAGAGCTCCCCATCTCTCATTAGAGCCTCACAGCTGATCCTTTTTTTGCCTCTGGTTTTGTGCAGGTCACTTGGGAGTATGGCTATCCAAGTACTTACTTTGCAAGGAATTATTGCCTCAAAGAACTGAAATTATCATTAAGTACTATTCCAGTTACTGGAAGGATGGCTTAGTCCTGGGAAAAAAAGTACCTGCTAAGCCATGTTTTCCAGGAAGTATTCTCCAAGAGAAGGTTTTTTTATACAAAGCTGATGCTGATAAATTTTCCCTTTTGGTTTATTAGCAAACTGAAATAGCTCCAGAAATATAATGCGAGAAGTCTGCCTTTTGTCAGACTACTTTCACTGCAGCTGTATAAACCCCAGGAATTATGCATTGTACTTGGTAAGTAGGATATAAAACACCCCTTGTGGGCATTTCAGATTGTCTTTAAGAATGGAATAATAATAATAATGAAGAGAGGGAGTGGATGTGTGCCTGGCTGCAGTGTGGTGCTGCTGTCTGCACTGGCAGTCACTGCTTGCCCTGGGTTCAGAACCATGCTTTGGGTTGGAAGGTCATGCAGTGCCCAGGGACACTTTCACTGTTCAGAGCCCTGAAAATTGAAAATTTCCAGGGTTGGGGCATCCACCACACTCTGAGCAACTTATTTCAGTGCTTTACCACCTTCACTGTAAACAACTGCTTCCTTATTTCTAACCTAAATTGACTTGCTTTTAGTTTAAACCATTGCCTCCTACAGCAGGCCCTGCTAACAGGTTTGTCCTCATCTTTATAAGCCTTTTTAGATTTTGGAAAGTGTCTCTGGAGCTTTCTCTTCTCTTCTCCAGGCTGAGCAGCCCAAACTCTCAGAGCCTTTCGGAGAATAGAGAATAGAATAGATCTAGAATAACGAATAGAATAGAGAATAGAATAGATCTAGAGTAGAGAACAGAGAATAGAATAGATCTAGAGTAGAGAATAGAATAGATCTAGAATAACAAATAGAATAGATCTAGAATAGAGAATAGAATAGATCTAGAGTAGAGAATAGAAAATAGATATAGGATAGGATAGGATCGGATAGATATAGGATAGAATAGGATAGGATAGATATGGAATGGAATGGAATGGAATGGAATGGAATGGAATGGAATAGAATAGAATAGAATAGAATAGAATAGAATAGAATAGAATAGAATAGAATAGAATAGAATAGAATAGAATAGAATAGAGACTCTCTGGAAGTACAGAATGGTGCTCCAGCTCTCTGGTGATGCCTGTGGCCTCTCCTGCCCCTCTCCCAGCCCATCCCTGTCCCTGCTGTGCTCAACACCAAGATCTGCAGGCTGCACTTTGCTCCTGGCACTCAGATGGAGCTGCTGAAGGGTTTTGCTGCTGCTGGGATGGCCCTGTCCCTGTCCCTGCTCCCAGCCTGCAGAGCAGCACAGCTTTGCTGCCTCTCCTGGGAGCCGTGAGCTCTCTGCCTGTCACTTCACACATGTGGAAACGTTTTTCCACCTTTCAGATTAACTTAAAGATGGGGATTAGTTTAACTTTACAAAGGGCTTTTTGATTCCCAGCTGAAAGCTGCTGTAGGAGCTGCAAATCCAGGGATGAAGCAGCAGTGCTGTGTGTTTGACAGTGATTTCTTTCTGCTTGCCCTCACTCAAGGGCTGAGACAATCCTGTGAGTCCCTTCTGTCTGTAGGAACTTCTTCCCCTCTCTCTCATGCCTGCATCCACCCTCAGCTAAAGTTAGGAATAAAATGTCTTTCTCCTTGGGAACAGCAAACCAGGGATGCAAGGGTGGCAATGGAAACCTCTGATTAATTCCATGGCCAGGTGGCAAATGCATGGCTTGTGGCAGCTCTCTGTCTCCAGTGCTGGAAGCAAAGCTCATAGTTAGAAGTGTTTTCTGCAGCCCTGGGAGTGTTTTAGCACTGGCTCCCATCCCCTCTCACAGCTTTCAGCAGAACAGGTTTAAAGGCCTATGCTTTCTGTTGCAGTGTGTTTCTCAAGTTTCCAGCTTGCACCACAGTTTTTTCTGGAGGCTTTAGCTGAGAATATTTTGCTGTAGCTCTTTGTTGTGTGGTGAGAATATTTTCACAGAAATTTCTAGAACCCTAATGAAAAACAATTCGGTTGCATTTCTTCTGTCACGGTTTTTCCTGGTGATTCTCTGTGTTTTTCCACTTGCATGTGGCTGTCTGCAAATGGATTTAAGTGCTTGCACTTGGCTGATGTAGCAAATGGGATGTTGCTCAGGATCACATCATTGAAATTAGGTGAAAATAACAGGAAAAAAAAAATTAAATTAAGCTAAATATCAAGCACAGAGCCCTCCCAGTGGCACCTCAAGGGCTTCCAGAGCAAGAGCAGAGGATTCCCCATCACAGACATTTCAATCCAGTCTGGCAGGCTGTGTGAAATATTGCAGGGAACATTCCTGCACTGGCAGGAGGGTAGGCTCAATGAGCTATTACCAGCAGCTCTTTCCATGTCTGACTGATATTGGCTAGAACATGCTTGCTGCAGTCGCCAGGTTCTGTCTTTTTCCCTTTTTTTTTTTCTTTTTTTTTTTTTTTTGTGTGTTTTTTTTTTGGTGTTTTTTGGGTTTTTTTGTTTTGTTTTGTTTTCACTTGGAGAGCACTCACTGGTGACACTGGCAGAAGAATGCTCCCCTATAACCACTGTCCTTCTGGGCAGAAAAATAATTTCTTCAGCATGGTTGTGAAAGTGAGCTAGTGAGTTCCTCTGTGTGCTGAACCCCACCATAAAATACATCTGACAACAGTACAAGTGAGAGTGGTGATGAGGTGTGTTTAACTCACATTTTGGATACGTTTATAAAAGATTTTTTCCTTTAAAATTGCACCTTGGTGGCAGCAACAGCAATAGGAGTTACTGACAGTTTAAACACTGTATAATTTAATCCTAATCAGGGATGTGGATGATCCAACAGGTTATAGAGGGATGTTGATGCTTCTCCTACATCAGTGTTTTGACACTACAGAAACTGCATCTCCTTCCTAAGTTTCTGCCATAAATGTTGTCTTACAAACCTGGAAGGGTTGGGTTTTGATCCCCAGTGTTTAAAACCTGAAACTTCCTCCAAACAGGCAGTGTTATTTCCCTGTGTTAACCTGACAGAAAGGCAGTGCAGAACACAGGAAAGGGCAAAGGAGCATTGAAAAGATGAAAGCCTGTGTACAGATTTATCTTCCATGTAGAGGAGCAGGTCTTTGTGTGCAGCACATTGCAGTCTGCTGCTGCTCTTTGCCTCTCCTCAAACTCTGCAAAATAAAGAGAAAATGAAGCGCTGCATGGCTCTGAACGTTCTCTCTCCTCTTTCTCCCCCCATGTGATGAGCAGGGACTCCGGAGAGCCTGGCTGAGAAGGAGAGGCAGCTCATGGGCATGATCAACCAGCTGACCAGCCTGAGGGAGCAGCTGCTGGCAGCCCACGACGAGCAGAAGAAGCTGGCGGCGTCCCAGATCGAGAAGCAGCGGCAGCAGATGGAGCTGGCCAAGCAGCAGCAGGAGCAGGTGAGTGGGCATTGCCCTGCACTGCAGCTCCAGACACCCCTGCAGGGCTGCCCTGCAGCTTGGCCTCAGCCTCCACACCCTCAAGGTGCACCCAGGATCTTGTCCCTTTGCTCTCCGAGGTGGAAAGGGTTGAACAAAAACCTGTCAGGAGATGGGTTACACTGTTTAGTCCTAATCGTGTATGTAGGTGATAGAGCAGGTTATAGAGGGGTGTTAATGCCAAAAAATTGAATTTTAGATCCATCTTGGAGCTGTTCAGAGCCTGCTGCCAGCAATGCCAAGGTGTGATGGTGCTCACAGGGGTCTTGGGATGAGGGAAGAGACAAGGATCTGACTCCATGTTTCAGAAGGCTGATTTATTATTACTTTAAGATATACATTACATCAGAACTATACTATAAGAATAGAAGAGAAGGTTCTCCTCAGAACGCTATCTAAAAATAGAAAGGAAAGAATGATAACAAAGGCTCTGTCTCAGACTCTCTGTCCCAGCCAGCTGACTGTGATGAGCCATTAATTACAAACAACCACACAAGACCAATCCCAGATGCACCTGTTGCATCCCACAGCAGCAGATAATCAATGTTTGCATTTTTTTTCCTGAGGCCTCTGAGCTTCTCAGGAGGAAAAAAATCCTAAGGAAAGATTTCTCATAAAAAGATGTCTGTGACACCAAGGCTGTGGGCTCAGTCTCTTCGTTCAGGAATTGGGCTGGATGCTCCCTGTGAGTCCTTTGAAACTCAGAATATTCTGCAATTCTGTGTTACCTTCAATACTGTTAGAGTTTTTAAACTATCTGTAAATAAACAGGCACATCCAGCCCTCCTGAATAATCCCCCAAAGCTGCTTTAATTCAGCAATACTGAACAGGTATAAAAAGAACAAAATGCAGCACTTGGATTGTAACGTGAGAAATGAAGAGGATGGGTTTTGCCAACTGTGGAAAAAAGCAGAGAATAATATGAAGTCAGTGAAAAAGTGTGGCTTTTTTTTCTTCTGCACTTGAGAGGCTTGATTTTCAGTTTTTGCAATATGCCCTTCACTGGAAATGCAGGCATGGTTTTCACATTGATCACTTCCAATGGGCACACATGGACACACAACATTTGAGGCAAAAACATAACTTTTCTCACAGATTTCACTGGGCAGATTTTAACAGAAATTAATGCCTGCTTTTGTACTTGAACGCAAGCAGAGAATATTTAGATATCTAGTTTAAAATTTTATCACACAATTGCAGCTCTGTGAGTTTTAAACTCAAAATTCTTTGAAATCTGTCATAGTTGTCACATTCAGTGTTGGTATTGTACTTCAGCAAGTCTTTAGATTTCTAAGACTGCTGCTACCTTCAGCCCTTTAAGCCTTGTTTTTCCCTGGTTTTAATTATTTAAAATTATTAATTCAATTATTTAAAAACCTTATCTTGTTTTGGCCTGAACTCCCACATGAGGAGAAGAGAAGTGACTTACCTTGAGCTGCAGAATTTGAATCCTGCTGTTGTTAGGACAGCAAAGGTAGAGGAAGGAGTGAAGGTGGAATTGGCAAGATTCTTTCACCAGGAAAGAAATATCACCTGTAGGGGCTTTTCCCTTTACCCTGCCTCCTAAAGTCACTAGTGCCACAGGGATTTGAAAGTGAGAAAGAAAATGAAACAATAGAAAAAGGCAATGAGATACTGGGATAACTAGGATTTATTTTAATTGAAGAAATTCTGCTACTTCTTTATTATGCAGAAATTAAAATACCCAAACTCTGAAAAAAAAAAAAAGTAGTGATAAAAATTATTTTTCTTTCTTAAAGAAAGGCTCCATTCTTGCTTTTTAAGTTCAAGAATGGTTTATCTCCCTCC
The DNA here is from genome assembly GCA_020466415.1 of Ammodramus savannarum pratensis. Taxonomy (NCBI): domain Eukaryota; kingdom Metazoa; phylum Chordata; class Aves; order Passeriformes; family Passerellidae; genus Ammodramus; species Ammodramus savannarum. The sequence goes on along the minus strand of JAHXMQ010000028.1, from coordinate 6,078,437 downwards.
AGCCTTTAGAGCTCTTAACTCCATTCTGTTAATGTCTGCTTTTTCCCTTCATGGGTGTAAAAAGTGTCCACAGCAGCATTTGCAAGCACTTAGGGAGAGGGAGGGTGGAATTCCTTCTGGAAAAGTGCACTTGGCTGTGAGAGGAGCCTCAGAGGGATCCATGCACCTCCTTGAACCAGTGTTGAGCCTTGTGGCCTCGCCTGCCCCCTCAGCTGATGCACACATTGCAGAGCCAGGGGTTTTTCCAAGCTCACTTCCAGTCCCTTTGTGCCTGTTTCTACATCAATAAAAGTGCACTAAGAACCTTCCTCCATGGTGTCAGATTGCCATTAAAAAATAAAATCTGAGCAGGTGGTGCCAAACAGAAGAGTATTTCTGGCCATCCTACTTTTTTGGCTTTTTCTACCCTTCTCCACCATTTTTTGGTTTCTCTCTGCTGGGAAATTTGGGCAGTGCCACTTCAGTAGGATTTTTGCATAGGTGCTTGTCTTGTGTGCAGCACAGCATTTTCCATGAGAGTCCCTTTCTCAGTGGTGTCAGCAATGAATTGTTCCAGAACAATCCCGTGCCCCTCTGCCCTTGCGGTTCCTTAGCTCAGAGGAGAGGTTTGGAGAACCAAGCAGGATCAGAGCCTCCCGAGGATGGACTCTGGCAATGGTGATCCCCATATCTCACCTTTCTTCTGTGTAATTTCTTCACAGATTGCAAGACAGCAGCAGCAGCTTCTGCAGCAGCAGCACAAAATTAACCTTCTTCAGCAGCAGATCCAGGTCAGAGACGCATCTCCTCCCACACCCCCGTTGTTCTTCCTTTCCCTTCCCACTCCTTCCCTCAGCCATTGTTGCCACAGCTTCTTTAAGAATCTCTGGCATCGTGTTTATGGAAACACAAGAGGATTTTACCTGTCATTTAGCAAAAAAGTTTCTGGAAGGCCTTATATGATTAATGTGGTTCTTGTGGGGTCAGGAAGAAGCTGCTAGAGGAGCTGGTCATGCAGGCAGGATATAACATAAAAGAATTCAGGCATTTGCAGGACGAATCCTCTTTTCTCAGGAGTGACAAAAGCATTGCCAGAAAGAGTTTGTTGGGAACCAGTGTCCTACAGCTCTGGTTCTGAGGCTTTGCTGAGGTGATTGATAATTGTCAATGGCTGATAATCGAGTGCACCTTCTTCCCTCTGCCTGAGGTGTTGGGAGACTGGAATTTTTATTTATGGGAAATTATTGTGTGAGTGAGAAGCTGGCCAAAGGGTTGGTTGGATGCAGGAGAGCAGCTGTGTCAGTTCCAGGTACCTGCAGGTTTTTTCCCAGGAGTAGAAGTTGTTGTTAAATCAGCATACCCAATAAATTCATTTAGCCTCTTTCTGCCATGCTGTATTCAGAAGTTTCTCTTCATGCCATTGACTGTATTTCATTACTTTTCTGCCATGTGCATGCCCCTGTTTTGGGAACAATGTAAATCAATTTGCTGAGGAATAACAGGAGTGGTTAATGAACATATTCCATGGAATAACAAAGGAGAGGTTTGACTTTACAGATACCTGGGGCCAGGGTGGGATCTCTGGTTGTTTGATCCTGCAGTTTTGTACAGAGCATTGTGAATTGCTATAGACTCTATTCTGTTTATTCAGTAGCAGCAGGATTCTCCATCCAAAGCTTTTCATCAGCATTTCAGAGGGAGTTGCCTAAAATTATCAATCACAATTGTAACCCATTTAAGAAAACCTAATTCCAGGCAGATCAGAGGAGTTTTATGGCTTCATACTGGAAGAAAACTTGGCTCTGTCATTCCAGAAGACATTCAGTCCATATCTGGACTTGGCATTTATGAAAAACTCCTGGGAAGGTCTATCCCTTTGTTAAAAGGCAACTTCTATACAAGATGTGCTTTGCTGAAAATGATTTTGAGATTGGCAAGGCTTGATTTGGCCTTGACCTCTGTACTCTTTTCTGCTTCCTAATTTGTTTGTGGGAGGGATTTTTCTTTATTGCTGCATTTTTAGTCAGGCTTTAAAAGAAAAACTATAGCAAAACCTGTACAATAATAAGGAAAATATTTGTATTTTTAGCATTTAGCTATGGCAGCGAGAGAGGAAGTTGTTTTATAAGCAGTGAATAAAAATAAATTGAAGTAACGTAATTTGACCCCAACCCTTTTAAGTTTTAATGCCCTGTAGATAAGAATGAAGTATGTTGTTTTTAGGGTAGTGAAGAAAACCCTGGTTATTGATAGTGAGATATAGAGCCTTTCATCTCTTGATCCCTGGTCCAAGCTTGACCTAAGTCAGTAGTAAATGAAAGTCAGCCAAGTCCCATCTGATGGAAGCTGCAGTCCTCAGGAATGATTTGGGGCTCTGTCTGGGCACTTCCATGCACGATCCTTGAGTCTTGTGAACCCTGGCTGGAGCCCATAACTCTGAAGGGAAAAACATCTAAATTTAAAAATAATGCTTATTGACAGAGAGCACAAAGCAAACATTTCTCCTCAGTTAGTGACTGGCAGAGAAGAAACAGCTCTTAAAGAAATCACCCTTTGGATGTGAATTAAGGCAATGAAATCTCCCTAAGATGCCCATGTATAAAATGGTCAGAGAGTTTAAAGTCAGCCTGTGGGTTATGGGAGGTGGAAGAAAGCTCTGACAGGAATGTAGCTGTGAGTTCAGCTTCCCTGACCTTGCCCTAATTAATCTAACAGGCTTCTGTCACACTGGCCTGAAGTTTTGAAATAGCACGAGATTTATTGACAGGGAAATATTCCTACAAAGAGTGGATAACTGTTTGACTTAGGTGCAGTTGAGTGATTGTGCTGTAGCTATGAACTCAACTTATTTATGACAAAGGAATCGTTTTACTTGAGCCAATTTTTTTTCTAAGCTTGTAAGAGTTGCCATAATTCCATATAAATTATTACACAGAAGAAAGGCACTGAAATATTGTATTGAAAGCATAATACCCTAAGGTTAGAAAAAAGCATAACCTGGCTGACCCCATGATTTATGAGTGCTTTCTCTCAGTGTGCTAACTTGGAAACAGTTCCCTTTCTCCTTAGCCCATCACACAATCCATAACCAGGGAGAGGCTGAGAGTCCCTTTTCTCCTCAGAGGGCTGCAGAGGCTCAGTGGAGCTGCAGCTCAGTTAAAGCAGCTCTTCTGGGATGTGGAGAAAGATGCTTTGGGTCCTTGGGCTCAGAAAAACATGCCTGGCATGTGAGTCTGTAAGTGGCATGTCTTTTCCAAGCCCATCTCTGCTGAGTTCATTGCAAGGTGGTGTCACTGAAACAGAAAACAAGGACTTTGTATAGAGAGTTAAGTGAGCTGGAGGAAAGTTGCAGATTAGATTAAATTTGAGAATTACCTCAAAATGCTAAAATGGGAACTAGATGGGATTTTGTGTTTTGGCAAACATTTATAATTTTTTTTTCTGCTTTTGAAGATGTTCTAGAGCTAATTTATGAAGATGTTTGAGTGTCTCTGAATAATTACCTGGCCCTCCCCTGTTTTTACGGCACTTTGGGATGCAGCCCCCATGCACACTCTCTGCTCTGCCCAATCTGTGTGTGAGGTTTCCCTGTGAGGTTTGTGCCTCTGAATGCTGGTGCTGTTCTCCCTGCACCCCTGGCCCTGCTGTTCTGCCATGGATGGAGCTGGAGCCTGGGTTTACACAGTGCATCAGCACCCCCAAAGCTTTCAGGCTGTGTTTGAGGCAGAAATTGTAGGGCAGGCTGACACCTGCTATCTCAGGGCTCTCACTGCTCAGAGTTAAGTTAGAAAGTCTCTTTTCCCAGCCCAGCAGTTGAAGAAGGAGTCAGAGCTCTTTATTTCTCAGTTGTTTATTGTTTCTTATCTATAGAACTGTTTCTCCTGTCCAGCTGAGGTCTGCTCAGCAGGACAGACAGAGGCACTCTGCCTGCCTCAGGGTGGTGTTATTTTTATACTAAAAACTACATGTGCAATATTTACAATTACTTCCCA
>JAHXMQ010000028.1:6052915-6071031 GCA_020466415.1 Ammodramus savannarum pratensis | reverse complement strand
ACAAACAAACCAACCCAAAGAGAACAACAACCCCAAAAAACCTGCAAACAAACCAACCCTTGGGCTGGGGGGGAGTAGGGAAAAGGGGGGAAAAAAAGAGAAAAATTAGTCAGAATGAGCAAATTGCTTTCTGTCCTCTCAGCTTCAGCTAATAACATTTGTGCTAGAGTGCACTTGGAGTAACCTGTGGGCCTTCATTTCCTTCCCTTAGCAGGAAAGTGAAGTTACATAAAAGGGTGTTGGGGTCCTCATGTGCACTTATTTCATTGCAGAGGATCAGTTTGCACCCAGTTTTAACTCCACAGGTAACCCTTAGCAATTCCTGCAGGTAGTTTGATCTCAGGCCTTTTCTGTACCCTTCTGCCATCCAAATTTGTGTTCTGGTGGTGTTGTGCCAGTGCAAACCAGGAGTATCTGCCTAAAACTTGCATGAGCTCAGTTGGTCAGAGCATGGCTTGGGGGTTTGATCCCCATAAAGGCCATTCCCTGAAGAATTGAGCCCTTGTGGGTGGGTCTCTTCAAACTCAGAGTGTTGTGTGAGCTTGAATTTATTGGAAATGCAAGGGCATGTTTGATTGAGGTAAACCAGCTTTTTTTTGCCTATGCTGAGCTACTTGATGGCAATAGCACTTGTTTTCTCCAGTGTTACTGGTCCAAATGTTCTCAAATTCTAACACTGTTTTGAACTTCATGCCTTTTTTTCTTGCCATTTTAGCATCTTTTCTTAATTTACTTTCTGTGACTGAGCTTTCGGTGTTCCCATTTTCCAGTTCTCTCACACAATCACAAGGAGAGGCCAGAAACTATTTTTTTTTTTGTTAAAATCCAGAGCACTGAAACACCCAAAATAATCTGTAAGGAGAAGGCCAGTGGTGAGATGCAGTCCTCACAGCTGGCAGCACTGTGCTCCAGGGCCTCATCTTGGTCTCTCTCTGCTCAGCAGGCATCTCAGGACTCTGTCTTTTTGGGTTTGTTTGTTTTCAGCTCCTCTCTCCAATTTCTGCATCTCCCATCATCAACTCTGACCATTTCCTTTCACTTTCAGCTCCCTGGTGCTGAGTGACCTTCCTTAAGCAGCTGCCCACCCTTTCCTGCAGCAGCTTCTCCTTTGCCAAACCAACAAACCAACCTCCTTGTCTGTGTTTCATGGCCTTATGGATGGTTTGTTTGGCATTTTGCTGCCTGCAGAGTGTTCTGTGAGTGTTTGTGCTCAGAGTGGGTGCTGTGTGAGCTCCACCTGTGCAGGTGTGGGCACAGCAGGGGCACAAGGTGCCACCTGGAAGCGCCTGGAGAAGCACAAGCTCTGCTCCTGTCTGTGTAATCCTGAGCACTTCTTCTGTACAGCCAAAAAAAGGCTGCCACTGCTGCCTCTGCAGCGAGGTGAAGCAGGAGATAACAATAAATCTTTTACTGCTGGCTGGCAGAGGTGTTTAGGATGTGTTTTCTTTATATCTTCATCCGCCCCTAATTGAAGATGCTTTAAAATTGAATGACTAGCAGTCAAAACGTGTTTGCTTCAAACTGAGAAGAAAAATGCTGGTGTCTCTTCTTGCAAGCTGATTGCGCTTTGTACACAGCTGACAGCCACAGTCACTTTGAGTGACTGATAAGTGGGAAGCTTTGCCACTTATCAAGGAATGCACGCTGAAAAGAAAGGACTGGAGCCGTTCAGATGCTTTGGCATGTTCAAAATAACATCTCACATCAGTCAGGCTCAGAAGCACTAGGAGACATTTCAAAATAAACTTTATATCTATCTATCTATCTATCTGGAGGCAAGAATTCAATTTAACAGACAGATCACTGTGTGGCATCGCACTGGCTCTGGGAACAAGAGCATCCTTGTGAGGGTCACCAGTGCACAATGGCTCACATGGCTGCATGGCTGGAGAGCATTTCTTGTAGGGTCTCACCCCCCCAGAACAAAACAAATCTTGAAAATTCACAACTGCATCTTATTCTAGTGATTTCTCCAAACTGAGGGTGTTTGGGCACAGGACATCATGAAGGTTCCCCAAGAGAATGACACTCTCAGATGAATTCAGACCTCATTTATTTCCTCTTCAGTATTTCAATCCCAAAATACTTGGGATTGCATGGCTCTTACTCAGAAAATGGTTCTTAAGTTTTCTGCAGGAGTTTTCTGTGTTTAATGGTTAAATAATCTTAAGGAACCATTTCAGATTTTTATTCAGATGGATTTAAAATACACTTTGGAGAGATTTAGAGGTAAATGTCAGAGTTTCTTGTATTTAGAAGTGAATAAAAGAATTTAAATTCCAAGATAAGCATAATAAACTTATAAAATGAAGACTTAGATGGAAAGTAATAATAATGAAGTGAGACAAATTTAATTCACAGTGCTTGGAGCTCATAAATATTTGGTACAATTGTACAAGAAAACCATATTTTACAATGTGTGTGTTATAATGGTTTTTATCAAAATTGGCTTATTTAAAAGATGAGAGTGATACTGTTCAGCAAATTATTCTGAAGTTGGAACTTGGATAGTTTCAACAAAATACGAATTTAAAATGGATTTGACAGAAATGATTGAAATATTCCTATACTCTTGTGTGCTGTGAACATTGTGTGCAAAGAAATACATTATTTAGGTAACAAAGTAAGGCATTAGGAAGTTACAAGCTCCAGAATGAAGTGAAATAGATATCTTTGTTTTATTCTCATGTGTCTTGGTCATACATGTTGAATAAAAAAAATGGATTTTGAGTTCAGTTTTTTTAAAATTTTGGTCTCCATCAAAATAGAGAAGACCTTTTTTTCCTATTGCTGTCCTCTTCAGAAAGGCAGATGAGGGCTGGAGTGCCTTTGTTGAATTTGGAGTGGTGATGTTGAAAATGGAGTTTAACCCTTTTTTTCAGCACCCTCCATTTGTTCCTCCCATTCTCCCTCAGTGTGTTTGGAGCTGGATCAGTTTGTGCCACTAATCAATTATTTTTTCCTAATTTACCACATTCCTTGTGATTTAGCAAAAAAAAAACAAAAAAAAACAAAAAAAAAACCCACACCAAAAAAGATTCAGAAATTAAACTTTCAGACTTCTTCTTTTCCCCTTTTGTGATTCTCTGAATGTCTCTATGGCTGTAGACACCCCATAAATGTTGCTTCTGTTTTTCCATAGAACCCGTTTCTGCTCACCAGATACATGATAGATCCAGGAATTTCTTTGTCATTGTATTGGTCAGCAAAATTTTGGAGATCTGATCTATTCTAGTGACCAGAATTAGAAGCATGCTCTATTTCTTGCATTTATTCTTTACTTGAAATGAAAGGCAGGCTAGAAATTATATTTTTCAAGAATTTTAGCTTTCTGTGTGATGAGTTTCAGGATGTTTTTTAACTCTACTTCCCTCGCATTGTTTCTTAGTGCACAGTTCAGAATTCCTGTCTTTTTTGGTACAATCAGAATAAAGAAACTTGAATTGTACTCAATATACTGACATAGAATTCTGTATCCTTTGTTAAGAATATTTGCATTTCTTATTTCAAACAGAACATCGATTTTGGGAATTGTTCGCATCCCCTTTGTGTGCTTGGGTGGATTTGTGTAAATCTCAGGTTTGCTTTCTGCACCTTTTGAGAAGGTTGGTTGAGCTCAGTGTCCTCCTAGCAGAAACTCTTGCAGAGATCCCGTGGGAGGAAGGTTGTCCATTGTGTTCCTCTGAGATCTGCCTATCTTTTTTCCTGGAGCTGGGCTCAGACAAGTTTATTCTTCCACTCAGAGATATCTGAGGAGGTTCCTGTCCTTTCTGGTGCCTAGGAAGCAGAGCTCAGATACCTATATTGTATTTGTTGCCATCATTTAATCTGTGCAACTTCCCAGCAAATACAGGGAATTGTGCTTTCCCCAGCTGTTCATTTGATAGGATTCTGCTCCTGCATTTAGAGCAAACTGTGCTTCTGCAGTTCCCATTGTTTGGAGCATGGCCTCCCCTCCATACCCATTGTTAGTTTTGTCTGTTTTGTTGTGCATAACAGGTGTTTCTTTCAGGCAGCCCAGGCAGCAAGGCAAGGGCTTCCTTTATGGCACATCTCTCGAGACTTTGATGAAACTCTTCTTTGTGGTAAAAATGCCAGTGCCTTTACATGAATTGCACGTGAGATGTGTCCTTGCACAATTTCTCTGTCCCTCTGCCCTCCCTGCTTCTCTGGTTTTTTTTGTGTGGGTGGGTTTGCCTTTTCTCCTGTTGGCCAGAGAGCTGATTCCTTTTTACCTTCCCAGTGCTGTGCTCCCCTCAGAGCCTGGGTGCAGCCACGGGAGAGGTTTCAAAAGAACAAAAATCACACACATGTAAAGAGCTTGCTCTGCTCCCAGTGTCCTTGTCACTGCCCCCACAAATGCCATCATCCCCAGAGGAGCCATGGGCAGAGGCTGAGCCCTTTCTGTGCATCCCCTAAAGCTGGCCTTGCTCTGGTGGGGTACAGGTACCACTTTTCTGCCTGCCTTGCTCTTTTCTTTCTCACAGCCTCACCTGGAGCTGAGCAGGAGCCACTGCTGTCTATCTGTTTGTGCCTCAGTTGTGGTGTTTGGGGAGGTTTGGGGTTGTGGCAGGAGCTGGGCGGTGTAGCAGGCAGAATGGCCACATAAATCAGTCCTGATGCCACCTTCTCTAGTGTGCATTTAGCATTCTTTCAGCTTGTTGTGCAGAGTGGGACTTCCACACTCCAGTACAATCCCAGTGGCTGACTCTCAGGTGATAGGAAAGGCAGAGAAGGGAAAACCAAAGAGGGGCAAGAGCCTTGTGCTGTGTTTTTGGCTGGTTCATTGGCTCACAGTGTTCAGGTGTCCTGACAGAATATTGCTGACCTGTAATGCATTATTTCCATGCCCTTCTCTCCATGCCCACACATTTATTGGTTGGAAGCCCCAGGGGTGAGCAGATACAAAGCTGTGTTAGTCACGGGAGATGTAATGGATGTCCTGGGAGCTGTGCCAAACAATTAAGAATATAGGCATGATGATTTACAGGGTAAGCAAAACCTCCAGAGAGTGTTGCATCTGTACAGGCTGCCTGGGAAGCTGCAGAAGTGGAATTACTTTCACCATTTCAGGGTTCAAAAGGCAGTGCATATCCAGGGAATGAGCAGAGATGGACTCTTGCTTTCAGTCTGGGGCAGAACCTTCTGCTGGTGACTTTCTGTGGCTTTGATCAGTGGTTCAGGCTTCCAAAATGTCACCCACAGTGCCATCAGCTGCCCTCTGCACAGAGTGTGCTTCTCCTACTGCAGTTACAGTGGCAGGGGTGTCAGCACAGCCTGGATGTGACACTAGCTTTGGATCTATTTTAGTGCTTCACTCCATGGCACTGGCAGTGGCAGCATCTGTGGCAAATCTGAAGATAACTGTCAGAAAGCGTGTTTGAAGGGTGTTTAATTTAGAAACATTGAGCCCCCCCAGGCTGACATTTGCTTTAGCATGCAGTATCTAACAGAGGAAGATGGGACTTTAATAATGCTATATAATACTATTTCCTAAAAGGCTTCTTGCTCGTGAAATATATTGTCTCTTTTGGTGTTTCATTACTGATTGACTCAAAACCCATGAAATTTTACTTGATTTTACTATGGTAAATGTTTACATGTTATTCCCTCCTCTTGTACAAACCAGCACAAAATCCAAACATGAGCGTTCAGAGACACTTTGTGCTGAAATAAATGACCAAGGTGAGGACAATTGATGTTACAATTTTATCAAGTTCCACATGGCTTCTTCTCTGTATTATTTTTCTAAATGTTTAAGGAACCTGAGCCACTGTTTTAATCTTTAACTACAAGAGAAGACGGATTGTGTTTAAAAAGCAGGCTGTTCTGAAAGCAGCCCTTTCTCAAGTTCAGACTTCACTCGCAGTCTGAGTGTGGGCACATGTTCTGAGAGCCTCACACCCGTGGGTTCCTGTGAGACGTCATGTCCCTGCTCCTTCAGGAGGTGCCCTTCTGGGGGAGGTTAAGCCTTCTTTCCACCCAAGGAGACTTGGGGAGGCTTCCTTGGCAGCCTGGCACTGCTGTGCCTGCATTTCACAGGGCAGGGATTGTTGGGGAGCATGAAACGGGAAAGCCTTGTAAATAACGATTGCCTGGCAAAAGATTTTGGGAATATGGAAACTATAAGTGAGATTGAAATGAAAGCAAGCTTTGAGATCCCTCCGTTGCTGAACAGCTGGAAAACAATGGCATGGCCAGCTGAAGGTGATCCCCTTTTGATGGAACAACACCCTCTGCTTGCAGGCAGGCTCAAGGGTCAGAGCAGACCCTGCCAGCTTGGCAGAAGGGCCCAAAGAGGAGTTTTTAGGGTTTAAAATGGAACACAGGATGGTAATGTAATGATTCTTATGGGCTGTATGTAAATGCTGTAGGATTTGTATCTTGTATGAGATTGGTTAGTGAGAATTAGAATATTCAACACAGAAGATTTATGGTATTGTGATGGGAACGTCATCCTTTTTTTACTCTCTTACCCTCTTTACTCTTCCTCTTATCCTCTTTACCACACTCTTGCCTGCTCTCTCTTTACTTCTCTCTCTTTACCTTTAGCCCTCTCTTTACCTCTTTGGGGCCTGCTCTCAGCTGTGTCTGGCAGCTCCAAGCAGGACCCTGCACTTGGCCCTTTGCAATAAACACCATATTCCACGACCAGAAGATTTATTGTATTGTAATGGGAACCTTGCTCTCTCATCCTCTTGACCACACTCTTGCCTTCTCTCTCTTTACCATTCTTTCTCCATCTCTCGGGCCTGCTCCGAGCTGTGGCTGGCAGCTCCCAGAGGGCCCTGCACCCAGGCCCTGTGCAATAAACAACCCCAAGTTCCACGCCCTGCCCTTCTGTGGGAGGTTAAGCCTTCTTTGCACCCAAAGAGGCCTTGGGGAGGCTTCCTTGGCAGCCTGTCCCCGCTGTCCCTGCGTTTCACAGGGCAGGGATGCTTCCTGAGCCACGTGTGGAGCTCACCTGCCTGCGAAGATTGCTGCTCACCAGCCCGCCTTAAGACGGCTTTGCATGCCAAAGGCTGATTTTCCCCGTTTTGGGACCATCACTCAGTGGAAGTGTCAGAAAGAGGGAGGATAAATAGCGAGTTCCATTAACCAGGGGGAGGAAAGCGCTCTGGAATTATCTCCTGGCTCCATGTTTGCTGGGGTTTTGCATTAGCAGCAGCCAAGTCACGGTGTGTTGACACAGTCTAATGTGCAATGACATAATACCTGGAGTATGGAGACAGCGAGAGGCGCAAAATCAAACTTATCTGAGTTTTCACAGGGAAAGAAGGGATTAAACTTTGCTGGTTAAAATATGGATTTTTTTTTTTTTAATAGAAACTATCCTAGTTCGATTGAGATAAACCTACTCAGATCTAATTCTATCCAGTCCCTGGGAAAAGTGGGCCTTAAGATGTTGAGCCTATTTGCCCAATCCCTTTTTTTAGAAATAAAGATTAGGGTAGGAAGTTTGGTCCTTATCTCTAAGGTTCTTACTGCTTCAGAAGGAAACTGAAATACTTACATGAAGGACACTTTCTTGAACTTGTGATTTGTCTTCGCTCAGATTATTTCACAAGCTTTGGCAATGTAGATTTCCCACAATGCTTGGCTATTTTTGTTTTACACCTCCTAGAGGAACCGTGATAAATAGTTGTTACTTCCTATTAAATAGCAGAAAGAGATGTCAAAATACTCCAGTGGCTTGAAATTCAAATGTTCCTCCCTGTGCATGGAAACTTTGCTCTGGAAGCATCATCCCTTATTTCATAACTGCCAGGTATGATTCTTCTCTGCCTTTTCATCCCTTGTAGCTCTACAAAATAGCATTAAATCACCAATTTCTACTTGCATTTCAGAGTCTGTTTGCACGGATATTTGTGCACGATCCAGATCTTATGTAGCACCGTCATTGCTGGATCTTGGAATATTTTTCCTTCTCTCTTTTTTTTTTTTTTTCTTTCTTTCTTTTTAAAGCATCCTGTTTTTCAGACCAGGGGAATTGAGGACAGAGGGGAAGCAGCTTGCACATTGTTAGGCTGCAGCTCATTGCCAGAACCAGGAACAGAACCCAGATTGTCAGGCATCTCCCATTGGGCCGCAGCACAGAATGGGAACTGGAGTGCAGTTATCAAAGATTCAGGCCGTCTAGGTTTTTATCTTCTGGCTCCACTTTTGCTGCTTTTCTATAGAATTTCCCATTTCACTGGAAGAAATTGAATGCAGACTGCAGTGTTTGGGAGAATGAGGCAGGGAAGCAGGCAGAAAAGACTCTCTCCTTCCCAGAGTCAGATTTATGTTGGTGCCATTCCACTGAATCACATCAATGGAGTTTAATGCAGAAAAACTGATCTGCTCCATCAGTAACATGTAGGTGAATAAGTGGTAAAAAGTTTATGAGGGTCTGTTTCTGTCCTCTTTATGGTAAGAAAACAATTTTCCTTGCATTTTCAGCATTTGCTGTGTTTCAGTTTTTCCAGATCCATTCACTGTAGCAGAGCCAAGGTTCTGTCAGCACATACCTTCCCTTTTGAAGCACCCCTCGGTTCCATGAGAACTGCCCAAACAAATCAGAGTCTAGTGCCCTTAGCAGTGGCTGTGCAGTGTCCTGGAGCACTGCAGGGTCTGTGTTCCATCCTGGCTGTGCTAAATGCCATGGCATGCCTGCCCCTGTGTCTTTTTCCTCCTGCATTGCTCTGCTCCAGCTCCCGGTGCTTCGTTCGCTGCCTCGCTTTCTCCTCTCTCCATTTCTGGTTCTTACCCTGCCTCCATGCCATGCTCTGCCTACCTGAGGCCAGCTTGGTGTGTTCCACAGGCACAAATGGCTGTGCCTTTCCCATCTCTCCCCCTTCCTCCCCTGTTTTTTCCCATTTAATGGCTTGCTAATAATGGAGCCACAGAGGCGACGGTAGGGGCGGCATAAACACAGCTCACCTACGGCTGAGCTGCTGATGTTCTAGAATTAAAAAACAAAACAGGATTATTGTGATAATAAAAGCCAAGGCAGGTGCTGGGCACTTGGTTTATTTGCTGATTATACAGTCCCAGTGTGACATCTTTTGGTATAATAAACTAAAGAGGGAGGAGGGTTATTGCATCCCCAAGGGATCGGGGCTACTTGAACAGAAAATATTTGAGGGCCATCTCATTTTAAGGGACACCATATATCCCTGCATGCTGGGAATGTACCTGTTTGCCAGGGTGCTGGGCAAGAAGTCAAATATTCCAAATGATCAGTCAGCTGCCAGGGCATTCATTTCCTTCTAATTTGGCTCGGTCCCCCAAGAAACCAGAGGGAGGAGTGCTCAAAGCTGTGCCTCTGCCACTGAATGGATGTCAGGTAGTGGAGGCAAGGTACATGATGCCTTCTTGCTTCTCCCATCTCCATAGCAAGATGCCCAGCTTCTGTTGGGGATTGTGAGCCTTTGTGCTTTCTTAAACCAATATTATAGTGTTTTGGATTAAGTTTGAAAAATCCTTAATCCTGTTCATCCTCCTCTGAACATATTGTGCTTGTATTTTTATAAAAATGCTTTCCTAGATTTGTCTTTCCTGTTTTGTTTTGGTTTTTTTTAATAAATCTGTTACCCCACAACCAGTAGAATTTTATTTTGTGAAAACAGGTTTTAGCCATAAGTGCCCTCATTTTTCTTTAGACTTGCATGAAGTTTTTGCATAGAAGAAACTTGACTGTTGTGGGAGTTTGATCTTTACACTTTTGTGTGTGTGTCACATGAATTCTCTGCATTATGCAATTAGCAGTTTCTTCTGGAGCCTGATGCTCTAAATCTGCAAGTGCAGTAGATACTTTCCTCTGCCAGGCAGCTTCGGGCTAAACGTTTAGACTGCCACTTTGAGTTAATTAAACACCTATTTGAAGTTAAGCTGTTGAATGGCAAATAAAATAACATGGTCGTTCTAGCCCTGTGAAATGGTTATTGAGGTTGACACTACATTTTCTGCTTTGTTCCTTTCTGCTTTTCAGTCTCTCTATTTGCTCCATATGCTGCTTCTTTAGGAAGGGACACAATATTTGACAAACTACCTTTAGCAAAGGTGGTGCTGGCTGGATGGATGCAGAAGTAATGATGGTGGTCCTAGCCAAAGTCTGAAATTTTGCAGTGTTCCTTGTAAGAACAGCACAATTTCATCTCTGCCAACTGCAGCTGAAAATATCAATCAGAAAAGGCAGCTGTAGATCTGGCCAAAACAGCTCACTGTAACTGTGGTACCTCTGGAATGAAAGAATGCAGTGGGCTCTGCTTTTATTCCTCATTTGTTTCCATCTTCCATGGTTATTCTGATCTTCTGCTGCCATGGGAAATGGGTGCTCACAGGGTAGGCAGCTCTCTTCACAAGACACCTATGCCTGTCTTGCTACTTGTAGAAATATTGGGTTTTCTTGGGTAAAAATACAATTCACTGACGTCGTGCAGGTAATTCAGCATTTGTTTTAAGATAGGGAGATAATCTAAGGCATAAAACTTTCTTGCTTTGGTAAAATTCTAATTTTTTTTAGTGAAAGATTAATATTTTTACCCATAAGTGTTTTAAGCATGAAGTCTTGGAAAGCAGGGAATTGTTACAGCACCTCTTATAAAAGAATTAACCAAATCGTTTGTCTTTAGAAAATGTTTCAGGAGAATAAATTTCTCTGGGACAAGTGGTCAAGGCAGAAGTCTCAGGGTGTTTGTTAAAGATTATCACTTTCCTTAAACTCCTTTTTGTGTTCACATACAAACATACTTTTCTGCATTTCTGGAATTCACTGAATTGCTTTCCAACATCTGATGATTTTATTTAGCAGCCTCACATGCTCTGGGAGAGGGGTGCTCTTGGACTTCAGAGGGAAAAGAGAATGAGAATTAATTTCTTGTTCAGTTATGTCAGAAGCAGCTAGACATATGAAAGAAATGGGAATCTTCTTAGACTGCCCGTTTGATTTTGGAGGAGGCTTAGATGTTTACTGAAATTTCCAGCCCTTCGCAATTCACTTGTGAGTGCTTTGTTCATCGCTGCTTCTGGGAAAAAGTACATGTCACCAAAAGAATAATGCAGTTTTTGCAGCTGGGCTAATATCTCTCCACTGAAAATTGTGTGTGTGTGCATGTGTAAGTCAGCAGTGACAATTCAGCAAGGCACTGGGACAGAAATGGGTTTGGTTCTGAGAATTTCCAGAGTGTATCAAGTGATGCTGATTAGTTTTTCCTTAGATTTTATCCCAGTAAAACTCTGGTTGGTTTTGTTCATAGGGCTGTAGCTTCTCTGTCCACTGAGTTCTGCAGGAAAGCATCTTTTACTGCACTGCTGCTGGTACACAATCCAGTTTGGCTGAGCATTGTATCTTTGCAGGTTGCAGCAGCTCTCCTTAAAAATGCCATCTTTCAGTTAATTAATTACAATCCTGGGTGGGAGTTTGGGATAAATGTTTGCAAGTACCTCTGCAAAGCCAGCAGAGCTCAGGAGAGTGGATTTCACAGGGTCCTGAGCAAGAGAGCCCCTTTGTTTGCAGGTGTGTTTGCACAGAAATCTGGAAAGGCAAAACCATTTTTAACTTGCCAGACATCACCGAGCATGGGCATTATAAGGGAAGGTGAAGTTTGGAGGAGTTAATGATTAATGATTTTAGGATAAGACACACAAACCTGATTCTTACAGCTAAGCAAGGCAAGACCATGTTGTCTTCAGGTGGGACTGATCCAAAAGATCTCTGAAGGATCTCTTCCACCATCAATCCTTTTTGTCAAGCAACGTGCTCACACCATGATGAGATGGGATAGGGGTTAGAAATCATAAGCCATAATTTGTAAGAAAAATCTTTCTGTTGGTTACATCTTTGCTTTTTAATGGCATTGTAAAGAATTGGTGTATTTTTCTTTTCTTCCTTGAAATACACAGAATGTTCTTTAATAACATTACAATCCTATCCTGTGCTTGCAGCACATTATAGCCTCTGTATACAGAGTCTCAGACATTCTGAACTCTTAATTATTCAATGAGATACAGATTAAAAGCAATTGGATTGTGTACTGGATAAGATGCCAGTTTAGTCCTGTCCTCACTCTATAATCCAGGTTTCTATGGTGCAGAGTTTATCTGGAAGCTGACCTGTGTCTTTTATCAAATTCAGATGGACTCTGTAGACAGTTAGCTGTCAAGGTTCAATATTAGGCACTGGTCTGGAGTACCAGGTGCTTTTTCATGGTCAGCAAATCGGAAAAGTGATAGATTAGTTGTGATTCAAGTGCCTTAATCTCTAGCTAGAGGGAACATAAATCTTGGACAGAGTCACTAGCGTCAAATGAACTCATTAGATCTCCTCCCAAAGCTCCTCTGACTCGTCTGTTCTTTAACTTGCAGCACCCTCATCTTCCTCCCTCTCAAGCACCTCCGAATTCCAAGAAACCATTTTGACTGATTTCTCATATCTTCTTCTCTAAAATCCAGCTTTTTCTGCTGCCTGGAAATTTCAGCCACTTTTTTTGTCAATCTTACAGCTTGATTGCTGAGTCTTCTGTTGTCATTCTGTTGTCATTCTGTGTCATTCTGACATTCCATTATCCCCCTGTTCTCTTGGCAGGACATTCCCCAGACACCATCATCTCTTCCCTGCTGTTGATGTTCTTGGGCCCAGCTCTTCCCTTCAGCCTGGGCATTGCTCCCTGTTTTCCATCACATGAAATTGCAGTTTGGTGTTGTTCCCCCAAGGTTCTTCACTGGTTTTCACTGCATTTCTCCTCTCCATGGTTCATGCCAATTCTGATCTGCTCTGTTGGTGACACACACACCCCACACCTCATTGTTTTGTTTCTTCACTTTTCCTATGCTGTCTTGCACTTTATTCTAAAGTACCTCAACTCTGCTGAATAACCTTTTCAGAAGGGTCCGGCCTTTCATATTGCCCAAATTATTTATCAAGTTTTACTGCTGCTGTTGCCTACAGACAGTTATCAAGCTCATGAAATCTAAACTAGATCCAAGCACAGAACCCTAAATAATATTATAATAGATATAATAGGTTTATATTATATATAGTATATATTATATAATATATAGTATATATTATATTATGTATAGTAGATATAATAGGTACTCCTCTCTACTATATCATGTTTTCCCCTTGTGGTATCTTGTCTTAGAAAAAGATATAAAACATGCAGGACTCTCTTTGATCATGCACAGTCAGAGGTTGGACCTCTGGAGTCCTTTGAACTGCCTCACAGTCCAAGTAATAAATGGTGACAGTGATAGAAAGATTAATTTAACTTCACTTGCTCCCCTGTCTGAACCAAGCTGGATTCTGAGAGTGTTTCTGTGTGTAATTCAGGAGGGCCATGTGATGGTGAGAGTCACATCCCACCAATTACTTGCTCCTGTACTGCACGAATTCCTGAAGTTTCCCCTGTGATGGGTTAATTATCCAAACGAGCCCCATCTCCATAGGCACGGATCAGTCCATCCATGTATGTTCGAGGCTTGTGACATTATTTAGGTTGGGGATTGCTGTGAAATCTGGGCTCAGATTTGGTCTTGCAGCAGCAGTTTCTCGCTGCTTCCCACCATCTGCTCACCAGAATTTCTGTTGCTGCTAGTGCCTGGACTCAGGAATGCTGAGGAGCTTTTCTGTTCAGAGATTTACCCAAATTTAAACCCACTTGTCCCATTCCCATTCAGTGCAAGTGCCCTTTGAATTGTCGCTGTCTCCATCACACACAGCACTCGTTCCCCTCATGGCACAGAAAGCAAACAGTGGCAAAAGGCAAGCTGTAAAAATCCCAAACCCTCCTGATGTCACCTGTTCCCTTTGTGGAGCTCCTGCAGCCTTCAGAGCGTTTGTGTGCAGCTGAGCCAAGGCAGGTAGCAGTGGGGTTATTAGTGAGGACAGCAGCTTAGCAGAAACATGAAAAGGGGAGCAGTTCATGTTCTGATTCCCTTTTTTCCCATGCAGTTACAAAGAGAGAACTCGTTTCAACGTGCTTCTGGCAGGCTCCTTTCAGTGGCCCCTTTTTCTCAGCAAAGTCACCAGCAGCTCCATTCAGGAGATGATCTTGAAGGTTGTTTCAGTGTCACTGGGATGCAGTTAGAGTGTTTTCTAAAGGTACCACTCAAGTGGAAAGGCGCCTGGTAGGAAAAATAAGGCCCTTGCAGAAAAAGAGCAGCAGCCCATCAGATCTTGCTTTTTCAATCCAGGCAGGTTCCCCCTTGCAAAGATTAATTACATTCAGGTTTGGAAGACAGCCTTGCTGTGGTTTTCTTCTCGTAGCATTAGGAGAGATAAAGGGCGTGATTAGTGTGCACAAAGGCTCTGATCAAACCAGCGCTGGGGTTTGTGACAGGAGCTTCAAACACTTTATGGATCACTGCTGCTGACAGGTAGATCACACAAGCCTTAAACAGATGTTTAGCAAGAAGATGAATGTGTGAGATCTCAGACGTGCAGGACTCCTTTGCCTGGCCATAATAGGCTGTGAGGCATTAAAAAATGTGGGGTTTTTCGGTTTTGTTGGTTTTTTTCAGCTGCCCTGCTAAAAAGGGAAAAAAAAGATCCTACTAACCACCTTGCATTAAATGTTGTAATTTTTTAAAATTGAAATTAAATATGGCCAGATCCTTGAAGCTGTTTAACTTCTTCTTTTAGACATTAAGGCTGTTCTTTTGGGATGTGTGACCCCACTTTGCCCTCTCTAGGAAACTGCTGCAGTGAGCCAATGCTGAGAATGCTCCAAGGGCCAAGGTGCATATCAGATGCTCAGCTGGAACAGAGATATATTCAAATTAAATTACAAAGGTCTCTTTACCAGGGAGCTTCAGAGACAATGGCTTTCCATGGGATTTGTGTTCTCTGCATCAGCACAATGACTTGGAAATGCAGTAATTATGTAAGGCTTGTTGAACAAACTGTATTTACTAGACCTTTTGAAACATTTTGAGATATTGATATGATGGCAGGAAAATATTGCATCAGTACCATTTATTATGAAAATTCAGAAGTTCTGGGCAGGATTTTTAGTACCTTCTCAAGAGACATCATCTGTGGCCTTGCCCTTTGTAGTCACAGAATCCACTCACTTGGAGGTGTGGATGTCCTGTGTGGGGGACACAGAGACCCTCCCTATCCAGCAGAGTATTGAGACCTTGGCAGAATGTCTGATGCATGTCAGACACCTGGAGGGGTCTATTCAATTTAGAAATGGGCTCAAGCCAAACAATTCAGAGCCCAGTCTCAGATCTGAACGCTCCTGAGTTCAAGGATTTATTTATTTTTACATAAAGTGTTTAAGCCAGTCCATATGATTAATCAAATTGAAGAATTTACTCTGGGCATGGATTACAAGCACACCCCTAAAATGCAGTAATATTTTTTAGTGTTCTATTCAGATGGTCTGGAAAGCCTTGATTCAGGATTTGACCTCTTTGTCATCAGCCTTAAAATAAGTTGGTTCATAAATGTGGGGGCTTTATTTTTTTCTACTCTCTTCCCCCATTTACTGGTTTTTAATTCTTTTTAAAGACTTGCAGAAGAAAAGGTGTTTGTAAGCAACTTCCCAAATTATTTTTTGCCATCCACAAGTTTAGAGCTGCCTGTTTGAATATTTCCCAGAAAGTATTGTTCTTATGTGACAACAGGTCAGAAAGACTCTGCATTAATTACACTAACATATGGTTATTAACAGATTCTAGCTCAGGGAGCAATACTTTACAATGTTATCTTCCACATAGTCAGATGTTAGCCATATTGTCAGTGCTGGCAGCTATTGTTTCACTCATTTACTTCACAGAGCTAATTACTCCCTAATAATAACTTTACCTTGGAGTTTTTCACTTGCTTGTGCCAGCAAACCTGTTCACACTACATATGCTAATTATTGGCACTTATTCATTATGTTAAGATAGCTTTAAGTTCAAGCTGTGCAGCCTGGCTTTCGGTATGGAGCCAGCTGGCTGCAAAGTTCCACCTTTTTTTTTTCCTTTTTTTTTCCCCTTTCTTTTTTTTTGTAACTAAAGTCGTTAAAAGTTTTAATATGGGCCTATCTTGTTCTCTTTACAAGATTCAGCCATCAGCAATTCAGGCTCGGCGTTGGTTGCTCATGGACAATTCCAAGTTTATAAGGAGCTCCTGGCTTTTTTAAACTATTTCTCAGAGCTTGCAGTGAGGTCTTTTCTGTTTAGTGCATTGTAAATTCATTTGTAATTGGAGCTGCGAGGCCATTTACCAAAATTTAATTTGCCATTCATTTTGTGCCTTCCCTCACCAGTTCTGTCTCCATGCCTGGTGCATCACTCTCACATTTTTCCCCTGCAAGTCCCAAGGCTTCTCAGTGCCTGCTGATTTTGGGTTTGTTTCTCTGTGCTTTTGGTGTCCAAGGGCCCGAAACATCAATGAGCTTTGTGTGGATGGATTCACTGATTTGCCCTGGGATCAACCTAAGTGCAGCAAATCAGATCATTCCGATTTGCAGCCTAAACCAGACAATTTTCATGGGATTTGGTCTGTTCCATCTTTCCAGAGTTCTCAATGATCCTTTTTCACACCCTAGAATAGAGCATATTTTCATAAAACCCAGAGAAATGTGGTGTCTTCTAAAGATAAAATGCTGTCCTTGATTTGCATGAAGAATTTTATGAATACCAGCTGAACATCTACAGGGGAATCAGAGACAATTGATGGCTGATCCTGGTTAATGTTGTGTACAGAATATGGGATGTTAAAAAAGGGCTTCTTTAGCTGTGACTCTTGGGGAGCCCTGTGTCACATCATCATCCAGGGCTTTTCCAGTATCTGCTGAACTGGTTTTTTGTGAAGTTCTTAAAGAAACTGGTTTTATCCAAGATAAGGGGAACATATGTGACATCCCATTAATTTTAGATCAGTAGAAAGACGAGACTGAAATTTCCCTATGTAAGAATTCAGTCCATAGAAGACAAAATTGCCTAAATCTGCCTCTGTGTGAGCTAAGGGTTTTATATTCTGTAAACTGTTGAGCTACCCTGACATTAGAACTAAAAGGGTTGTTTTAAGCTAATTTATTAGGAAAAAAGTGTGCAGAAAGCTGCCATTTGGCCATCTTATCTTCCTGGTGTGCACATTGCACACATTAGGGTTTCTCTCCGTGCTGGTTGCAGAATCAGAGAAAACAGGGAGGAATTAAATAAGATTATTTCATAAACAGGAAAGGTGAAATCTCTCCCCTTCTGTACACATGTGTACTTCCCTCCACTGTCAGTGTGATCAGGTTTTGTGTATCTCAGTGCAGAATTTAGCCATAAAATAGGAGAGAAAAAGCAGGACAACCAAAACTGAAAGATAAGATTTAACTGAAATAAAACCACTGTTTCCTGCAGCATCCCATTTGATGAGTGTTAGATTGGATTCTGCTCCAGCACAATTCCAGTATCAGCAATAAAGACTCTGAATACAATTCCTAATGAAGCTGAAGCAAGCAGACTTTTAGTTGAGCCATAGTAGATGAACTTCCCAGATCCTATTGACATGAAAGACACGACTCATTATGTTTGGAAGAGGTTTGATCCAAGCCCTTCAAGCTGTGATACAACTTTCTCAGGAGCTGACCTTTTATGGGAGGCCAGGCCTAAATGCCAGATCTGATTTCTCTGTGGAGACCTGGACTGAGACTGGAGCTTTGTGCCTTAGAGGGGTGTTAAAAGAGCCTGGTGTCACTGCTGGGCTTTCACCTTGGTGCCTTCTGCTTTCTTGATAGTCCTAAAACACTGTGAAAATAGCTATAACACCACAAAATACAGCTATACAAAATATAGCTCTGTTTTGCTTTATAGCACTAAAATATTGCTGCTTTATCCAAGGAGCTGGGGTGGGTCATGGTGAAGAACCATGAAGCCATTGGGATATTACAGGGCTGTGACTGGGAATCCTGGTTCTAAGGACAACGGGAACAGGAGCCTGGAGAGCCTCTCTGGGCAGTTGGACTGCTCTTCAAGTTAGTTTTGCCACATTAGGCATGGTATTCCAGCAATGGTAAGTGATTGCAGTTAGGAAAAGACATCCAGCAAAAATGCTGAGACAGAACTCCTAGGAACTTGTTTGTTTTTAAGGCTGTTTCCTCAAGGAAAACTGAGAGAGAACACTTCTTTTTTTTCTTTTTTTTTTT
>JAHXMQ010000028.1:6031018-6052815 GCA_020466415.1 Ammodramus savannarum pratensis | reverse complement strand
GGCAGCCACAGCTGCTCTGGGCACCTGTGCCAGGGCTCACCAGCCTCACAGGAAGGAATTTCTTCCTGATATCCCAAATAAACCTGCTCTCTGTCAGTGTGAAGCCATTCTCCCTGTCCTGTCACTGCCATCTCCATCTTTCTGGCAGGGTACTTCATGGAAACACTTCCGTGAAACAGAAAACAGAAAAGTTTCTGTGCCAAAGTGCCTCTGGCCTAGGATTGGGTGTGGGTATTTTTACTGAGAAGCTGGGAAGGAAAAGGCCTGTGTGTGTCACTGGGCTGCAGAGAAAATGCACTTGCAGGAGACTGGGGCTGCAGGGTGGCATCCCTGCCCAGTGCTGTGCCATGGAGCTGCCAGCTGGATGTGCTGAATGTTCTGGGCTGGGTTCTGCCCTGCTGGCAGCATCTCTGCTGTGCTGCATGCCTGCCTGCTGTGCATGTGCCCCTGGACCCTGTGCATGGGGCATCTGCTCCATGTGAACGGTGTGGTAAACGTGTGTGTAAATAGCAGTGTGTGTGCACGTACACACACATTTACATGTGGGAGTAAACAGTGAGGAGGCTCAGAGAGAGCTGCTCTCATCTCCTGTGTGACATGTGAGACGTGTGCACACACTGCTCCTGCAGCAGCAATGTGTGTGTTTGTGTCTGTGTGGGTACAGACAGGTGTTGGAGAATTTTGCTCAGACATGGCTTATGGAGAGAGGCCATGAAGGTGTACAGCTGGTTGAAAAAGTAAAGGGCAGATGTAATCAGTAGTTTTCCCAGGCCTGTTCTTGTAAACAGTAAAATTTCTCAGGTTTGAGCCTGAGAAACTGCAAACATTCCCAGCTCAACTTTTAACAACAATAAACACCACGTCCTTGAATAGGTGTGGGAAAGAAAGATGAAAAAATAAAGGCCATGAGAACAAGTAGATAACAAGTCAAAACCAGAAAGTCTTAATTAAAGAAAACAAGGAGGGATTAGTTTGTAATCTGTATCCAATGATGAGCTCGGGTTTTGCAATATGCATAAGCTTAATTAACATGGTTATAAGAATGTGGATATTGGATCAATAAACTGGAGTTCAATGCACATAGGATGGTCGTCTCCCTTCACCTCGTCAAATGATGCATTACAACAGACAGGCAAACATGCACACCCTGCAGTGCACTAGCTGCACTCCAGGCTGGAGGGTCCCTGGGAACTTTATAGAATATCAGCAGAGACTTCTTGTAGAGATAATTTAGTTATTCACACATTTTCTGACTTCATATTGCAATGTCTTGGAGACTTCATGCAGTGGCTGAAGCTGAGGCAGGTTGAATCCCTGGGGAAGCCAAGGTGCACAGCCAGCCCAGCCTGGGTGTGCTCAGCATTCAGTCATTCCAGAACAGACATTGTCAGATCCTCCTCTTGACCAGCTGCTGCTCCAGGACAGAGCCAAATAAACCACTGCAGCTCCTGGGAAAAGGCTCCCAAGCTAACCTTCAGGCTGTAAAATAAATATTGAAACCGTGTGATTAGCTGAAGATGCTTCTCCATGGGTCCTCAGTGGTGTGGTGGGAGTTTAAAACTTGTCACCAACATTGCAATTTGTCTATGCAATGCCTTGCTGGTGCTGCTGGGCACAGGGCTGAGCAGGCACATGCTTTCACCCCGTGTGTCTGGGCACATGGCTCAATTTGCTGCACCAGGACATTGTGCCCTGCAGCCCTGGGGACCCCAGGACAGGCATCTTGGAACAAGCACAGCCTCAGCAGGACTGCAGCCAAAGGGTCCCAGAGAAGGGGTGTGTGTGTGCACAGACAGTGCCCAGCTGTTCCAAGCAGGATTACCAGGGCTTTAATGGGGAGCACAGATGGAATCAGCACCATTGTCCAAAGTGTGCTGGGGCAGAGGCTCAAGTGTGAAGGATGATCAGCAGAGAGCTGATTGGAAAGGAAAAGGGGAAAAAAAAAACAAAGTAAGGAAAAAGAGGAGGGGGAAAATAAAATCCCCTTGTTCTCCAAAAAGCAAAGGGATTGATGCTGTCCAGCGGGGAGGGTGAGGAGGAAATAGCTCCCAAAGCTTGCTTTCATGGGTAGCAGGCATTGTGAGGATGGCACAGGTCATGTGCTGTGTGCAGCTGTTTGGGGGCTCTTACAGAACTGTTAGAGCCTTAGCAGGGCCCATTATTCAGGGCAGCAAGGCAGTTTTACTGGATATGGACTGCTGCAATTGTATAAGCTGTCCATTGTGTGAGCACTAATTTAGAGTGCTGCCATAAGCCAGCCATACAATCCAGGCTGCCCATGAATGGGTGAGTCACGCTGATGAAAGGGCTCCGAGCACTCAGCTCTGACTTTTAGTCTTAAAGGGACCCAGTGTGTTCAGAGTGGGTCACATTTTAATGAACAAACTCGCTGCTGGCTCAATATTTCAGCCTCAAACTGCTAAAATGGTCCTTTTCTTTTTGGAGAGAGGTATTGAACCCAAACACTTGGGGTAGTTTTTCATGTGCCTTACCACAGCTCACACGTATCTTTACTCACTGATTTTTTATGAGATACTCAAGTGTTGCTAATGTGCTGGTGTAAACATTACAGGTTTCAAGGCACTGGGTAAGGCAGCAGTTTGAATCCTTTAAGCAAAGCAAGACGTGCTGCTCACGTCATAGATATAGGAAAAAAATAGGTGATGATGATGATAATAATAATAATAATAATAATAATAATAATAATAATAGATCAGTGTCCTGCTGGTGAAGACATTTGAACCTATGTTCTGCTCCATGAATGCCTTGTCCTTTAAAAAAAATTAAATAACAGTAAATTATTATATATATATTAAAATGAACAATTTTTTTTTCATTGTTTCTGCTGAGTGCCATCGGGATCAATTTGTATTGACTTCAGCAGAGCAAGGACTCAACACAAAGTTCCTACAGGTCAAATTTGGCCCTTAAAAAAATTACGATTATTGCAAAGTCCCTTTTCTGAGCTGAATACTTCTTAAAAGCTAAAGGCATTTAAAAAATCATTTATTACTTGATGTTTTCATTGTGTTTACTGCTGGTTTCCTTTCTGATCTAACTGTCAAATTAAGTTTATTGAGTCAGTTTTGTTTAATTAGTTTAATTTCACTTGTTCAGCAGCACTGCCAGAGTTGTACTTTTCAGATTCACAGCTCTGAATGAAAATATTCCCAGTGACTGGCAAGACAAAACAAAAAACAAGAGTGGAAATGGAATTACTAAAATATTTTTATTTGCTTGGGTAAAATGCTCCCAGAATTGAAATTTGGAGCGGAAAATTCGTAAGGATCCTGATCACTTGTCTTGCTAGCTGAAATCAGAACTTCTGCTCCCTTTATTGGAGTCAGGTCCAGCACACAAAGCCTGGGAAGTGTTGGTTTTTCCAGGGAATAAATCAGTTGATCAGAAAATTCCTTTTATTGCTGAAGAGAAGTGGATGGATTAGAGCAGACCTTAAAGCCTGAATGCCCAAGGTTTATGTTAGAGGAGATGGATCATATCCCTGTAATAATTTCAGAGATTTTTGCATTTCTCCTTGGCTTCCTTCTGTCCCAGACACATCCCCTTTCCCTGGGTGTGCAAATGCACAATTCAACACTCAAGATGAATGTGCTGAAAGTTTATTTTCATTGATGGGGAGCGTGTGGGAGCACCCCAAAGAGCACAGAGATGCTGGGCAGTGATCACAGACAAGGATCTGCTCCCTGCCTTTGTGGGGACAATGGATTCTGTGAACACTCTGCTTCCTCTCCAGGCAGCAGGCTGGGATGGTTAACCAAAATTGTTGAGTAATTGTTCTGTGGTTGAGAACAAAATGCTGAATTAAACTGTTCCCAGCACAATAATTGTGTGATTACAGCATTTATGCTGCTGGCCAAAAGAACAGTCATTAGGTTTGGAAGACTTACCAAAACCACAGTCGGAGGGAAAAAAATGCAAATCACATGTAAATTGTCCTCTAATACCTATAGTGGCTGAAAAATTGATCTGGGAGTGTGGTATGTGTGTGTTTAAAGGCAGAAAAAAAAGATTGTACATTCAAGAAGTACTTGAGACTAGGAAGAAAATACCCAGAGATTATTGATGCTCATTGTGCTGTGCTTTCCCCCTCTGCTGAGATCCTGCTTTCCATGCATTAAGCATTATTATATATTTCCATGGGCTGTGCCTGTGAAAGCTGCTGGTTTCCCTTGGCACAGGTGGGGCTGCCACGTCCTGCCACACCTGGGCCACGCCCAGCCCAGCACAGGTGTTTGTGATTTATTATATTTATCTATGTTAATTATCAATTAGTCATTATTCATGATTTATTAATTTTTATTATCATTTATTATTATTTATTTTATAATTTATTATTATTTATTTTAGGGTTAGAGCCAGGAAAATTAAAAACTGACCCATGCTGATAGGTGCCTTTGTGAGGTGGGCAATTTCCTTCTCCACTGCATGGTCCATATCTACAAGTGCCAAGAAAACAATTGCATGTACTCTCCTTTGTTTTTTCTTCTTTTCTTCCTTTTTTTGTGTTTTTTCTCGTATCTTTAATAATAAAAGGGGTGGAGGAAGGCAAGGGAGAACTGAAGGTGACAGCAAAAGGGAAAAATATACAATGTTTTGGGAAATCAAAATATTTGTAGCTGCAATTCAGTGGAGTAAAAAGCAGCAGGATTTGGCTGGCTGCTTACCTGGCTGTACACAGAAATCAGATGATGAGATGTCTAAATTTTATCACTCTACCTGCAGCTAATTGTGCTTTAACTGTGTTGCTGTCACTGGATTGTAGGCACAAAATTAGAGACTGTCTTCAGCCCTATTGAAGACATGTTCCCAAACAAAATCCTTGTGAATAGCATTTTTTGATGAGGATTTTGGTAACAGGGGTACAAAAAGCATCGGGACATGAATGGGAGAGGGGTGACGTTTCTGCTGGAATTGTATTTGTTCTGCAACTTGAGTCTGTTTTGCTTTTGAAACCAAACTTTTGATGGCAAACCTGAAGGAGCAGCAGGGACAGTCAGGAACAAGTGTGGGCAGCTGAGGGACTGAAAAAGCTCTTTATTGTGCAGGCATTAGGGGCTGCCCAGCACTAAAGCTGGGTTTGTGCAAGCATTTCTCATTGCATGTGCTCAGAGGTGTCCTGGCCATTTGTTCATCCAGCAGGGATTTCTAAAATCCTTCAGAAAACAATGAAACTCAGTATACAGCAGTAACAGTGATGATGATAATAATAGTGGTAGTGTATTGTCTTTAGAAAAGAATGACACTGAGTTGTTGTAACTACTTGTGCTCTGAAAATGAGGCCACTGGAGACCACATGTATCTGATATAATATTAATAATAGTAATAATAGTTAATATAATTGATATCATCATCATCATCATCATCATCATTATTATTATTATTAATAATAATAATAATAATAATAATAATAATAATATTGGGGGAAGAAGAGAAGAGGGGTCATTCCCACGGTTTAGTCAGTCCATTTCAGTCCAAGGTTTTATGAGCAGACCCAGTTCTGCAAGAGCCCAATGATCAAACCATGAAGGATGTTTCCCCCCTGTAGTTCATTAGTTTGTATACAGTTTTATTAACTATATCTCTGTTTAAAGAAGGAAAGAGGAGGTAATGACTTTCAGTGCAGACCCTCTTTTTTTTTAGTCTTTTAAGTCTATTTTTTCTCTCTCTTTCTGGATGGTATGATTTTAAGTGGATGACTTTGATAAGACTTTCTTGTTTGTTTATAGCATGGCACTATTCAGCAGCTGAATGGGTTTTGAATTTCTGCCCACTACATGGTATTAAATAACCCCTGTTTCTTCCCCGTCGCCTACACACTGAAATTGCTGTGGTGGTTTTTTTTTTTTAATTAATGATATTCCATTTGTCAAAGAGATACTGAGTGAAAAATGCATCTTGAAACCTTAGGGGTTTGTTTGGAAGGATACCCTTAGCATTGTGTCAAAGATGGAGCTGGCCATCATCTCCTAAGTGCAGTGCTTTCCTAACTGGAGCTGTTCTCCCTTTTCAGTGTAGGAATCTGGGGTTTTGGAACAGGAAAAGTACTCCTGCACTTTATAATAATAATAATAATTATTATTATTATTATTATTATTACTATTATTATTATTATTATTATTATTTACTGGTGTTTGAATATATTATGGAAAACCAACAGGGGGTAAAGGGAGAGGTTTAGCAGCTGGCCTTTAGACAGATGCCTCTGAATAACTTCAAGTGACAAAAAATACACTTTCTAAAGTGCAATGGCATCAGCCGTGCTCTTGCCACACATTTCTTGATCTTCTCAGGAAAATGCACAAATAGAATAAATTTAGAGAATATTTAGAAACAATATGGATATTATTTTAGAAAATTACTTAGAATTAATTACTTTAGCTGCATTCTCAACCTGAAAGCCATTTTGGGCAGTTTTGTACCAGTGCATTTTGTGGTCCTGTTTGCACCCTTTGCACAGGAACATTCACAACAATGCTTTGGTGTCAGCATGAGCCCAGAGGTGCCTTGGAGGCACTGAAAAGGTGGCAAGGTGGGGCAGAAAGGTTCCCAGGGGACAGAACTTACTGTCAGAAAGCAGAATTACTGTCAGAAAGCAGAATTACTGTCAGAAACCAGCCAGCCTGTGCTGGTGTGTATCATTAGAGTTTATTTCCTGTTCATTTATTTACCAATTTCCTTGTCCTCAACTGAATCTGTTGACTTCCAGCATTGATGGAAGTTCTTGAAAAGTCATTTTTTGGTTATTCCTCTTCTCCCTCTCTTTTAACCCCATGCCAGTTCTGAGCCTTCCCACCCATTCCTACTTGTTTTTATAGTCTAGCCATCGATTTATAACTTTAAGATTTGCAGACTCAAGCTTGAAAAATCCCTGTGCTCCTACAGGAAAAGTCCTCCTGGTTCCACACTCCTCTCTGGAGCCCTCAGACATCCTCAAACAGAAATGGTGCTCTCCCTGCTCCCCCTGCAGCAGTCCTGTTTCCAGAGCTGCCCTGACCGCAGGCTGTGATGCTCTTGCACAAAAAATTTGGATTTGGTAAAAGGAGAGCACTGAGTCACCAAAGCAGTGAATCTGGAAGGAAAGGGAGCTGGGCTGGCACCCACAGGGCAAAACTGAGCCTCACAATGGTGGAGAAAATCAGGATGAGATGAGTTCTGAGAGGCTGCTGTCAGCAGTGACAGGGGAGGTGCATTGCTGTGTGCCCCTGATTCTCTCTGGCATGTACAAATAAGCCCAGAGTTCATTATGTTGGGAATAACTGAGCCCATCCATCATGGATGAGCTCGCTGCAGAGGAGGGTGCACGTGCTGCTGCAGGAATTATCCTGCATGCTGCCTGGTAAATCACATCAGGAGAGCTCCCACCTGTTTTCCCTTCCCTGACAAATGTTCCGCTGGATGGCTTTGTGCTGCAGCCACCAGCCAGGCATATGGAACCTGTGCTCTGTCATGTGCTGCAGCCACCCCTGCAGGCTCAGGCATTTCCCACCCTCAGGGAAGTGACTTTGTGCCTTAAATCCTGGTCAGGACATCTGCACCTAGGAGCAACTTGCTGGTGGCCAACAAAAGCACAAATGGGGAACAATACAGCATCTAAATCAGCCAGAAGCCTGTGGCAGATTTCCCTTACAGTCCTGGTTTGTTCTTCTAGGAAAGGCACTAACATTTAGACAAGGTGCTTGGTAGCTGTGCCATGAGAGCTCAGTGTTTGTGTGAATGTTAAGGAAGGTGAAATAAGATAATTTGCCCAAAACTGTGCTCATTGTGCCTCAAAAGCCCGTTTGCTAACTTCAGCCTCTTCATGAAACAAGGAGCTCAAATGAATCTTTTTCTCTTATAGAAATGAAAGGGGAAAATATTTTTAATATTTTTAATATTTTTAATTTGAGCTGGGATTAGGAGGGGCTCTTTGAGAGTGCACTTCTGTCTTGCAGTGTGGCTGTTACCTGAATTCCAGTCACTGGCTCTGAAGGTGCTGATCTGGCCAGAGAACCCCACTCACTGAGATGTTTTACATCTGGGGCAGCCCTCCCTGTGTGAACTCTTAGGCTTTTGTCTTAAAACAGCTGGAATGAATTCTGGTTTATGTACTTTTTATTTAGGCTGCTTGTTTCAGTACCTTTGTGGCAGAGCTGCTCTGTGGGTAACTTACATGCCAAGTTGCACAAATGAGAATACTTGTTAAACTTCATCCTCTGCAAAAAAAGTCATCCTACTGCTTTTCTCCCCTCTCTATGTCTCTTCTGTACTTGATTAAATATTTAAAAAAATATGTTTTGAAGTTATTTATTTTAGTTACAAAAAAGAGCAACAAATGAACTGGCTTTTTCCTTAGGAAGGGTCCAAGGACTGTTCCTGAATGTGAAAGGTCCTTTTGGCCATCTTTATTTCATGGCACCCATGTTGTGCTGTGCATGCTGGACGCTCAGTGAGCACCCCATAAAATGCACCCCAAACCCAGGAGGAGGAGGAGGAGGAGGAGGGATCATCCCATAGCTGGACAGGCAGGGCTTCCTGCTCTGTGGGCTCAGGACACGCTTGTGGCAACTTAGGGAACTGATACACAGGAGAGAAAAACATTTTCTTGTCTTATTTTAAACATCACTGCAAGGGAAAATAGCAGATTGTAGTTATATGGGGACATATATTTTTATTTCCCTTAAGATAGACATGGGGAGGGGGGTGAGGTAAGGAGGGCCAACACATGTGCTAATTAAAGCATGCAGCCCTTCAGCAGAGTGTGTGGCACTGGGAGCCAAGTGCTTCTGCAGGAAGGGGGACAAATGCAATTAAACATGGCACTTTTGAGGGACAGATTTGTGTTGCTGCATGTGAAATGTGCATTGAATTCTTCCCTGAACAGTGGAGGAGATGCTTGACTTCCAGACAAGTCACACGCAGGAAGATATTTCCTACAACACTTTTAAGTTAGTCAGATCATTCATGTGCATCCTCTGTTCTAGGAATGAAAAATCTGAGCTTATTTGGGGCAGCTGAGAATAACTCCAGTGAAAATAAAAATTAGCCACGCTTCTGAACACTTCAGGAGTAAAGTACTGTGCAGAGTTTGGTCAGGTTACAAAGCAAGAGTGTTCCTTTAGCAGCTGCTCTTACCCACACTCAGTAATTCATTATCCATCACCAGTCTCACCAAAAGGAATAGAATTGCTTCTGAAGAGCTAGAGGTGGGTGCATAGCAGTATTTGCCCCTCGGTGGAAAATGTTATTTATAAATATCTCTATAGATGCTGGGAAATGCACTGAAATATTTACCTTGGAGAGAGGAAAACTTAGATAAAAGTTGATGCTAATAAATATGTAATGAACAGCTGCAGAAATGAAATTGGGGGAAGTGTATGAGGAGGAAATAGATAGAACTAATAGCAGCTGCTATTTTAGGGGCTTAGTTTGCTGAAAGTATTGATCTATGTGACTTGAGAAGTGGATAAACCTTCTAGATTAGGAGTCATGTGGAAGGGAAACCCTGAAATTTCAGGATTCTGTCTGGATGCAGGGCAATGAAGAACCGAAATAAGGTCATGCATGATTTTCTGAGCCACAAATGTCCAACTTTGCCATCTTAATGTTCCTTTCAACTGCTTTCCCTGTGTAGCTATTTACATGGTGACCCACGGCACACATGACTCTTTACAGAAAATAGAACTGTAGCTGTCAAGTGTTTGCAATCTAAATTTGTGGAAGTCGCAGCAGGAGCTAGTAACAAACAGTGGGGGTAACTGTTAAAAACACACTGCTGGGTGCTTAGGTAGCTGTGGAAACCATAGTATGCTCCTAAAAGGGGGCAGGGGAGCAGAATCCAGGTGGAAATACTACAGTTATAACCAAGCTGAGAATCCTGGAAGTATTCACTGTGACTGTGGTGAATGCAGTGTCTTTGTGTGCTTGGATTTGTCATGGTCAGGCCGTAAAGGACACGCACAGATTTGTGGAGATGCTGGCCTTGAACTGGCTCCAGGTTTGCCAGCACATTCCCTTTGATATGGTTAAGCCATTTAGGGCCACACTTTCCAAAGGCACTGAGACAAATAAAATAACATTGAGGCACTTTGCAGAATCAGAAATCTCTGCAGGCGGCTGTGGGTGCTTCCCCCTTGGACAGTGCATTTACTGTGGGTTGTTTGTCAAGTGCTCACACTGATTTTTGCAGTAAGTTCTTCAAGGGGGGCTCTTTTTTGGATTTTCACCAGAGGTTTCCTGGTGTGGTGGTTTGGCAGTGGCCAAACACAGCTGGGCAGAGGAGAGAAAAGAATTAATGGAGGATTCACAGTGTGCTCAGATAACCCAGTGATAACAATATGGAAAACCAGGAAAATCTGGGAGGATTGTGTCTGTATCCTCCAGAATAACATCCTAAAGTAGGTAAAAAGTTAGAAATTGTGGCTCATTAAATCCATTGGGAATTCTGTGAGGATTTAAAATACAATTGTCTCCTTTAGGATGTGACAACTGAGAAGAGGTCACACATAGAGAGGCTGGCCAGTGGAGAGTCTTGACAGCTGTGTGAATTATTGGATTGTTGAAGAGGTATTTCTTTTTATGGACATATGTCCTTTAGCAGAACAAAGTGAAAGGCCTGGAAAACAGCTCTGATTTTGCAGTCCATTATATTCAAATTAGAAATGCAGTGTCAAGAAGTTACAATCCAGAAAATATTGGAAGGTTTGTGAGCTTGCAATAAAAATAAAAAATGTTTGAGAGATTTAACTGATTATAAAAAACATTTGAGAGATTGAACTGATGTAGTAATACCTTGAAAAGGAAAAAAAAAAGGGGGAAACACCTTAGATGTAAAACTCAGAAGGAGGGCCTGTATTCAATGCCACTTGAGGCAGTTGTATCCTAGCAATTCTAGTTAATAATAATAATAAACACAATGAGTTAAAATGCAGTAGTTAAATGAGCCATAAAAATGAAGAGTCTACAATCTGTGAGATATTGTGTCAGGTAATCGGATTAAAATAAACGAATGTTTGCATTTATTTGTGTTTAGGAGAAAATGAAGTGTAGCTGAGTGCTGCTCCATACATTCCATCCTGGAATGGAAATCACATTGTTTTGACTGTGTTATTTCTATATCCATGCAAACCATCCTCGCCACTCCATAGCTTTTACCTCCCTGATGCAAACAGGGTTGTGTCATTTGAAATGAGGGGCTGTAAGGCCCCTTGGAGAGTTAAAGAGGAGCAGCAATTTGAAAAAAAAAAAAATGAAATGCATCAGTCAGCTTTAGGAAGAAAGGGCATTTTCCTGGTAAATGTTTTCCTAAATGGGAATTTTTCAGTGTGGTGTTTTGCTCGTGTGTTTGGCAGTCACTTGGAATCAAGTGCAGACTCAAGCTACATTGTGGGCTTGGCAATGACAATTTGTGTGTGTGTGGTGCTTCAGCTATATTAGCCCTGGAGGCAGAGTTAACACTTGCAGTGGGACAAGAGTATTTGCAGTCATCAGAGAACTTTGCAGTCAGCTTCAATAACATCACTCCATTTTTTTCACTTTTTTTTAACATTTTTTTTGGCAGCAAAGCACTTAGTAGAACCATCTGTCTTTCTATTAGTGTTTTTTGAGTCCTGTTTTGAAGCTTCTTCTCTTGGCAAAGTCACTTTCATCCTTGGAAACCATTTAAAAAAAAAAAGTTCTGTGGCTTTTTGCCGAAGAAGAGTACTATGCAAAAATTCCGCATGGCTGTTCATTTTTGTTCTAAAAGAATACAGTTACTTTGTCTTTGTCTTAAAAAAAAAAAAGGCAAAAAAAAAAAAAAGCAAACCACAAAACCTCAAACAAAACAAACAAAAAATGAACACGTGAAGAAAAGGCAGGTATTGGACAGCTCTAGGATATCTGTGCAGATAGAGAACAAATCACATTTTGCATGGGTTTTATCCTGTAATTCAGCTGAAAATATGTATGCCTTCTAATTAACAGGATCAGAATAGAAAGGCAAATATTGAAGTAACAAAAAATGGATCAAGCTGGTTCAGTGAGTGAAGCTACATCTACTCTGTGTTTCAGCCTCAATCTTAATCTCTCACTGCAAGAATTTCTGTCAACAGTGCTCTTGAACTCTATCCTTGAAAACTGTTTCAGACCATACAGACGCAGTCAGCACACACAGAGGTGTTGCCAGCTCCAGCATAAATTAAAAGGGATGGTAATCCCAAATTTTGTATCACTGTTTTGCCTGGTAATGGTGTTGGGTGAATTAGACGTGGCCTGGATTTTAAGGAGAATAAATGGAAATAGAATTAAGTGTAAATGGTTCTGCTGTCAGGCAACAGTGAAGGGAGTGACACCTTTGTGTGCCCCTCAGCATAGAAGGTTCTCTGTTGATTCTCTGATTTCCTGATTCACTTAAACCACAAAATAAATTGTAGTTCTCAAAGACATCTCCATCTCCAATGCCTCAGCTTTACAGCACCACTAAAATCTGGATGAGCTCTCTTAAAAATGGATCAGTCCTTCTTGAGTGACTGACCTGGTCAGTGCAGGGAGGGTTTAAATTGGAACTAGACATTCAGCATTTTAACCCAGCAAACTGTGTGAAATCCAGAGACAGCTTCCATTTCTATCAATTATGGCAGCTATTAACGGAACTGGGTAAAAGCAGCAGCAGTAGACGTTGTGCCATGGCCCACTTCCAGCTTTGATGACTAATTTCTGCATGGCTTTAGTCCCCTGCAGTATCCACTTACCATATAATATTTTCCACTTCCTGCCTTGCATGGTTGCTGTGCAAAGTTGAATGCCTAACTCTTCAGACATTGCTGTTGGATTTGTGAGTAAAGACTCTCAGCCTTTTTTTGAGGCTTTATCTTTTCACATGTACAAATGAGTGCACGTGTGGGAGCAGAAAAACAGCACTGGCTGTGCTGTGTGCTACTTGTACACTTATTTTTCCTTTCTGAGGAGATGCCTCTGTGTTTGGGCTTGGGAGCTACTGTCTGAGACAGATACTGCTGCACACAAAGAGAAGGAAGCAGCCCCCTAGAGCCAGAGATAAGTGAGCCATCATGAGCTGCAGGGGGAATCATTAAGTGGGATGTAGATATGCCTTAGTGAAACATTTCAGTTTATTTTGGGTTCACGCCATTCACATGAAGTGTTTGGTGATGAAGATGGAGCCCCACAGCTGATGCTGCTGGAGCACCCCAACACGAGGAGGTGAATTCAGACCAGCAGTGAAGGGAAGCACACTGCAGACCTTGTGTGTTTGATTGTCCCTCTCTGTTCAGCAGGTCCAGGGTCAGCTGCCTCCACTGATGATCCCCGTGTTCCCTCCAGACCAGCGCACCCTGGCAGCAGCTGCCCAGCAAGGATTCCTCCTTCCTCCTGGCTTCAGCTACAAGGCGGGATGCAGTAAGTCCTGGGGCTTCTCTGGAGTGGGCACTGCAGGGCACAGTGTGTGAAATAGTGAAACAGCACCCTGCCCATGCACAGAGCCATCAGCTGGCAGGGATGAGCGAGAAGCAGGGCATTGCTTGTTACAGCATGAGAAAAGCCTGTCAGAGATGAGGGATGTGTTCCTACACAACAGCCAAACATCTGACACAAGAGCTGCATTTGTGCACCTTCTCCCTGACAGGACTTTCTGACAAGTGAACGTGCTCATGACCACAAGTGGCATCTGAAGAGAAGCTATTTGAAACTTCCCAATAAATTTCAACACTGTTGTAAGAAAACATGTTTTTTCCTGGAGCAGACTGCTTGCTATTTGTGAACTGAGGGCCTATTCTAGTCTCTTTCTTCACACAGAGCTCACATTAATCTCAACGGAGGCTCTGCACAGAGATCAAAGATAGCATATGCCTTTCAGTTTGATGGACTAACACAAACTCTGAGGATATTTGTGAGATCCTAACACTTAAAAATATAGCATCTACTTGTTTTAATCTTTGAAGGATTTGTATTGTTCTCTACATTCCCCAGATTTTTTTTATATTTTATTTAAGCCTTCTATAGGATTTCATCTTCCTGTCAACATGATGAGGATAAGTGCAAGTTAAGAAATAATGAAGGAACTTTATTTCTGTGAATAAACTTAGCTAGAGCATGAATTTCACAGACTTGTTTTCATGCACTTGTAGAACTCTTCTGCATCAGTTTTCTACTGAGTTATCCCAGGCTTGCTTGTTGTACCCTTCTCTGTCTCTGCTTTGGGTGTTTGTTGTGTCCATGTCACTGTACCCATCTGTACCCTTGACTGACTCATTAATTCATCAGCTGGTTTGAGTTACTCAGCACTTGCCACTGCTGCATTTTTGTACACTTAGAACATAAAAAGGTTTCTTTAGTTAAGCTGGCTTAGCCCACAATTTCAGATTTCTCTCAGCTTCTGAACATCACAGGCAAGTACTTGAGCCCTAACTCAGTTTCTTTGGCCACTAACACCTTTTCCTGATATTTTACAGGCTGGGACCACTGTTGCAAATACTGTTCCAAACACTTCCCATCCCTCAGAGCTGCAGTGCCAAAACATGGCCTCATTCAGTTCTTCCAGTGATTTCACACACTCAGCCTCTCAGTGATTCACTCTGCAGAGTGTGCAGCTGAGAGCCACGCTGAATGTGAATGCTGCCATCACTGTGGGTCTGGAAAAGGTCAGCAAAGCACGCTGTTAGACAGGGCTGGCAGGTGATGTTGTTTCCATGTTAGTCAGGTCCAGCTTGGCCAGAGGGAGCTGAGGTGTTTTTTCCCTTCTTTGTGCTGTGTGCACATGAACTCCATGATGGTCCTGCAGCTCCTCACATCTATGGAATACTTAATCCATGATAGTCCTGTAGTTCCTCACATCTTCAGAATATTAATTCCATGATAATCCTGTGGTTCCTCACATCTTTGGAATATTAATTCCATGATAGTCCTGTGGTTCCTCACATCTTCGGAATATTAATTCCATGATAATCCTGTGGTTCCTCACATCTTCGGAATATTAATTCCATGATAATCCTGTGGTTCCTCACATCTTTGGAATATTAATTCCATGATAATCCTGTGGTTCCTCACATCTTCGGAATATTATTTCCATGATGGTCGTGTAGTTCGTCACATCCATGAAATACTAACTCCATCATGGTCCTGTAGTTCCTCACATCTATGGAATACTTAATCCATGATAATCCTGTGGTTCCTCACATCTTTGGAATATTAATTCCATGATAATCCTGTGGTTCCTTACATCTTTGGAATAATAACTCCATGATAATCCTGTAGTTCCTCACATCTTTGGAATATTAATTCCATTATAATCCTGTGGTTCCTCACATTTTTGGAATATTAATTCCATTATAATCCTGTGGTTCCTCACATCTTTGGAATAATAACTCCATGATAGTCGTGTAGTTCCTCACATCTTTGGAATATGAATTCCATGATAATAATCCTGTGGTTCCTCACATCTTTGGAATATTAACTCCATGATAGTCGTGTAGTTCCTCACATCCATGAAATACTGACTCCATCATAGTCCTGCAGTTCCTCACATCTATGGAATACTAACTATAATATAATTGCATGGGTTAAATGCCTGATTTTCACTGAATTTGCTTTTGGGAGCAAAGCCCTCCTTGGAGCTTCCAAAGACCCCACCAGCATCATCTATACATGACTGCCATTCTGTGGTTTAAAATCAATGTCTGTGCCTGACAAAAATGGATCTCACTTCCACATCTTCCCAGTCCTTTTGGAAAATCTGCCCTTCCTTCTGGACTGATTGCATTTTTCAGAATTCTTTTCTGTGGCTGATTGATGGAAATTCTCTGGTGATGATTCTGTTATTTATTAGCATTAACAACTTGCAGATAGGAATGATAAAAAACTCCACGTGACTATTCAGTTCCAGTCACAAAGAACATAAAGCTATAAAAGTTCTCACATACTTTTCCTCCAAAAAAAAGTGAGATTTGAAAATTTGGGGGAGAGGGAAGAGATCATTCTTGCAACAACCAATATTTTCATAACTAGCTAGTGGTGCAGAGCTCCTTGACTTTGGAGACACATTCAGAGGGACATCCATGCTGCTCTGCACCCTGTCCCTGTGAGAATTTAGGATTCCAGAAGGAGATGTATGGGCCAAGCTTCTTGGTTAAGCATTCTCGAACTTGTTTCTGTCCAGGCTGTTAAAATTGCTCAAGCTGAGATGGTTCTTTTCCATGGAGATGTGTTGGGAAGGGCTAAAAGAGCAGCCTGGTCACAGTGGGAGCCTCTGCAGGGGCTCTGGTGGGAGCTCTTGGCCTCTTCAGCCCAGCCAGAAGGTGTGATCAAGGCTCAGGGAGTGCAGAAGAGAGGAAATAATGAATAGCTGTCCTGCTGTTGTATTTGCATTCAGCATTTCCCTTACTCAGTGCTTTCTGACCCAGAGAGGGTGAACTGTGGGTCCCCAGTGATTCCAGAATGAAAATTGGGTTCCTCAGGCAGTGCTGGCCAAAGCACTCATCACTCACCAGACAGAGGATGGAAGAGCAGAGCACTGCTTTCTCTACACAAGCTGTTTTCTGAGCATTTGGACTGCAGAGAACACAGAAATAACCATACCAGTTGATAGCAGTGGTCCCTTTGGACTCCTTTCATGGCAGATACCCAAGAAGGACAGAATATATGACACTTTGTCCCATCCTTTGCCAGGTTGCAGTGACTGAGGACCCAGGGACCTCCTAACCCAGTGGTGGCATCGCTCTGAGATGAGGTGCTGGAAACAAAGAGTTTTTCTCTGCTGGGTTCCAGCCTGATGGAAAACATTCTAGAGAGATGAAACGCTCCAAAGAATCCAGCAGTATCAGTCTCTATTATGTGCACAGCAAATGATTCAATTATGCTTTTCCAAATATTTTTCAGAATTGGGTAAATAAAGGGAGGAGGGGGGTAAATATTTTCTCCGTGGTTACATGGCAGGTCATGGTCTTTGGTTTCCAATTTGATGTTCTACATTTCCTTTTCTTTCTTTTCCCCCGTAGCAGATCATGCTTGGGAGTGGCTTGGGTTTTCATTTTGTTTTGTTTTTTTAAACAGATGGTTTGCATTACATAAGGGACAATTTACACAAGTTGACACTTCCCCTCTTTTCTCTATGGCATATTGTGTGGTGGTAAAGTTGGCAGAGATGAAGGGAGGAACTTCTATTAGGATTACATTTCTATTTGAGAAAAAGATTCATATTCTCTGCTTCCAGTTCATTTTTAACCTCCATACCTAGATATAATTGCATGTATAAAATATTTAATATTATTATTTACAACTGAAGTACTTTTTCTTACGAGGAAAAAAAAGTTGGCAGTATGTGATGGGGCTATATAATCCACAATTAGCAAGGTAGATACTGATTACATACTAGCTTGTCCTCTATTTAGTTATTAATGTAATGTGTGCTATTTGAAATTTAAGGTTTTTGAGTTTTTCATGCACACCTCTTTATATGTATTTTATGATACACCTAATGTGTAATTTTTAGATAGATACATAGGACAAATCTTTTTCCAAAGGACTGATGTTTCAAGGCTATTGTAAATAAGTTCATGATTGGCAGCATGAGCAGATTTGAGGAGTTGACCCAGTATCCCAGCTATTTAAACTGGTTTTAGCAGCAGGTGAGCACCTTCCTTTTCAGCTGATGCTGAAATCCAAGAGAGGCTGATTGCTGCATTTCCCAAAGCTTTTCCCACTTTTGGGCTCCCCATTTAACCCTTCTTTCCTCTCATCCCACACCCATCACTGGTTATGCTGCTGGTCCAGCCCTCCTCGTGGCTCCCAGCAGATAACAGACACAGCTCCCACATTCCAGCAATGGCAAGGGAAATGTCAGCTCTGCTGAGGTCCCAGGAGCTGGTGCTGTTGACTTCACTGAAGTCAGATTTCACACCAGATGATACAGATCTGCTAGGGCCACTCTTAGAAATAATTAGAATTTATTTAGAGCTAATTAATATTTGAGAAGTGCTTTGAAAGCATGAAAATGGTGCAAGTGATAGAAGAGAAAAAGTTTTGTATTGTGCCCTTTAAAAACTGCACAGTTCTGCCTCTGAGCAAGCTGCTTGTCATTTGTAGGTAGGATGATCCTTTTATTAATGCACACATGTATGGGTCTGTATGATCCTTTTATTAATGCACATATGGGTCTGTATGATCCTTTTATTGATGCACACATGTATGGATCTGTATGATCCTTTTATTAATGCACATATGGATCTATATGATTCTTTTATT
This sequence comes from Ammodramus savannarum pratensis, assembly GCA_020466415.1. Classification (NCBI taxonomy): domain Eukaryota; kingdom Metazoa; phylum Chordata; class Aves; order Passeriformes; family Passerellidae; genus Ammodramus; species Ammodramus savannarum. The sequence continues at coordinate 6,034,584 of JAHXMQ010000028.1, read as the reverse complement.
AATGCACAAATTGATCTATATGATCCTTTTATTAAAGTACACATGTATGGATTTGTATGATCCTTTCATTAATTCACATATAAATTTTGATGAGTCTTCTCTGATTAGTGATGCTGAGTAGGATTAATTTAGGAAACTCGACTCCAACACTTCTTAAAACATTTGATCATCATGTTAAAAGGGAAAGAAATGTCTTATGCCTAAAGCACTGAGGTGTGTTCTGTCAGTCCTGCAGCTTTTCAGGATGACTGAGGCTGCTGAATTCCACAGAGTTTCTTCTGTGGAACATGAAGAACAACTCACCTTGTTTTCTAAACCAAGGTGTGCAAGAAATTGAGTTATTTGGATGGTTTTTAGGATTTGTTTTCTTTTCTTGGGAAGCAGTAGTTGCTAAGTCTGTATTTCCAGAAATGGGATTTACCCCAAGTACATTTTCCAGGTTGTTGGCAAATTCTCAGGAAGCCTTTTATTTGCTGATACCTGTGTTATTTTTATGGTGATATGACAGATTTTGGAAACAGGAATTGTTTTTCTTTGCCCATTTGTCCTGTGCCCTGTGGATAATTTGTTGTAACAAGTCATATTGTGTTTGCAGTCAGATGTCATCAACACAAGGTTTTTTTGAAAGCACTTTAATCACCATTTCAACCATATCCAACTGGGGGGAGATCTGAATATACAATAGGTACATTTTATATGTCTTTATATGTCTTACATATCAGCTTGTTGCTGCTGGAGGTGTTCTAAGTTATTCACAGAAATTTATTGATGAAATATCTGATTACCTCTTAAAATTGGCAGAATATGAGAGGTGAACAAGTCAAGCCTAATAAAATTGAAATATGCTGAATTTACCATTCATCTATGTTCTGAACAATAATTCTGATGCCTGATAAAAGTGGAGCTCTCAGTTAATTGGCTCCTCACATAACACAATAAAATTAATGTTTAGGAGTTAAATACCATAAAGTTCCTCAGGGAAAATTGCTGATGTGCCTCTGTTTTTCAGTCAGTCACATGTTTCATGTTTAATGGAGTATCATGTGGACTGTCTTACAGTTCTGCTTGTGCTCTGTCTCTGTGTTTCTGTCTTCCAAAGAGATTTGAGTGCTGATTTCTGATCTGAGTCAGCTGACGTGCAGGTCACGACAACCACCAAACCACATGGCAAAAACATTGACATGGATGGCACAAACAGAAACTGTGTGTTGTGGTGACCACATGCTGCACATCTGGCTGTCCCTGTGGGGCAGGTCTGAACCAGCTGGGATTTCCTTCTGGAATCCACTGGTGGTGTCTTCTTCACACTCTTTTTCTTATTAATTTAAATCCCTAAGTCAGGGAGCACTGCTCCTGCCTTCCACAGCCTCCCATTCCTTTTTCTGCACGTCCACCATCTCACCAAGAGCATGGGAGGAAAATGAGGCTGGTGATAAATGAGTGGGGAGAGGAAATGCAGTGCCTTACCTGTCAGCTGGCCATCAGCTGTGATTATTCGTCATAAATGCGCTTAAGTGATAAATGGAGTGTAAAATTATTGTGGCTTTTTCTAGAATTTGTCAAAAATGGGGGGAAGAGAACATAGCGCTCCTTTTCAGTCAACAGAATGTACTGTAAGAAAATGGTTATTTTGGTGTTTTTCATGGAATTTAGTTTAGCATGCAGGTCTTGGAAAATATAATTTAAAAGTTAGGTTTTGTTTCGTACCCTTCATATTCTTTACACTGTTTTCTTTTCTCTTCTTCCATGGTCTCCAACCTTTTTTCATTTGCTGTCCCTGAAAGATAGGTGGGAGAAAAGCAATGAGTTTTTAAAAAATCACAGGCAATAAATGCCCTACTTCTCCTCTTCTGGAATCCTTCTTTTAAGAGAAGAACATTTCAGGGAAAAAAAAAAAAATCAGTGTTCCATTGTTTCATATAATCAGGTTCAACTTTAAAATCCTGTCAAAACATTATAATTTAACATTAGCATGTAACTTGATTTATATAGCAAGTAAGACAATTGTGCCTGCTCTGAAGAGCTTGCAGCCTGTCAGGAGACAAGACAAGACACTGGGGGGGATTACACCATGAAGGAGAATAAATGAGATGAGTGACAGAAAAAGGAATACAAAAAACATCTTCAGGGTTTTGGTGAATGGTGCAACAGACATCATGTTAACTCTTGTGCTTTATTTTCACTTTAAAAAATGCCCTAATGTTTTTTAACTTTAAAAACTCCTTTGATAAAATTTTGCAAAACATATAAATGGTTTTAGAGGCATTGTTGTATTTCCACAAGTACAGAATCATTTCATACCTCTGAGCTAGTAGCCAGTCAGCTGAAAATGCTGTTACTAAAGACAGGAATTATTATTTTGTTATTTTGTGTGCTGGGACAGGGTGTCCCCTTGGCTCTGAACCTCAACCTGACTCCTGCAGAAAAGGGTTTTCAGTGAGGAGTCCATAGAAAGAGTGGCTTGGGAGTGAATGTGCTGGAAAATCCCAGCAAGCAAGATCTTGGAAGATTATTTTGGGCAGGGATGAAGGTGTGATTTGGAATTGAAAGAAGTTGCAGTGCATAAATTATCAGGAAGGAGGTTCTGGGTATGTTTGTGGAAGATGGACCAGAAGAAGGACAGAGAGAGAAATAAAGCATTGGCATTTGAGGACTCAGCCTCGTGCTCTGGCACTGCCCACAGTGGGCACCAGTGAGATTCCTCTGTATTCTGATATTCCCCATGAATTATCCCCCCTCAGCTCCCCCAGGCTGGCATTTCCCCTTCCCTTCTGCATTTCCAGTGCACAAATCCTGGCTTCTCTTCATGCAGCCAGCCCTGAAGGGTTCTGCTCTTCAAAGTGATGTCACCAGCTAGCTGGGGAATAATTATGTATTAGGCAATAATAGACCAGCTAATGAAATGAATTTTACCTTGTTGTCACCATGAAAATCGCAGCCTTTGATCTGCTCCATGTTTTACCATATGGCCTACTAAAGGAAAACAACAATAAAACTTCTCTCTGCTGCTTTGTTTGTGCAAAAACTCCACACATAACAGGAGAGGTAGTTTGGAACATGAAATGAATGCACAAAATGTTTCTTTTGGTGGCTGAAAGATGCAGTTGATTAATAATAAATTCTGTAAATGGGAATATAGTATAGTTGTTTGAGGTTTTATTGGTGTTTTCAGATTTACAGACTTGTGAGTGACTTGGGAAATGCCCATTTCTGAGACCTGCCTGTCTTGTCTCACATTCCTGAAATGCTCCTAGAGCTTGGGAAAAAATGCAGCAACTTCTTACATCTAAAAATAAGATGTAATGTCATAGTTGAGACATGCATTTCCCAGGTTTCAGAGTTAGCTAAGACTGTTTAGTCAATAAGTTCACTCTGATATGGGAGTAAATTTAAGGATGCAATGGAAGATGTGGCATGTTCTAGAGCAACAGCAGAAAATGTGTATTTATCATTCAAGAGCAGAGATCTTTGCTGGTGTTTTGGGGGCTGCAGGTGCTCCTGCACTGTGTCAGTGTCCGAGTGCTTCATGGATGGAGTTCCAGAACCTTCTCTGGTCTGTGGGTTCT
>JAHXMQ010000028.1:5993455-6030918 GCA_020466415.1 Ammodramus savannarum pratensis | reverse complement strand
GAGTGGCTGTGAGGCTTCAGTCAACAAAGCATTAATTTAAGTGTTTTTAAATATAAACAGGCACATTTATTTAAGTTAAATATATGTTAAGATGCTTTGCCAGCCCAGTTGCTGTTGGTCCTCCGTTACTGGAAGTTGTGGTGTTTAATTCTTAACAGGAGGAGATCAAAAGGTCTAAGTGAAGAAGGTTGCATTATAAAAAGGAAAAGTAAACATTAGCTACTTACCTGAATGTGTGTACACCAACACAGCTTATTTCTAACATTTAAAAAAAATTACACAGATTTATTTCCCTTTGTTTCCTGCAACTAAGGCTTGATAACATTTGAAACTTTAGTTCAATAATAATTATTAATGATTTTACAGAACACCCTGCATTGCCTCCTTAATTGTCTTTTTGTATTTTTTCTCCCAGTTCATTCAAAAAAGCACAATAAAAGGGAAAAATTTTAATCTACCTTTTTAATGACACGTACAGCAACATTTAGGTAGATTTTCCTGATAGAGTGTTCTGCTTTTTCTGTAGTCTTCCACAGTGTGTTTTTGTGCTACAGAAATCAGAATATAGGGACATACAGAAATGCTCTAGTGAGCCTTATTTGGGTGGAAAGCATTAAAACACTTTATAACTTGAAGAACCAATATAATGTGTGTAACATTTCTTATTATTTTTGCTAGTTTCCTCATACTTTTGTGGTTGGGGTTTATTTTAATCAGAAGTGTTAGAATTGACCAAAAGTGAGCTCTCCGTATCATTAAAATGAGCTGTCTCCGTCTCAATTTTTTGCCATTTCAGGTAATTTTCCTTCATAAATGCCTGCATTTTTTCTTAAGACCCTTACTGGCTCCCTTTATCTCATTAAGCACAATGCAGTTCTTACTAAAAGTTGAAGTAGTTTTCCTTCAGAAGCCAAATTGAACCTCCAGTCATGCAGTGGAGTTGGTGCAGGGATTTCAAAGGCTGGTATCTGGTTTCCTTAGCTTCACGTGCTTTTTCCTGTTGCAGGATCAAACCCTGCCACTGAAGTGAGATTTTTTTTCCTCCACTGAAAGAAAACAGTGTTCAATTGAGTGCCATTTCTGCTCTGCGTGAGGCTCAGTTTGCTAACAGTGAGCGCAGTTTAGTTAACTTCATATTTTGGACAAGCTTGTAAATTTGTTCCCTTCTAATGCTGTGATCTTATCAAGGTTGTACTGTTTTCCTTTTCTTCTCCTCCACCCCCATCTTCTTTCTTTCCTTTTTTTTGAAGTGCAGCCTTCTGATCAATGTGCACTTTTTTTTTTTTTCCATTTCCCTAAATACATCATGAAAAAGGATGAGGTTTCCGCCTTAATTGCTTGTGCCTTTTATTCACATTCCTCTCCCAGCCAGAATTGTGAAAAGAGTGTTAGTAAAAGGCTGCACAATAGAGCTTTTCATTAGGCCTCAACAAGGCACACAAAGGAAGGCTTTTGGAAGGAGTGAATGCAGGACTTTAATTTGCAGGTGGAGAGCAGATAAAAGGTGCTGACGCCTCTATTATTCTCTTGCTTAGGTGACCCCTACCCCGTTCAGCTGATCCCAACTACCATGGCAGCTGCTGCCGCAGCAACGCCGGGCCTAGGCCCTCTCCAACTGCAGGTAAGTCGCAGCTCAAAGCAGGGGAGGCAGAGGTTAAGTAAATATGAAAAGCAGTTTTCCTTTCCTGTGCAATTAACAGGGGTCTGCGGGCTGTTCTCCGCGCGCGGAATTTGCGTCTTGAGCAGAGGAGTCATCAGATGATAACGCGTTGTCCTCTCACCTTGCTGGAGGTTTTTGTTGGTTTATTGTGTTCCTGTTGCCAAGTTAACTGCTTTTAGGTTTGTGCTTTGAGTTTCCTCATAGCAGGACGTTGGCTTTTCTTGCTGGCGTGGTTTAACCCCAGACAACAGCCCAGTACTGCACAGCCACTCTCTCTGGCTTCCCAAAAGAGGGAATTGGGAAATACAAGGTAAAACCTGGGGGTTGAGATAAGAGCAGTTCCATAACTGGTATCTAGTAAAATGCAATAGTAGTAATAGCAATGATTTCAATGGAAAAGAGAGAAGAATAAAACCCAGGAAAACAATTGCTCTCCACCTGCTGACCTGTGCCCAGCCTTTCCCCAGGCAGTGGTTGACCCCAGTTCATTAACTGAGCATGGTGTTCTCTGCTGTGGAATATACCTTTGGTCAGCTGTCCCAGCCTTGCTGCCTCCCAGTGCTCTTGTGCAGCATCTCACAACCTGAGAAATCCTTGGTTTAGGATAAGGACTACCCAGCAGCAGCCCAAACATGGATGTGTTACCAAACGTTATTGTCATCCTAAATCCAAAGCACAGCACTGAACTAGCTAGAGAAGAAAGGCAGTGCTGTCCCAGCTGAAACCAGGACACTTTTCCATTAGATTGTTCTCCTGCAGGCTGTAAAACAGCAAAATGCTGGAATGGATTGTGAGGCAGAAGAGCTCTGTCCTGACAAGCACTTTTAAACTGCTTAGAAGTCGTTAACATGATTATGTCCTTTCAGGCCATAAGCTCTTCAGAGCAATAACTGCCCCCCCTACTGTGTTTTATGGTGCCCAGAGTGTTTTAGGCACTGCTGTAGTGCAGATAATTAGTGATTATTCTAATTTACCATGGACAATGAGAGAACAGGTGGAAAGATGCTGAAGGGCTGGAGTTGTTTTCAGCTCCAATAGAGAGGTGACCTGGTAGCCAGATGTATCTGATTGAGACTGTCAGTATTCTGAATTTTGGAGGCATTAGGCTGTCCATGGGTCTTAATGCTGGCAAGTCTGGATATTCCTGATCAGCCACAGGAATTAAGCAAGTGTGGTGTCCATTGCCACAGTGTGGATTTTGCTGCCTGTTGTGTGTGCTGGGCTGGTAGGAGGAAGCCAGGTAATACTTGGGACTGAGAGGAAATGAAGATCCAAATGTTCTGTGATTCTGCAGGGCCTGGATTGCCATTCTGTCCCAGAACCAGAGAATCCCCACTCTGTACCTGCAGTGCAGGTCCCTCAGTGCAGTGTGGAGCAGCACAGCTCTGTACCTGCAGGGCAGGCTCTGTACAGTGCATCCTGCAGCCCAGCCTGGCCCTCATCCCTGTGTGTGCAGCACACATCACATATTCCACTGCTCTGGCCAGCCTGTGGAGCGTGGGACACTGCTCTGGGGAAGATTTCACTTTATTTTACCGCAGCCAGCGGAAGTGAGCTGAGTTTCACAGAAATAGCTGCCAGTGTGTAAGCTGACACATTCCATGCACCACAGAGGTTAATACATTCGTTCCCATTGTGCCTTTGTATGAAAAGCAGCATTGTCTGGGTGGTGGTTTCTGATTCTCCGAGTTACAAATGCCGTGGGCGGCTCAGGAATCATGGGAGCCACAGAAGTCATCCCTCTGAAATGAGTTTTGAGGCGTTGCAGTATTGATAAAGTGCTTTTAATAGCCAAACACACATGAGCAGACATATGGAAGCAAGAGGGAGGGAAAAAGGAAAAGCAAACATGGAGCTAGCTAGCAGTTCAGGAACAACACTCTGATTCCAATTCTTATCTTTTCAGTCATTCAGGCTGGTCCTAAAACAATGCCTCAGTGCTCCAGTGGGATGGTAGGATGGTTTACTCTCATTTCAGGAGCAGCTCTGGGCTGTATCTGTGCATGCTGTGGGCTGGGGTACCCTGGTTAAAAGGGCTCCATCACAATAACAGCTCTCTTGTTGAAAGGTGGGCTTTGTGCAAAAGTGACTGCAGGCATGAGGATCCTAGGATGAGTTTAGGTTATGGAAAAGTTGAGAACCTCAAAGGCCTCTTGTTCCTGTGCAGAGGACATTACAATGAAAATATTGACCAAATTCACCTATGTTGTTTTGCTCCATGTCTGGAGTTGGAGGGAGAGGTTGGCAGCCGGTCAGTGGGAGAGGCTCAGATTCCTGACTTAGCAAACTCTCTTGGATTTTTCAGATCTGATCTCTAAGGGCTTGTATATGCTAGAAATAAACTGAAGCTGGTTTTTCTTCACATCTTACCAGTGACTTTTAGCTATCCCTGCAGTCTATCTGATAGAAAATGAACATGCCTCAACTTCTGGTGCTGTTTGAAAGAGTCAGGCTGGATTTGCTTCTGGAAAGGTTTTATCATAGAGGATTCAAAACAGATGCCCACCTGTGCTGACATGAATGGAGCTCAGCTTAGCTGCTAGACTAGAGAGACTGTGCCTTCTAAACTTTGTTCAAATCCATTTTAGCTCAGTGGTGACTTTGTTGAGTCATTAAGAAAGACTCATGATGGTTTTGGTCCAAACCCACCTTTAAATGGCTTTCAAGGGGGAACTCTTCTTATTTCAGACATTCTCCTGCTTATCTTATAATTCTGGTGTTCCCAGCACAGCCTGTGTCATCTGGCCATCAGGCAGCAAAAGGTCAGCAAAGTGGCATGTTCCCTCCTTCCTTCTCTCTCTGTCCTCCCTATCACTCATCTTTCAGGCTCTGTGTACTCCAGGCAGGGGAGATCAAAGGAGCTGACACAATGCTCAGCTTGTTGCTCCCAGCAAAATCCCATACACCACGTTATCTCAGTGAGGACAAAGCCAAGGAATGTCTCTTGTTTGTTTATGGAACAATAAACACGTCTTTGTTATTTCACTAGAGGATTTTAAGTCGGGTCATGGCTTCAGTAGTGTGCTGTGAGATCAACAGGAAGTGCTTTTTTTATCCCTGCTTGTCAAAATCCAGTTTTTGTTTTTGTAAGTGAAATGCAGGCTGTATTTATAGAAGAAGAGCTAGCACCTGGTTGTTCCTGTGGCAGTGAAGATGCAGTCCCCCATTCTGAGGTCCCAGTGGCTCACAGGGATGGATTGGGAATCCAAAATCCCTGTTCCTCTCCCCACCTCTGAGGCCTCTCTGGGATGTACAGATTAATGATTGTACACAATACCTTTCATTGCCTCCTTAATTATCTTCTGGATATTTTTTGCCCAGTCCATTAAGAAAAGCACAATAACCACAATATTTGCCATGTAGGATCCACAGAGAGAGCAGTGCCTCAGTGAGGATGGATGCTGACCCTTGCAGTGTCAGATGTTATAAGGCTGTGCTGGAAAAGCTGGAACTGCCTTGGTGCAAGCTTGAACCTGTCCTCTGATAAAGCTCTGTCTGTCAGCCCCAAGTATTCACTCATTCAGTGACAAAAATGCCATTTGGGGGAAAAAAAAGTGTTTTTAGCTTTCCTCTGTTACTGAGAAAAGTCATTGCTGAGCATCACTGTGGTGAAATCCCTCTGGGAAAGCACACAGATTTCTTACATCAACTTTTCCTCTCATAACCATTATCTGGTCTTGTTCTTCAGGAGAGGTGCAGGGTGGCAGTTATGGTTCCAATGAGAGAAAACTGAACATAAATTGTGACTTTGTTTAACTGAGCAGGGCTAATGACTCAGCAGTACTGCTGGATGCCTTGTGAGATGTTTTCCTGTGTGCTTCAGGAGATGAGGGAATTCAGTTCCTCCATCCTGAAGATCAGCATTCAAAGCTATGAAAATAGATGTGGGGTCACGAGTTTTGCACAACCTAAACTGCAGGGTTTGTTGTGGTGCCAGTCATCGTGGGCACAGCTAAGTGTGAAATAGATGTTTCCATTCATCTGAGCAAATTCTTTATAAAGTTGCATCTGAAAGTTTCTTTTCTGATAAAAAGTTTTTTGTGAGTAGTTTCTGAGCATTAGGGATCACACAGCGTGAAATCTGAGAGGAATCTGCAGCATTGGGAGTGGGAATGGTTCAGATTTCCCAGATTGCTTGTTTGATAACCAGATAGTGACAACAACTGATTAATTGGCAGTGACACAAATGCTCTCTATACCCATAACTCCATGGAGAGATAATGCTGGATGAATAATGACAGCTGCCTGTGCAGCCTTACTGTATGGACATTTTGTGTCCTGTCAAAACACCAGAGCAGTCTGATGTCATGCAGACTTCCTGCAAACATCTGCTCTTGGGAAAAAAACACCCCAAAAAAGTTGGGAGTGCCAGCACTCAAACTTTCTTCCCTCCTCATCTCAGCGTGAGGCAGGGCTTCAGAATTGTTTGTGCTTGTGCTCAGCATCCTGTCCAGATCTGTGAGGAGAAGCTGCCATCAGTGTCTGAGTGTGACACCAGTCCTTAGGAGAGCCCTGGGTTCTCTGTCTGTGTAAAGATGAGGAGCACATTTAGACCTTAAACAGCCTGACCAAGCTTTTTAGTCTCTCCTTCTCATATTTAATTTCAATTGATTTTCCTTACTACAGACCTGTTCTCCTGCTTGTGTGATAAGATGCATCTCTCTTTGAGTTCCATTTGAAATGTTGCTGAGGACAGAAGTTCCCCTTGCTCTTAAAGAGATATTGCCATATTGGTGTGCATTAATTGTCAAAACTGGGGAGGGTTTGCATATCTCTTCCTGATTTCTTGCTATAATCTCTATTTATAACCAGTTCTGCCAGATTAGGCAGTTGACCCTCCAGTGTTCCAGCACCTCAGATCTGTAAAGAAGACTCTGTAAAAGCTGTACAGACACTGGAGTGGTGCATCTGAATATTGAAAACTTCATTCTCCCCTTGTTTTGGGGAGCCAGGTTGCCAGAGCTGCAGAGACATCTGAATTATTCCTGGTGAGGGAAAGTCTAGCACCCCATTATTGTCCCCAGTGAATGCAGCCAAGAGATGGCAATGCTTCATCCATTATTCATCCACTCTGCACTGGGGACCTCTTTGGGATATTGCTGTAGCCAGTTGTGTGCTTACAGGGAGCTAAACTGGATTTTAGCAGTGCAGGGTTATTTCTTCTGCTTGCTGGGCAGTGTCTCGCTTTAAATACCATCTAAACTAATATTTAAAATTATTTATTTTTATTCAACAGTGAGAGTATCCTATCCCTGTTTGTTTTTTACTTTACCTGTCCTCATTAATTTGACTCTGACTTCATTTGTAGGGATTGAATCATGAGTGCACCGTTTAATTACAATATTATAATACTCATGCAATCCACTTAAGTATTATTAAAAAAAAAAAAAAAAGTAGAATTAGTTTTTCAGTGTGAGCACACACATCTGGGGAAAAAGACAAGCAAGTGCAGGAAAAGTGAGATTTCTCATTAGCATTGCCAGGAGATGGCAGTTGTCCATCTGCCATTAGCTCAGTGCATGGCTGTGCTGTTTGCTGTGGCCATCACAAACAACAATAAGAAGAGGAGTAATAAAGCAACAGTTTTTGTTGGATACTCCTTCAAATATTTTTTTAATCATTGCATTATGCAGGTTATTCTATATATATTCTATTAAATACATAATATATATAATAATATATATAATATTCTATTAAATGTAATATATAATATAATATATATAATATTCTATTAAATACACAATATATATAATAATTATTATAATCTAATATATTCCATTATATAGAGAATATTATATATTTTATATATTATTCTATATTCCCTGCTTCTGTCACCACTTCTTTGTGGCTGTGTAAGTGAATTGTTGGCCACTGGGTGTTTGCCACCTGTACTGCCCATGGCAGCCAAGGTGGGTATTTCAAAAAGGTCAGTGAAGTCAAAGGTCCTTCAGCTAGAAAAATGTAATGTGGGGTCCAGAACTCTGGATGTAAAAGAAGCTACAGCCATCTAGCCATGTGTTGTTGTGGGGTAAGTTGTCTTCTAAAAGTTTTATCTTTCCAAGGTTTCTTGGTGATGATTTAAGATATTTATTAGACTCTAAAAGTAAGGTGTGGGGTGAGGGGCTATGGATTGCCAAGAACACCTCTGAAAAATTCCAACATTTTTAAATGGAGAAGTTCCTCTTAGTTAACTCCAGAGCAAGCCTTGCAACTCCAGGGTGCAGCCACTCCTCCCTTTCTGGATTCCTGCTGTGCACCAGAGGTTGTGGTAGGTTGTGTAAAGGCCTGAGCTGCAGACCACAGCTCAAATAAATCTTGTTCATGGTGGGTAAGTGTGCTTTGGAGCTGGCATTCAAATAGCCCATCTTGCCTTTGATAGAATCTTACACAACGTTATGGGTAAACCCAATAGATTCTATGAAAATAGATTTGGATGAAAAGCTTGATCACGTCATTTTATCAGAATCCAGTCAATGTAGGGAAGACAGTGATTCCAGAAGAGTGCATGGAAATGCTTTGTGTTTCACTGAGCACTGTGGGTACCTGAGAACACACCACAGTGGGCATTTGCAGGCAGTAAATAGACATGGTAAAACAACACCAAGGGAACTCTGTGCCTTGAGAAATTAGGGGAAGGAATTAGCAGGGACACTGGGCCTGCAGGGCACACACACACACAAGCACACGTGTGATTAATACAGCACAGCTGCACCAGGGGCTCATTTGCATGTGCATTAATAGAGGCAAAAACAACAATTCAATTACACCCAGAGCCATTCTGCATGCTAAGGACGTATGCAGATGGGCTGCAAGGAGTGCAGCCAGCCTTCCCCCTGCTCTGCTGAGCTCACATGGGCTCAGCACTTCTCAGCAAGGGAGACAACCTGGGAGGGGATGCTCAGGCAGCTCCTGCTCCTCCTGCCCCACTCCTGCAAGGCATTTGGCCAGTGGAAATAACATCTTTTCTGTGTTATTTCCTATTTACCATCCTTCAGCTCCATTCTGCTGTCCCTTTACCTGTGAGTCCCAGCGCAAGGACAGCAAATCCTGTGGCTTGAGTTCCATATGCACACATTTATCCTGTTTCCTTTCACCTCATCACTTGTGTTGTTTCCACTTGGCTTTGTCCCTCTCTGCCACAAGATTTCTCCTCTCATGAATTAGCCCAAAATAACCATTTCTGTGCCTTTTCCTTGTAGTGACCGTGTACATCTGATCACAATATAATGCAGTGATTTTCTGCTAGGGGACCATTAATCCTTTTAGTGGATCTAAAAGGTGTCTCAGAGAAGTTGATCTGTGTTAGGTGGACTGTTCTATCACAATGCATTGGTCCTTGTCTCTGCTAAGAAAGCTGTGGAGTTCTCCAGTGGCAAAGGTGAAAGCCCCCAGGTGCTCAGTGGCCCATCCTGCAGCTGATAACTGGTACAGACCCTGATTCTGGTGACAGGAGTAGATGTTCTCCGAGCCTTGCAGGAGTTTAGAGCAGCTTTCAGAAGTGCTCTAATGAAATACAGACTTCTTGCAAGTCAAACTCCCAGTTGGAAGTGCTGCAGCACTGGAGCTTATGCTGTAGGAACATTTAGGCTGTAAGTTAAGGTGTTTTAGCTGTACGTTGTTCCCTAACTTTTTGTTTTAACTAAAAACCATCTTTGTGCTCAGTGTGCTTTTCAAACAGGCCATTCACACACTGCAAGGTGCTGCAGAATGTTAGGCCATGATCCATAGCCACCATCCCAGTTTTTGGGGAGGTGGGACATTGAACGCTGACCTGCATGGACTAGTTAAACAGAGCTCTGTTTCATCTGGAGAAGAGATAACTAAAACCCTTTGGAAACCTGACACTGGGATGCCCAGCTGCCCTGGATGGCAGGCTCAGTGTCCCTGAGTTAGTGGCCATTTGTGTGAGACATCTCCATGGTGTGAGCAGGGAAATAAATGGGTCATGCAGGGAGGATTGTGTGCCTGTCTGTGCTTGGAGGTCAGGCCAGCCTGCACTGCTTCTCTCCTGCAGAAATGTTGCACTTGCTCCTTCTTGGGGTTAGCCTGACAGACGGGAGCAGATCACTCCTTCATTATTTATGAGGCATTAATTTTAGATGAATATTGCTGGAGTCACTGACATCATAAGTAGTTTTAGCAGCCAGCAGAAGAGCCTGCTTGCAGATTGGAATATGACAGGCTTCACTTAGTCAGTGTCCTGAGACAAAGTCTGGGTGTTTGAGGGGAGAACAAGGAGAGGAGGCACCTGTGTCAGCCTGAACTTGGTTTATGCTTCTGTTGGGGTCCCAGAACCCCAACTCAGATCGGTGGAACTGTGGTGTCAAAGCTGAGTTCAGCAGGACAGAACCAGGGTCAGAACAGCAGCAGTGGCAGCCCCTGCCTGCCAGTGTCAGCAGAGACCTTCTGAGAGCTCTTACACTACCCCAGAGTGACTTGTATTGGTAAAGAGGCAAATAACAACCTTCATACACACCTTGAGGTGCTTCCCTTCCTATACTGGCCACTGCAGGTCTGTGAGGTGTTTGTGTTTCCCATTGTTTCTTGGCTTACATTCACTGGGAATTAATGCTCCTGGGAAAGGACTGTATGAAAAATCTGGTAACAGACCCAAAAAAACTTCCTTTTTTTTCCCCCCCTTACTTTGTGTCCTTTGCACATTCCAGACACTGGGTTTTGAAAGAGTTGGCTGGTGCTGCTGGTTTCCCTATTATGTTGTTTGCTCTTTTCAGAGGGATGTTGCTGAAAAGAAGATTATATAATCATGCAAATCAGATTGTATAATCCTGAGCAAACTGTCCAGAGCGGGGAGAGGAGGGGAGGCACACTGAGTGCAGCTTGGCTGGCTGGGGAGCTCTCTGGAATCACAGACTGGGCCCTGCTGGGGCTGGGGAAGTGTTTGTGAATATTTCTGGAGTTCAGTGTCTCCGTGCTGAGCTCTGTATTTACACAGGAAAAGTGCAAATGAGTGATGTGCTCACCCTGCAGTGCCTGTGGGACAGGGGAACCCTGGCAAAGCTGCACTCACCAGTGCCTGCTGATGCAGACCTGCTGCTCTGGGTCCACAATTGAATTAATGCAGCTATCCATCCTAAAACACAGCTCAGGAAATCCTCTCTGGGGTGTTGCTGTCTGTTGTGCTGTCAGATTGGTGTAATATCTCAACGTGGAAGGATTTTGATTTATGTCTCATTTCTCACTGCAGTCCATCTCATGGCCATTTTTGTTGCCCAAAGTTCAGGTCGCTTTCAGGACCCAAGGCAGAAGTGAGCAAACAGAGCAGTAAATGTGTGCACAAGGGGTGCACCTCTGGCCTGGGACACAAATTGCACATGGCAGGAGCTGTGCAAGCCTTTGGAAGTTTCTGAACTCTTCCCCTTTCTTTTAGTAAGTCTGATTGCTTGCCAGGCTTGACTGCTAGCAGCCAGGGTATTAAATCACCCTTTTATGAATGGGGGCTGATATTAGGCACAGTTTGAAACTATGAAATACCTAATTACTGTAGATCAAAGTGTTGGACAAGAAACCACTGAGGTCAGGAGCCTTGCTCTGTTTTCCTCTCCAAAGCCATCAGTGGAACTTTTCTCAACAGAGGTTACCAGGTATCTGGAGATGGAGCTTCCACAGTGCCAAACTGAATTATTCTGCTGTGCCAGGATAGCCCAAGTTTGTGCCTGAAGTTAAGTCAGGTTTTCCCCAGTACTTGGCTCAGTTCCCCCAAATTCCTTTTCTCCTTTCAGAGGTTCTGCAGTGAATTTTGTGATGCCAGCAGCTCCCTGGGGATTTGGGGATCCTGCCCTGCTCAGGGCTCTGCTGAGCAGGGAGGATCCCAAAATTTGCTTTAATTTGCAGCACCAGTAGCTGCCCAGGAGCAGGGCTGCCATCCCTGCTGGTGCCATTGCCAGGGTAGTTCTGCCCAGTTAAACTCAGTGTCCTGCTTAGATTTCAGCATTTCTCAAGTCTGATTGCTTTCATTTTTTTGCAAGAGTTCCCTCAGATTACTTTATTTCACCTACCATTAATTGCTCCTCTGAAGCAAGTCCTTTAGGGATGTAGGACAGGGAGATGCTTGCACAGCAAATGCTTCTTCCACACCACAGTGGGTGGCATTCCAGGTTTGTTTTCACTAAAAGGCATTGTTCCCCAGCAAGTGTGGAGAGAAATGACTACTGAAAACTGAGGAAATGTTCCATTTTTTTAGGAAAGCTGATGTGTCACTTCCCTCATTGACTATGAGCTGAATAGACATCCAACCCTTAAAATACTTTCTCCCCCCTTTTCCTTTTTATTGCCTGGAATCTTAAGAGCTTTATCATTTGCAGTCATAAAATGAAAATATACACCAAACCCTCAAAGGGCAAGTATGAAATTAAATTATATTTGGGCAGCTGTAACCTTTTAAAACGATCAGATTCCAGTTAATGTATTTCTTCCTGTTCTGAATGCTGCCATGGTGTTTGATGGTGGGAAGCAGTCCAAAGGGCATTGGGAGATAATAAATTCACTGGAAATTTCACCCTGAGGCGAGCCTCCATCCACCAAGGCTTCCATTTAGCAGGACTGACCTAAAACTCTTGTCACATCCAAAGGTCACCTAGGTTGGGCTTGGTGTGTCCCATCCATCTCTGGTGGTGCAGAGGGTGACAGCAGAGCTCAGTGACAGCCAGCAGGGTGTGCAGGACAGGCAGGGCACAGGGGAGGAAGCAGGGACACTGCTGATGGCAGTTTTGGCTTTCCTGGGCCAGTTTGGGTGGCCAAAAGGGGGAGCAGAGCCCATCTTGGGGCTCCCTGCTCACCCAGGGGAAGGGGGACAGGTGACCATGGGCTGTGGGGCAGGGCAGCCCCCAGGTGTGAAAGTGCCAGGAGGGTCAGCATCTAAAGGGTGTCAGTGATGACACTGAGGTGCCATCTGTAAGAGCAGTGGCTCTAAGGGAACAGTTTGACACTGATTATAATTATAATTTTATAATTATAATTTTATAAAAATAAATGTATGTTATACTATAATATTTATGGTGATATAATATTATGAGTATTATAATATATAATGTTATACATTATACTATAATATATATTATATTTTGTAGTTAGTTATACATATTAAATATATAATATACAAGATATAATATATAGTATGTAATATATAATACATAATACATAATATATTATACATACATTATAATTATAATATAGTATTATAAGTATTATAAGTATTATAAGTATTATAATACAATAATTATTATATATAAATATAAATTATAGTATTTATATAATTATAATATAAATTTATAATTATTTATTATTATGCATTATTTATAATTATATAATATTTATAATACATATAATATTTTGTAGTAGTTATACATATTAAATAAATAATATACAATATATAATATGTAGTATATAGTATGTAATACATAATACATAAAACATAAAGCATCATATAATATTATAACATACAATATAATTATAATATAGTATTATAAGTATTATAAGTATTATAATACAATAATTATCATATAAATATATATTATAGTATTTATATAATTATAATATAAATTTATAATTATTTATTATCATGCATTATTTATAATTATATATTTATTATTATTATTAGAATTACTTCAGTTAATTTGGTATTTCCAATAACAATAATATGGTAAGGTATTTCCAATAACAGTAATTTGGTAAGGTATTTCCAATAACAATAATATGGTAAGGTATTTCCAATAACAATAATTTGGTAAGGTGTTTCCAGTAACAATAATTTGGTAAGGTATTTCCAATAACGATAATTTGGTGAGGTATTTCCAATCTCACGAGGAAAATCTGTGCTGTGCATCCTCTAGGATGTTGCTTATCCTAAGCTCATTGGAATCAGTGTAATCCCCTCACACAATAAATGAAGACAAAGGGCCCCTCAGCATGACTCTGTAACCTTGGCCATGCAATAAGAACCATCCAATGAAATACACAGGTTCCCAGATTCACAGGATATTCACCGAGTTAGGTTTGTAACTCCTCCTGGAAATGTGCTGACGTCTCTCCATGAATTTCAGTAAATCAGACCCTTCTGAGGAGGATTGTAAGTTGTGTGTTCCCGTGCTTGTTATTTTCAGAAGTGTTTCACACATTCTTACAAACATACTATATTTGAGGCAAACACAGTAAAGAAGGGCAGGATTGGCCAGCTGTCAGTGTTTGTCTTCATTTTCCTTGGGTTCACACTCCACTTTATGTTAACATATATGTTCCCCACACAAAGCCAAAGGAATGTGCAGGCAGCTCTGGGGGAGTTGTGTGCCCTTCCCCACATGTTGTGTCCTGAAAATGCAGCTCTGTGCCTTACCCATTGGTGAGCCTCTCTCCATCTGACTTGTACAACAAAAAAAAGGAAATGTGTGTTTTTCATGAGATGCAGAGAGCACACATACAGTTCAATTTAAATTCAGTTTCTGGCACAAAATTTTTAACAATTACATAGATGTGCTGAGCACAGATTAGCTACTTTTTCCCTTTTTTTTTAATTCAGGATGGTGGGATGAGAATAACCTTTAGCCATGGATGCCTAACATGTATAAATCATCTGGCATAGCATTGCGAGTTCCATTCCAGTTTTTATACAGCGAGATGAGGGTGATGAGCTCAGACTATTCCCACTTTATGTCCCTTTTCTGCTGTGTCTCCTTTTTCATTGTCCTGGGTAATTCCAGTTAGTAATGGTGGACAGTAAAGTCAGAATATTTCTGTGGTGTCTGGAGGAGCTGCACCAGCTGCCTGTGCAGCTCTGGAGCAGCTGGAATTTGGGAAAGCCATGGAGCAGGGGTCAGTGTGGGCTCCCAGCTCCCTGTGTCAGTGGAGTTTTCCATCTTTGGGAAGTGTGGATATCTCAGGGCATTGCTTCCCTGTGCTTTATAGCCATGTTCTTTCCATTGCATGCCAGGTGACTGGGCAGTGGTCAGTGATGCTGATGTTAATGTTAACAGAAATATGGATGGTGAGTATTGCATTCCATGGCTGTGGTGCTGGCAAGTGCATTTTGCTGCTGCAGCCCTGGTTTTTCCTGTGGTGAGCAGAGCCCTGTGCTGTGCCACGGTGTGAGCTGGGGAGGCTGAGAGATGTCCTGCAGTTGCTGATTTTGGCACAAACAGGGACTGTCCCTGCGTCATGGAGGGCTGCAGTGCTCTGCCTCATTCCTGCCTCCCACGCTGGGGCCCTGGGCAGTGCTGCTGTTTGTCACAGAAAGTTCCAGGGCAGGAATGCTCCATGAGCCAGGCACCTTCCCTCTCCTTGCTCTGGATCCCCTGTCCCTGGTCTTTGTAGAGGAAAGGACTGTGGGGAGAGCATTGCTGCTCTGTGGAGGGAGGCAAGGAGAATCCCTGCTTGCCATCCCAGTGTGGGATGGAGATAAATTTACCAGTGCCTGGTTGAGGAAATCATGAGTGTTGTTCACCCTGAGCAGTGCCAAGAGGGTCACTCAAATGTGGAATGGAGATAAATTTACCAGTGCCTGGTTGAGGAAACCATGGGTGTTGTTCACCCTGAGCAGCCCCAAGAGGGTCACTCAAACAGGCTGCACATCACCTGAGCAGGCAGATGTTGGAACATCTGCCATGGGTTGCTGTGAGCGTGGGCTGGGGCACAGCAGCCATCACTGGTGCTTTCTGCCACAGTCACTGGAAATATTCGTGTTTTGAGGAGTCTCTGAGCTCAGGAAATGAGAACATGACCATTCCATCTCTGTTAGACTGTGGGCAGAGTGCTGGGGGAAGCAAAGGAGCAGAAGCATGAGTTCCTCTCTAGTACTCCATAATAATAATAATAGGAGTAAGTCTAGGTATTGTCTGTGCTTTGCCAAAGTCACTCTTAGCCTTGGAATGTGAATTTCACCTAAAAAAAAAAAAAATGTGTTCCAGACTGAATTAAACACAGAACTGTTAAAATAGCTTCTATTTGAGCAGTGCCCCTAATTCACACCCACTCAGACACCTCCTCACTCATTAACCCCATACTCAGACCCCAGAAACTCAAGTGAAATGAGAAATTTGGGAATGAGGCAATAAACAAGGATTTCTGGAGGATGTTATTGCTTCATGATAGCATTTATTTCTTGTTGGTGTGACTGCAGTAAAAGCTCCTTGGTGTTTCAGTTGCAAACTCTTTGGTGCTCCCACCCCTTCTGCTTTGTAGGCAGCTACTCAGCCAGAAGCAATTTAAAATGTGCTTTTACATCAATTTTGACTCATTTTTTTTGGATTGAAAAGGGTTTCGTGTTTTGATACTTCATTATAAAACATGAAAATTGCTGGGGTTTTTTCCTCCTAATCCAAATTTCCAGATGAACAATTTAAAGATATGGATTAGCTCTTTTTATAACCTAGCTGTATGATTAACAATTGAAAAATGTCTCCTAAGATAATTTCAGTATTTTACATGGTTTTGTACAAGCAGATCCATCTTTCTGTTACAAATTTCCATACTGGGAATTGGTGTGGAGGGCACTTTTCAAAAAGCACTGTTTTCACTCAGGACTCTATTTCCTTTTTTTTTTTTCTTTTTTTTCCAGTTTACTCAGCGCCTCAAAAAAAAGTTGTGGAAAACAAATCTAATAAATTATCAGGGATGGATCTGATGGTTTAGAGAGCTTGTTGGTAGTTAATCAGTGGCAATGTGGTTACTGTGGAATTCTTTGGGAGGTAAATGGCAGTTTGTGGCCTTGTGAGGGACACCAGGACATCCTTTTTGCCTCAATAATCTGAATTCAGAGGGGGGAATTTGTGCATTCTTCATTATACTATATTCTTTGTGCATTACTTCATTATACTATATTATTCTGTATATATATATATATAGAATATATATACTATATATTTATATGTGTGTATATATATACTATAGACAATATATGTACTATATGTTATACTATATTATTCTAGATATATACTATATATATACACTATAGACAATATATATACTATATATACATTATAGATATATAAACTATAGGAAATATATATATATATACACACACTATATATATATTATACTATATTATTCTAGATATATATTCTAGATCACATTACATCTAAACTGAATCTGCCAAGCCCTCAACACACTGCCCAGAATCTCATGACTGAAAATTGGGTTTCCCCTGGCTGGACTGATGCTGGGGACAGAACCTGCCCTTGCAGTGGGAGCAGGAGGCTCCAGCCATTCCTGGCTGTTGGTAGCACCAGAGCAGCCCTGCAGAGTTCCAGAGTCCATCTCATGGCTCCTCTTGTGCTTGCCCAGCATGAGAGGGACATGAAAATTAAAGATAAAATTCCCTTTGACTTCCAGCCACGTTGTTGTGCCTGCAGCTCCTTGAGGCTCCAGTGTGGGATGTTCCAAAGAGGAGCATGGGGTGGGATCCAGCTCTCTGTGCATGGGTGGCAGCCTGGCCTTGCAGAGTGACTGGACCTTGCTGGCTGCAGTTCTGGTGGTGGGAGTCAGAAACTGAGCCCTCAGGGATCCACATGTTTGCAGAGACCACTTGGAGGGAACAAATTCTCCAAGAATTAAAGGCCGAACTTCCGTCCATGTCCTAATGCAGTATGGAAAGTGTCACTTTTCCCATTACATCAGTGTGAGCATGGAAATAGTGAGATGAACCAAAAACCATCTTCTTAGGTTATTTCCTGAGAGCTTTGCCAAAGCCTCACAGAGGTTCCAGGCTCTCTGGAATTTTATGGGCTCCATTGGAGGGGGAGTTGTACAGAGCACACCCATTTTATCATTACAATCAAACAAGAAATCGAACAGCTATTGGTTCTGTTACTTCATTCTGTTAAAAAGGGACTTTCCTGTAGCGAAGCAAACTCCATAATAATTACATTAATTGAGAGCTTGCTGCTCTCTCAGCAGTTCTGTGTTCAGATAATGGCACTCCCATACTCTAACATCCCCTGGGTGCAGCCTGTGCCCCCCAAGCCCAATCACCCCAATTAACTAACACACATTTGGGGTTTTAAGCATCCAGCCTGTCCCCTCCCAAGCCCAAGCACCCCAATTAACTAACACAAATGTGGATTTTAAGCATCCAGGTTCCCCAGCTTCCAGCAATGGGGCTCATTTGAAGTTAGGCACTCCATGAGTTCCAGGTTGATGGGATTCCCTGTTGAGAGCATCAGAATTCTGACCAAAGCCAAACTCAGCTGCTTTCTGCTTTGGAACGCAGATCTGCCCTGACACAGTGAGGCTCAAAATTGGGAATAATCCTGGTTCCAATCTCTTGGCCAGTGATTGGAGTTGCAGTTTCCCACAGGTCCAACAGGTTTGATGGACTTTTTCTGCAAGCCTTGACTTTAGCAGTGCCTAGAACAAAAGAACTCTGTTCAGAAGAGGGGATTCCATAGGCCAGAGGAAAGGTGGGTGTGAGCTGGAGCTTCCCTTAGTCCTTAGTTAACAAATAAAGATACAACTATAGGGAGGCAAAAAGTATCCAAGTGTGAGTTTTTACATCTGTTTCTTTTCTCCTCCAACAAACTAATTTGGCACTGCTGCTTCTGGAAGGTGATTATCATCTCTTTACTTCATTTACTGTCAATTTACGTCATCTTTACTATCATCTTCTCTTACTTTAAAGAGAGACTTCAGTATTTTAGGGCTCACTTCTTAGCACAGCTTTTCAAGAAAAGGTTTCCAGAGCAGGCTGAGTGCAGAACACCTGTGTCACTGCCTGAAGAAGAGGGACAAGTCACCAAGGAATCTCAGGATATGATCAATATATGAGAACCTGATGCCATATCAGCATTCAAGTCAGCAAATCCGTGTTCTCAAAATAAGAAATGCAGTTGACCTTAATCTTTCCACTACAAGCTCTGCACTTAACTTCAGGAGACATGGAGTATTCAGATTTGAAGTAATTAATTCAGTATCAGTCCTAAAGCAGGCACAGATTTTCCCCGACTTAATTCCCTGTTGAATACAACAACTTAAAATGCAAACACAAAATCTATAAATAAAAACTGGAGAAAGAGTTGCTTAAGGAAATGTGTGTAAAATAGTGAAATGCCTTAATTATAGCTCGGCAATCTGAAATATATAGAACCTTATTTACAGTAATTCTGCTGGCAGTGCTTGCTTGTTAACTACTCTGGGCACTTAATGGGTAACAATGAATGATTTTGTACAGCACCAGGCAAGTCAAGCAATGCAATATGAAATAAGGGTTTTGTCAAACGGCCACTCAGAGAATTTTGGTCTCTCACATGAAAAATTACACTTGCTGGAGTCAGGTGCTCTGAGCTAGTTGCCAAAAATCTGGATATATGTATAAAACCCAAAGCTGCTGGGAAGCATACCTGTGGTAAACAAATGGGCAGTAGTGGGGTTTTCCTGTGCAGTGAAATGTCTGGGCTGCTTCAGGGGCTTGGAGCTGCTGATTTGGGAGAGCTGTGTCCATGTGCAGCCCTCACAGTGTTCTGCACTGTGGAGTAGCTGCTGACAGAGGCCGTGCAGTTCACAGAACCCTCCTGGTGCCCGTTGGCACTGCCCACATCACCTCTGGCCATTTGCTGCATCCTCCATGGGAACAGGCTGTCAGAAGGGTGGCCTTGCTCTAAACACATCCTTTGGCCTTTCTTTCTGACATAAGAATGTCCCCTGGCATAAAAATAATTAATAATAGTGGCAGCAAGAATGCATTACATTCTGGCGCTGCGCAGCAAACTGAAGGAATAAATTGTTGCCAGCTTGTTTTTTTTTTAATGTTTTAGAATATGTACAATATTAATTACTTTCCTCGAAGGGGATGCTTTATCTGCAGCATTTCATCCAACAGGCTCTTTCCACAAGACATTATCAAATTTCCTCTCCAATTGCACTCCACATAACCACTCTATTTCAATTAGTGTCACACGGTGTGACCATGGCATGTAGGAATATGTGGGCCACTTGGGCAGTTTTCCAGTTAAAATCTCTTCCCTCATAAGGAGCAGGCAGCCCCAAGCACACAGTTTGCAATGATGCTTTATCCCAGAGACCAGCAGATCTCGTAGGTCTCTGATAGGAAGTGTCCATTGATAAGTCCCTGCAGTTACATCCTGTGGAAGATTGTCCTCTTGCTGGGGCTGGGACAGAGGAGCCACCAGGTCTGGGCTCTAATCAGGAGCTTCCTTCACCCTTCCTGTGCCACCAGGAGCTGGCAGCTGTGCCCTGGGCACTGCTTCTCACCTTGCTGATAGCTGAGCACAATTCATCCCCTGGCAGAGTTAAGGATTGCCTTTCAGGGAAAATTCTTCACGTTTGAGGGTGTTAGGGTTGGTGTCTTTCCCATAGGAGCTCCTGCAAATACAGAGTTGTGCTTTGGTTAAAATGTGTGTCCCACCCATCAAAGTCACACCGGTTTCTAGGAAAGCTCAGAGCTGCCCTGAGTTGCACATGCATGCTTTGCTTTATTCATGGTTCTGGAGTCAAAGCAAGCATTGTTTGGGCTGGGGGCTGCAGCCTGGAACCCTGGAGATCAGCTTCCAGAATCCTGTTTGTGGTCCCTGGTTCTAGCAGTGATGTTTTCCTAACATGAGAGGGATGGTGGTTTCTAGGTACAAGTGGAGCCTTGTTCCCTTTGTGAATGCTGCACAGTTTTCCCAATGAGAACTTGTTTTCCTCAACGTTTCCTTCTAAGTCTCAGGGCTTTTTTTAAGGCTAGAGAGACTATTATGTTGTCTGGTCTGACAGAACAAGATGTAAAATATGACTGAGCGCAATAAATCTTGTTTAAAGTTCACCTTCATGGAGCACATCTGATCCTGACTGAAACATCATGAGTCAGAATTTCTCTAGGTAGGGAATTCCTCCACGTGTCACCAATGCTCTCTCATTAGAAGCAGTACATTAATTATCTGTTAACTAGCCCAGTCCCAAATTTCTAATAATTATTATTGTTCCTTGATGTGTGATTTACCTGTCTCACAGCAGGACGTACGTCAAATGTTTGTTTTCAGTGAATTCTTTTTTCCTTTTCAACTAAAAAGCCACCTGAGCAGATTCAAAATTAGGCAAAATTGCAAAATTCTTTTTGCCTTAATCTAAGTTTTCTTGCCTTATGGAAGCATACATTTGAGGTAAAGAAAAATGAAATTCATGTATTCTGAGTGAGTTTCATTTTATACCATTCCCCCCTCCCACTCTGATTATGCAAAACAAAACCAAAAACAAAGAGCAAGGCCATTCATGTGTATATTTTTAATGATGGGTCTCGGAATGACAAAGAAATTGAAGTGGTGGATCAGTCAACAGTTCAGACACTCGGGGGCTGTGGTTTGTAAATTCATCACTGTGGTATCTTCCCTGAAAACCACTTTATCAGAAACAAATTTATTGCAGTCACTGATTCAGTTCCCGCCACCACCTGTCTCTCTCTGTGTTGTTTGTTTTTTTTTATGAACAGCTCTTAATCTCCACTGTTCACTAATAAAAATATTTTAATAAGAGATAACACTGTAATCCAAACGCCTATAGGTGCTTGAATCAACTATTCCTGCCTGTGTAATTGCTAGCACTTTGTTCAGCCCTTCTGAAAACGGCTATTAAATCTCGCTCTCGTTTTCCCTGTTAATAGAACAAGAATTCATTTGGAGCAGTAATGAGCATTGTTAACGTGGAGCAGCAATGCCCAAGGGAGGTTCCCAGGGCTGGCCTCACCTCTGGGCTTTGCTGAGCTGCAGAGTCCTCCAGCCACGAGCTCCATTCACAGAGTCCAGCTCAATATCTCTGCTCTGTGTATTGGGAAAATCACAAATGGTTTGGGTGGTGACCTAGGGAGAAAGGGGTTCTTTTGTCTGATACCTTAAAAATAGAGGGGCAGCATTCAAAAATTAACAATACCTCCTGCTTGTTTTAAAGTGTATCAAATTGTGCTTTTCTTCTGATGATTTTGCTTCCTTGCAGATTTTCACAAGAGGTTAATGAGAAAAGATTAACAAAATGTGCAATATTGTTTTTTTATTATATATATATATATATACACATAATATATATAATATATAATTAATATATAATAATATATCATTATAATATGTTATTATTATAATAAATATAATATAATATAATATAATATAATATATATTACATTATGCTATATTATATTATATTATATTATATTATATTATATTATATATATTATATATATTATAGCAATATTGTTATATTGCTATATAATAGATCTTACTTTTTAATTGCTTTTTCAGAAGCCCAATTCTGCCTCCCTGAATAAGCATTATACATATTTTAAAATTCAGAATATTACCCTTATTTATTATAGATAGCAAAAATAAACCTGCCCAAAGCTGTGGTGCTTCACTGATTGCAAGGGAATGCCTTGGCCACAGTAAAGCAGTCAAGACCCTATAGATAAAAAGTCCTTAAATCCTACACAGGGTAAAAATTAAGATGCTCAAACCCAGTGTATACCAGTGTGATAGAGAATAACATTGTTTTCCTTGCAGTTTTTGAGGTGCTGGTTTCATGACTGTGTAGGATATAAGGACTTTTTATCTATAGGGTCTTGATTGCTTTATTGTGGCCAAGGCATTCCCTTGCAATCAGTGAAGCACCACAGCTTTGGGCAGGTTTATTTTTGCTATATAAAATAAATAAGGGTGATATTCTGAATTTTAAAAGATACATAATACTTCAAGAAGGCAGAATTGGGCTTCTGAAAAAGCAATTAAAAAGTAACATCTATTGTTTGTTTATAGCTAAATGATTATGGTTCCTCTCCCCTGCCCATGTGCAATATTGCATGTTTTTAGATGTATTTTAGATGATAGTTGAATATTTCTGCAGATATTTATTGATTGTTCCAAAATCTGATGCCATTAGAAGGGGTAGAAATATTCTTTTATTGAAGTTCAGTTTGTCCATTAAATGAATGCACAAATTATTGTCATTTAGCCATCTGTCACAGCACTTGGTCACACCTTTGCCCTTTCCTTGGGTATGGGCTGGAGATGTCCTGAAACATTTAAATATGAATAGATGAGTTCAACAATGCAAAAGCTCAAAAATAGCAAAACTTTAAGAAATGTGCTGCATGTTGTGTATTTCTTTCCATTTTTTGAAATAGGGGCAGTCTTCCTGGTTAAATAGGTTTCAGACCTTTGCAATTTCATGAACACGTATTTTTACTTTGAGAGCAGGGCCTGATGCTGCTTTTTCTGTAGAATAGTTGGGTTTTGTTGCAGACAGACACTTTTAAGAGAGGGCTCTAACAAGGGACCTTTTATAACATTTTATTGAATGTTTGGTTTTAATTCTCAAAATAAATCAAATTGAGGTGAGATGTTGAATCTGATAACAGGAGGACAGAAGGTTTTAAAAAGCATGAATGAAGGCTTTATGGATTTTGTTTCACCCCTCCTTCCAGGTTTCTCCACACCACACTGTGTGTTTCATTTCTTCAGGTGTGTCGATCCCTGAAGTGAGAGTAAAGCATACATTTGAAGTTTCATATATTCCATTTTTTTCGCCTGAAAATGAGGCTTTCCTCTGGGCTGTTGCATGGAAAAATCCCTTCCCAGTATTTATTTCATCTTTGCATCTATGTAAGGTTTCTTAGATAGATGCAAAGACCGAATTTGCATCTATGTAAGGTTTCTTAGATTTAACTGGGGCTTCTAATAGTTAATGGAAAGCACTTGACCATTGATATGTCTATATTTATATTTACTCTAGTGGTTTCCCACAACCCAACTGAGAGTGGACTCCTACAGTCATTACTAAATACAATTTTGGCATTCCCTGTCCCAGACACCTTACAGCCTGGGGAAAACACAGCGAGTAAAATAAAGAAACATGAAATGGAAGCACAGAACCTTCTCAGAAGGCTTGATTTATTATTTTGTGATATATATTACATTAAAACTACACTAAAAGAATAAAAGAAAGGATTTCATCAGAAGGCTAGTGAAGAATAGACTAGAAAAGAGTGACAACAAAGGTTTGTGGCTTAGCTCTCTGTCCGAGCCAGCTGACTGTGATTGGCCATTAATTAGAAACAACCACATGAGACCAATCCCAGATGCACTTGTTGCATTCCACAGCAGCACATAATCAATGTTTACATTTCGTTCCTGAGGCCTCCCAGCTTCTCAGGAGGAGAAATCCTCAGGAAAGGATTTTCCATAAAAGATGTCTGTGACACTTCTCTTCAGACACACAAGTGCTAAATAAAAAATGCCCATTGGAGGGAAAACGCCTTATCTGCTGTGGGAGACGTTTTGGGAAGATGCTTTGTTTATATTTATGTGTCATAAATAAATATTATAAATATGATAAGTATTATTTCTAGTTATTTCTCATAAATAGCTATGCTGGTTTCTGCGCTGTGTTGCTCCCCATGCCACGTTTTCCCCTCTCTTTTCTGTCTCCAGCAGTTGTATGCTGCCCAGCTCGCTGCCATGCAGGTGTCTCCAGGAGGAAAGATCCCTGGCATTGCCCAGGGGAGCCTTGGTGCTGCCGTGTCCCCCACCAGCATCCACACAGACAAGAGCACAACCAGCCCTCCTCCCAAGAGCAAGGTACCGTACCCACCCGGGGCTGGGGCTGGGCCAGGATGTCCCCCTGCGATGGGAGAGGATTTGTTCTTGCAGAACATCTGGGAATGATTCAGCTGAGGAATGCAGGGACAGAGCAGCCCTCTGTGGGTGCCAGCAGGAGCTGGGTGGAACATGTGTCCTTCCTTTTTGTAGTGCCCTCAGCACGCCGTCCGTGTCCTTCGTCACGTCAGGAGAGATTCCCCGAGCTGACAGCGCTGTCCTGTTTGTACCCCAACAGTAAAGCAGTGCAGATTAAAAATAACCAGACAAATAAATAATACCATTGTCTGCCCAGGGAGATGCATGTTCAGGGAATGAGTGACATGGCTTGATACCAGGAGCTGCTGTGTTGATGAATCGAGCTCTAGGTCATCTCTTTTCTCTCTCCTCACTGCAGAGTCTCTGACTTCCTGTGACTTTTCCTCGGCTTGGCCTTTTAGAGCAAGAAATCACCAAGCTGTGCAATACTTGATTGTAGATCTTTGGGTTTTCTAAAAAGTGTTTGGTTACCCAGTTTGTGCATTTTACAAGAGGGGGAATCTTGTGTGTAGCTAGCAGCTTGCAGATCTCCTGCACTTTAGGTCTCAGGGTTGAATTTGCTTCTCCTGTGCAGCAGGAGAATGTCTCAGGAGATCTCAGGGGATCTCAGTGTGGGTTTTGTGGCAATTGCAGGATTCCCAGGCCTGCCATATCTGCTGGTAACATTGAGCATAACCATTTTTACTGGCAGCTGTCGAGATCAGGTCTGTTCTCTGCTTTGTTTTATTGCTTTTTCATAATTTCAGGAGTTCAGTGCCTTTGCCTTGCAGCTCCGTAGGAGACAAACAGAACTTATTTTTCAAAGGGGAGGGGGGAATAATCTAAAAAAGTGGGCCAGAAGGGAAGGAAGGGGGCTCCAAAAGGCTGTGGAACTGTGCAGAGTGAGTCCTGTGCTGCATGCTGTTTTCAATCTGCTGTGTGCCATTTGGAGGCTGGGAGGGAGCGCGAGGGAAGGAGAAGGGATAATGCTGAGAAATGATAGAGTGGCTGTGACCTCCCAGCTCTTGCTGGAAATCCCAGACATTGATTTCACTTAGCATTCCTGCTGAGAGAGCCGGGAGTTCAGCTGGGATGAAAGAAGGAGGCTCTGTTCTAATGGTAATGGTGTGTGACAGACACATCCCTCTGTCTGTCCTCGGCAGCAGCGAGGTGGGAGCTGCACTCAGGGCACCTGACCTGCCTGGGCTGCTCTGAGCTCTGAACCCGGCCTGGGAGCACAGCTATTTATCATCCTAAACGGCACAGAAACCTTTCTGGAGCCCACAGCAATTAGAACAAGGCTTACACAATAGTGCAGTGACCTGGCTCAGAGAACAGTGGCAAATCCATCACAATGGCAGAAACTGAGGCTTATGTGTTGGAGGTGAACACCTTCCTTGGTGTCTGTGTGGACCTTCCTTTGCTTTTTCAAAGCTTGTTTATGTTCAACAGCGCTAAAAGTTTATTTTCTTTGCTGATTTTTTATATGTATTTTTTTTTCTAACTGTCATCAGGGAATAGATCTTGAGTTTCATAGACTTGTTTTGATTTATTTTTTTTTTAATCCCCATAAGCAATTTGGTTCCTGAAGTTAGTTTGTGGTGATATTTGTCACTCTTACTGTACAGACCTCCACAGAAGAGTAGTTGATGCCTCAGAATAGCTTTCAGTAGAAGCTGTTTACTGAGTCTCTGTTTTGAGCCCACAGTTTACACTGGCACAGCTTTGGTAATACCCTCGAGTGTTTGGAGACAAGGAGACAGCCTCACCTGAGAGTGTGTCAAGCTACTGGCAAACATCTAGGTCACTTCTGAAAAGCTGTGGCATTTTCTCCTCTCGTGTGGTGTTAAAGTTAGTGTGCTGCTCTTTGCAAGGATTCTTCAAAGTCAGCCTCAGCAGCAGATGGAACAACTGTTGGCTCTAGAAATGCTGAGAAGCATCAGGGGGAGCTTGCCAAGGATCATCCTTTAAATCTAGCAAGACTTGAAAACATCCCTGAAACTCCTCTAAGACCTTGGCGCCTCCTGTTCTGGCAGGGCTTTTATCGGTGCCCCAGCAGTGTTTGAGCAGGGCTGGCCTGCTCCCTGTGCAGCAGCTGTGACCTGCAGGCCTGTCCCTTCCTTTTGGGGAGCCTTTTGGGGTTGTGTGCTGTGTGCTGTGAGCTGCACACGTTCTGGCAGCCCTGGTGGGGAGCTGGGGCTGAGCTCCCTTCCAAGGAGGAGCAGGGCCTGCCAGCAGAGCGCAGGGAAGGAGCAGAGCTGCCGGTGGAGGCCGTCCAAGGAGAGGCGCGCGCGGCCTGCGGAGACGCGTTCAGCAATTCCAGCACTGCTTCTGCTGGGGGGCTCAGGGGACAGCCGGGGTGCTGAGCACACCCTGCACACCCTGCACATCCTGAATCCTCCTCCTCCTCCTCCTCAGCCCCTGAGGGGCAGCGAGCCCTGGGCTGGCCACGCTGGGCTGCGTTTCCAGAGCCTGCCCCGATAGTGTCGGTGCCCCGTGCTGCCCTGCTCCCAGGCAGAGAGGTGCAGGGAAGGACCAGGCAGAACAACTTCCCAGCCCTCCTTGTGGGGCATTTCAAGCCTTTCTTACAAGTAATTTCTTGCTTGTACAGGGCCAGGCACAAGGTAAAATAGAGCAGTGTTGTGGGCACTGTGTTTGTCTGAGCTGTGACCTGTGCCATGCTGGTAGGCCTCCCACCCGATAGCTCCAGCCCTCAGTGCCCTCAGATCAGGTGCTTCATACCCTGCACAAGGACAGCAGCTCCAGCCCTCAGTGCCTTCAGATCAGCTGTTTAATACCTGCAGCTTCACACCCCCCTGTAAATGGTCAAGGCCCTGCTCATTCCTGCCTTTGTGTCTGTTTTTTGATGGGGTGTGGGTAAATACAGGATCTAGTGCCTGCACACTATGGAAAGGGCCAATATTAAATAATAGCATAAATACAGCATCCAGTGCCTGCACACTATGGAAAGGGCCAATATTAAATAATAGCATAAATACAGCATCCAGTGCCTGCACACTATGGAAAAGGCCAGTATTAAATAATAGCATAAATACAGCATGCAGTGCCTGCACGCTGCAATGTCCCAGCCCTTTCCATGGAGCCTTTCAGGTGCAGTAGTTCTGGAGGGAGTTTGCAGTGCAGCTTGTAAATGCAGCCAAACATTCCCCCTGTTTAGTGGAGCACAGTGCATTTTCTGTAGCATCTGCTGTAAAACAGGAACAGTTCAGTGTGAAATGTGACAGGAGAGAATTCCTGGGCACTTCTCTTTTAACCTTGCTGTGGCCTCAGCCCTAACCCTGCTCCCACTTGTGTCTCCATCAGTGGCAGGAACACACAGATTGTCCAAATCAATTTCTTTTAGTTCTATTCAAATACCTCTGGCAGTGATGCTGTGCAGCAGCACCTGGGAGTTGTGACAAGGAGAGGAAATGTGTTTCTGACAGGGCAGGAGCAGCGCTGAGCAGCTGGATACACACAGTCAGACTTTCCCCAGCTGCAATATTCAGAGAAATACCAATCTGAGTCTTTAACTGAAGAGGGTGCTTTGGTTTCACATTATCTGATCACCAAAGCGAACACTTCTGATGGAATTCCCTTCGTGCCACCTGTGGGCAGCAATTCAGTGGCGTTTGAAGGTTCTGGTGGTTGTGCAGATGGGCCTGGAGGTGGCCCAGAAGGTTCTGGTTCTCTCCAGAAGAACTCCTTCTGTGGGGAGCTGCCTGTGGATTTTCCTGTCCCAGCCATAACTGATGGTGGGATTAACTAGTTTTGGTAGGAAAGCTTTCTTTATAAAAATACAATGGAAAAAAGAAAAGGGAATTCCTTTTCCTTATTTCCTTGTCTGAAGGAAATAAGAAAAAGGCCCTAAAACAGTAAAATCTGTATTATCTCCATGATGTTTCTGATTCTACTCCAGGCAAATTGTTGACTTCATTTTCAATGACCACCCTAAGCAGCCCTGTTAAGTTGGGTGCGTTTGTCTCCCTTCCTCTCATCTCTCCCCTTCATAATGTGGAATTTTTTCCTGGGGAGATCTTGGGGAAGCATTGGCCCCCATTCTGTGCATCACTCCCTTCCACATGACTCTGAGTGTGGAGCAGCCTGGTGAAAAGTGGACACACAGATTCCCTGTGCCCTCAGAGCTGCTGTTTTTGAACATGCTAATGGAAAGCATCTAATTTAAATTGATAAAATGCCTGTGTACAGGTGACTGTGTTGCAGGGGTGCAAACTCTTCTCCCTGAAGAGCAGAGAAGAGGAACCTGTCTGGAGCTAACCCGCAGCTCAATTAGGCCCCATGTAGTGATGGCACTCCTTGTGCTGTTCAGTGGCTGGAGAGCTCAGAGCTGCTGAATGCCTGAATGCCAAGCAACAGGAAATTCAGGCATTTCTAAAATACTTCAGTGTTTTACAGCTAAGGACAGCAGTTCTCACCAAAGCGATGCAAGACACAGCATCCCTGATAAAACACTGGGCTATATTTACACAACTTTTATCTCCAGCATTTGCAAGCTCTTCTATTGTTGAGAGTTTCCAGGCTGGACACAATTCTTCATATGCCACTGATTTAAAAACAAAAATAAAAATCCTTGCTAAATTAATATATTAATCTTTTCAGCACCGGAATAACAATTAGCACCAGAAATATTATACATCAGTACATCCAAGACATTCCCAGTGATTGCATTTCCCAATCCCCCTGCCATGGCATCAAACAGGTCAGAAATAGCTGTGAGGTAATCAAGGGAAAGTTTACATAGAGAGGCAGTGATGAGCAGGGAGCTGTGTGCTCATCTGTGCTGTGCTCTTTGCTCCAGTCTCCCTGCCCATCCTGTAGGTAATAATAATAATAATTATTATTATACACCCATCCTGCAGGTAATAATCTCTTTACCTGGGAGCCTCTCTCCTTTGCTGCCCATGCTTTTGATCCTAAATAGCCAAATGGGGAGTGGTGGCAGAATCTTTGAAGTTGTTTTCTTCCTCCTTGTATCTGGGTCTGACATGCGGGCACATAAACAATGACTTTTTAAACCATTTGCTGGAGCACAGGAAAATGATGAGTATTAATGGAACTTCTTAAGGTGCTTTTCTAAAATAGCAAATGGGCTCCCAACAATACAAGCAATGTTAATAGCAGCAGCAGCAGGGCCTTGCACAGCATTCTGCTGCCTAACAGCCCTCCTTACTTTCCTAAAAATAAATCAGATATGTGGAGGGGCTCCTAGGATGCTTTTTCAGATGAGCTGTCCACAGCTCCTCTTCCCTGATCCCTGCCAGCCAATTAACCCTTGTCAGGCTCAGCTGGCACTCCTTACAGTGAAAACTCAGAGTAAAATTCAACAAAAAAGGGGGAAAAACCCTCCAAAATCTCTGATGGCAAAGCAGAAGTGAGATACCCAAGTATCAATCAAGACTGCTTTATTCCTGAGAGAGAGATCCTCAGAAACCAGACAGGGAGGAGCAGAGGGGTAAAGCAAGGGGTAAAACCCAGGCACTGTGTCCTTTCTCTGCTGTTCTTGGCTGTTAATGCCTTCTGAACCTGGTATAAATAAATGAAATCAGTGGGGCAGTAATGGGGAGGCAGTAGTTATTATTTTTGTTGAGATGATCCCCATTCCTACTGAGCACCAAGGTATTTATGGAGCAGGCACTGGGCTCCCAGGAGGTGTTTCCAGAGCCCCTCAGTGTTCAGGGTGCTGGGATCTGGGATCTGCTCCCTGTCTGACCCTGTCACCCTGTCAGGTTACTCAGAAATACCTGAGCATTCATTCTCAGCAGCTTTCCTGACAGGGCTGCCCTTCTTCTGTCAGTTGGAACTAAGAAATGAAAAAGAGCAAGAGGAGACTGGATTGGTCCCAAATAAGAGAACAGTGTCACAGAGTCAAGGGTTTTTAATGCCACTGAGAGAGCTGTTGAGCTGATGGTGCCAGTTGTCCACAAAGTCCTAAAAATAGCATTAAAGGGCTTTAGGAGAGCGTGCAATCTGGAGCTGTGTAATGCAACAGAGAAAAAAAATTATTTTTCTGCTTGCAGTGGTTTTTGCTGATACTCCTTGCATTTGGGCGGCCTTGGTCTGTGGGGAGTGTTAAAAAATATAAAAAATATTCATCAGAAGGTCTTCATGCTGAAGAAGGGGTACCAGCCATGAGGAGAAATGCATGAAGTTCTTTCCTCACTGTGGGCTGCTGAGTGTGGCAGCCCTGAAAAGATGGGGAGCCAATGTTAGCTCTAAGTCAAACACAGATAACAAACCAGGGAGTTCTGCCAATATCAGATTAATGCAACATTTCCTTCAGAATGGGAGATTCTTGTTAGAGGTCATCCTTTATTCCAGAGATGTTTTAGCCATCCTTTATTCCAGAGGCCTGGTTTACAGACTCTGGGCTGTTAAGAGTGTCTAAAACATGGGATGTGTTTATCCAGGGATGTGTTTATCCAGGAGCACAGGTGAGGCAGTGCAGCAATGTCCCTGTCTCATGGATTAGGGGGAGCTGAGAACCAAGCAGAGAGCTCTCACTCTCCCAGGTAATTCCAGAGAGGAACCAGGTACACCCCATCAGGAATTAAATCCTCCTTTTGCAGCTCTAGACCCAGGGTTTGGGCATTTCCCTGTGTGCCAATGGCCAGAGAAAGGCTGTGTTGGCAGCTGTGTGTAGTGGCAGCAGCAGAGCCACCTTTTATCAAATATACAGCAAATTTCAGCACAGGAAGGGAATTTCTGAGGGGGAGGAATGAAGTGCCAGTGTGATCAGCCTGACAGGAACTGCCTGTTTTGTCTGCACAAGGGTTTGCATCCACGCTGCATGCTGGATTTGAAGTGAGCTCCTCTTGACGTGCTCTGACAGAATGCAGCTCAAAGGAGCAGCAGGGAAATGCCTTGTGCAGGAGGGGCTCCTGAGTGATAATCACCTAACAAGGCAGCTCCAAAAATATTTTAATCTGAAACGTTT
Organism: Ammodramus savannarum pratensis; assembly: GCA_020466415.1. Lineage (NCBI taxonomy): Eukaryota > Metazoa > Chordata > Aves > Passeriformes > Passerellidae > Ammodramus > Ammodramus savannarum. Next base: position 5,999,708 of record JAHXMQ010000028.1, on the reverse strand, counting down.
TAATCTCTAATCCCTGGTAGCTGTGGATATCTGAAGAGAAGCAAAATTTAGCAGCAGAGTGGAAAAATCAGTTTTCTTCTCAAATTCAACAAGACAGTTTCTTTTGGATTAGTATTAGCTTTAGATTTACATGAAGTGCTTGGCAACTTTTCACTCAGGTTTCTCAGAACTACACGTGTGTTGTGCAGAATGCAGTTTGAGCTGTTCAGGGCAAAATGAGCTGTTGCAAAGAGAGATTCAGAGACATTGTGTGGAAAGCATCACTTTAGAGTACACGTATTTTCCAAAGCAGTGTGGCTGTATGTTTTGGTTTTTCATGGAGCCTCCTTAAGGTCCACGGTGCTGAAGTCTTGTGAGTATGTAAAGAATCTCATTTAAACAAAAATCTTCATGTTGTCATGCCTGAAACTTAGAGATTGGTATAAATGTATCTCAAAGGCTTAGAAAGCAGCTAAGAAAATTAATCTGTGAGTTACTTTTTTATTAAAGTGGGATTAATTTTGAGTCTCAAACGATAGAAGATTTCATCTTGACAATTCTGCTAAGACATAAATACCTCACAGCAGAATTAGACTTTCTAGTGTAGAATCTCCCAGTAAAAGTGTTTCAGTAGTATCCAGAGAGAAAATTCAGGAGTGTCCAAAGTACATCAGAGGCTGATGAGACAGGATCTACCATATGAAACTGGTTTAAAATTTCACTCTTGGCCACGTGTCCCCATCCATTACTGCTGTCAGTGTGGATTCCAATGTGTAGGTTTTGTGCTAATGAATGAGTTCAGTTTCTGTTTGCTACATTTTTCCTTGCTGCTTGTAAAGCAAAGATAAGCTATTGCCAGAGCTGGTAAAACAAAAAAGATATCAGGAAAAAAAATGTTTGATGAAAGATTTCTGAGTACCTTGGAGGGGAAGACCATGTCTGTGGTGGGAGCAGTGCACAGAAAGTTCTTCAATTGAGAGTTGTGATGTTACAAAAGTATTTTAATTTTTGAGGTATTTAATAAGTTTGAGGTATTTCATAAGTAAAGCAGCTTTAATTCAGCGTACAATAGGAGAAAACCTATGCATGTGGCAATCCTGGAGAGCGTTTTTGTTGTGTGGGTCCTTGTGAATGCCTTTCTTTGCAAAGGTGGCTCTCTCAGGGAGAGCAGTCATTCCAGGTCACTGATTATTTTTATCTTTAGCCATGCTAGGAGCTGTATAGGCTTCAGGTTACAGCTGTAAGTTAATGTATTTTGAATTGAGCTTGTTGGTTGCCTCGGTCAATCTTGAGCTCTGCTAATCTAAACTCTTGGCTTTTTTTTGCTTTGCTTGCAGATCAGAGTGACCCCTTTTTGTGCTTAAATTCAATACTCTTAGTGTTCTTTGAAATGATCTTTCCATTTCTGGGTACTCTCCTCCTAGTTTCAAATGTCCACAGGAAATAGAGTCGGCAATTAAAACTCTGAAATTGATTAATTTATCTCTATTTGCTTATTATTTGTAATTTGTATAAGTTATATCTCATTTGTATAAATGGGTGTGTAGTCTGTACCTTCAACATGCTCTGTAAAGGCCCAGACCAAGTTTGGGGTGAGGAAAGTTCAGCACATGCACACACACAGACCTTGAGCACACTGACACACAGATGAGTGCTGAGGTTACAAATCTCACATTTGACAGCTCTCAGCAGTGGGACATGTGGAATCTCAGATGGATGTGGTGTGTCCTGCTCCTGCCTTTCCTGTGGTGGGGATGGCTCAGTGGGGCTGGAAGGATTCCCATGGTGATCTGTGGGACTCACTTTGTGACCCCCTCTGGGCTCAGGCACAGCAAATAATGCTGTGTAAATTCGTGTCATTACTGCTGAGGAGATAAAATTATCTTGTGCTTTCCAAGTGCCCCAGTGTCTTGTCTTGAGGTAATTAACTGGTGACATACACATTGAGTCAGTGCTCTAGGATTTGTGCCCAGAATAAGTCACAGAAACACAGGAGAAAAGGGTGAAGGGGGCTTTTTCTTCCTTTTTTTTTTTCTTCTGGATAAGATATGAAAACTGCCCAGAGCTGGCCCTGTTCACAAAAAGCAAATCAGTCTCTTAGAATTCTTTTTTCTGAGATGTCAACTTCCCTCTCGTACGCTTCTGTGTGGACAAAGAATGCCTTAACATCTGTATGGAAGTCATCATTAAAATAAAAGGAGATGTGTAGGCATCAGCTCCAAACCATCAGGAAATGGCTCGTGGGGAACCTCTGCCACAGCTGAAGCTCCTGGAGATGGCCAGGGCTGGGTTCTGTGCCCTCAGTGCAGCCAGTGGGTGCACTGCAGGTCCCTTCTCCCTGCCTGTCTCCTTTCCATCCCTGACAGCATCAGCTTCTGGCAGGTGAACTGCCCCGGCTGAGTGATGCAAATGCACTTGGATGTGTTCTTAAACAGACATTTGTTTTATGCCTGAAAAGAATAGGTTGGTCTAAATGGTGTGGTGCTGGGGGATTTTGGAGGTATTTTGTGAGGCATTGTCAGCATTACAAAAACTATTTTAACCAATTGTTTAGGCTTGAGGAGCAGCATGGAGTAGCTATTGTGTGTGGTTGCATGCATGTTCTCCAGAATTCACAGGGAAGGGCTAGATAAAAATCTGCCTAATTTGACATAATGGAATTTTAGCTTTCCTGTGATCTGACTTCAAATTCCTGCTGGGTTTCTACAGTGCAACAAAAATACTAGTTTGCTGTTGTTAATTTTAATTTCCAAGATGCAAGGTTTTAAAAGGAGCTGAAAGTGTTCAGCATCTCATGGGGACAAACTATGAGTCGTACTAATGAATCCAGCAATTAGTGGTTCATTGTGCCTGCCAGCAATTTGGCCCCAGTTCTGGTCCTGATGGTGATTTCATTTCTGCTGGGGTGAGGCAGGAACAGCATCTGAATCCTTGTGCACCAAGGGGGGCTGAATACTCCTTCAGCACTCTTCTGCATTCAGCAGCACATAGAATAAACACAGGTAGGGTCAATATGGATATATAGATATAGATGATTAGGGCCCTAGGGATCAGCAATTGGAAAAAGGCCTGGCTGCAACAATCCCAACCATTCCCAAAACATTATACAAATAACATTATACATAATATCATTATAATTATTAATAATATATATTATTCATTATATTATTAATAATATAACATCATTGTTATCATTATTAATTAAGTATATATTATATGTTATTATATATAGTAATTATTTTATTGCTGATAATAATATAATATCATTGTTATAATTATTAATGTTATTCCCAGGAGATGTTCTCCCAAGTGGTTGACCCCACATATGGGATCATGGATGGGGTACAAGAATTAAACCAATCCTTCTGAGTGCAGTATTTACTGAGTTGTGTGTTGGCTTTCAGCATTCCCTGGAGTGCCTTAAACTGCCTCCAGTTTCTGCAGCTGCTGGTTGGATTTCATCTTGCTGCTAAAAGGAGGTAAAACATACAGTTATCCAGCAGGATGGAGTGTAAATTCATTTTGATTTTAGTGATCTGGGGTGTTTTCAATGGCATGCAAACATTAAAGACAGATGAGCATTTATCGATAGCTTTCCTTAGACAAGCTAATAGTTGGAAAAACAAACTGCCAAGCAGGTCATGGCTGCGGTTGTAAAGCACATTTTGCCATTTTTGTAGCAGCTGTATCTGTCCATAAATGCAGTGTACATTATCCCTGCACTGCATATTCCTAGGGCTGTACTAGTGAGAAATCTGCCCAGGCTGCTGGAGATGCCCACAGTCACAGAGCACACAGGTGTTTTTTGAAAAGGAATTCCTCAGCCCCCTGCCACTTGTCCAAGCTGTTTGAAATCTCTTTTCTTTCAATGTCTTTGGACTTGTTTCTTCTAAAGTTTTCAACAGCTGGGGGTTTTTTTTGGGTTCTTTTTGAGGGGTGGGGGAGGATTGGTTTTGTTTTGTCTTTTTTCCCCCTGAATCTCAGCAACTGTGAGCATCCCTGCCTGTCCTGCCTGAGCACAGCAGGACGAGGGGTCTGTTGCTAATTTGTTTTGATATGGTTCTCTTTGGTGTGTATTCTTTTTGAAATTAATTCCTTTTGCAGGTGTGGGGTTAGAGGTGGTGGTGTGCTCCCAGCGAAGGTGTCATCCACCACAGAGAGGAGGTGGGAGGCTTTGATCACTGTGGCTTCTGTTTTCTTGTTGTTCATTTAAAATGTACCAGTTTGTAGTGCTGTTTGGCTTTGCAGGTCCTTGTTTTATTTCCTTCCAAGTCTTCCCCATCCTTGCAGGTTTGTTGTTTTCCTTGCTGCTCATTCTGCATCACGTTTATGGGGATTGTTCCTTGCAGGGTGGTGACTCCAGCTTCAGTTTAGGCAGCAGCAGAATCCAGTCCAATGTCTATTTCCATTTTTAAACAGCTTTGTTATGGGTGGGAGAGGGCATTAATAAGGACACAACTCCACACGTTCAGAATTGTGCAGAAAGGATTTAAAAACCAAAATGAACTGGGGCACAGACCACTGCAGTTTCTACCCAGCACAACTTGAGGAATAGATAACCACAGATGAAGCTGTCTGACCTCTACCTGCTGTTCTGGGAGCTTGTTTGAAGCAGCTGGACATTTCAGAAGGTTCAGTGCAGTGTCAGAGGAGCTCCCAAGGGCTGCTCTGAGGAAGAGTGGCTCTGCTCTTCCTCGTGACTCAGCTCTTTACTCACTGTGTGAGGTTAGGCAAATCATTCAGCCACTTTGTGTCTTATTCTTCCCAGCTGGAAAATAAGGCAAAAGCTGTCAGAGTAATTATGAGCTCTAATTAATTAATATTTCCTATGGTACACTGGAGAAGTGATTTTTTCTTTCCCCTCCTGTACTGTACTGGTCCCATGTATTTCAGTGGGGGCAGTTTGGGAGAAGCAGTCTTCATAGGAAGAATCCTTTCCCTTCCTTTGCCCCACAATGTTGTGTTCCTCTCTAATGATTTTTACAGCATGTGATGTGATTTTCATGGTGAAATTTGTGAAAGATCAGTTGTCACCTTCCCCTGCAGATCTGCAGTGTCTGCATCAGTCCCTGCTGACCTGTGCCTAAATCACTCCTCCTGCCTAGCCCCTGACCTGAGCACTTCATGAACAAGTAACATTATACATAATAACATTGTTATAATTATTAATGTTATTAATAAATAACATTATTGTTAATAACATTATAAATAAACAGGTGGAGCAGTGCTGAGAGAAGATCAGCTGAACAATAGATGCAAAAAGCCAAGAGCAGGGCCCGGGTTTGGCATGAAGCACAGGCAAGGGGAATCCCAAGTGAAGAACAGTCTTTCTGCCCTGGTTTCTGTTTTATCCTCACTCAACATGGACCATTCTCATTTCAGGGCAAGGTTTGCTCAGCTTCACTGAGGCTTTTCTGTATGTGAGGCTGCTGAGTTCAATTTTCACTCACTCAGAGGTGCAGAATGGGAAAGAAGGAGGTTTTTCACCATGAGGTGCAAGGCTGAAAGCTCTTTGTTCCTGCACTTTATTTCCATGCTGTACTGAAAATGCTCTTCCTGGCTCCTCTCAACAAGGTGGTGAGCAGCTCTCACTGCTGCTGCTTCCACTCAAACAGAACAGCAAATGCCCAGTTAGCAGAATAATGGTGATAGGACCAAGTAATTTACTTCTGTGTGGATGAAACAAATGCTGAAATTTGGGTCTGCATTGGGATCAGCATCCATAACTCATCTGGTGTCCCTAGAGGTCGGTGGGACTGCAAACTCATGTTCAAGGAAAATGAGCCTGGAAATCTCCTCCTGGCTGCTTTCCTCAAGCACATTGTGCTGTTTGTCTGTGGGGATTGCCAGCAGAGTTCACAAGGATGCTTGGGCATTCTGACAGTCCAGAGCCAGCCAGGAGCTGTGAGTGTGCTTGGGAGGATTTGTCTCTGCAGATCTGTGAAACCAAACAAGTGAATTTTCAGCAAACACTGAATAGCAGGCTGTTCATTGTGCTCAGCTGCCTGTCCTGCTGTGTTCTCCTGGCCAAGCAGCCACAGCACCCCAGAGGAAAAGGTCCCAGTGCATGTTCCCTGGAGAGCTTTAAGGAGCTGGGGCTGTGTGCAGAGGTGTGAGCAGATGCTGCACAAGAGGAAATCCTTTGTCCCAGGATCCTTTGTCTCCTGGGCTTGGAGAGCAGTGCTGCAGTTCCCTTCCTGGACATGCTTTGAGCTGGAACATCCCACTCCTCATGGCTGGGCAGCCCAGGACTGAAGTGATCCCAGAGTTTTGT
>JAHXMQ010000028.1:5973091-5993355 GCA_020466415.1 Ammodramus savannarum pratensis | reverse complement strand
AGAGCACTGGGGGAGAGCTCCTCTCTGTCCCAGGTGCTACAGGACAGATTCCCTTGCTGTGCTCCTGCTCCACTTCTCTCCATGAACAAGGATGGAGGCTGTGCAGCGATCCTCCCAGTGTGTAAATTGGGGAGTAATTTATCCATTGAGTGGTTCCCTATGTGCAGAAAGAGTATTTGTCACTAGTGTGAGGCAGCTCAGCTTCCCCTTTGTTTTGAGTCCCATGAATGAGTATTAGTGAAGTACCAACTTGGGTTGCATAACATGCCCTGAGTCCAGAAAGTACCTGCCTCCTGAAAGAAACTCATGCAGGAAAGGATACTCAGCAAAGGAACACTATTTAAAAAGGAAATAAAAAAAAATAGATGCTGTGGGTATAGGAAAAAATCCAGGCAGAGATCTTTCTGCAGCATCACAGAAGTAAAGGTCTGTGCCCAGCCAGAAGGAAGGAACTCTGGTTTTCCTCATACCTGCCCTCATCCTTCTCTTCAGTGCCTTTTCCTTTCTAACCAGAGTCTGGTTCTACTTTTGCTGCTAAAACTTGTGTGCAAGCCTATGATGAAGGGGCTTCTCAGAACCTGAAGAAGAATTCTGCTGTGTTTATTGCACTATCATAACCAAGATGCCTGGCTTTATGTCTCATATGTGTTTTTCTACATAGTTAGAGAAATTTCCACCTTTGCAGGAAGGGACACATTATTCTTAATCAAAACTTGAGAATGTGGCAGGAGGAGGTACAGCTGCAGATGAGCATTATCTAATTCACCCATCCTGTCATGTGAACATCCCTGCTTAATTTAATACAATTATTTCATCAGTGAGGATAATATCAGCAGCATGATTCATTTATACGACACGGTTCACAACTGCCTTTACCTCTTGGCTCCTTATTATCACTGCTGATGGTTGCACCAGAGTGGCTCCAGGAGCAGGGGAGGTGAAGGAAGCTGCTGTGCCTTTGTGTGAGTGTGTGGACAGCTGTGTTCCTGTGGGACACTGGTTCCAGAGGGTTTTCTGAGCTGTGGTAGCTCACTTCCTTATTTTGATTAGGCATTTTTGGATAAGCAGGAGCCTGGATAAGCCACTGAGTGGCTGCATTGTTCACTGGGCAACAATAGCATCATTGTCTTCTGCCCCAGACATGCCAGCCAGCGCTCCATATTTTGCATTTCTATTGAAATTAAGATCTTCAGGAAGCAGAACCAGGGTGGGGGAATGAGGCTTTGTTTCTGTTGAGGTGGCAGAGGCAATCTTGCAGGAGCCCCCCTCCCTAGCTTCTTATTCCTAACTCATTTGGCTGCAGTTTGTACTGCCAAGGTCATTGAAACAGGCAGCAAGACGTGGTGAATGAGTTCCCAGAGGTCAGGAAAAGCCTCTTTAGCAGAGCAGGCTGGGCTGTGCTTAAGCCAGGTCATTTAAGCACATTTGTGCTGCCAGTCAGATGATACCCAGAGCATGGATGGTTTTGTAATAAACCCTGCAACCTGGGCTTGCAGCGTGCACCACAGTGGGATCCAGCACTCGGGTTTAAAGGACAGCACAGTAATTCAGGATTTTAATAGTGCATTGCCCTTAAAATGTGTGAACAGGAGTGGGATTATCAAACCCTAGTGAATTGTCTGGGCTCCTCAGCACCAGCCCCACCCCCCTTTTCATTCTCCAGACTGGTTCATTCATGTGGGATATCAGCCTTTTATTCAGCTCTTGCTCTTGAAATAGTGCCATTTTTAATAAATGGTTTCGAGAGTTTCTCCAAATCAGATTTTATCCCCTTCTTTTCCCATATCTATTCTCCGTGGAGATGAATTAACCTTTTATCCTAGGAGGAAGTAAATAGAGACAGCATGATGGCAAGATTAGCAAAGACATCATTCCAGCCAGAGCCTCCAAGAGTCAGAATTCCTGGGTCTGTCTGGAGCTCTGCTGCTGTCCCTGCCTGTCTGTGGCCAAATCCCTTCCTTCTGCCCCTCTTTCACTTTTCCTGCCACGTTAATGAGCACTCTGTGTTAACCTATAGCATTTTACCTTGCAAACCTTTAAATGCAGTGTGATCCCCACTCAGCCTGCCAGCAGCATTTCTGTGTGTGTGGCATGTCAGGCTCTTGAACCTGGAGATTTTCTCTGTCTGAAGTTTGAAGTGTGACAGCTCAGAGTTAAACTAATCCAGGCTGAGTGAAGCTACAAAATACAGCTCTTGGATATTTTACTTACCCCCAAATTCTGGTGTAGGTGGAGGGTTCTTTCTTTCCTCAAATACCTAGATACAACCTGGGAAAAAAAACTGGAGGAAATCAAGGATTTAAAGTTCCTGAATTCAAGTTTTGGTTAATGAGTCTCCCAGTCCTGGGAAGCAAATCAGTTCTCCCTAAAGCAGCAGCTGCTGTGACCCAGCTGTGATGCAGGGGATGGGAATCTCTTTGCCAGTGCTTTGCTTTCTGTGGGTACATTTTATTATTATTTCTGTGGGTACATTCTATTATTATTTCTGTAGGTACATTCTATTATTATTTCTGTAGGTACATTCTATTAGCCCCTCTTCCTGTGTTTTTGCTTATGCTTTATTCTCTACGTTTATTTTGTGCCTTTGTGTATTTTGTTTCTAAGACAAATGTGCTACTTTTAAAGAGGCATTTCATAACCTTTAATCAAGATCATATTTTATTTTCATCACATCTGTGTTTATATTATTTCAAGCCTTTTGGGTCTTAACGTCTTGTAGCCTCAGCATTAATGTTTTGGCTGATATATAAATAAATGTTTGACTTTAACTCTTTAAAAAATCCTGGCTTGGGAAAAAATCCACCTTATCAATGTCATCTTAGAATAGCTGCATTTCAGAAAAAGGCAGGGACCAATCAATGCTTTCTCTAATAAAAACTGAGTGCAGGGAGTAATTGTAGATTCTGTGATCCACTGCATAAAATCAAATCTCCTGGCTGCTGAAAGATACTATCTACCTGAAGGGAAGATGCTCCATCTGGGCTTTATCTTTTATGTCTCTTACTTGCCCGAGCAGTCTGGCATTGGGAAAACTCTGCTAATCTGTAATGTGGCAGAAAGTTAGCTGGGAGATTTTATGGTTAAAAAATAAAGGTGGGCTAGCATCTAATCCTTATTGGGGTTACACAGGCTCAGACCAGTAATGAAGACAGCACAGTTCTTGGTTTAAGCTGGAAGAGGAGAGGATTCTGAATTGATGGCTGCAGAAAGGGAAAAGAGTAACTTGCTTCACTGGCTGAAGATCCCAACAGTCATCTTCACACTTAGCACAATTGTATGTTATTACTTATCCCCAAGATATTTTTTAGAGTCCTTTGGAATAAATCAGTGTAGCTCCACTATTGTAAAGGAAATGACTGAAGCTATTACCAAATCCTGATGCAACGCAGGATTTTTAATGCATTTGACTTCCAGCGAGGATTTGAGAATGCTCTTGGAAATAACAGAAGTAAAAATGTTATGAAGACCAAACAGTGAAGTAGTATCATTTTGTAAATATATATAATAGCTGAAAATTGTTTACTTATCCTCCTTTATGAGAAGCAAGCTTCTGTGACCTCCGATTAATTTACCATTAGCCTGAGCACACAATGAAAGTGAATGAGGGGGCAATTTGGAATGACATTTATCAGCTCTGGAGCTGTCGGCTTCTATTATTTCCACAAGGCCTTATATTTCTTGGCTTCAGAGAAGGCTGTGCTGACTTGAATGAAGAGGAGCATTCCTACTCCCAGGAATGGTTGCAACACAAACAGCCTCATTGCTTGATGCCTACAATGGGGAAAAACCACGGGATCAGAGCCCCCCTTGAGCAGTGGGCTTGGACAGCACCTTGCCTTCACACCAGGTTAAAATAAGGGAACAGAAGAGCTGAGAAAAGGGAGACGGAGCAAGGGGAGGGAAGGAAACAAGCTTTATAGGGATGGGATGGCTGAGGACTGAGGATGAGGCTGAAAAGCCTTTCACAATGGGGATGTGGGGTGGGACCCACGCTGAGAGCCATCCCCACCAGGGCTGCTCCTGGGCTGCTGCTGCTGCTGTGTCACATTCCTCTGGGCAGAGAGCACCTTGCAGCTTTCTGCTCCACATCTGGCACAGAGCAGCCCCTTCTGGTGAGGCTTCCAGCAGAGGTCAAGAGTCCAACCTGCATGGAAACCAAACCCACTAGGGCTGGGCTGAAACAGGTCTGTGGGCAGGTTTGCTTTGCTGTCAGGCTGAGTTCCACATAAATGCCTGGCTTGGCTGTTCAGGGATCCTTCTCTGGCACAGGGTCGCTGTCTTTGGTGGGTTTATTGGCTCATTTGTACTCAAAACTTTAATGCAACTACATCACTACCAATTACACACCACTATAGTTGGAATGTTGTGAGACTTGTTTATTTTTAATTGAAATCAGGGGAGCAGCAAAGCAAGTCCCCTTCCACTTGGCTGGTATTTTATTTTATTCAAACTTTATCTGTTGTATTCTACTACAATGGATTTGTACTTCTGTAAAGTAACAAATCCCTTCTAAAAATGGCGAATACCAGTTTTACTGGTGACATTTTGAAGCCTGCAGCCTAAATCTCCTGGGAGATCAGCAGAACTCTGCCATCTAGGTACCTAAATCAATTCTGGGAGTGTAGTATGTAGGCTCCTAAGGCAATTCTATGCACGGATTTTTCCCCATTTATTTTATGCACAAGTTGCCTCCAGGATGGCTTCAGCATCACTTTAAGGATGACAGCTTTGTCCACTATGCCTCTGATAACGTTTATCTGCTATGACTGTCACAAAACAGTAGAAATATAACCAAATGTAGAAATATAATCAAATATAACAAAGGTGCTTTGCTCAGAGGCAATGGGAAAGTTACATGACAGAGCTTTGCAGAATTTGTCTTTATGTTTGGAGACATCTCCATCGTAGTTGCACGAGCAATAGCAGCTGTAAAATTCCTTCTTTCCTGTGTGGAAAAGAATCACTTTACATGATAGTTACAGAGATTGAGTGGGAACAGTAAAACACTCAAACACCAAAAAAAAAACAACACAAAAACCAAAAGCTGACTCTGTCTCACTCAGCTTTGCATTGTTGTAAGTAAGTCAGGGACAATTCTATAAAAGTAGATGTAGTTACGGTTTGGGGAGGCCAGAATCAGTTCCTCAGTGCCCAGAGCTGGAGCCCAGCTGTCTATGAAGCACCCCTTGTAGCTAAAGGATGACTTTCCTGAGTCACAGTGTCAGACAATGCCAAGCTATTATGTGATGGTTTGATCTAATATCACATCCATTAGTTCTGCTTATTTAAAAGTCAGTTAAAATCACTTCTAAAATGTTCCCGCTGTTGAAAATTCTTTTCTCCCTTCTCTGTTGGGCTTTTTTTTTTCTTTTTCTTATTGTATTTTACTTTCATCGAACAAAAATACATTACTTGGCATTTTTATGTTTTTTATAGTACTGTCTGTCACTCTTGTCTGTAATCAAGCCAGGTTTAGGAGTAATTCCATTACCCTGCAAAAAATGTCACCCAATTTTTCTGTTTTCACATAATAATAATCATTGCTGAAATCTAGAAGTTCAGCTTTGCGCCAGATAAAAACATCTGGGGGTGTGTGCAGAATTATCCAGGTTACTGTGTCGGGTTTTGTTGAGGTGAAAGCGAAGTATTTATTTAGTTTTTGTACTTGGGATTCTAAGTCTGGGAAGTTCAGGGGAAAATACAAGTTAAAACAAAAGAAAAACCAAAGAAAATGCACACCAAATAAAACAAACAAAAAAAACCATAAAAATGAACAGAACCCCTATTCACTTGTCTGCCCAGTTTGGCTTGTGGTCGTTGAGTGTTAAGTGAAGATGGTCTTCAGTTTTTACTTCATCAATGAATAAAAGATCCAAAATAAAATACAACTGTAAAGTTGCTCTTTATTTTCACAACAGAAGCGAATGTCTTGTTGATGGCAATAATTTCTTCAGAGACAGAGTGGATGATGTTCTCTGACCGTGTCACACTAATTTTCCAGTTTATCAGTCACTGCAGTTCCGAGCTGGAGTGACAAGCTGGTATCACATCTGATGTTGCTGTGTGTGATAGCAGCTCTCAGGTTTGGTCCATGGGAGCTGCAGCAGCCCCTGCCTTGGCTGGGCAGGGCTGTGCCAGCAGCACTTGGGTGACAACATCTCTGTCTGCTCTGCCTCCGCAGGATGAAGTGGCCCAGCCTCTGAACCTCTCAGCCAAACCCAAGACATCTGATGGCAAATCTCCCACGTCCCCCACCTCTCCTCACATGCCAGCTCTGAGAATAAACAGCGGGGCCAGCTCGCTAAAGTCCTCGGTGCCAGCAACACTAGCCAGTCCTTCGGCCAGAGCCAACACAATAGGTGAGCTCAGCCCTGAGTGTGTCCCACTCTGTCCTGTGTGTCCCACTCTGCCCTGTGTGTCCCACTGAGTGCCCTGTGTGTCCCACTCAGTGCCCTGTGTGTCCCACTGTGTCCTGTGTGTCCCATTCTGTCCTGTGTGTCCCACTCAGTGCCCTGTGTGTCCCACTCAGTGCCCTGTGTGTCCCATTCTGTCCTGTGTGTCACACTCAGTGCCCTGTGTGTCCCACTCTGTCCTGTGTGTCCCACTTGTGTCCTGTGTGTCCCGCTCTGTTCTGTGTGTCCCACTGAGTGCCCTGTGTGTCACACTCTGTCCTGCGTGTCCCACTCTGTGCCCTGTGTGTCCCACTCAGTGTCCTGTGTGCCCCACTCAGTGCCCTGTGTGTCCCATTCTGTCCTGTGTGTCCCACTCAGTGCCCTGTGTGTCCCACTCTGTCCTGTGTGTCCCACTCTGTCCTGTGTGTCACACTCAGTGCCCTGTGTGTCCCACTCTGTCCTGTGTGTCCCACTGTGTCCTGTGTGTCCCCCCAGCCCCGTGTGTCCCCTCAGAACAAGGGGCAGCTCCTGTTGGGAAGGGTTTTTGTCAGCCCTGCCCAGGGTGCCCATGATGCTCCAGGTTGGTGTGGGTGCAGAAACTCAGAGACTTTCCTTTCAGGAGGGATATCTGAGCTTCTACAGACTCAGAAAACAAAGGCCTGTGTCACTTCAGATGCTGCTTTAACTTCTGATAAATCCATGGCACACATTACACACAGTGACCTGCACTGGAGACCCTTGATGTTGCACACTGTCATCCAAAAGTGATGCATGAGCTTTCAGAAACATCTCCTAAAGTTAAAAGTCTGCATCTTCCCAAATTGCAAGTTTAATTCTCAGTCCATCCAAATGCTGAATGCAATAGTATTTCACCATGGTGTAATAAGCAAAACAATCACCAGGTTCATTCAAGAGAACCCCAGATTTGTTGCTCTGTGTTGCAAAGAAAGTTTTGACTGGCTGTTTTTAACACCGTTCCAGAAAATAGTGATAGTTCCTCCTCCTGCCAAAATGATGTCTTTGCCTAAGGACCATCTAAATAGTAACAGTCTTACAGGTAATTTCATAAATCTGATGTGTTGCAGGCACTGTTCCTTGTGTGTGTAAGGAAAATGTGCCCACACCCCATTCCTGATCCTTCCAACTGAGATGTTCTATTCCATGAAGGGATTGAGTATAACCTGGATCAAGGCTGCATTATGTAAACCAAGCTCTGTTTTGGGAATTGAGTGAGGCAGATGTACTTCTGCTGTCTCCTAGAGCATCTCCTGCCTGGCCACGTTCAGGGCTAGCACAGAAAAGCCCAAAAGAAGCCCTAGGTCAAACCTGTCAGAAGCTGTGTCTGTGATACAGCACTGCTGTGCAGTAATGTTTATTCGGTATGACACATTACAGTCATATAAATATTTTTTAAATATCACATTACTAATTGTTAATAATTGTTATTAACCCTACACTCTTTGACTGTGATGCATAGTAATGCATTCTATATTCAATTTGCTTGACCCTGCTGCTCTCCATGCACAATGCATTGAATTTCATTTTTTTCATGTTGGATTTTTGTCCTTAAGCAGAGGGAACATTGTATTTCCATGGGAAGTTAAGCATCTGACTCACATTTCAGTGCAAGACACCTCTTGTTCTCCCCTCTCCAATCCTCTTTCCCTGCACACCTGCTATTTTCCATAGGTTTGAGACCCCTGCAATTTACTCCTTCTAACAAGGTGCAGATTTTGAAATGCTGTACCTTTAATGAGTGATAATGTAATTGGATAAAAGCCGTGAGGATGAACAGAGCTTTAAAGGTCACTCTTGTAAGAAGAATTAATGTGTTATACCATTAATAAACCATGGAAAACTGTGGAGCAAAAGATAACATATTTAAGTTATTGTTAATGACACAGAGTTCACTGCTGTATATCTCTCTGCTACAAATACAGAAAGTGACTTTTTGAGGTTGCAGAGCAGTGTCACCGTGCATGCTGTGTGTGTAAGATAAGCTGTCTTTAGCTGGTGCAGGATGGACACTCCTAGCAGAGGTTTATCCTTAATGGAGGACTGCAAGAAGGAAAAGCTCCTGAGCTCTGTGCTGGGTCAGATCCAGCCCAATCACAGCAAGCAAGGCTCATGGCCATGGTGAAACTCTGGTGGGCTTGGGTGAAATCCCATCTCACCCTCCAGCAGCAGCACACCAGAGAAACTCAGGGAGCGTTTTCAGCAAAGCCACCAAGGTCCCTGACGTGGCAGGGAACCAGGATCCCTTTCTATCTGAGGGATAAATCCTCCACAGAGAGCCCCTGGGAGGCACCCAGCCCCTGTCAGACACCTCCAGCTCTGCAGGGATGGAGCTGTCACTGTGACACTGTTCATGGGGCTCCCAGGATGAGGGAGGGGACATGGAGGATCTGACTCCATGGTTCAGAAGGCTTGATTTATTATTTTATTATATATATTACACTAAAACTATACTAAAAGAATAGAAGAAAGGACTTCATCAGAAGGCTGGCTCAGAATAGAATAGGAAGGAATGATAACAAAGGTTTGTGGTTCAGACTCTCTGTCCAAGCAGCTGACTGTGATTGGCCATTAATTAGAAACAACCACATGAGACCAATCCCAGATGCACCTGTTGCATTCCACAGCAGCAGATAATCAATGTTTACATTTAGTTCCTGAGCCCTCTCAGCTTCTCAGGAGGAGAAATCCCAAGGAAAGGATTTTTAATAGAAGATGTGTGTGACATGTCAGCACGAGGCACAGGCTCTGTCCTGGGTGTGCACAGCCCTCCTTGCTGCATGCAGCTGGGCTGCCCCTTTGTACCACCCTAACTAAATTAAACTTTCTCTGTGCTCAGGCCCCCTGGCTCCCCTGGCAAGGAGAAATGCAGTGTGTTGCTCATCTTTCAGTGGGCACAGGAGCCCAGAGCCTCAGGGATTATCAGCAGGGCTGCACTCAGGCATTGCAGCTCCCCAGCCCTTTCCTGAGCCATCCCCACAGCACAGAAATGGTGCCACAGACTGAGCAGTCACAAATGTCGTGGCTCCATGGATGACTTTAAATCCAAGCTTTTCTTTTTGGGAGCAGGCATATGTCCGTGTACTAAAAACAGAAACAGCTTCTCCCTGCTCTTTGCCATTATCTGCAACATCTCTGTGCTAGTTTGGCAATCCTTGGAACTAAGTTCATTTTATGTAATGCAGTTCCCCTCTCTGTCAATAATTCACCACCTACCCTAAACAACAATAATTTACATTCAACTCGCTTCTATATTAATCATTTCCCTGCACACCAGCATCTTGGCAGCTACTGAAAAACATAAGGAGTGCTTGCTTTTATTCACTGTCATGTGCCAAACTGTCTCAAAGATAGCAGTATTCAGGAAAAGCCAAATAGTCTGGAGAAGGGCATGAATTCCAGCTCCTAGGCAAATTTGGCTCTGTTACAGACTGAAAGTATTATACCTAGACAACAGCAAAAGCAGCACTAATACTGCTGTTTGTTTGTTTATGTGCTTCCCTTTTTAATTTATTCTGACTACATGCAAGGTTGATCAGATGCAAAGGTTAACAGATGCAAACTGGGGAAGAAACCAGGCAAGTTGGTAAAATGGAGATTTAAAAAAAAAAAAAGAAAAATCAGCTGTGCTGGTGCAGGCTCTATTCTTCCTTATGCTGGGAAAACTGGAATTACTGGAATTCCATTGGCTGGGAATTACTGAACTGGGTCATTTGATAAAAGCAATGTGGATCAAGTTGTTTCACACAAAACTCTCAGGGTCCCTGGGGTTTTAGCCAAAAGTTAGCTGTTAGTGCAATTAGCAACAGTCAAACTGCACAGGAACTTTCTCTCTGGCTGCTGTTCTCCAAGGAAGATGGGAATATCAGTCTCACTCTATCCACAGTCAAGAAAAAACAGCACTAAAACCCCAGACCAAGCTAAAATCCTGACAGCAGCAGAGCACTGAACTAATCTGACATCAGCTCCTTCCCCAGAAATGTTTCAAGCAAGCAGCAAGACAATGTCCTGCATTTTTGGCAATCAGCAGATCAGATAGAAGAGTCTAGCAATACAACAGGGATGTGTAATCTGACATGATTAGACAAGGCTCTTTAGGAACAGAACATTCATAATTGAGACAAAGAAAGAGTATTAATAACACTTTCCTAACACGGCAGTTAGCCATTTTATATTTCCTTTCTTTAATCTTAGTGTTTTTCAACAAATCATGGGATTTAATAGCGTGTTTTGGCAGATTAGAGGATTTATGGCCCAGATGTTTTTTGTTCTAAAAATGGATTAGGGTGTAAAGTTTGCTGGAATCCATGGAACATGTTGAGGCAAGCCGGTCATTTTGTGTGTGATTAGTGCCTGCCTTCTGTCTCACAGTCCCTCCATCTGTCACAATTCACCAATGGATCTGGTTAGATTTAGCCTCATGTCACAAACAGAAGTCCCTTTTCTGGGCAATTTCATATTACGGATTCATTTTCTGCCGTTTTTATGCCCTAGTTAAAAGACAGAAAGAAGTGTGTGTGTGTGTGTGACTGTGTGTGTGAGTGTGTGTGTGCACGTGTGGGGATGTGCAAGGGGGAGAGGGAGGTTGATAGATATTAGCCTCTACTTTAATATCTGAGAAATAGACTGGGGCTTGGAGTCTCCCATCAGTATTCTACCCTACAAAGCACATGCAGATCATAATAAGTATAATCTACGGTACGCTAAAGGAAAAAAAAAATGACAAAGTGTCACATTTAAAATTAAATATTATTAGCTGGGCCGGTGATGCTTGTAACATTTTAAAAGGAAATAATTCAGTGACTACTAAGGCTAAGCCCTAGGCTGTGAATTTGCAGCAAAACAGTGGACATTTGACCTACTATTAGCAGCATGAATAGGAGTGGCAATGTAGGTCCGTGTAGCTGTGGTTCCTTGTACATTTATGAATGACATGTGGTGGTGGGGAGCGTTCAGTGGATGAGGTTTTTCTTCCCAGCCATTATGCATTTCATATGTATAGCAAACCACCGCCACCTGTGGTTTATTTTAATGTATTCACAAGTTGGAGAAGGGGAAGAATGAAGCGGTCTGTTTTGAAGAGTTTGGGATTGCTGCCGTGATCAAAGCTTCCCCAGACTCGTACCCAGCTCCATCCTGCTGCATCCAGAGCTCAGGGCCAGCCTCTGCAGTGTCAGGGAAATATTGAGACTGATGGGATCAAATAGCAGCACTGAGCATTTTGGCACTGAGGTTTCCCAGGCTTTGTGTCCAGGTGGCTCTATGATAACAGCAGCAGAATTGCAGGTTGGTGGGCATTGCCTTTTAGCTCTTTCTCATTAATAATGATAAACTGCATCCCCCTGGTGGGAGCTGAAGTGTTTTGCTGTGACTTTCTGGTTTTTAAGGCACCCTTTCTTGTGTCCATGCCAGGTTATTTAAATGACCACGACGCTGTCACCAAGGCCATCCAGGAGGCGCGGCAGATGAAGGAGCAGCTACGGAGGGAGCAGCAGGTGCTGGATGGGAAGGTGGCCGTGGTCAACAGCCTGGGTCTCAATAACTGCAGGACAGAAAAAGTGAGTTCCCCAGACTCCCTCTGCAAAGGATCACAGTGTTCTGTTGCCTCTCCCCACAGACACACAGCTTCTTCCTCCCTTCTCATCCTTCTTCTTATTCTGTTTTTGAAACAGAATAGTTCAAAAAAAGTGAAAAGCCAAAAGATGACATGACAGAGAGACCTGAGACCCCTGGGGGAGAGTGGGGAGGAGGCAGAGATGGTTAAAGCCCTCACGAGAACTTTGGAGACCACTAATTCTCTGTTCCAGCCTGTCAACATGTATTAAGAGAAGGTGATCTTGGAAATCTCTGGGTCTAAGTGGAAATCTTGCTTTATGGAAATGCTTACATGTGTTTGTGAGATGAGCTGGATTTGAAAATATTCAAGCTTCTTTAGGAACATAAGCTTTGCTGATACTCAGGCTCAGCTTCTGGGTATTTAGCCTCGTGAGGTCGTCATAGATGATATTTTGTGACCATTGCAATGTAGCACTGTCACGTCACGTTAGATGACTGAACGGAATTGAAAAGCAGAGAATTGACAGCACAAACTGCACCAAATATTTGCAGTGAAACTTAGAGGCAGCAGAATGCACGGGCCTTACCACTGTCTGCTCTGGCCCTGGCCTGTGAAGCTGTGCTGTAACAAAATACCAACACAGTGGGTACTTTCTAGTGAAATTTGTGTGTGCTCCCACTGCTGTGCCTGTCAGTGAGGCTGTGGTGTGCTTCTTTCCTCAGCGAGTGCCTGATGTCTCTGTGTGCACCTTATGGAGGATAAACAGACCTGCCAGAGCTTGCTGCCACATTCCCTGTGAGCTGTCCTTACCAGGACACACAGCTCAGATCTGTTCTCATCTCAGTGTGCTTAGCAAGGCTTCCCCCTTCCGTGCTGTATTTTCTGGGCTTATACAGCACAAGGATCCCCTTGTCACACTTGGTGTCAGCTACATTTAACTGAGAGCACTTCCACTGTAAGGTCTCGTGCAGTTCACTGAAACAGGCAGACAAATAGATGGAATAAAAATGATCAGCCATTTAGCAGAAACTTGAAACCCAGTCATCCCGGGAAGCTTGCGAGTCAAACAATATTGTCCAGAACGAGCAGATTGCTGATTTGGATGGCTTTCCATTGTGCCTGGTTTGAGATGGAGCTTGATCAATAAGCTGTGAGAAGCCAGCAGCCTGTGTAATGAATGTTAAGTGTCCTTGTGCATCTCTCACCGCTGCACTGTTGTTTCCATCGGCCCGTCCCGGGTGTTGGTGGTGTAGGAATGACTCCAGTTCCATCCCTTTCTGGAGAGGAGGGGGAAAAGAGGTCAGTGTGGTGGGTATGTGGCAGAACCTCCATTCTGTCTCAGGAGAGCCAGGGTGCTGCTGTGAGGGGAGAGAAAGAGAGGGCAGGAGCACGTTATGGCGTTCCACAGAGGAGAGCACCAGAAGGGAAAAGGGAAAAGCAGAGTGTCAGATATAAGGAGAAGTGATCACAAGCACAAAGGATTTTATATTCAAATATTTAAGCATTCTTGAAAGGATGCTCGGAGCAGAAATTCCTTTTCTGTGCTCCCCATGTAGAAATGACTTTAACACTCAGGCAGATGCTAATGCAAAGTGACTCCAGCTATTCCTCGCAAGCATAGCTAAATTGCCCTTATTTGTTAAGCGCATTGAATTCAGCTGTGGATACAGCAGTTGGTTGCATTCAGAAAGCATCTGTACCCTTTTTTCCTTTTTCCTTTTTTTTTTTTTTTTTTAATCCTCCAAAGCAGAGACAACTCTACCTATCTCCCCCCTCTCCTCCCTTGTGCTGGCTGGGAATTGTCAAGTGACAACCGACCAAATCCTTTTGGACAGGAAGCCTTCATCCTGAGTTCTATATACTTGCAAAGCAGGCCTTGTGGTTGGATCAGGAAGCCCATTAAAAGCACTTTGATGGTATGGAAATTCATCTTCATGAAGCACCCAGGCCCCTAAGCAGCATGCTGTTTAGCTGTGGTTACAGATCAGTCATTCACATCGGAGGGCAGTAATTGTGCTGACGGCTTGTTCGGCAGTGGAAGCACATAAAATAATCCCAGGCCCTCCACCATGGCATTGCCAGTTAATCTTCTTTAATACAGATCAGCTGTTGTTCTAACACATGACTTTATGCTGGCTCTAGTGACTCTGCACAGCCTTTTGATTAAGTAACAGGAGTGGAACCATCTGCATTCACTTTATTCTGTTACTTTCCTATTCTTGGGATTCTCCTTATTCCTTCTGTTTTCACTTCACACCCTCAACCTCAGTTGAAGTTTATTTTCCTCTCTAATTCATACCTCCTGCTAGGCTCGTGGAGGGCAGACAGGAGTTCTTTTACAAGGTAGCAGGGAGAAAAAATGGTTTGCTCAACAGAGAATTTTTCTACAGCAGCTGTAGGCTTTGGGGGTTTGGATAAATTAACACCAGAACTTTATTGGGGCTCACTGATTTGAACTGGATGATCTCAGAAATGTTTGCCAGCCTAATTGATTCTGTGATTTATTTTAATATGTGAAGTTCATATCCAGACAAACAATCCAGCTTCTCTAAAGTTTGTATATTTTTGCTCTGGGACATTAAGGTTTTCTTACTAAGAGCAAGATTTGATAGGACAGCAAGTATCGCCATTTTAAATTAAACTTTATTCTGGTTCTCTCTGTTTTCAGAGGCAGAGAGTGAGATAGTTGGGGATTGGATGGCAAGAAACAGTGCTACAGTTTTTTTACAGTTTCCCTATTCAGCAGCTCAAGGTCCCACCACAGGACTTAGTGGCAGCCCCTGAACTTTGGACACGTCCTGTCTGTCACTTTTGCTTCCTGACCAGAGACTTGGAGATGGGGGTGGAATTAAGATGTAATTATTTGATTTTATCCTAATATATATCTATGTATCCCTGTGCATATTAGTACTCAGAAATGCACATTAGTATTTATAAGTAACAAACACTCATTTGGGGCTATCCCAGATGTTTCTCCCTTCCTTGCTGCAGTGGGTAGTGTACTTCTGGAGGCCTGTGATTCCCTGTTGACCTTTTGGTGCAAGATTTGCTTCTGCAGCCTTCCAGCGAGGGGGCTCTGTGCCATTCCCAGCATTTAGGGGAGACTCTTTGTGGGGATTTTTCTGCCAGGGGTAGCTGGGCAGGCTTGGGGCTGGAAATCATCTTTGGGAGTCTCTGTTGAGCTCTCTGGGCTCCTCTGATGTGTCCTGTTTCCTTGCTGGTGTTCCCAGAGGGGTTGATCCCTGTGGACAGCCAGACGTGCCAGCTGAGGCAGGAGTCAGACAGGAATTTGTGCAAGTAGGGAGAAGCTGTATAAAGGGAGTCATACATAAGAAAAGATGTTAAAAATGGCTAAGATGATTTGGGTGAGTCACTTTTTGGGCATCCAACTTGGACCATCTTGACGGCTTTGATTTTCAGAGGATTACAGTAAAAACTTTGAGCATCGCTGTGAACACGGATTTCACTAAAACCTATTTTAATTGCAAATGCAGTAAAACATATTTTTACATTACTTTTCTTGGAAACACTTCCTTGTATAAATGAGAAGAGTGTATGTTTTTGTGGTTTCTTGGAAACCCGAGAGCGTAGCTTTATTTGTAATTGTCATCTACAGTTAATTATAGCTTGATGCATCCCGTACATAAACAGTGTTACCTGGGGTAAACAGCACGGCAGGCAGGGAGCTGTGGCCTCTCTGCTCAGCCCCAGAACAGGCAGGGAGGTGTACCCAAGCACAGAGGGCCAGCAGGGTGTGCATGCACTCCCAGCTGAGGATATCCCAGTACACCCCCCTTCCCTCTCTGGGGCTGAACCTGCACTGCAAGTTCTCCCTGTTGCTGCTTGCACTGTGTCCTTTTAAAAGGCTCTGACATGCACTTGTGTGCTGCCTTGTGACTAAAGAGCTATTTGTACCAATATTTACTGCAGCGTTGCGAGCTGGAGCCCATTATTCATGCCTGTGGAGCACGGGGTTCAGGATGCCTTTGCTCCATTCCCAATCCCCCTCCTCCCTCCATCCTCCCCACAGCAGCCCCAGCTCTCCCTGTTCCCCTTAGGAAAGTGCCAAACGTGGGCTGACAGTGACCAATGTTGGCTTAATGTGGGTGTTTAATAATGAAAGGAGTGTGTCGGTTCCAGCGCTGGTTACAAATGGCAGGAAGTGTATCGGGTGGCAGCCCTGCAATAATTTTACATCCATCATCCCCCCGATGCCTCACTGCCTGCCTGATGGATGGGGACAGCACAGTTAACTCTTAGGGCACCACTGAGGTCCGCTGAGCTGAGGTGGATTCTGGCCCTGCTCTCCCCTTGGGAAGAAGGGCAGTGTTGAGAATCTCAAACCAGCAGCTCCTGCTGCCTTTGAGAAATAAAACACTGAGCACACATGGAGTAGCTGCTTTAACACATGACATTAAATTTTTCTTGCAGTAGAGAGCTTTGCTTCAATAATTTTTTTTGCTTCCCCTAATGGTTAGATTTGAAAAAGAAAGTCAAGAGCAAATTGCAGGACAGAAGGGCAGGCAGGGGAAGAAAAGAGAAGGGCTGGCACAGCAGATGAACCCTGGGCTTGCTGCAGACACTGAGAGGCCGTGGGTCAGGCTGGGCTGAGCAACTTGGGATGATTGAAGCTGGGACTAAGATCAAAACTGGTTTTGCCCAACACACAGTAATAAGCACTTTGATTTACTTCACCTAAAAGTTTATGCACTTATTATCTGTCCCCCTTTTTTTTTTTTCTTTTTTGCCATTTGCTTTGTGGAGCTTGTGTATATTTATATTTACAGCCTCTGCATCTAATGGCCACATGCCTTGTTTTCACAGATGGCCAGTGGAAGAACTCCCCTCCCCCTTTTCCTTGAGCAGAGCCTGCCTTTGGTTTTGCTGCTTTTGTCACAGTGCCACTACTCTCAGTTAGCGAGTGCCTACGCATGGGAGGGAGACATTCTGCAGGGAGGACTTCTTTTATTCCCCCAAAGGTTTTAGCTCTTCATTTAAAACACTGCTTTTCTTCCCCTCCTGATTGACCATCATTTATTAAATGCCCAGATCCCTGTTTCAGAGACAAGCTGTGGGTATTTCTGAGTGTCCTCGGTGCCTTTTGGTGGCAGGGTTAGCTGATAAAATACAAAGCCTGCAGAGGGAGGGATGGGTTCTGCCCAGGGATGTGTGTGTGTGAAAGCCCGGCTGAGGTTCAGGAGAGCAGCAGGCAAGGGGAGAACCCTGGGAACTCCAAATGGGGATTCAGGCTTGGTTCACCCCAAGGGGCAGAGGTTGGGAACATTCACAGTGTGGGTCAGGGAGCGCTGCAGCTGTTTGTGCTCCTGTGGAAGTTTTATGGAACCCAATAAAGATGCATCAACTTCCTCCTGAAAGTAAAACCATACAAGTGATGGGGAGTCCTTGTTACGACTTTGGAGCTTTTGCAGTCCTTGGGTCTAAGTTCTAAGCTGTGCCCCACAGCCATGAGATCTTATTACTTCCTGAGATTTTTTTATTATTTTTATGTGCTCACATAAAAATGGGCTTTCAGCTCATTTGTGGACTCAGCATCAGTGCAGTACATCTCTCCAGGCTAACAGAGGCTGGGCCTGATTCTTCTGTGAGTTGTGTCCATTTGGGCTCCTGAGGGCTCAGCCTGACCTGTTCAGCAGGGCTGGGGGAAGTGCAAGCAGAGGTACAGCAGCCTTCATCATTTGAGCACCTGCAGAATTTGAATTCCTTCAAGGGGAAAATGGGAAAGAAGTATTCTGTAATGGCTGCATTGGTGCTGTGCAGCTGACTCACCCATTGTTTATGACACAATTGCCAGGAAAGCAGGGTCTGTGTTCTTGCTTTCTCTTTGCATGCATGCAGACCCTCCTTCCCAGGAAATCCTGTGTGGGTTGAGATTTTCCTCCTGTTTCACTTTAGTGTGCCACCCCTGTCCCCCAGCTGGTGTTTCCTTTCCAAGCTGATCAGCTGTACCAGCTTTTGACTCGCTGGGAAGCCCCTGGTTAACATTTCCATGGCACATTTCATCCAGAGCCCTCAGAACTCCTCACAGTGGTGGGAAAGCATCACTGTCTCCATCCTGTGGAGTTCAGGAAATTAAGGTGCAGTGGCTGAACAGTTCACAGAGAGTTACAGGCCGTGGCAGCCCAAGGAGCAGTCTGGATGAGAAAGTGGGTCATGGAACTCTTAACCTATTTGCAGTCAGCAGATTACAGCTGGATCTGCTTGAGGTCAGTGCCTCTGCCCGTGCTCTGACAACTTTGCTGAGAAGGAAACAGCATCTCAGCATTCTGCTTTCACTCCTTGTCCTTTCTATTCCTTCTTTAAAATACTGGGCTGGGCCAGTGCTGTGTGCTTCCCGTCAGTTTGTTTCCAGGCCAAATAATACACTTTATGAATGGAGTTATTCTTTCATTCTTTCTCAAAGAATTTATTAAAAAAAAAAAAAAAAGAAAAGAAATAACAAAACACAACAAACAAAGCCACCTTAGGGGTCTGACCCTTGCCAGGTTCTTGAGGATTTTCCTCTTTTTATTTCAGTGGGCTCTGTCATGCCTTAGGTGCTTTTAAAGATACTGACATGAGAACCCCTAGAAACTGCAGCCCTGTGTCCACAATGCACAAGAGAAATGAGTGTGAAGGTTTCAGCAGTTTCCCTCTGTGAATTGGTGTCTGTTCCTGAGAGAACAGTAGTTAAATGTCTGTCTTCATGGTCATTCTGACCTTTTCCCTATAACTCCCCATAAGGAGCTCTCTGCTGAGTCTGTGTGACACTTCATGTAGATTGCAAACCAGGGGCAGTGATTTCTGAAGCAATTTGGGTTTTAATAAGTACTATAAACCAAAAGGTATGGTTCCAACTGATGTAGCCCCAACTTAGACTGTCATAATTTTGAAAGGAGTACCATAAAATCAGGAAGAGCCACATATAAAGACTGTTCTTTTATTTTCTTGTTTCTAATGCTGCTTTTAGATTCTGTGGGTGGATTATTCCATGAAAAATAGAGATCTTGGATAAGCAAGATTGAAAGAGCTGAGGGGGTGGTGAATGCATTGTTTCTTCATACTCAACTTTGATGCAACAACAAAAAATCTCCCAAATGATAACTTGCTGTGACATTATAAATAATCTTTCATCTTCTTTGGTGGTCCACAGAGTTTATGTAATTGGAAGGCTAAAGCCCTTCTTTGTTGTTTCTTGCGTTTTCATTAGTACAGTAGAAGACTATAAAATTGTGCAGCCAGAAGGGGTTTAACAATTACTGAGTCAACATTTGAAAGCCTCACTCTATTTTATCATTTATGCATGTGCTTTCTATGAGTTTTACAGCCCTGCAGGCGTTGCTTAAGCAAGGTCCATTGCAGTGGTGGATCTGTAACTGCTTTCTTTTTATTTTGCTCTCCTTGGTACCATGTGCCATCAGCAAGAGTCACAATTCCACACTCATAAAGAAATTACAGGCTTGAGATGGTAATTTTTCTGGAAGATTCAGGAGTCTTAATTTCAGTTACTAAAATGTTTATCAGCCTTTTTAAGGAGCCTTTGGCAAATCCCATAATGTGTGACTCAGTTTCCCTTCTGGTAAGCAGTTAATAATCCTGCCTTTCTTTGTGAAATGTTGTGGGTAATTCAGTGAGGAGTGAAGAATACTTGGTGACACAAAGATCCCTCTGAAAACAGCAGAAATCCCCTTGCAGCAGGTGGAGGTGTGGAGGGATCTGGGCCATAGCAAGGCTTGGGCAGAGTGCACAGTACCTGTTGTGGGGCACCATCATGTGCAGGAGCAGAGCCTGCAGTGCAAATAATCCATCCTGTGCAGATAATCCATCCTGTGCAAGCTCTGGGCACAGCTCTCACTGTGCCCGCTGTGCCCTGAGTTCTCCCAGCTCTCCACCATCCCTCATGCCTGCCTGCCTCATGTGCTCCTCAGTTGGTGGGAGTCTGAGGGAAAGTTTAGAGCTCAGCCTGTTCTGATGTTTGTCATCACAAGAGGCAGAGGGATTGCACACAAAGATTGCCTTTACAAAGTCTTCATTTGTGCTAGATAGAACTCTTCACCTTCTCAGAGAGCTGAGGAAATACCACAGGGTTCAATGGATGACACCTGGTGCCACCACCTTGTCTAATAATTCAGTATGTTTTTCTGTCACAAAGTGAACTTTGATTGTGCAGTCATAGCAATCAATCTGCCCAAAACTTTAAGATCTGGTGCATATTGAGCAGGGTATATGTTGGAAGGGGTGATGTATACAGGCTCTTGCTCCAGGATGGCTCCAGAGGGAGCAGGGAGCCAGGCCTTGTGCCC
>JAHXMQ010000028.1:5930146-5959746 GCA_020466415.1 Ammodramus savannarum pratensis | reverse complement strand
GAGCCATCGCCATGGCGGGCATGCCCTCGCCGCACCTGCCCTCGGAGCACTCGAGCGTGTCCAGCAGCCCCGAGCCCGGCCTGCCCGCGCTGCCCGGCGCCTACGGGCCCAAGGGCGACGAGCCGCTCGTCAAGGAGGAGCTGCAGCCCGACGAGGCCAACGGCGACGTCTACGACGACTACGACGAGGAGGAGGAGGACCCCGATGCAGACTATGGCAGTGACAGTGAAAACCACATGGCGGGCCAGGCCAACTGATCGGGGCCGCCGCTCGCCCGCGGGACTCCAAGGAGGAAAGGAAACGGATCAATCAATAAAGCCCCGTCTGGTTTATCCTTGCCAGTGGCCAAGCACATTAACTTTCTCATACACTGACTGTTACTTTAACTGTTAGTCTTAACTAGTTGGGACATCAGCTGACTAATAGACATCAGCCTGCATCAGAGGAAAAAAGGCTCAGAAGAAAGGAAACGAAGACGACGACGACAACAACAGAATGATATAAGCTATGGGTAAAATAATGCCAGTAATTCAGCTGCTATACCCAAGCACTGAAGTCTTACCCGTTGACCTTTTATTATTATTATTTTTTTTTTCAAATAAACTTTATGGCTGTTTGTTCTACAATGTTCTAGAAATTCTCACTCAGGTACACAGTGCCAACAAGTGGCTTGTGAATGTGTTTTGTTGTTTTGTGCTACAGTTTAAAGAGAAATAATTTTTTTTTTTTTTGGTAATGCACCTGACAGGAAAAAAAAAAAGATAAAATTCCTTTTAACCCCTTCTGTCTCCTCCTCCTCCTCCTCTTCTTCCTCTTCCTGCTCCTCCTCCCTGTCAAATCTGGGTCAGAAGTGTGTGTGTGTGCGTGCCTGTGCGCGTGGCTGGCAAGGAAGGAAGTGGGGAGTCTTTCTGTTAACCCCAACAAGCATTTCCTTTCAAGAGAGGACTTCTCTTCATCAGTTGCACACCATACTGAGTCTTTGAGCAAGTGCCAAATTTGTACTAAAGCGCTGAACTAGTCCAATTTGCTTTTTTTAGGTTGGTCTCTTCTCATTTTGTTTTTCTTTGGCTTTTCATTTGCTTCTTGCTCTGTCTTAAGTTAGGACAGTGTTATATCTTAGACAATCCCTTCAAGAACCTGATATACCAGCAGCTGGTGAGATTAGACATATATTTTTGCTTTTGCTTTTTAAAGGAAACTGTAGGTGCTGTTCTCAGGTGAAAAAAAAAAAAGAGAGAGAGAGAGAGACATAAGAAATTTAGAGAAAAAATATTTTATGGTCTTGGATTTTCATGTGTGCGTGTTTATGGTACTAATAGGAATAATCTTGGACTATCGTGAGCAAAAAGCATGTTCCAGAATGAAGTCCTGCACCCTCCAAGGGACTTGGTCTGTAAGATACCTTTACTTTTAGTTTGCACTTCAAGTGGCAGCATAAACAACATAAAAGGCTTGTCCAAAATGGGGTTTGTTCTGCACGGGACACTGGAAATGTTACCAAGTGCTGAGCATAATTAAGTTACCATGACCCGGGCCCAGTTCTGATGAACTTGTCCCTTCAGGGTGCTTCAGTGCTGTTTTCTAATTCAAAAGGTAATTTGTTGGTTTTTCACTGACTCCTTTTTCTCCTGTGCACTGGCAGAAATTGTTCTTTCACCAGTGGGATGTTTGTGTGGGAAGGAAGGCTGATGGCTGTGAGGCGATTTCCAAATTCCAGGTGGGGTTACAGGAGCTCAGACTGGTGCAGTGCTGAGATTCCCTCACTGATGAGAGCTGAAAAATCCTTCTGTGTGCTGAGCTATTGCCAGTGCTGTTGTGGAGCTCTGCCTTCCTTGGGCAGCTCTGCCTTCCTTGGGCACCCACAGCACGGGGAAGGGCTCTGGGA
Organism: Ammodramus savannarum pratensis; assembly: GCA_020466415.1. NCBI lineage: Eukaryota > Metazoa > Chordata > Aves > Passeriformes > Passerellidae > Ammodramus > Ammodramus savannarum. The sequence goes on along the minus strand of JAHXMQ010000028.1, from coordinate 5,957,861 downwards.
GCTGCTCTGGAAGGTTTTGGCATCGTGCTGGGGCAAACCCTTCCTCTGAATGGTTTCTGCAGCTGAGGATGCCAGCCCTGTGCTGCCTCCCAGTAATTCCTGTCCCAGAGGGGGCTGCAATGCTGTTGTTATCCCCTCTAACCCATAAAGTCACCCCCCAGCCCTCAGTGGCACTGAGATGCCAGCCCAGGTGCCCACAGAACCCTTGGCAGCCCTGGTTTTGCCATCAGTCCCTCAGTCAGGCAAATTCAGCCCTTGGTGCCAGGTGCAGGACCATGAACAGGACAGGTAGGAGGGGGGATGCCTTTCTTTGCCTCTGCAATCCCACTTGAAGTGTGACCTGACCTCTGCAGACCCGTGTAAAGCAAAAAGCAAATGCCATTGAGCACTTAGGACAATACTCCCACATTTGGGCATGTGACAGTTGCACCCTGCTACATCTCTTCTCTTCTGTTTGCCCCGTTTTGATTTCCACCTCTGCTTTGAAAAATTCTTTTCTGTTTTCTCTCTCTCAGAAGATTTGCTCTGAAATTATGCTTGGAGTAGCTGATCATATCCTCCATGTCAGAGAGGGTTCTTTTCTGTTTGTATTTTATGACTGTGTTGGGGTTTTTTTTTCAGTTGAACTGCCTCTTCTTGCTAGTGTTGAATGGTAATTATAATAATAATAATAATGGTCAGCTGTTCCCAGATTAGTAAATTATGTATAATTTATTTACACCCCCCCCTTTTTTAACTTTATTTTATTCTGTTCTAATTTGGCAGTGCAGCAAATGAAGCTGTTAGGCTATTTAAAACGGATACCCCTCCCCACCTTACCTTTTTATATATATATAAATATATATATATATATACATATGAAAACAAATCGCTTCTTCTTCTGCTCACACCATTTCTCTTTCTTTTATTTTAATTTTGGCCCCAGCCATGTCAACTTCTGATGTTTATTATGATGGAGTGAATTAATGGGAGTGTTGTTTTCAATCTTAATTAACTTCTGCTCTCTCATCACTCATTTTAGTTATTTAATTACACCAGTCATCTAGAGCCAATTTTTTTGAAGCACTCTGTTTGGATAAGAAGGAAGAAAAAAAAAAATAGACAATTGTTTTTATATCATTACTATGTACAATGTGAAAACAGATATTTGCTCCTTTTTATTTCATTTTTTTTTAAAAAACTTTCAAATTTGTTCCCTGTCTTTGTGAACAAATGACTTCTGACTCTCGTGGGTTCACCACACATTTGCTGGATGCTCGATTCCCACCGCAGCTGAGACTCTCTGCTTTAACTGTGTCACTGGGGGCCGCTTTGTTTTAGCTCCAGGTAGGTGCCAGGGGGGCTTGGGGCTGGGTGGGGAGGGGTCCCTGGGCTTTGGTGGGACCAGAATGCAGCCCTGGGTGCCCTGGGAGAGGCTACTGGGGGCACCAGGGGTGGGCAGTGCCAGCTGTGCCCAGCCTGGTGTCCCCAGTTTGGTGTCCCCAGTTTGGTGTCCCCAGCCTGGTGTCCCTGGCACATTGGGACAGTTCCTGGTGTCCCCAGCCTGGTGTCCCCAGTTTGGTGTCTCCATCCTGGTGTCTCCATCCTGGTGTCCCCAGCCTGCTGTCCCCATCCTGGTGTCCCCAGCCTGGTGTCCCCAGCCTGGTGTCTCCATCCTGGTGTCTCCATCCTGGTGTCCCCAGCCTGGTGTCCCCAGCCTGGTGTCCCTGGCACCGTGGTGTCACACACAGCCCTCCCCATCTCTCCCAGCTGCCCCAGCCAGGGCTGACAGTTCCATGCACATTCCCTTGTGCCCAGCCTGCCCTTCCCTGGGGCTGTAGCAGACTGTCCCCCTCTTCCACCTTTGGGATGTCAAAAACTATGCAGAAAAATGGTAAAAAGGAAAAGAAAAAAAAAAAGAGGCCAAAAGATAAAGACATAATTTTTTTGGAAATGGCTCTGGGGTTCCAAACCAGCAAAATGCTTTTTATGCCCATGCTAATGTTTTCTGAGGTCCAAGGATGAGCACCCACATGTCCTTCAGCATATTTGAAAATAGGGTACTGTCTGTCCCTCTTGAATTTTCTGGGGAAACAAAACCTAAAACCTAAAAAAACAAAAAGGCAAAATATGCATTTATAAAAATTATCTTGTCTTGTTTCTTTTTTTCCCCCTGGGCTCTCTGGAGCACATAGCAAAACCAGGTTAGAAGAGATGAGGATTTATTAACCCAGAAGCTCACGGAGGCCCTGATGCCAGGGTGGGCTCTGTTCCCCATTCCCTGGGAGCTGGAGAGGCAGGAGGGGATCAGGCACCTCCTGAATGGGGGAAGCCACCACGCACCCTGGAGAATCATCCTTGAGAAACAGCATCTCCAGCAGTGGGGACAAGGGGAAAAGAAAGGGAAAAACTGAGGCACTTGCTTCTAAGCTCAATTAAATAACACAGAGTATATCCTTTTTTCCATTTATTCATGCCTTATATTAGTAAAATAGGATTTTTAAGTGCATTTAACATCTTTATCTAACCGTTCCGCTGTATTAATCGGGCCCCCAGAAAAGAACACTAGCTATTATTATAGCATTTAATTAGTTTTGTAACCAAATCCTCTTATTATGAATGCACATGGAAGAAATTCTTTCTTCGAAGACATTATTTCAAAGATTTGGTTACCGCAGTAGACCGCCTTTAATTAAATCATTTTTTAGAAAGCAAATTGTCTTTAACCTTTTTATGGCGCATTTTCAGAGCTTTTTATTTTAATCCAAAGAGATGAGCTGTTATTGTCCCCGAAGCAGCCTCTGACACCACGATTGTGGCACCAGCAGAAATTACACCCTGTGGGTCTGAGCAGGGATCCAGAGGGGCAGGTGTGGGCACAGGAACCCCTCATTCTGCAGAGAACTCCATTCACAGGGCATGGGCTGTCTGTTTAGCTCCGTTTATATTTACATTTTTTCGACTTTATCTTAACTTGTCAGCTTCCCAGATTGAAGAACGTGTCAAGTTCGTTTTTTTCTACTGACTGATTTCTCTACTCCCCAGTGTTTTTTGTCACTGGTTTGCTGAAACAGTATTTATATAGCTCCATTGGCTCTAAAGCTCTTACTCCTTCTAACGTTTTTGGATTTTACAAGTGAAATGAAAATAGAAAAGAAATAGAGACAATCAAATGCCTGGAGCTTAAAACAAAGTATGTGCAACCTACCATCTCACTTGAAATTTAATAAAAGAAATAATTATGTAAATATAACATAGAGTTATAGATTTATATTTTGTTCATAACACATAGTGTAATATAAGTTGTATATTTTCATGTTTTGGTTTTATGTTATCATTCATGCCACAATAAATGAAAAAAAACAGGAGTTGATGTACTCTTTAAAAAAAATACGATGTGGATCGCCACCATCCTGGGGTTTTGGTTTTGGTTTTTGGGTTTTTTGTTTCTTTTGCATTCCCCTTTTTCAGTATTACTGCCCTGCAAGGCACCAATAAAACAGCAAATGTGTTCTTTACCTATCCTGTGGTCTGTTTCCCACTTCTTGCAGCAAAGGGCGTGCTGGCCAACCTTCCTGCCAGGAGAGCAAAACACCTGGGCTCCAGCAGCAGAAAATGAGGTTTGGATCCAGCTTAGCAGGCTGCTCCAGGATGGAGGAATTCCATCAAAGCACAGGGCAGAAATGACCCCACCATTCAAACCTGTGTCAGAGCAGAGAGGGGCAGCACAAGGGGCAGCACAAGGGGCAGCACAAGGGGCAGGGTTTGCCCCGTGCCCCCTGCCCAGGCTGGGCTCCCCCTGAGCCTGCTGTGCTCAGGGAATACCCAGTGACAAACAGGGACACCGAGCTGCAGAGAAAATAGCTGTGCTCAGAGTTAGTCACAATGTCCCAACATGCTGCCTAAACAGTTCATGGAGTTTTGACAGCAGCATATGGCACCAAGTGGGATGGAGTGAATTTGTACCTGGTTTTGACAGTAAGTTATTCTGATGGGTGCTTACTCTCGAGTGCCTACGGCTTGACAGATGCCACTCTGCGGTTCCAGATTTCCTGGAGGGAAAAGGCAATATTTGGGGAAGCAGGAGGAGAGCCCATGAACCTATCCCCACTGCTGTGGGGTGCCAGGCTGGGCTCTGTGCTCGTCCTGTCACTGAGGTGGCACCAAAACTCCCAGCAGCAAACCAGGATCTGCTCTGGCAGCTCCTGAGACAGCCAAGGGCACCTGCAGGGCACCTGCCAGTGGCATGGAATGGGATTGAGAACAACAATGTGATGGGGCTCAGGCCAGGAAAGTCAGGATGGTTTAACCCCTCAGAATCCCTTTTCCTGGCACTGTCAGCAACAGGTGATGCAGGGAGCCCTTCTCTGCTGCCATGGCCCATGCTGCCCACCTGGACCAGCAGGTGAGATGGAGTGACTTAGAATGCTTTTTTTCTCTTTTTTTTATTTTTATTTTTGTTTTCCTTTTTGGTGGGGCTGGTACCAGGCACAAGCAAAAACGTTCCCTACACCTGTGGTGGGAAAATGTCAAGGAGAACCTGAGACAATCTGAGCTGAGGATAGATACATCTAAACTGTGGTGTGTGTGGATAAGGCTGGGCTTTGCCAAACCAGGAATGACAGCTAGTTAAACCCTGAGTGTGCAGCTGAAATGAAATAAAATTCTTGGTGTCCTCAAGTGGTATGGCCCAGCCTTGGGAGTGGTACAAATTCCCTCCCCAGACAAGTTCTGATGGGGTTTTGCTTGGGGTTTTTTTTATTTTTTTTTTTTTTTTCAAAAACTTCTGAAACACTGCAGCAATTGCCTGCAGCAGGAAGGAAGAAGATGAGGATAATTATGGCATTAGACTATTTTAAAGACAGACGTGTGCCAATTAGCTCCGCAGAAGGGAGCGAGGCAGGCTCGGTGTGTGTGGGAGAAGGCAGCAGGGTTATGGGGGTGTGTGTGCCTCCCCAGGAGCCCAGCCCTGGGGCTCTGCAGCGCTGGGAGCAGGGCAGGGAGCTCTGGGGATTGATATCAGCAATGCAGAGCAATGGGGAATGGAGCAGGCAGCGTCCGTCTGTCGGGCCAGCCAGGGGAGAGCGCGTTCTGCAGAGGGACACACAGTCCTGGAGCACGTTTGTCTCAGGAATCTGCTGCCTGCCACCAGCCAGAGAGCTGGAGCAGCTCATTTCAGTCCCTGGGACGCTCCTGTGGGGTCACAGTGGCACTGGGGCCCTGCAGCCAGGGATTCTGACCACAGACAGGAGAGAGAAGCCAGCCCTGCAGCATCCCTGGCCTGGCTCAGGTGAGATGTGCTCAGAGCCTTGGGTACCCCACAAACTCAGCAATAGGGCTGAGGAGGATGTGAGGGGTGTCAGAGACAACTGCTTGACATGAGATTAATAATGGCTTGATTTTGGGGTTGGTTATTTGCAGGATTAAAACCATTTGTCTATTAGGACGCTCCTAAACTTGCTGTCAGAGGCAGCGTGGAATGTTAGACCAAAACCAGGCATGCCCTTCACCCCTTCCTAGGGGAGATTAATAATTTCTGAATTTTGGGGTTGGTTATTTGCAGATTTACAGCCATTTGGAATATTAGCTAGACCAAAACCAGGCATGCCCTTCACCCCTTCCTTGGGGAGACCAAGCCTTTAGGAAGAAGTTAAACCTAAATGCACCTCTCCACAAAGACCTAGAACACTCCAAGCAGGGAGACTCCCAGTAGAGCTGGGCCTAAAGGACAGTAGGATGGTACCTACATCACTGAGAACCCAACTGCAAGCAGGAATCAGCAGAAACTCTGCCAGCATTGCATGGCAATTCAAGTTTGAAAGGATTTTTGGAGAGAGGTTGGGCTTGGTTGGAATCCCCATTGGGTGTTCAGTCTCAGCAAGGTCAGGAGGAGGGCTGGTGTGTCCCCAGATGTGTGTGGCAGGGGCACAGCTGTACCATAAGGACTCACTTTAGTGCAAGGATCACCCCTGGGTGATGCTGCTGGTGATTCCAACCACAGGGACCCTTTTTGGTGCAAGGATCACCCCTGGGTGATGCTGCTGCTGATTCCAACCACAGGGACCCTTTTTGGTGCAAGGATCACACTGGGTGATGCTCAGGAGGGTCTCAGCCCTCACTGGGGCTGCCTGAGGATGGGGCTGGAGCTCAGCCCCTCCTGTGCCCCCCAGAGCATCCCCACCCAGGGATTTGTGTCACTTTAGCTCCACATCCTCAGCACAGCTCCCTCAGCACCGAGTGCCTCACCCAGCACGGATAAATCGATGCCTCCCCTTGTATTTAACAGAGATACGGCTTAAACACAGTCAGTAAATCAAAGTAATTATTTAAAATGAAGATGATTTAAGGGAGTTAATCTGGGAGGATGGCAGGGTGGTTGCAGCACAGCTGAGATGCAGGACTTGAGCAGCTATTCCTGACTCTGTCAGGGACTTGCTGTACAACTTCAGGAAAATTGCTCAGCCCATCTCTAAGGCTGCTCTAATAATGCCTACTTCAAAGGGGTGTTATGAGGTTTAATTCATTAATGCCTGCAAAGCACTCTGAGATCTTTGGATTAAAGGCACTACAGTGCAAAGTATTATTAGCTACAGGAAAAGCTCTCAGACAAGCATGGCATTAAGTGTCTGCAGTTTAAAAAAATAGGAAGGAAAAAACCCCAAAGATGAGCAAATTGTGGGTGGTTTGGGTTTGTTTTTTGCTCTGTGGCCAGGTTTCCATTAGTCAGATCTGTGCTCTGCTAAACCAGACAGGGATGGGACAGCTCAGGGTTTCTGATTTCCTTGTCACTTCCAGAGCTCCCATATTTCTAACACAACTGTTTGGATTTGGGGCTTCTTTTAGGGGCTTCATTTTATCAAAACCCAACTTCTGTGCATCCAAAGCCTATTCAACTTCCCTCTAAGGATATATTTACCCACTGAGTTAAACAAGAAGAAGAAAATAATTTTCCTTTTGTATTGACAACTTCAGGGGTTTTTTAATTCAGTTTGTGCATTTACTTTCCCAATGAAAAGTCTATTCCGTTTGATTTTAAAGGGCTAAGATTTTCAATACTGGTAATTATCTGGAATCCAGAGGGATTTTTTTATCACAAAACGGGGTCTGGTTAATTATCTCTAGTGGAGCTGATCCACCCACTGTGAGTGTAATTGCAAACAGACAAATTGGGAGTGACACCCAGAAATGGGCCAAATGGAGGAGTTCTGTTTAGTGACTGCCTTGCTCCCGAGTATGGATTCATTTCTGATGTTAACTCTCAGGAGCACACAGCCAAAGGGAGCAGGTTGTTTCTGTGGGTGCTGTGTTTAAATCTTGCCTGATCTCCTCCTTCACTCAGTGCCTGTGCTGAGGAACATCCTCAAAGCTGCCACATCTGCCTCGTTACCTGAATTCATATCGATCTTACTTCGTTTTTGTTCTCTGTACTTTTGAAACTTTTCAAGTGGAACTTATTGGCTTAAAAATAAACATAACCAGCAGCCCACCCCAGCCCCCCTTAATGAAAAGACAGCAGCACAACAGCTCAGAATTTTAATTTTTTTTTAAAAAAAGCATTTCTGCCTGCAGTGAGGGAAACCTTTAAACTTCACTTTGTTTCCTGGTCCCATTGAAAGAGAAGGCAGAGGAAGTGAAGGATAAGTGATTGTGGCTCCCAGAGACGTTTTGTTTCTCTCCTGATAGAATGTGAAACTTCATGTGGGAGGTGGGTAGAGCCATGGTAACCTGCTTTCTTCTCGCTGAATGGGGAGGGTCAAGATATTATCGTATCAAGGAGGGAGAAATTACATGGGCATTCCCCCCAGACAATGCAGACAGCTCTGACAGCACGATCAAAACAACTGGAGAACTTTTTTCTTTCCCCACAGACACACCGATGTTTAAATGACAGCTGAAAGCAGATGATGGACTAAACACATTATTCTCTGTTCCACGTACTTTTTTATAATGGAAGTATATCTTGAAGACTATATTCAAGTTGATCAAATAATAAGTCAATTTGTCAATAAAACAGATTAGGCAACCTGTCTGCTGAGATGATATCTGTCAAACAACATATTTTTGTTAACACAATTTGGAAGCGAATGCCTTCACAAAATACAATGCATAAAAACCCCTCAATGCCACTTTGAAGTTTATTGAAACAGACTTCTGCCTTGTTTCACTTACAGGCATTTAGACTTGCTTAAAGTTTCAGTAGCTAGCTAACAAACCACGCTTTGGAAAGGGCTGGAAGCAAGTGCTCCTGGCCTGGTGGGCACTGCCTGCTGCCAGGATCTGGATTTACTCCCAGGGCTCTTGGCAATGTCCACTCTGTGGGCACCAGCCACCATCTGAGGGGTTGGTGCAGGGCATTCCCATCTCTGCATTCCCTGGTTTTGGTGCAGGACATTCCCATCTCTGCATTCCCTGGTTTTGGTGCAGGGCATTCCCATCTCTCCATGTCCAGGTTTTGGTGCAGGGCATTCCCATCTCTGCATTCCCTGGTTTTGGTGCAGGACATTCCCATCTCTCCATTCCCTGGTTTTGGTGCAGGGCATTCCCATCTCTGCATTCCCTGCTTTTGGTGCAGGGCATTCCCATCTCTCACTGCTGGTTTTGGTGCAGGGCATTCCCATCTCTCATTCCCTGGTTTTGGTGCAGGGCATTCCCATCTCTGCATTCCCTGGTTTTGGTGCAGGATATTATATATATATATATATATATTATATATGCAGGGAAACTTGTCATGTGCACTAATGACCAGGCTGACAGTTCAAATAGAGCCGTTCTGGGTTTGGTTTATGTTCTGTTGGTTTGTTTTGGTATTTTTTCACAGAGCTTGGGAAGTATTTTGCTGCTCTGATGCAAAGGGATGCTGAGGGAACCTGGAGCTGCTCTGAGGTGTGAACAGGCTGAAAACCAAGCAAACAAACAAAAGGAGGGATCCAATCCTGACACAGATTTAAGGACTTTCCCACCCAAGCTTGCCTCTGCACATTCAGGCTGCTGTTAAGAATTAATGGGCTGATTTGCTATTGTTCTCAATATTGCATCAACACCTCATGGGACAGAGGAGCTTCCATTCAGAAAAATGTTCGCAAAATCCCCAGATGTGGAAAGTATATTCTGAAAGGTATAGATTGTTAAAACATAATAAAACTCTGTGGAAAATGTTTAAAGGCAGCAGTGGAAAGAGATGGATATTAGGAAAAAAACGTTCAAAAACCCCATCAAATATTTATGTCAAAACATTACTTTTTGCAGTGAAATTATTGTAAAAGTCAAAGATCTCCCCATGAAGTCTGCTGAGGAGCTCATTCAAGCCCTTGCAGTGGAAATGCCATTCACAGGAGTGACTGGCACACCTGGTAGGAACCTGAGCCCCCCTCCCATTTATTTTCCAATTCTCTGAGTTGATGTGCTCACATGGTGATGTCAGGAATGCTGAATTAGGCACCCAGCCCCACAAACCTTGAAGCAGGAGATAGCCAGCAATCCACTCTCATTCAGAATAACTCCAAACAGTTTGGCATGGCTCCACATTGTGAGTAACCAGTGTTACCCCTAGCAATTGCTCTTTAAAGCAAAAACATGTGCAAAATGTCTTCATTCAGCCTAGCAGTATCATATGTCAATCAGATTCAGGATGCAGAACTGGCCAGCAATATCCTAAAAAAAAAAAAAAATAAAAAATCATCTCTCTTTTTGAATCACTTCGAATTAACTTGACTCTGTCATGTTACTGGCAAGATTATTCTCTCTTGAGCATCTGATTTCTGATTTTTTTCTCTTTTTTTTTTTTTTTTTTTCTTCTGGTTTGTTGGTTTTTGGTCTTGGTCTTTGCATTTGCCTGCAAGTTCCAAGGATCTGGTTTAAGATTTACAGGACCAGCTTAGCCTGGGGCTCTGGCAAGCAATTGCACACTGGCCACAGTGCACTGTGCAGGGTTATTGACTGCAGGGTTATTGACTCCTGCAGGTCTGTAAAACAAGCTCATGCTACAGAAATAACAGTTTGTGGATTTATGCAAGCAGAAATGACAGGTATTTATGATAACTTTTGTGTGTGTGATATACCTCTGTTTATAGTTAAGTGGCATTAGCTTTATGTCCCAGCGGTGGCATTGACACTCACTAAGCTAAAACCAGAGAAAGACAGCATGGATTTAAAATCCTGTCAGCTCCTCAGAATTCCTCTTTTTTAAAAAAAGAAGTGGGTTGGTTTTGCCTTTGACCTCAGCAGCCAGGTCTGCTGCACAAGGGAATGGCTCTGCTGACACCTGATGCTGACAGGAGGCAAATCCCAAACACCCACAGCACGATTTTGGCACCATTTCCCTGGGATTTCCCTGGAGAGTTGCTCTGTTCCCAAACCCAGCTCTTTTACTTTGTCTCTCTGCACTGGATGGCTTTGTTAGGAGTCACAGATGCACAGAGAATAACACCAATTTTGCAGTGGTTTTCTTCCAGGTTTGTGGAAAAGGATCATCTGGGCAAACTGGGGTTGCACTATTTATATTTAAATATATGCATATCAATTAAATTTATAAAATTTAAATGTATTTTAAATTTAAATTTAAATTTATAAATTAAATTATATATATATATTTAAATTTTTAATATATATATATATTTAAATATACTTATTGTTTGCTGGTTTTCCTTCCTGGGGCCCTGGCTCAGCACAGAGACACAGTTATACCAAACTCCACACAAATCTGAGGCCAGCATTTCCCTTGCAGCTCCAAGCCTGTCTCATGAGCTCTGCTGTGACCCACAGTGACAGCCCCACAAGCCTGGAAATGTGCCCCCTCTTTGGGCACATCCCAAATTTAAACCTCCTCTGCCACACCTGGCTGTGTAACTTGCATTCTCTCACCTGTTTGCTCTGTAATTTTCATTCTCTCAGCTCTTTGCTGTGTAATTTTCATTCTCTCAGCTCTTTGCTGTGCTCAGGTCTCAGGCAGGTCAGGGGCAGGGTAAGCACCGTTTTGCAGTGAATTCATGGTGATTTAAAGGTGACAGTTTGGCTGATTTCAGTCACTGGCCATAAAACCAGTGACAAATCCACCTCTTCTGTCCAGAACAGCTCAGGTGGGTCAGGAATCCAGATCCTCTTTCCTGATTCTTCCACCTGCTGGAAACCTTCTCCTCCCACACTGTGCCCACGTTAAGGGAGGCATAAATCCTTATTTCACCCCTCAGCTGGCTGCAGATCAACCCCGCTGCTTTAGTGGCATTGGGGGAACATAATTCACCTTCCAAAAGTTATTGAATTTGCTGAACCTCGATGCTGAGCAACTCCTTGTAATGTTACCAAGGGATGACATCACTGAAACTCATTTTTGTGTCGTTGTCCTCGCCCAAGGCAAACATGGAATGTTGTCACGCCACTGTGTGATGTAAATATGTCATCAGAATTTGTCCTTACACATCATAAATATTTTATTGTATGACATTATTACACCTCCAGATATCTTTTTCCATATGAATAGTAATTACTCAAAGTATTTACTGTAATTATGTCACTTGATGAAATTACAGTAATTACTTCGAAAAATGATAGCCCATGACTAATGAGTTAAAATAGCATGGAAATTCCCATTTAAAAAATGCATTAAAAGTGTTAAGGATCTGAGGCAAACTTACAAAAGCAAGGAAATCCACAATTAAGAATTTAATTTCTAGTAACATTTCAGTGCACTACAATTTTACCTTACTTGGCAGAACAGGGAAAGGAGGAAAAAAAACCCAAAAAGTGGCATTTCCTGGATAGGAATAAAGTGGAAAAGTGGACTGTGTTTTGTACAGGGTGCACAGCAGCACTCCAAGGTGTTTTACCAGGAACAAGGAGAGAAAAGGAGAGGAAAAAAGGAAACGAGGAAAGGGGAAAAGTGAGAAGGAGAAATTCTGTTTCCAGTTAGAACACCCAGTAATAATTTAATATATGGTGCCATGTTAGAAAATGTGCTATTCATATTTATGAAAGGCTTAATAGATGCAGCTGCATCCTTTAACAAACGATTCTGAGGCCTGCTCTGAAAGGCATTAGTAAGAAATGCTGAACAGATGATGCTGTGACAAGCTGTTACAACGCCTGCTACAAGACGTCAATATTATTAAATCTATGGGCTTGCTTAGCACATGAATATAAATAATTCTTATGCATGCTACAAATTGCCATGCTTTATTAATAATGAAGTGTTTATAAATGGAACCTTGCTGGAAAGCATTATTAAACGCAGCTACTCAGAGGACCTTGGAGTAAGGCTGTAGTAGAATTGCCACGCTGGGACACAGCCCAGAAAGGCTGCAGCTTTATTTCACTGCCTGGCTCCACATGGGCTTTGATCCCTGGAAATCCATGGGGCAGGGCCCACCAGCAGTCCCTGGATGAAAGCTGCTGTTGTCACATTCTTTGAGATCCCTCTGCCTCACCTGGATGGGATTTACACCATGGAGTAACCCCTGATTAACCCTGCTGTAAGGGACACGGGCTGTGGGCACTTTATTTTCCCTCCTGAGTGAGAGCTGAAGGTGACTGTGTGCTGTAAGGGCTCTTCTGGGGGAGAGAAAAAGACAAAAAACCAACATGTAGGGTTGGGAAGGGACATTCCCTGTGTGTTCTAACAGACACCTTCCAAAGGAACCAAAAATAAACATTTTCCCAGGGCTTTTTACTGCACAAAAATTCCTGCTTTTCCAGAACTGACCATAGCTCAGTAATGTGGTGGCTTCATTCATCTGCTCTGAGCCTCGTGCAGGAGAGCAGTGCTGGCTGTCACTCCTTTGACCATTTCGTGGGTGGTTTTTGGGGCTCCATTCCATCCTCATGTCCCCAAGCACTCATAGACCTCAGAACTTGTGCCTTGGCCTGCAGAGATTGAAATTCTTTAACAAAATGACATTCTGTGTGATGGCAAAGAAACAAAGTTTTTTACATTCTCAGCTACTTTCCTTTCTTTTTTCCAAAAGCATTTTAGTTATTGTTTAGAGTGGATTGGTGGAGGGTGGAGTGGTTTTTAATCATCTACCTTTTAAAGCTAACATTTTTTAAAACAGCTTTTCACAAACCCCGTGTTATTTTGATGATGGGACCTGAGATATTGTGAGAGGGTCACAAAAGACCTGATGTGAGAATTTGTGTCAATGTTGATAGCTGGGGGTTTCAGGGGAGGCAAAACCCCTCAGCTTAGCTGCTGTCATGAACACCTGGGCACAAAGGTGTGTGAGCACCTCGAGCACTGATGGGCAATCCCAGCACAGGTGGGAGAGCACAGGTGCACAGAGTTAGGGGTGATTGGGGTGGGCTGTGCCCCATCATCCCCAATGGCCCCCAGCTGTGCCCACAGGTGAGCAGCATTAACAGTAATGAGGGCACAGAGGGCACACAGGTGCAGGGCATCAGCAGCAGGGCACAAAAGGCTGCCCCAAGGGACAGGGAGGGCAGATGCTGCAGCCTGCTGGAGTGGAAAGGTGCTGCTGTGTGTGGGGAGATGCCTGAAGCCTTCTGAAGAGGTAAGGTGTTATTGTGTTCTGAAGAAATATGGTGTTACTGGGTTTAGGGTGAAGCTTTCTGAGGTTGGAATGGTGTTGTTCTGTGTGGGCAGGTGCCCAAAGCCTTCTGAGCAGGTTTGGTGTTCCTGGGTTTGGAGTGAAGCTTTCTGGAGAGGTTTGGGGTCATTTTGCACATGCTCTCAAATGAAGCCTTCTGAAGAGCATTGCTGGATTTATGGTGAAGCCTTCTGAAGAGGTTTGGTGTTCCTGTGCTTGGGGTGAAGTTTTCTGGAGTGGTTTGCTGTCACTGGGCTTGGGGTGAAGCTTTCTGGAGAGGTTTGGTGTTATTTTGCATATGCACATGACTGAAGCCTTCTGAGGAAATATGGTGTTACTGTGTTTGGGGTGAATCTTCCATAAATTGTGTGGGGACACTCTGTGTACTTGTGGCTGTCCCAGCTGTGACATGTGGTGTGGCACGAGGGGATGTAGAGCACTTCATGTATCACCTCTGTTATCACCTAGGAATTAGGTAATATTTTGGTTTGTTTTCTAACTGCATGAAGCTTGTGAATGGTGCAGATGGTTTCATTCTGAGCTCTGGGCAGAAGTTCAAATAAATTTTTTTCAAAAAGATGCATACTTATACTGACCAAAGCCTTGGCCTTCCCTTTTTTCTTTCTCACTCCAGGGTTTCATGGCACACACAGAGGGATGTGAAACAGGCATGCTGAGGGACTTGTATTTATCTCTTAGCCTTGATGTGATTGCAATCTTCTCTGTCTTCATGCAATAGTTTCTGCTCAGTTTACAGTCCCTCCTGCCATAATTCATCCCATATCACTTATTTCCTTTGTTTCCTCATCCTTCATCATTAACTTGTGAGCCAACTTTTCACTTACTCCACGACTCCTGCACCCAAAACATTATTATTAACCTTGGATGTGGAACCGTGTCCAAAACTTTCCCTGAATTGTAAACAGCTCTGGCATTTCCTTACAAAATTTGCTGTGTGTTTCAGAAGGCTGATTTATTATTTTATGATATGTATATTTTACATTAAAACTATACTAAAAGAATAGAAGAAAGGATTTCATCACAAGGCTGGCTAAGAATAGCAAAGAATGATAACAAAGGTTTGTGGCTCAGCTCTGTGTCCGACCCAGCTGAGTGTGATTGGCCATTAATTAGAAACAACCACATGAGACCAATCCCAGATGCACCTGTTGCATCCCACAGCAGATAATCATTGTTTGGATTTTGTTCCTGAGGCCTCTCAGCTTCTCAGGAGGAAAAATCCCACCTCACTCCTCTCCCTCTGCTCTGGCTTGTCCCTGGGTACAGCAGGGCTGTTCATGCTCAGCCTGCATTTACACACTCAGCCCCTGCAGCGTCTCTGGTTTATACATTTCTCTGCTTGGATGATGTGTGAATTCCTTGTACACTTTTTTTTTTTTCCTCAGAGTCATGCAGGGAGTGTTTGTGCATCTGTATTGTGCTCTACTTCTCCTCATGTTCACAGATTTTTATTAAAATGTTTCCATAAAACAGGTTGCTACCAGAAAATACACGAACACATACAAATTAATACATAAAAACAGATGAGTTCTATAGAATATTTACAAACAATGGGAGAGAATTCAAAACTCCTCACAAACACAGCATACAAACAAGCACATACATACCCCATGTTTACCAGCATTTATTTTAAGGGTTCCTTGGTGCTTCTGAGGTAGGCTTGGGCTGGCAGACAATCTTTTCCTTCCCACTGCAGATTGAGGGGAAATCAAAAGAGGTCTCAGTGAACAGACAAATGAGAAAAAAAAACTTGTTTTGTGTCCAGCCTGTGTTTCCTTAGGCTGCAGAAATAAGAGAAGTATAATATAAGAAAAAACCCACAGTGCAAAGCTGGGCTGCAGACAGTTTGTTCTGTCCACGTTTGGCCAGAGCTGGGAGTGTGAAATTGGCTGTTCCTGTGCTACCTGCAGCCTGAAAGTGAAGGCAATTCGTTTCAGTTGTTGACTTAAAGTGCTGTTGAAAGGTGCTTCATTTCCCAGCTCTTCCCCCCATAAATAGACCAGGGGTTGCATGGGAGTCAAGTTGTGCTCGTTTGTCCTCCCTCCAGATGGATTTCCCCTGGCTGCTTATCTGTCAGCTCCCCCCTGCCCTTAGCACAATTTGTTTCTCAAATTAATTTATTTAGCTTGCTCGCTCTTATTGCCCCACAACCAAAAAATAATTTCTCTTCTTTCCAAAAAAAAACCCTAAAAAACCACCCAAAAACTAACAAAAAAGATAAAAAAGAGAAAAGAAAACCCCACCACTTTCTTTGGAACCAATATCTTCTGGAAGGGAGCTTGAGCACAATGGTGCTCTGTGGCACAAATAGGAATTTGTGTTTACTCGAGGTACCCAGACTATTCTGGTAACCCAAAATGTAGATGGATGGGTTTCAATTTGTGGAAGGGCTGTGCCATTCAGCCAGAGCTATCTCACAGCGGTTTCCTGGGCACACTTTGGTTATTTGTGGTGGTAAAATTAAAGGGTTTCAAAGGGCTGGACCACAACTGTTGCTCCCACTGCCCTGCTGGCTGTCCTGAGGTCTAGGTGGTAAAATACAGATCTTAAATGTTATTGAAGTAAATCAATAGAAGGTGTATAAGGTGGCATGGTTTGGGGTTATTCCTTTTCCTAAACTCTTTAGCTGGGATGGCAGGAGAATGCTGAGCAGCAGTCAATGAGCAGTGCACCCAGATGTTTTTGATTGTGTGCTCCACGTGTAAAAATCAATTTTTGGTGGGAAGCTGCTCCCAAAACTGTCCATGGGACACTCTCGTGTCTTCATGGAGAATT
The DNA here is from genome assembly GCA_020466415.1 of Ammodramus savannarum pratensis. Taxonomy (NCBI): domain Eukaryota; kingdom Metazoa; phylum Chordata; class Aves; order Passeriformes; family Passerellidae; genus Ammodramus; species Ammodramus savannarum. Next base: position 5,941,551 of record JAHXMQ010000028.1, on the reverse strand, counting down.
ATTGTACTTTAAAGGGCATTATCCTTTTGTTCAAAGAACTGAAGTCCAACATGCCAGGCAGCCCAGCACAGATCCCAGTGGATGCTGAGTGTGACAACTGCAGAAAGGAAATGCAGAGTGGCTTTTAAATAAGGACTCTTCAAGATAAACAAATAAAAGTGCCATTTAGCTGTCACAATGCATGGTTTATATCTCACCCAGTGCTCCTGTAATTGTTGCCAGTGGTTCCACACATGAATTGCGTGGTGGGGCACAGAAAATTGTCAAGGTAACAGGTCAGGGTACATCATTGCACCAGAGGTTTCCAGGAGCTCTCAAGCCCTGCTCAGCACAAGTGTGCATTTAAATGAGGCTCACACTGCATTTCAGAGGAGCCTGCTTAACTCTTGCTGGTTCAAAACCCACACTGCAGAAAGTGGCATTGAAATCAAACAGGCGTTTGGAAACTGGTTTAGGTGACCCCCACACTCTGCAGGGGTTTGGTGTGCAGAGTTTCCCTGTCCCTTTTCTCCTGTGACTTGGATATTGGTCTGTTCTGAAGTGACCATTGTTGTCCTGCTGCAGCTGGGTTTAGGAATATTTATTTATTATTAATAATGTTTACTTCAGGAAGAGGAGGAATTCTTCTCTGTGAGAGTGGTGACATGGGTTGGATTTTGGGGAGGAATCTCTTCCTGTGAGAATGGATTTGGGTTGGATGTTGGGGAGGCATTCTCCCCTGGTGCAGGCTGCCCCATCCAAGGGCAGGTGGGATTTTGAGGAGCCTGTTCTGGGTGTCCCACCCATGGCAGGTGGGAACAGTATGGTCTTTGAGGTCTGTAGTGGTTTTGGTTTGTTCATTTAGTATTTGTTAAATTTTACAAGTTGTTGTTAATGTATTGATTTTTTTCTGTGATATCCAAAGGGACAAACACCAGCTTTGCTCCCCTCTCTTTCATGAGGTTTCAGGACAGCTCCAAATTCATGCACCTCAATGCCAACCAAAGCAAATAATCCTCTCCAGTAAACTTTCGCATTTCCCTGTCTCCAAAGTGGTTTTTTGCAGCTTTGGTAAATACTGTGTTAGCAAAATCAAGAATTGTTCTTCCTCTGGGCTGCACAAGTGCTATAACAGTGTAAAACATCAATTAATATGGTTTGCATATAGCAAAAAGCATTAACACAATACCAAGTTATATTATGTGATTTTATTAACTGGTATGAGTAAACACAGATTGCATTAAAAGCTGTTCCATTTTTATTTTTTGAATGTTTATATTTGAAAGAATAGCCCAAACTACAGAAGACAGTTATTTTCTGAGACTACAAAAATTAGCTGCCTGCAGATCAGCTTAATTTAAAGGCTTTCTGTCTTCTTTGAAAAGGTTAGGGAAGCTGTGGCCAAAGAAGACCCTGTGAACCTACTTATTAAGATTTCAAAAGCTTTTTGACAAGTTCCCATAAGATGAGAGCACGAAATAAAATAATTATGAATCAAATGCTAGAAAAAGCTCATAAAGAAATTAAACCCACTTTAAAGTCAGACAGCCTCACTTTGTTTTAATCATTTTTCTGCCACAGTTACATGTGGCTGCAGCAAAAGAAAAAAAACAGCTACTGTACGGTTGTTTCATCTGGGCTTCAGGCTTTGGTGTGGAAAAGTTAATTCAGAAAGTTTCCAGGCTGTCTTAGGAAAAGAACTAAAAGTGCACCGACTTGGTAATGGAAATGCTTTGGCAAAAAAGAAAAAACAAAACAAAACAAATTTCATTTGAACTTGAGGTTTAGCAGAGTGTTGTGCAGAACACGAATACACGAATCCCAGGCTCTGCTGTCACCCACTGTGAGATGTCTTCATCTGCAAAGTCTGCAGAGCAATGGCACTTGACAGTGTCAGGATTTGGGCTGAGAGGAGAAATAATGCCCTGTGCATATGCTGAGACATCCAGGGCCACAGAGGGAACTGCAGAGACAGCGCTCATGAAAGATGCTGCGTGCTTGCTGTCAATATGTTGGATGAACATTTGCCCTCTGGACTAGATATATTTCAATAGATAATCATCTTTTCCAAGCATTTCCATTCTGCTGTCAGGATTGCACATGACAAGTTTCCATTTTGCTCCTGATGATGGTGGGGCCTCAGTCTGGGCTGCATTTCATGGAGCAAAGTGTCTGCATGGAATGGCTCAGCGAGGATGGACAGACACAGAAACCCTTTAAAATATGAAGTAGGCACTAACACCTCTCTGACAGGCAGGAGAAGCACATTTCCTTGTATTCACTGTGGGCTTTTTTCATTAATGTTGTCTGGGACAATGCAAAGGTACACAGATATGCACACACACAATTACTCTTCACATAATCACAGTCTCACTGCAGGGACAATGGCCTTGGTATGGAAATCACCTTGACTAAGACAGATAAATGGTTTGTGTGCCTTGAAAAGGCCTCCTTGCTCAGAGAAAATAAAAAGAAGTAACACCAGCTTTCTGTTTACCAGATAGAGCAATGCATTATCAAACCCCAGAAGCCTTTTCAAAACCAAATTATGTGAGCTTTTCTTTAACCCATGGATGCACACATCCCTGGGCTGGGATAGTTCTTCACACGTGTTAGAAGATAACAGGATAGCCTTGCATGCACTAAATTCACATTTTCCACATCTGCTCTTTCCCTCAGTATATCACAGGGGATCCCAGAGCTGTCAGAAATACTCAGGCCCAGCGAGATGCTGCAAAATTAACCTCAAACCCTGCTTTAAACCACGGGTTTTGCACACTTGTTGCAGAGCAAAGCCAGGCTTATCTTCCACCCATCCAGGACAGCTGGGAGAGGAGATTGCACCCTGCAGTGCCTGTGGAAGCACTGACCACAGGATCCACAGTGTGGCTGATAACACTGATACCAGATCCCTGGTGTAGCTGATAACATTGATAGATACTCACCTGGTGTAGCTGACAACACTGGTACTCACCAGATTCCCTGGTGTCACTTCATGCTGACAACTTTTCCTTTTTCTCTAAGCATGCCAGCAAGACATGACAGTGATTAAATAAGGGAAATTTATAGGTTTTATACAGTTATAGATTATTTTTATACAGTTATAGAGGTATGAAAATTCCAGGCACCCAACTTATTCTATCTGAACATGTAAAATTCTGATTGTCCCCCTAATTAAGCTGTTAAAGCATTCCCAAATTAAGACACCTCTAAATGCCCAAGAGAGCCCCATGTTGTGGTGCTCCAGTGAGGCCTGGAAGCCAGGTTGTGTTATCAGACAACTTTTAATGATTGTGTGATCCCTGCTGGGATGGGGCTGGCGAGATGGCATTCAGTGTCACTGTGAGTCAGGGAGGGAAACACAGCAACGCAATGTCACTGGATGTCTGCAGAGACACTGTTGTGATCTGAGGAGAGGCAAAATGCTGTCAATGGGAGTCTATATGCTGCAGATAGCATCACCACAGCATGGCAATAAAGGCAAAATGATGTCAGGGCAATACACAATATGCTCAAGACAGAATATATTTAGTCTGAATAGAAAATCTGTCATGTAAAAGAGCTGCATTGATTCCCATCTTCCACAGTGATGTGTTGTCATTCCTTGCACTGACTGTCTTTTTTATTTAGATTTACTCTATAGCCCAATCTGAGGGGTTTTTCACATTAACACTTCCCTTACTTGCCATAAGCAAGCCCACTGCCACTGACTTTTTAACCTGTGGATTATGTTATTCAAAAGAAAAATGGATTTTATCCAAAACCTCGACTAAAAAAAACCAACCCAGCTATATCCACACTAGATTTAGCAGGTCCAGGAATTGGATTGGAGAAATTAAACAAACTTGCCTGTGGAATACATGGCTACATACACTCATGTGCACCCAGACAGAATTCTAACCACCCATGATCAGGGCAAGTAAAGTTAGTGAGGGGAAAACAGATTATTTTTTAAAAAATAAATGTATGGTATTTATGCCCAAAAAGCTCTGGTCATAACCTTGCATGATTCACACTTCTGTAAAATGTGGTCTCATATCCAAATTAGTCTAATTGGTAAAAAATAATTATTTTTCTTAGGTATAAGATTATTAAACTCTGCCTCCAAGAGATTTCTGGTTTTCTCTATGGTCCTTACAATGTCAGTGACACCTCCATGTTCTGAATTGTCAGCTAATTTCTGACAATTAATAATCAGGGCAGGGATGCTTCAACTGCCATGGGAAATGAAATATCTCCTGTGTATTTTGGGCCCTGTTCACTGTGGCTCTATTCATCTTTCCTGCAAAAAAAATTTATTTCAGTTAGCAGAATTCTTTGGGAAAGATGAATTCTGTATTTGTGCAAAATTCTGTGAATTTTGTATCTGAATTCTGATTATGTGCTGCTCCACCCATATCTTTGCAAGGATGCTCCAGCATGTTGAGTAAAAATACAAATCCAGATCCAGCCCTGATAATCCTGAAGGGTTTGTGTAGACAATCTTAGCCCAGGTTTTTCCTGCTTGTGCTGTTTTGGATTTCAACCTTTACATTGCAGCAGCAATAGTGTTCCCATGTTTAATTTGCCTCTCATCTGGATAATGATAATGAGCTGTTATTGACTGGCATTTCTAGTTCAGTGCTGCAAACATTGGGTAGGATTCATGAAATGCTCCTCTTGTGCCAGCCAGAATTAGTGGTGGTTTTGAGGCAAAAGGCCAGATTCATCAAAAGGATAATGGGCAGATATATTTTTGTTTGGTTTTTTTAGAATTTTAATGACCAAATTGCATTGCTATTCTTTGTTTATCTATTTTTGAATTCTATCAGATAGCTTTGGTGATAGCTACCTAATTTCTGTATTTATAGGAAACTGGCACAAACTGAGAAAACAGAACAATTCCATGTTTATGAAGCATGAATTCTCACAGTAAATGTCAATATAATGTGCATTAATAGGAAAAATTCTACAGTAAATCACATATAGATTTAATATGTGATTCTTGTGCAGGGAGCCTCCAGCTTGGCTGTTTAGTAATGTAGTGCCCATCTGCAATGATGCTCCAGAATTACCCAGAAACCAAGATTTAAAATTAAATCCTGGTTTAAAATATATCATGCACATGGATATTTGTAAGGTGAGCGCGGTCTGTGTTTGCCAGACTCACAGAAAATAAGGAGTGGAGGTGATTTTGGCACTTTGTGAGCTCCATTTGTGCTGTGTACATCTTCTGCCAGTGCCCACTTGGATCTCATGCTTAAATTTAGCATGGGGTTTCCTCTGCTGGTGAATGTCCTGGAAATATGAGAAAATGTGGGGTTGTTTCACACTGAAGTGGTTTGGGAAGCAGATCCCAGAGCATGAATTGGGCACAGGAGGGATGTGCTGCCCAGGGGGAGCGCAAAGAAAGGGCTCCTGCCTCACCAGGACCAGCCTGTCCTTTGGGGGCTGCAGGGGCCTGCAGAAAGGTCCTCTTCAAAAATATATTATAAAAAATTCAGTTAAAATCATCCTTGTCACAGCATCCTGGCATGGAAATGACAGAATCAGAGAATGAGATTGGAAAAGGCCTCAGGTTGAGGGGAAGGCCTCAGGAACAGGCCTCAGGCCTGTGACCCAGCGCCATCGTGTCACCCTAACATAGCCCTGAGTGCCACATCCCCTCCTTCCCAAGCAGCTCCAGGGATGGTGACTGCCCCAGACCCCTGGGCAGCCCAGTCCATCATCTGGCCACCCTTTCTGTGAAGGAACTCCTGCTGATGTCCAATCCAAACGCCACCTGGTGCACCTTGGGGCTGTTTACTCTCATCTTGGTTAATGTATTGATTTGTTTTTGTCACTTGTCACCTGGAAGTAGAGCCCAGCCCTCACCTGGCTCTGCTTTCAGGTGCTTGTGGAGAGTGAGAAGGTCCCTCTGAGCCCCTTTGTGTCCATGTTAATCTCCCCCAGCTCCCTCAGCTGCTTCCCACAGGACTTGTGCTCCAGACCCTTCCCTATGGTTGGTTCAGAACTTGGGCTCCTGCAAGCTGAAGCAAAAATATGAAAAGTAGGTCCCCCAGAGACTGAGAGCTTCAGTTATTCATCCTTTGCCTGGATTCATTAAAGTCAAAGTCTGTTCTGCATGCTTTATGTGAGACAAGCCCCTGATAACCTATTTGTTCTGCTTCATGGCAACGTGGCACCTCCAGACTCTTGGTGCTCCAGACAAGAAGACAGAAATTGTGTCTGGATCTCAAAAATCTCCCAGAGAATGTCTGCCCAGGCAGAAGCCTGGCACTTGTAGCTCATAGCACAAATGTGGCTTCTCCTGTCTGGAAATCTGTTTGAAATGAAGGCTGTGTCAGGCAGAAAAAATATTCCACCCCTTGGGTGGAGAGATGGCAGTGCATGAGGCACCTCAGATGAGGAGACACGAGCTGTGCCGCACTCTGCTCCTCCCTGATGTGCTCCTGTGGCTGTCACTGCTCTCCCCAGACACCAAACTGCTGCTGTCACCAAAGGCAGGAGCAGAGGAAAGGCTCCAGAGGGAGCTGGGTGACCTCTGGTCCATGTGTGGGTGATTTTTTAGAGATCATCTGAGATAATCCCCAGGGAAAGTGGGGGTGACCTTGGGTCCTGTTTGTCACCCTTGGGGAGGAGGAGTACAGGAGCACAACCTGTGCTTGCCAAAGGTTTACCCTGACCAAAGACCAGCCCCAGGCTGTGGTGTGCAGTCATGGAGCTGCCATGCTGGTCCCAGGATCAGGAACCTTGGAGATGGCTGTGAAAATGCTTCACTGCCTCTTTGGTTTGCTTGTTCCTCAGCCCTGCCATCTGTGCAGCACTGTTCATGAATTCTTTACTTCTCATCTCCTGTTTCTGGGAGTAGCAAGCAAAAATTCCAGGAATCTCAGCACAGCCAACCAGAACTTCTCAATAACTGCAAAAAATCAGGCAAAGCTGAGGAAAAGTTCCCCATAGCTGCAGGAGTGCAGTGTGGGAGAACAGTTCAGTCATTGTGGAGAAGGAAATGGGCAGGAGAGGCAGGAGGCTTTGTGAGGTGTGAAATCCTCCTTCCAGCTCCATCCATCCATCCCAGCTCTGTCCGTCCATCCATCCATCATCCATCCATCTATCTAGCCATCCATCCATCCCAGCTCCCTGAGCTGCAGGAATGTGGCCCTGCAGAAGAAGGCAGGGTGAGTTTTTAACCCAGACAGGATCTCCAGGAAGGCTGTGGAGTCTGAGGAGACACCCAGGAAAACAAAACCCAGCCTGAGAGACAGGAAAACTGCTGGGCAGGAAAAGGTCATGCTAAACCCAGTAAAACCATTTCTTTAAAAAGATCCACCCCCCTGAACACGTCTGACACTTACAGGGATATCTGTGCTGCTGCAGAGACGTGCAGCCCTGAGCTCATTTCATGGTGGAGCTTCAGGGGGTTCTTTTAGGCTGGTTTTGTAATCAAACCTTGAGAAGAAGGCAAATAGGAAATAAATTCAAAGATTCCTGCCCTCCTGGATGAGGCTTACCTTTCCTTAAATCAGAGTGAGCTCTTCTGCCTTCCTGTGCATGGAGATGTGACTGTGAGGGACGCATCAATCCACACATCCTCCCAAAACAAGGAGCTGCCTTCAGTGCAACCAGAGCCTGACCCATTTAGGACATTCTCCTACTACTTTTCTATAAAAATTAATTATTTCAAGATAAAATGCTCAGATTATGTTTTAAGAAACATGAATGCTTTCCCAAGAATTGGAATAATAATTGTAGGAAGCAGTTTGGTTGTTTGGTTAATTATCCTTTTTACTCCCAGCTCTTAATGTGATGATGTTGATTTCACTTCTAGAGAAGTGCTAACTGGATATGACTAATAAATGGTGTTAAAAAGATAACAGCTTCAGAAATAAAACCTTCTGAGTGATTTTAACCTCTGTCATGTGTACACAGTAGGTTTTGGCAACTAATTGCTGTCTACTGAGATGTAGATATTGCTCTGACCAAACACCAGGAGTTGTTATTTTGCTTTACTCTGTGTGCAGCACGTCCAGGGCTTCATGGAAAACTTTGGAAAATTTTTCAGATTGATAAAATTCTGCCAGAGTGCCAAGAATATTCCTTTCTTTTTTTTCCCCAAGTGTTTTGCCCCACACCTGCTGCCTGCTGTGTGAAAATGCTGAAGGTGTCAGCTGCTTTCTGAGCACTGGGTCCAGATCCTGACAAGAATTATTTTGGGGCACCTTTTGGGTGTGAGAGGTGCCATTCAGAAATGCAGGTTTTACCCTGATTTTTCTTGACAGGGATTAGAGAGATGGGGATGCTAAAAGGGTGAACACACCATTTTTCTAGCTGAAAAGAGGCTAAAAGCTATAGAGCACAACACAAAAACCTAAACATTAAGTCTCTGAAGTTGTAATTCAGACCTCTCTCAAGTGTATACATTCATATTGCCCTTATGTATACAATCAGATCCCTATTTTTCTAAATTCCATGGTTCTCCCACTCCACTGTAGGTGCTGAATATTTTCCATGGAGCTGCCCAGCTAAGTGCCTCTTGAAATCTCTCTTATGGCAGGGTAGAAGCAGCACCTAAATCTTGAATTTCCTAATTTTTTCCACTCCAGTCCCTACTGCCTTAGAGCTTCAGCTGCCAAAGAGTCCCAATTCTCCATTAGGCTTTAGTTTTAAATGAGATTTTGGGGCTGGGTACAGACTGACATTTTTCTGGGGGTACGGACAGACCAAAGGGTTCCTTGGATCCCTGAAATCTCCACTCCAAACCCAAGAGCTTTTGAACAAAGTGCTGGTAAGAATTCTCTCAACTGGCTAAACCATGGCATTCCTCCTTAATGGCATTTTCAGAACTGTCTAAAGCTGAAACTTTCCAGAAAATTTTTGCTTGAGACACCTGGCATGGAAAAATTCAGTCTAAGTAATTTAGAGCTGCAAAATTATAAGCAACCAAAAACAAAGTCTTGTAATGGGAAATGTCAGGCAGTTTTGGGTTCTGATGGCACTGACAGCTCTGTCTGTTACAATGTGAAAAATAAAGAGGAACAAGAGGAAAAAAAAGGCATAAAAAGTTCAATTATGAATTATATTAGGAGAAAGCTTGCCTGCTGGAAGAGATGGGTTTAGGAGGTTTTTGGAAGTGAATGAAAGGACATTTGACAGATGAGGTCATGGAGACTTTAATGTGTTAGGAGGCACCAGGAGTGAAGGCAAAAAACTGAGAGATGGCAAGGGGAGGGAAAGAGCAGGGTAAGGCTGATGGAGGGTGTTGGGGCAAGCAAATGGAACACAAAATGTACAATAGTACCAAAAAACCCAAATAGTACCAAAAATCGGAGTTCTACTGTTGTTATCATTAGGAAAACAATCCATGGAGCAGCATCTGGCTCCTCTGGTGTCCTCAGAACAGAGCCAGGAGCCAGGATGAAGCTGCTCCTCCTCAAGAGATATCCTATTTAAACCCAGCTGCTTGTAAGCACCAAGGGGAGGCACAGCCTGAGCCCACTCTCCTAAGTCATTGGTGCTGCTCATTTCTGAATAAAACATTTCCCAAGGTTGTTATTCCTGCTGGCTGCTGACTCCAGTGGAATGCAGCAAGAAGCAGAAAATATCTCAAAGGCAGAATCTGACTTTGAGATTGTGCTTTAGATTCCAGTGCCCAATTCTGAATTCCTTCATTTCTTTGGGACCTTTTGAAGATCTGTGCAGAGCCCGTGCCAGCTGTCACTCCAAACATTTCTTGACTTGCAAGGGTCCAGTTGAGTTTAATGAGTTTAATACATGGTTGTAGTTTTTCTTTTCTATCTAATCATGGTCTAATTCTAGTGGCCATAAGATTTTACACAGCAGAGTATTACTCAGAGCTACATCTGTATTTCTATCAGTTCTCCTTGTCTATAGGAATACTTTATGGTATAACTACATCCCCCAGCTCTGGAGAAGTGTCTTTATTAATTCTTTCAATAAGTCCTTTTGACCAAGGCCAGTCAAGTCTAATTTTGTGACAAAAGGTCTGAAGAACCAGCCCTTATTCTCCTTTGTTTTCCAAATAGAAAAGCTCCAGACTTCAGTGAATTTTGAACCTCCCACAAGTTTTCCTGGTGGACTATTGGCTCCTACCTGGGCCAGGGGCTTTGAGCCACCCACCACCACTTGGGGAAAGCATTTTCCTCCAGGAACATGCTAAGATCATATTTATTTGGGAACTGCTTGGAAATCTGTCATTATGGTGCCTGTGACAGCTTGACAAGGCCCGTTGCCATGGAAAAGATTTGTGATGTTTTATAAATATATTTCTGGGTCAGAAGTTCTGTGTGTTTTTTGGACACGGATGTTAAAGGGAAAAAGAATGACTAAACATTTTAAAAAGCAGAATAATACAAAATAACAACAATAACTAACATTTGACGCCATGTTTCTGCCCAGTAACGAAACAAACAATTCCTCAAAGCATTTAATTTATGCTGTGGCAATGAAAGTTCATTTATTTCCGAGGTTCACCCCCATCCTTAAAATATTCTTATTCCCAGTTGTGTTGCAGTATTGGTGCCTCCTCCATGAACAGAGCAGCAAAGGGAGCTGCTGCCCTCTCTCTGTTATTGCATTAGGTGACAGCCCCTGATGCTCTGTGACCTGTTGTGTGCCCAATTGGTTTTGGTGAAATTGTCACTGGGCAGGGAAAGAGACAACAAAGCCATGCAGAGAATAAGGAGAGAAAGCTCAGAATGGGTTTGGCTCCAAAGAGAAGGGGATTTGGCTGGGGCAGTAGTTCTGGCTGGGGCATGTAAGAGCCTAAATGAGGGGTGCAGGACTCCAGGCAGCGCTTCAAAAATGCAGTTTATTGTGTCCAAAATGCAGATTATTGTCTCCAAAATGCAGTTTATTGTCTCCAAAATGCAGTTTATTCCATCCAAGGTGTCACAGCAGTCCAGGGTCGTGGGTGACAGAGCTGTGCCCACAGTGTCAGCTCCAGCTGCAGGCAGGCCTGGAGACCCTTTGGTTTTGGTTACAATGCATTACATTATATATGTGTAATGTATTTTATTATATAGAATTGTATATAATATAATTATATATTGTATAATAGTATATGATAGGATATAATTGTATATATAATTGTACATAAACATATTATATTATACTATATATATAAAATATTATATTATATTATATTGCATTTTGCTTACAATGCATTATTTTCTTTGCTGAGCATCTCAATGCAGTAGAACCAATCTATACCTTAACTTTTACCTATAGCCTATCATAACTACTGTAGTTACCATATTCATGTTACTCCAGTCACTAACAGTCAGTACATTGCAGTTTAAGCTAGAAGCTGTTTTTCAGTTCTCGTGCAGTGGGGAATTCTTTTTTCTACTTGCAGCATTTGCTGCCTTGTTTGCCTGTGCTGACTTTGTGCTTGGTAAAAACATCTTCTTGTTTGGGGTGGGTTT
>JAHXMQ010000028.1:5903574-5917442 GCA_020466415.1 Ammodramus savannarum pratensis | reverse complement strand
TATAGAATCAAAGCAAATGTTTCCCCCTTCCAGGCATCCCCTCCACCTGCCCCACGCCTGGCAGAAGCTGTGGGCAGTGCAGCTGAGGTGCAGCGCACACAGACAGACAGACACACACACAGACACACACACAGACACACACACACACAGACACACACACACACACACAGACACACAGACACACAGACAGACAGAGCCCCGTGCCCAGACCCTGGTGCTGCTCCCGTGGCTGGCACATTTCTCACACCCCTCTCCCTCTCGCAGGCACGGGGCTGCAGCACAGGGATCGGGAGCCGCTGATAAATGTGAATGGAGCCGCGGCGTGATAGGGAAAAAGGGTTTCACTGTTTCCTTCCCTGTGAATGAATCACGAACCAAAATTTCTTCAACTGCATTAGAAATTAATTCCTGGAGATTTTTTATTTTTTTTTCTCCTCAGGCTGGAAAGCTGAAAACCCAAATTTTGTAATGGGGGGAAAAAGGCGTTTTAATTTATCTGAGAATCTCTTGCTTCAAAGCCTAATTTCTAACTGCAATATTCACTATGTAGATTATTCCAATAAAACAACATAACATTGCAATCTATTTCAACTAAAAGGATCTGCTTATAGGAAAGAAATTCAGATGTGATAGCAAGTTTTTGCTGCATCAAATGACTCCATCTGATCAAGTCTCCCCAGTGCTGTGCTGCACACTTTCACTGCTCTGAAGCTGAGAAAACTTGTGCTAAGGAATTTGCCTGCAGTTTTGGGTTTTCTTTTTCTTGGGTTGTTTTTTGATTGTGGGGTTTTTTGGATGGGTTTTTTTTTGTTAGAGTTTTTTGGCAATTCTTTTTTTTTTTCTCTTTTTTTTTTTTTTTTTTTTTTTTTTTTTTTTTGCAGTAACAGGCTGCTGTCCCAAAGTTTGGAAATGTTGGTTTGCTTTATTCATAAACTCCCAGTGGATCTTACATGTGTGGCAATGCACATACAGACATTTATGGATATATAAACCTAATAGAGATCTAATTTTATATTGGAAGCACCTTACAAACTCATAGTTGTTTGTGTAGGATGGCCAGGCACTGTAAACATGTTTTGTTGTGGAATTTGTTCATTTTCCTTGCACTGAAGGTGTGCATCAATTCCTGAAATGGTTGAAAACAGAAATACCATGAGCACACTCACGAACTTCAGAAAGTCATGTACATGTACACAGAAACTCACACTTTACAGCAAAATCTGGGGAACTTTTGGTGCCATTTTGTGAGGAAATGGGGATTATCTCATTGTCCCACACAGGGATCTGTTGAGCTGTCTGTCTGCCACCACCCCCACGTCCTTCAATAAGGTGTGAACACGTTTCCTGCTGCCAGCCTGGTCTGCTGGGAGCCTGAGGGATCCTGAGAGGGGGAAATCAGCAGCACAGAGCCCAGCACTGCCTGTCAGACCAGGGAGAACGTCTCTTTTCCAGGCTGTGAGCGGCGTGGCAGAGCTGGGACACCAAGGGCAGCACACAGGGCAGGCCAAGGGAGCCCAGACCTCATCCAGCACCCAGAGTCCTCCTGGGTGACAGGGAAAACACCTGGAGGTGACCATGGAGGTGACCATGGACATTATTTATGCCCAGGGATAAAAAGGGAACTCTCTCCTGTGGTGGAAGAGCAGAAAGGTCCTTGTGGCACAGGCACAGAGCTTCCAGGAGGGCTGGAGCTGTTGGGATGGTTTCTGGAGAGAAGGAAGACTCCAGGCTTTGGGGAGGAATGCAGGAGATGTGCACAAACCCTTATAACACTGGGTTTGCTGTTAGTATTTACCTGAAGGGAGGAGAGAGGCCATTGATCCCTTTTAACACCTCTGAGCTCCCCAGCTCCAGCAGCTCCAGCTCCAGTGCAAGGAAGCCTGCTTCAGTGCTGTATTGCACTAAATACACAAATTTTTACACTTCAGTGTGGTACTGGCTGGGCAGCAGCACCTGTGGGAGCCCTGCAGGAACCCTTCCAGCTGGAACAGCAGCTATGGAAACCTTAAACCAACTCAGCAGTGAGAATGTGGCCATTTCTGACCTGTACAGGTGTGGGCTGTGGGCTGGATCCACCTGTGGGCTGGATTCACCTGTGGGCTGGATTCACCTGTGGGATGGATCCACCTGGGGGTTTCAGCAGGGCAGGGCAGCAAAAAGAGGGGCCAGAGGAGGAGGAGGAGCCCAGGGCAGCCAAGGAGAGCAGCCCACCCTCATCCTCACCTTCCTCCTCACAGAGCCTGGAGCTGCACCCCTCAGGGGAGGAAGGCTCCGTGCAATCAGGGCGTCCATCTGGAGAGGCCGTGCAGCATTGCTGCACTCTGCAAATGCAGAATTAATTAATTATCCTGCAGGCAGCCACGTGCCAGTGAAAGCAGCCACTGCTGTGGGGAATGGGAGCTCTTGGAGGAAGGCTGCCCACAGAAATGGGGCTGCACCCATGATTGGCAAGGGAAACACGCTGGCAAGAAATGCAGCTCCATGCCAAGTCACTTGATTCAAAACAATCTGGCTTGGTTTTCAAACCCACTTCCCCCCATAATCTTGGGCAAACAAAGTAAAATAATCATAAGAAAGAAGAAATGGTATATTTTGGTTTTGTGTAGGAAAAAAAATATACTTTTAAAATTAGAATCTAAATTTTAATATGGGAAATTGGTTCTTCTGTCAAAATAAGGCTTCTATAGACATTTTTCATTTGTTTTCAATTTAAAACCTGACTTCTAAAAACCTGTATGTGCTATACCTTCACAGAACTCAACAAGAATGAGCAGTCACCTCACACAACATGCTTTGCAGGAATGACAGACTTCTCTTCCTCCCTGGAATCAAAATATCACTGGAATATCTACCTCACTACTGTACCTCTATAGCAGGCATTGTCTTAAAAATTCTTGTGATTTGAAAACTAGGTCAGTCAATTGTCCAAAAATAATAATAAAAAAAGAAAGAGAAGAAGTGTTGGAAAGAAATCCACATTTCAAATTTCAGTTCTACTGCTCTTGAGGCAGTCAGGCTTGGGTACAGTTAATGAACCTTTGAGATGGAGATTGGGTTGTGTGTCTCTTATCTCCATTCTCTGTGATTTTAGAAAAACATGTGCATGTGTGAGGGCACTTCTTGTTCCTCTGATGATTTATCCAATCTTTGTGGGATGGTTTTGTTTCCTGCTATGAAATGCAAATGCAGCCCGCAGTGCTCCTGCTGTCTGTACAAAGGTTAAAAAGATATATAGATATACATTTAATGCTATTCTTGCTACTTTGAATGATGATTGTAGCACCATAAAGATTTTTCACTGTCTGCATTTCCTGATTTTGGTTGGAGGGCTTTTAAATACCTTTTCTTGAAAGTTTGCAGTTCCAATTTTGAAAGCACAGCCCAGCTGCAGATAGACCAAGATTGTCTTGGCTGTGACAAAAAGTGGAAACAAGGTTATGAGTATTGACAATCAAATGAAAAAGAGGGTTTTATATAGGTTTTTATATATCCTGTTGGTCCTGTGGACCAATCTGAGCACAGATTTTTTTGTGCATCAGCTGATCATATATATTCAATTTTTTCCCACCCTTTTGCTTGTGGGTTCCATGCCAGTGAAAGGGGATTTCTTTTATTTTTTGGTTGGTTTTCCTTGCTCCAGAGTGGGTTTCATACCAGTCTTGCTCTTTGCCTTCTCCACAGATAAAGATGAAATGTGCTTACCACTGTGTTTCTCTTACAAGATGCCTTCATCATGCATCTGTTCTTTTAGGCCTTTTTTCTCCTCTGACTCATTCTAACACTTACCAGCTTCAAGTTCTGGTTCTCCCAAAAATTCTGAGAATGCAGATAAAATTTCCTTTCTCCTGAATCTCGATCCTTTGCTTTCTAACTCGTTGTTAATATAGTTTGGAGCACAGGATAAGCCAGGAAGGAAAATGCATTTTCTTGGAATGGCCTGGCCATGTTCTGAGGCTGTTTTTTAGCTCATGTGCCAAGGTGTGGCAAAGACAAGCTATAGAAATAAAATCTGGATCCCACATGAACAAAAAAATAAAATCCCATTTTTTAAACAATCCTTTAGCCATGTTTAAAGTTTAAGCTGAGATAAGACAAACACATCCATGTGGTTCATGTGCCAGCAGATTTGGCTCCAGTGAAGCCAGGGGAGTGGGGACAGCTCAAACAGAGGAGCTGGATGCACAGAACCATGCACAGACCCACACTGGTGCTGTTCTCGTGCAGGTTTCAATTCCCCATTTGTCACACACAATTCAGGCACACTGGCAGGGTGGGCAGGCATTGCTCCTTCAGCCCCTGCGTTTTTTAAACAGTTGTCATCCTCCAAGACAAAACTCTGTGTAATTCCCTCTGTTTTTGCTGCTGCTGCTTCTCAGCAGGGTTTGCTGCCTGCTCTTGCAGGGGGTCAGCCAGACTTTGTCTTTCTCACAGTTTCAGTTTCCTACTGGGATTAAGGGTCGAGCATATTTCTGCAACAAATCAACTGAACCTAAAATAAACAAACCCTCTGAACAACACACTGTGGTACATGCCTGCCTTTGTGGAGCCAGCTGAAAGGCTTTGGTGAGGAGTTCCAGAGGGAAACTGAGGCAAATACATGGTTTTAGTGAATGCTCATCAAAGTTACGGCACATTTTGTAGTTTGTGAGGCTTGTTTTTTAGGACATGAACTGTTTCCTCAGATGTGTTTTTTTCCCAGCCATGCACTCAGTGATTCTTCCCAGAAATGGTGCTTTGCATTACTTTGAAGAATCCCAGGGTACCCTGCAGACAATGAATAATAATTTGTCACTGCAGATTTATGACAGATTCATGCACAGATTGAAAACCCCAGATGTTGGTTGGTGATGTTGATTTTCCCTGTGGCCTGGGACCCTCCCCACAGGCTGCTGCTCTGTGTCCCCACAGTGCCACCAAGGGAGGGGACCAGGGCAGGTTCCACCACACGTTAATTGCTGCTTCATCAATAAATGGAGAACTTCTGGAGAGGAGCAGAAATGTTCAGGTACTCACTGTGCTCAGGAGCTTTGGGGTGCAGAGTTTGTTCCTCTCCCATTCAGCCTTTATTTCTTTATATCTATATATACTATAGAACATATACTATATTCCATATATACTTTATATCAAAGGATATAATACAGGGTAAATGCACAGGTTTGAGGTGGGAGCTGCACTCCAGGAGTGCCTGCACTGGGATGTGTGTAAGGTTCAGGTACTCACTGTGCTGAGGAGCTTTGGGGTGCAGAGCAGGTTCCTCTCCTTTCAGGACTTCATGCACAGCTTTGAGAGCAGAGGTATTAAATTTGTCTCAGATATAACCAGTTCCATGGAAATGTTCTGCATCTGAAAGGTCTCTGAGTGAAGTTCTTGACAAGCTTTCAAATGATCAAGTGTCACAAAAAGGGGTTCCTTTTGATCTCATTAACCAGCTAAGTGAACCATACTCTAAACGCAGAATGGCATTTTCATGATTTAAATTTTTATCAGGCTGTTTCAAATTGAAAGGCTGATTAATTTTAATAGGATTTCCACCATAAATGGGAAAACTGTCCAAATTTTGTTACCAATACATTTTTCACTGAAACACTCTGGAGTAAAAAGATATTTAATCAGGTAACTACAGCCAAATCAGGCCAGCCTGCACTGTGAGCTTCTGTCTCACTCATGAGTCTCCCTTAAATTCATTTCCAGGTGTTTATGGACAAGCAGAGATGTTCAACATGGAATGGCAGCTCTCTGTGCAAGTTTGTGTAAATACTTCCTTATTCATATCAGCTATAAATTGCAGCTAATTTGAAGTCCTGTCTGAAAAACTTTGTTACAAAAGCTGTCAGACATTAGTTTAAAAAAAAATAGAGAGGAAAAAAAACTCTGTTAGATTAATGTCACTGAATTTAATCAAAAATGTCTACTGCTTAATAGAGAGAGACCTGCAGAAGCTGCAGAATTGTAAGACATGATTTCTCACTTTAAAAAGATGAGTTTCTATTGGCCTGACTCTATAAAGTTCTCCTCAAATAAGCATAATTTTGACCCAAAAAGTTTCAAGGGTTGAAATAAAAATGCAAATCTAAGCACTGGACTTGCAGCACAAAAGGTTCTTTGGAAGGCAATGGAATACTAAATATAATTTTGTATCTTCTTATTTCTATTTACTTATTGGGGAGCTGTGCTTTTTTTCCTTTGCTTTTCTCCCTTTTTCATCATTTCAGTGTTTCCTTTTCTCCTGGAGATTCACTCTGTGCAGTATGAGACAATAATCCTGTACCCACTTCAAACACAAGGGCCTCTCCTAATTAGAAAAGAGTGGTTTGTGTGTTATGCTGTGTCCTGCATTTGGATAACAATAGAAAATTAATAACAAGCCAGGAAAGGAAGCTAACAGGTAGCTTATATGTTTTGTTTTGTAAGATTATGAAGTTGATCAGCTTTTTTGAAATTAATTTTATCGCTGACATCCTGTAGCAATAAATGATCAGATCTATTAAACATAATTAGCCATCATTTATTATCGTTTGTAACTCCACAGACAATTTCCTATTCATTGTGAGCTGGGACAGACACTCAGCAGGCAGAATAATCTGCACAGAGTCAGTTTGGAAATGCAGCTGCAGCACCAGGGGAGGCTGAGGGGGCTGGAACCCAAAATCCCCAAAGTTTCTTCACTTTGTGGTTGGGTTTGATGCCCCTGAGGCTGAGGCACACCAAGTGTGTGCCCCATTTTCCTCCTCTGGATCTGCCAATGGCACAGCCTGCCTTCCTGGAGGGTTTTCCCAGTCCTGAATGAAATTCCAGGGCATTATTGCAGTTATAGCTCTCATAGCTGTGGTTCCCTGAGTCTTTGCTAGTTGATAATGCAGTGTGAGCTGCTGCAAATTGAGGAAATTTGCTTGCAAATAATAAAGGACATTTGCTTCAGCAGCCCTGCCTCTGCTCATCTTCCTTCTAATGGTAGCCAGGAATGTGCATCTCTGCTGCATTACAGCAGGAGCTACTTGCCCTCTCCAAAAAGCAACAGATTATTCTTCAAAGTTAACTGAGGATGGAATATGTTTTATGTTATTTTTTAAAAGAACATAAAGAACATGTTCTTTTTTATGTTCTTTTAAGAAAACTGTGGGATTGAACATGAACTTGCAGGGTCTGTGGACATCATCTCCAATTTTCTTCTGCTCTGAAATCAGGAGTGTGATTATCCTGACTGTGCTGCCATGCTCTGAATTGGGCAGGTGCTCCAGAAAATGGAGTATCTTTTCTATCCCTCCATCCTTTATCTCTCATGGAGCCCTGAGAGCAGATTCCAGTCACCACGTGCAGCTGGCATTAACATTTATAGAGGTTTGGGTGTGACTTCAGTTCAGGGAACAAAAAAGGGTTTTTCTTATTCCAGCTTCTTAATCCAAGCACTTTTCTATATTTCTGCCTAAGGGAGGTACATATTCTAGGGGAGCTACACATTCTATATGTTTCAAATATTTGAAGGCAGCACAATACCTAAGTTAAGTCTTTTTGACCTGTTTTTAGTCCATACTGGGACCAATTTACAGCAATTCAATGAGGTATAGAACTTTAGTCTAAGCACCCCTTGGTAATTTTTAATCTGTTCTCATACCCTCAGAATAATGTATATCTAAAAAAAATCTTACTTTTTATTGCCAGCACCTTCAGAACAGAGCTTTGGTAAAAGCTAGCAGCTTCAGCACAGGTTTTCCTTGAATACCTAAAAACAAAAAAGAGGCTGGTAGAGGAATGTGAATGATTTAAGAATGAGATGCTTTCATCTCCTGAAACATTTCAAACATGCTGAAAAATAGATTGCAGCACTAAAAAAGTAAAGACTTAAAAATATTTAAAATAAGTTCATTTTCTTCTTGCTTGAATTACTCTGCAAAACCTGAGACCTAGGACTCCTCAAAGTACTTGCATTGTAATTTCTTGCTTATAAACTTTCAAAAGAAATCCCATTTTCACTCAAAGTGTGTCAAGTAAACATTTATTTATATATTTTAACAGAAGGAACTAGAGCAGGCAGCGAGTAGAATAAAAACACCTGCAAACATTTCAGACTGCTATTCTTTCTTAAATTTGAAATATTCACCAAGAACCTGTCAAAATGTCCCTTTCAGCATCGCTGCCCAGCTCTGGCTCTATTTTAAAGAATAAGATTTTCAACTTTCCTTTTCTTCTTCTGTTTTCAAAGGTTATGTCCCATGAAGACTGCAGCACCAGTCATTCATTGATTTTGTGGCACTACTTTTGCTGTGGAAGGTACATGTTTGATTTTTAATTATTTTTTCATAGATATAGATATTTTTATAAATGTAAATAAATACATCCACACACTTAGCTGCCACTTTGAATGGCACATGTCTTTTCCCAAGACTCTGAGAGCAAAATAAACCAGTGAGGGGCTCCTAAAAGAGGATGGTTAACAAGCCCAGAGACAGGAATTTGGAAAATGAGGATTTTCGGTGGCTCCAGTTCAGACTTTGATTTTTCTGTTGGAGCAGGTTTGGCATGTTTTGACTTTGCTCTGTGCCCCAGAGCGTGCAGGGAAGTGTGGCAGGGAGCACCTGAGGTGTTGGACAGCAAATGGCAGCTTTGCTCAGAATCAGAATCAGAATCAGTAACGGGACTGGTGACATTTTGTTGTTTGATTTTCATACCTGCCACAGCTGTGGCATCCCCGAGCAGCCTATAATTTAGCTGAAACATCATAAAGATATTCAGTGTCATAAAAGCACCATTTTATTTAACCTCCCTGTAACAACTTTAAGAACAGTAATCTGTTGGAGTAGGCTGCATGTCTGGCACATGATAGTGGATGAGAATGAGTAATCAAATCTTAAATATGTATTTGTGGCAATATTGCCTCAAAGTTTTTGCAAACATGGCTAAAAGTATGTGATGGGAAGAAATAAAGACAGAGAAAGCAGAATGACATTTCATTATCCTTAACTGGGAGCTGAAAGCAGAATTTTGCAGTACATCAACAGGTTTTTCATTTGTGGCTGCACATCACTGAAGGCAAGGTAAGCAAAACCAAAGCCACAGCACCCCAAATCTAAGGAAAATCTGATTCCACAAGAATTAGCACACAGGGCTTAAATAGGGGGTAACTAATTAAATAGGGGGCAGCTAATTGTATTTTATGATTGATTTATTTTTTTCCTGGATGTCTGGGATTTTCTATGTCTTAAATATCTACTTGATATATTCACCTGCAAAGTAAAAAGGAGCAAATTATATCTATGCCTCAATTGTGTGAGTAAAGAAGCCCAAAGAAAATGAAGAACCTCAGGAGAGGGCTTGTTATGGTGCTGAAACCCACACTTTGTGTGTTCTGCGTGTTGAACCCCACATTTTGTGGGTTCCCTGTGCTGAACCCCACACTTTGTGTGTTCTCTGTGTTTCCTCAATTTCCTCCCATGTTGTTCCAACACATCTCAGCAATGTTAAAAGGAAAAAAGGATAAAACTGATGCAGTGAGGATCTGCTTTAGGCTGAACAATGTGGGGCTGGAACTGAGAGTCTGAGCTCTCAGAGATCATGCACTCTCACTCTGGGCAGGGTTTTGAGGCTGCCCATGGATTTGATGTCCTGCCCTTTCAGAGCAGCCACTAACTGAGCCTGAGCACCCCCAGCTTTGTCCCCCTGCTATATATATCCCTTACTATGATGGTGAGACAGCTGAGATGGAAAAAATAAGACCAAAGCACTGCATTTTTACATGTGTGAATGTGGATCACTCCTCTCTCTCAGACCCATAAAGCAAAGGCAGAATCCTGTCACAGTTCTGAAGGGGGAAAGGAGCTCTGAGACCCTTTTTGCCATGTTTTCCTCTGACTAGTCTTGTGCTCAGTAACATTTGGCTAAACCTGCCTGTGAACCTTGCACCATCTCACACTGCTGCCATGAGGCTGCTCTGTCCCAGTGCTTGGGATTAGATCTCTACAGACCAAAATGTTGTGCAAAAAGGACCCAAGAGTCACCCAGGGCTGGCTGCATTTCCCCGTAAAAATGCATGTGAGCTGGAACGTGGCATTTTCTGGGTTTGAAACAAGGCCAAGCTCATGGCTGATGGGGATTTACCTGGTGAAGGAAATGTGTTGGTGCTGACAGCAGGGCTGGGGCTCTGCTTTCTGCCCAGGGACTCACCAGGGCTCTGCCTGGGTGTGTTCCCTTTCCTGTCTGGGAAATGGAGCTGCATTCATCCACCTCACTCCTGTTTCAATACCTTTCACACCTGTGCAGGAATTTACACAACAGCAGTGTAAGTGTACTGCATGCACTTGTGATGATGGGGAATAACCCTGCAATGAGTTAGGGTTTTATTTCAATCAGAAGAAATCCAAAAGAACAATAGTGAATCAAGCCACGTTTAAAATTTACCATTAACTTACTATTAATTTAACTAAGACTAGAACTTGCCCCAGTGTCAGATTCTGGAATATTCATAAATAATGCCATAAATAGCAAGCCCAGAATGCAGCAATTAATGAGCTCTCCTTAGCACATGAAAGGCCCCTGAGCTCCTGCTAATGAGAGCAGCAGCCAGACTGTCCCACAGGCCAAAACTTGGCTCCACAGTTTAGCAAACTTACCTAAAAGGCTTAGGTGAGTTTATCCTGATTGATCAAACTCAGGTAAAACACTTCCAGAGTCTTTGGAAACACCAGTTTTTGGTGCTTGATGTCACAGACCTGTTTTATGAAAAATCCTTTCCTTAAGATTTTTTTTCCCCTGAGAAGCTGAGAGGCCTCAGGAACAAAATGTGAAAAAAGGTTATCTGCTGCTGTGGGATGCAACAAATAGATCTGTGATTGGCTCATGTGGTTGTTTCTAATTAATGGCCAATCACAGCCCAGCTGTCTGGACTGTCAGTCAGTCACAAGCCTTTGTTATCATTCTTTTTCTATTCTTGCCAACCTTCTAATGAAATCCTTTCTTCTATTTTTTAATATTAATTATATATCATTAATTATTATATATCATTAATATTAAATAATATATATATTATATACTATTAATTAATATATTAATTATATAAATATAATATCTATCATAAAATAACAAATCAGCCTTTCTGAAACACAGAACCAAATTCTCCTGTCGTCCATGTTGGGGGTGCCTGCAAAACTCCCCCAGCTTTAAGCTGAGGTTTTCCTCCTTTGCCACATGAATCCACTTGGTGAGAACAGACTTGAGCAGAAGAAAGCCAATTATCTGCCAACTTAAGAGGTGGGGGGAGTTAAACACTTGCTAAACAATAATGAAACTAATGTTGAATAGCGTTCAATTAATATTTATAACGTGCAGCAATATTAACAGCAGAATTAACTTATTTTTGTATGTCTGACAGCTCTCTAGTTGATTAAGAATTGCATTATGGTACTTTGCATATTTCCCATGCAAATACAGTATTATTTGCAGAATTATTTTTATCCTTAATTGAGGCTTTGTTTGGAAATCACTGTTTTCTCCTCTGCTGAAGCTCTGTAAATGATCTTATTAGGGATGCGATTTTTCCCCTACCACTTTCTCACACAAATTTATATTAAAAACATTTACATCTCATGTATATCTAAAAGTTTTGGGTCAGACTTCCTCGTGCTCCTTCCTGGCCTCACTTGTAAAACCATTTGGGTTAGGAAAGTGGCAGCCAAACTTGAATGCAATCTGGCTGTAATGGCAAGAACAGCCTAGAATAATAACTTACCTCACCCAGAACATCATTTCAGAGGAGTGGGAGCCTCCATGACATCAGTGATTTCAGCTTTCCCTGGCAGGAGCCATGAGGCAATAAACAGGCTGAACCCTGCACTGGTTCAGGGTATGATACCATAAACTGCTCTTCCTCCACTCCAGGGCTCTGTGCTAAAGGTCTGGAGAGAAAACAGCACAAAGGTGGAGGGGGGCACAGGGAACAGACAGGGAGGCACAGGGAACAGACAGGGAGGCACTTTGCTGCTGCTGCTTTTAAATATTCTCCCACCTTTATCATCTCTTCACTTACCTCCAGCCCCGCTTCCAACAAGAAGGAAACAAAAAGGGAGAATGTGGCAATGAGAGCTTATCTCTTTCTTACTTTTCTCCTTGGATGAAATTCAGATGCCAGGCTGTGAACACAAAAAAAGAAAAAGAAACAAAAAGCATCTTCCTGTTGCCAGTTTTTCAGGCACTGCAGAGACAGCCAGGGTGGCAGGTTTTGGATCTACATCTGTATTTTCATGCTCCCTTGGCACTCCTTTTCTTCCAAGTCATTTACATTCTTTTAGATTCTGTAGAAACAATAACTGCCAAGCTATTTAGAACTTTCTATTAAAGAATAATAATCACATTTTCTATAAATCACAGCTTAAAAAAGGCTGTAAGGGAAAAAAGAACTCAGCTCACCCTGGCAGATAAGCATAAACTCCAAAGAGCTGAATTCCTGCCCTGCTCTGTCAGAAACTCCATTTCTGCCCTGGGATGGACC
Organism: Ammodramus savannarum pratensis; assembly: GCA_020466415.1. Lineage (NCBI taxonomy): Eukaryota > Metazoa > Chordata > Aves > Passeriformes > Passerellidae > Ammodramus > Ammodramus savannarum. The sequence goes on along the minus strand of JAHXMQ010000028.1, from coordinate 5,904,964 downwards.
ACAGCCTCTGTCCATCCCTGCTCCCAGCCTGCAGGGCAGCAATGCTGTGAACATTTTATTTTTCCCCCACTAGCTTTAAACTGCCCACCAATGTGCCCCTGATAAGCAGGCAGGACCTCTCCTCAGAAGTGGGAGCACGGCCTCAAATTTCTTAAGAATAAGAACAATAGAAAAAGAATTAATATATATACAATATATAATTAATAATATAATAATAAAAACATAATGAAATATTAATAATAATTAATATTATAATATTGGTAATATAATATATAGCTAATAATATAACAATAAATAATATAATATAGAAACAATAGAAAAAGAACAAGAGAAAAGCAGTTTCTGCCACCACAGCTGAGTGCTGTCACTCCTGAGGGTTTCCTCATCCTGCTGCAGCCTGAGGGCACTCTGGGCTCCTTCCCTCCCCCAAAAGGAGATGCAAGGTGGGGCAAGGTGGCAATGACAGCTGTGGGAGAAATTGAAGAAAGCACTTGGATCCCTCTTTGGGCATCTTTTGAAAGGGAAATGAAAGAGGCAGCCTCCTGATTTAAATTGTTTAAGAAAAAAAAAGAGAAATAGTAAGAAAAGTGCACTGTGTATACAAAAAAAAAAGAATTCTCTAAAATTTGCCTGAGTGTAAGTATGCAAACGAGCTCAGAGTTGTCCAAATATGGACTCTGTGCTAGTCAGAGGGGCATAAGGCAGGTCTCATGAGTAAACAGAATGGAAGCACCAGAGGGAATGTTTTAATAGCTCCTTTTAATTCCCAGCTCAAACAGATCCCTTGCTTGGTTTGCCCAAGTGCAGCCATGTGGCTGGGGCTGCCATGGGTTTGTGTTTGTGAGCACACCAACGGGGCCTGGGCCAGCCTGCACCGCTGAGGGCACCCCAAAACCCCAGCAGGGACACGGGAGCTGCCAGCAACACAAAACACCAAACCACTGTTCCCAAAGGGCTGTGTTGGGTTTGTGTCCCTGAGCACACCAACAAGGCCTGCACCGGCCTGCAGCACTGAGGGCACCCCAAAACCCCAGCAGGGATTGGGTTTGTGCTCCTGAGCACACCAACGGGGCCTGGGTGAGCCTGCACCCCTGAGGGCACCCCAAAACCCCAGCAGGGGCACAGGAGCTGTCAACAGCAACACAAAACTCCAAACCATTGTTCCCAAAGGGCTGCTTTGGAAATAAACATTTTAACTGCTGCAAAATCACTGTGAAAGCACAAGATTTAAAGTTTTGCTAAGCCCATGCAAATCTTGGATGCTGAACTTTCCCAGAAAAGCACATCAGTCTGTCAGCTAAAGGGGCTGCAAAAAGGAACGCTGGCAAGGTGCTCCTCAGGGATTTGAGGTGCCCAGGTTTATCTGAGCAGGGATTTGGGGTGCCCATGT